>CAVLGL010000092.1:13266638-14501996 GCA_963668995.1 Parnassius mnemosyne | reverse complement strand
CCGATGTTCGATAATTCTTTTGTTATTTGATAGCTGGTACTTCTCGTGTGGTCCCATATGTGATCAAGTTCAAACCAATAGTTTTTGAGTTATTCTTAATAACGTATATTGAAGTCGGCTGTACAAAATTGTTCATTTTAAATTATATAATTTGAGTAGTTATCAAAGAAGATTGCCTGTTTCAGCTTCCCTCTGTCGCCTCTTAAGACACCCACGGGACGATATGGGGTAGTGCATATTCTAACACCGCCACTACGCTGTTAATGGTGTAGTAAAAAGTGTAATTTACCATTTATATAATATGTGGTCAGTGTCCTGGGAAAGTGAAACATCATAGTAGATAGTAGAATTTATAATTAATGAAAACCAATAAAGAAATATGGAGTAAACTAAATAAAAAAAATAATATCACCACTGATTCGAAATCTTTTAAGCAATTAAAAATATCTATTTAACATCAATAATAATGGTAAAAAGTGTGTATACAAGCGGTGAACACGTTAATTATTATACCTAGTCAGGTCATAAATTCTGTCACATGTTCAATATAAAATAATTGCAACAAGTTTATTCATTACGTAACCATTTATATACCAAAATGAACTTAACAAAACATAGATTCTTATGACACTAAAGTTTATTCAAAATGACCTCCGTGATTTTGAATACAGTCCTTCAATCTGCGCGGCCAGTCGTCTATCGCTGCACGAACGAGGTCCATGTCAATATCGGCGGCTGCCTTAATCAAGGATATCTTGAGTGACTCCAAATTGGGACGAGGCTTTGAGCACGCCTTTTCCTCCAAGTGTTGCCATATCTTGTAATCTAACGGATTCAAATCTGGACTAGAGGAGGGCCAGTCTTCGTGCCGGATGAAGTCGATTTCATGCGCCGCCAGCCAGTCTTGTGTGCTCTTCGCTCTATGAGCTGGCGCCGAATCTTGTTGGAATACCCAGTGCCTATTATTGAACATGGAATGAGAAACAGGTTCAACAAGGTTCGTCAGGACTGTATTTTGATACACAACTGCATTCGTTTTTACACCTTTCTCACAAAAATGTACCTCTGTTAAGCTCCAATAAGAAACTCCCGGCCATACCATGAGCGAGGATGGAAAATGACCTCGTTGGACACGCGGAATACGGTTGCTCGCTTCTTCACTACTGTGTGTGTACACCTTATCATTTTGTTTGTTGTAGCTCTCTTCTACGGTTAAAAATTTTTTCATCCGAAAAAAGAATTTTCCGATATTTTTTTCCCGCGTACCGCTTCAACAAAGCGCGGCATCTCTTCAGTCTCAGGTCCATTAGACGAGCATTCAAACGATGTCCTGTTTTTCTTCGATATGCCCGAAGCCCTAAGTCTTCATTTAACACCCTTTTCACCGTGGTTCTGCTTAACCCCCTTTGAAGGGCTAACAGTTTCTCCTTACGTTTGGGATTTCTTTGAATTCGCGCCTTCACAGCTTTTATCACTGCTGGAGTCCTAACAGACCGAGGGCGATCACTTCTTGACCTGTCATCTACACTAGAGTCTTCATTGTATCGTTTGATGGTACGATAAACGAATCTTTTGGTTATATTCAAATTTTTCAGTATGTCAAAAATTTGAATTGGCGCGTAACCGCAACGATGCAACGCAATAACTGCAACACGGTCTTCTTTAAGCGTCCACTCCATATTTAAAAATGAGTAAAATTCTAAAAAGTATACTTTTATTTTCATGAACAATACGAAATTCGAATTCAATAAACTTTTTTGTGGCCAGCATTCTAAAAGAAAAGTTTTTACTGTGTGACAATACTTATGACCTGACTAGGTACTATACTCGAATAGAAAGGCACAAGCAGACACAACTCACACAGACATGCAACGAAATGTATAATATATGCGCACGCACACACAAGGGAGTCGATAACGGTGGCAGAGAGAGGCATGACGGCAGAAGAGAGCATCATGGCATACGATTCGGATTTACTGCCGGTGCCGTTACTGTTGTAGATGTAAAACTTTGTAGGCAAAATAATTTAAAATAATTTTATTTATATTTCAGTGACCGCTTGCAACTCATAGGCAGTGATAACTGCACATTCCATGAAAAGCACAAGGCTCTAGGCAAGAACGACTTCTCAAGGATACCAAACGGTGTGAACGGAGTCGAAGACCGTATGGCGATATTATGGCAGAAGGGTGTTAATACAGGTAATCTATATAATTTACATTTATATATATTGTGCAGAATAGTTATAGTAAAATCGTACTATTTTGGTATCTAACTCGTTCTATTAAGTAATTTTATTTAAACTAAAGTAAATATACCACCTTATTTAAAAAGCATTAGTGTTAGGTTTAAATAAGTCTAATAAATAAATATTTTTTATTGAAACAGTATAATTACTAAAAAAATCTATTGTACTACGACATACAGCTATGTAATGTGTATGTCTGTGTAATGTATATACAAGAAATAGAAATGATCCAAGAATAGACCCCAGTGATATACCTATGAGTACAACCGATCCCATGTAATTTATCGTAACCCTTTGCTATTACTACATTTATAATCAAATAATTTTTCCCATAAATAATCAAATTTTAATTATAGTAACTGCCATTGATGTAATTCATTCATCGTTTGGGGTAAAAGTAAATGCTTATATTGTTTTATTAAATTAAACTTGTTTTTTATAAATCGACCAGAATTTTTTAAAAATGTGTAGTCCAATATATCTATTGTCTATTATCATAGAGAAATATATCTATTATCATAGAGCAGGCCTGTGATGGGTTGTAACCTATGTATGTATAGGGGGTGTAAACTTATTTATTTCACAATATATGTTACATAAACAACGGAGAGAACACATGATGGTGAAGAGTTTGTACAAGGGCGTTATTTATTTTATAATGAAATTTCTTCCAGCAGGCTAGAAAAAAGATATGAATGATTAATAAAAGATAATACATAAGGCGTACACTTTGTTACTATACCACACATACAAGGATAAAGTAAATACACACACACACACACAAATATATATATATATATATATATATATATATATATATATATATATATATATATATACTTTTATTACTTTTATTACATATATATATATATATATATATATATATATGTAATAAAAGTATAGTAAATATCAAAGATATTTATTTTTTCATTTCTTTGTTTTTTTTTTCTTTTTTTTTTCTTTTAACAAACGTAACCTTCGCACTAGGATTTTCTCCTGTATCGTGTTTACAAATATAAATTGCACAAATACAAGCATCCAGATCCGGAGCAATTATTTGTAGGACATACAAATACTTGTATCGTGCGGGATTCGAACCCGCGGCCTATAGTGGTGCAACTCAATTGCTAAGCCACTGCGCCACGGAGCCGTCATATGAAACTTACATAGAAGACAGAGATAAATAATGTTTTTTTTACTTGTTTTTTAGACAATGTCACTGTTTTGATTTCTCGAATGGGAGGAGGAAATGAATTCCAGAGTCTCACTGATGTGTGTGTATGCACATGTGCAGAGAACCGACGGGAGTATTAACGAGCTTTAAAGTAGGGGAATTTCAAGAAGGTTTTAAGGTTAGTCGAATGTGGTGGTAGGTGCGATGGACCCGTGCCGGTTCGTGGCGGCGACGAGCGCCACGGCTGCCCGCGTGTTCAACTTGTGGCCGCGCAAAGGGCTGGTGGCGGCGGGCAGCGACGCCGACCTGCTGGTGTGGGACCCGCGCCTCACGCGCACCATCTCCGCCGCCTCGCACGCACACGCTGTCGACTTCAACATCTTCGAGGTGCGCACTCTTTATATTTTACCACGTAAATTCGATAATACCACCGTGTATCAAACCACCGAGGTTGTATGGGTTACCGAAAATACACAAACCAAACGTCCACTACGTCCCATAGTGAGTCAGATAAATTCACCAACTTATAAGTTGGCTCAGCACTTGGCAAAAATGTCACCGCTGAGAATATAAACCAGAGCACATACAAAGAATTCGTACCATGTTGTTAGTGAGATAAAAGATCTACATCTCGCTGACATTGAAACTAATGTCAGGTTTGATGTTCAGTCACTATTTACATGCTTACCTATTGAAGACTGCATCTCAATTGTAACTAAGGAAGCTAGAAAAAAAATTTGGCGGATAGGAGCTAGGCGAGAAAAAGTGTAAGATTTTTCCGTAACGACCCCCTATCTATAGTGCGAGCGCGATGGAATAACATCCATTTCAATCGCAATTTTTCTTATCTTGCCATGAAAGAAATATTATTTTAAATGACGTTTCATTTGAATACATGCTATTTATTCATTTATTTATATTTGTTAATCAATAATATGATACGTTTATCAATAATAGTATACTACGAAAGAAATTTCGTTCCAACCGAGTGTTCCATGTCACACACGCATGTTTTTTTATAGAATGGAGGTGACAAACGAGCACACAGTCCGCCTGCTAGTAAGTGAATACTGTGGCCCATAGACATCTACATTTATCTTCGATTAAGAATCAAAATGCAGATCCGCTGTCACACCTGAAGACTAATACGGAATGTCTTACTTCCAGTAAAATAAGTCTCACATTCTCTACACTCACAATACGAAACAAAGCAGCATTAAGCTGCCATTTTACGCTGGTATTCTGTGAGAACGTGGTCCTTCCCCGGTCGAGCCGACCCATTCGTGCTACAACAATAATATAGTTAAAGGGTGGCTATATATTTCCTGAATATAATATATACCTATCTTTGTTCAGCATTTCATGGAACCACTGCAATAATAATTTCATAGTTCAGTTCAACGCTGCCTTCCAGACCAGTGTGTAAGACCCTGTCCTAAGTTGTTAAAATTGTATTGTTGAAATCTATACATATTACAAGCAATCTTTAAATATAACATTTAAATAATTGAATTTAATATTCTCCCCGGCTCAATAAAAGGTTATTAACCTAAGGGGATTATTTGCATACCATCAAAACACCAATAATAACCATTTAAAAATAATAACGCCACATTAACGCCAAGCCCGGTTTCGCCTAAGTGGGATAACATAGATCCCACCCAGACAAAACCGGGGCGGAACGCGTCTGGTTCCAATATCTAAAATCCGTTGAAGCCTCGGTCACACAGCGAATACTCGCTGCAATATTCATTCCGCTCCAAACTACACGCATATACATAGGTCTTTTCGTTGCTGGATGATACGTGTGTGTAACACAATCAAATGAGTTAACCGATTCTCTAAAATGGGGAAATTACGATATAATTCGTTTCTTGCGTATGTATAGAAAAAATGGGGAGATGGTTTGACACAAATAACAGTAATTAAAAAAAACGCAAAGACAAATGCCTTCATTGTTTAACGAATTAATTGAATTGGGATTCGAAATAGCAACCCAAGAGCAATTGAAAAGAAAATTTAAGAATATAAAAGATACATATTATAGATAATTCTCGTGTAGTTACTCGCTGTGTGTGACAGGCAGGCACCGAATTGTCGCTGCGAGTAATATTCGCAGGGAATACACTCGCAGCGAATATTCGCTGTGTGTGACCGAAGCTTGACTGACGCTCAGATGACGTTTCTCTTATATACGGTACAATATACGTTTTTTCAATTCCTACCGTATAGTGGCGGTGTCAAAATATCCTTTACCCTCTATCGTCCGAAGGTGTCATAAGAACCGACAGAGGAAAATTTAAACAAGGGATAGACAGCAGCGTCTTCCTAATAATAACCTAAATGCCAACCCGTCTGCCAAGCGTTGCAACTATACAAAATCCCCACTATGAGGCAATCTAGAGAGGTATCATGGTATTTTACGTCTGGCATAATGAGAAGGCTACACCGCCATTTTCCCATAGTCACCTCTTACGACACCCTACTACTAATAAGTAATAAATTATTAGAAATAAATAATAGTTCATTCATATAACTAAACATACAACTTAAAAAGTTAAAAAAAAGTTAAAGTTACAGCCTATATACGTCCAACTGGTGGGCACAGGTCTCCACTCATTTCTGACAGGGTTTTAGGACAAGTAAGTGTCCGCCGCGCTGCCCCAATGCGTGTTGGCGAACTTCACATGTCTTCGAAATATTTTTTTTTCTTATTTCTCAGACATGGTTTCCTCACGATGTTTTCCTTCACCGCCAAGCATGTGGTAAATCAGCACTTAAAATTGCAATTAACAATTTCTTTGGTGCCGGCGGGGATCGAACCTGGGTTGCCCGCGTACTCTGAAACTTACAGCGAACGCTAACCATCTGACCTACCACGGATCCATACAATTTAACATGTTTATTAATAAAAAATGTAGTGGTATAAACATTCGTTACGTTTCCACCCAAAATGCTTCTTTAAAAAAAATAACCTGTTCTTTCGTTACTAGCGACATTAATATTTTTGTGAAATATTTTTGCCATAATCGCGCCATAATGTTATATTGCAGGGCCAAAACGTTGTGGGTGGTCCGCAGTACGTGATCGTCAACGGGCGCGTTTGCCTCGACGACGGGGACCTTAGAGTTGTTGAAGGTAAATAACATTTTATTTATTTTCCTTTTTTGCAGTGGATCATCCAATAGGTAATAACAATAGTTAGGGAAGCTGTTTATTTTTTAAGTTATGAACCCAGACGTTTGGTAGTCGCTAAGAAAACTACGTGTATATTGTATGTTGTTGGCAACATACAGGCACTATGTTATAACAATAATACTTCATTTTCAGAGTGATAATGCTTTATTTTCCTAGGTGGTAAGACGTATAGACAGCCAGCATAATTATATAACAGGCGGTGAAGAGTTCCATCTTGTCCTCAAAGTTGACAATACATCTATAGCTTCGTATAGTTTGCTGTAGCTGTGCGTGGACTGCAGTAGGCTCTTACCATCAGGCGGACTGTATGTTAATTTGTTAATCCAGTTTTATGATAAATAAATCATTAATCTTTATTTATACCGTGATTCAATCACCGTATGAGATGTTACAATTATTTGTCCAGTGAAGATGGGTTTCGTTAACTACAAGTATGCAAATTATTATTCTATACAGTCCATATGAGACAATATTAATTACAATCAAGAACCTTTCATGTCATAAAAGCTGTTTGCTTTTAACCAATTATACAAGTATTTCTTTTTCCATATAGTAATTTCAATTTCTTAGGTATCTTTCTTAGAATAATTTGTGTATTATAGTATTCTATAGTATCTTTATATATGTGTGTGTTTCTCACTAAACTCCCCCTAAACGGCTAGACTGATTTTGATGAAATTTTTTGTGTTAGAGTGGTGGGTCTTAGATGGTTTATATTCACAATTAAATCCAGTTGGGGGCTTTATTATCAAGATCCAGAAATCACCCTTGCGAAGGCGGGGCGGATCGCAAGTTTAATTATTTATTTTCACGCACATATTTAGACAATTTTTGTTATATATAACCAATCTAGGAATGGCATCTAGGACAAGTTTGTCTGTGTCACGTCGGTTTCAGTAGGGACATAATAAATTACTAGCTGTAATTAGCTGTAATAAACATCTTAATAAAACACGACTTATTTGTAAAAAGCAACAATAGTGATATAAAAAAGTCACGAATTTCTGTTATGATTTGTCAGGTTTCGGTAGATTCCTGAAGACGCCAGCCTTCTGTCCGTACGTGTTCAGCAGCGAGCCGAAGCACCACACTGTGCACCACCAGGAGCCGCACCAGCTGCCCGAGTCCCCGCGCTCGCACTCGCCGCAGAGGGTTACTAACGGCACTCCTACTCACGGTATGTGTATTTTTTTTATTAAATATGTAATTATAATTCAAAAAGGCGACCACTTTTTACCACGTTTTTTTTTAGAATGAGTGTGATAAACGAGCACACAATCCACCTGATGGTAAGTGGTTGCTGTGGCCCATAAACATCTATATCTATTCTCGACTAAGAATCAAAATGCAGATGAGATGCCACCCCTGAGGACTAAGATGGAATGCCTCGTTTCCATTAAAAGGAGTCTCCACTTCTCTACACTTACCATACGAAACAGCAGCGTTAAGCTGCTATTTTACGCTGGTATTCTGCTACAACCATAATATAGCTGCAGCATAGCTCTACCACGAGATACTATCTAATTCTAAGTTATGTGTAAAGATTCAAGTCTCTAGATCAACGAGAAGTTAGTTTGAAATCGATTACGGAATTCGCACTAAACAGTCAAACAAATAGACAGATAAAAAGTGTTTAAAAAAAAAAAGCATTCCATTGTCATTTAGTCCTGTAAAGTTACCTGTGACAGCATATAATCCCGTGGGTGTCAAAAAACGACATACTGTTTTGTTGGTGTACTGGTCGTAAGCAGAACTGCTAATCATGAGGTTCCTGATATGTATGCCAAGGTCTGGTCAAAAGAAGTTATTGTGATTTTCTGTCAATAAACGCCCAGAGTCAGCAAGTTGGCTGGTGTTTCACTCCTGTGCCCCAGAAATCACATAAAGCCCATTGGTTTGGTTTGGTTTTGCACCCCATCTCTCTTCGGTCGTGCCGGATTTCCGTCCCATCTGACTATGAGAATGAGGGTAAACAGAGTGAATCTGTGCTTACGCACACACTCGCTCAGATAATGTCCTGCACGGATGCCTAGTCTTCGTTTAGACTAGTCGCTGTGACCGAAATTCTATCTAGAGTACATTAAGAGATAAGAGGCGACAGAGGAAATCTAAAACAGGCGATGGACATCATCATTTTCCTAATAATAACTCAACATAATAAAAAACTGCGGTCACCAACTCCCAAGCCACCAAGCGTAATAACTATGACAAATACTTCTATGAGGCAATCTATGGGCTTATAATGACTTGAGACGGGCTGTAATGAAAAGTAAATGAAAGACCTCCTATATACGTTAATTTATTCTTTACAACATATAAATGTATAAAGCCTACAATTGTCTTCATCCAGAACTGAACATAGTGAGCAAGCAGATGGCGGGCACGACGCTTTCCTCCGGCTGCAGTACGCCAACTGGAAGGAAGATGCGCGAACCTGGACAGAGAGATCTACAAAACTCCACTTTCTCCCTTAGCAGTAAGTATTGGTTTGGTTGAAGTCGGCTAGAGTTGCTAGTTGCTTCTTTCTTTGTTACTTTGTTTATTAAACAATCGAAGTGACAAAAGACCCTAACTGTAAGTGGCTTCAGCTGTCCATGGAAACCTGCAGCCAACTTCGAACAAGGAAGACTGCAGATGCGTTGTCACATCTGAGGACCTAAGATGGAATGTCTTACAGCCTCTAATTATATTAGCTTTCTATACCCTCCAGACTGGAACACAGTACCCCACCACCCAGACAGACTCCTATGGATGCCATACACGATCCAGTTTACCGTCAAGTTTGCAGCGCGCTTGTAGCGGCGTCCGGTAAACTTAACGGCGTAGCAAAAATTGAATTTCGATTCTGCCGACTTATCTTAAGCTTGCAGCAAACTTGAAAGTGTGTATGAGCGGTCAAGTATGCATGACGGTCGTCGGGGCAAATAAGCGAGACACGCAATGGTTTCAACTGATGCGGCATCATGCAAACTTGACGGCGAACTTGAACATGAGTGGTCTATATGGAAGCACTGCAAACTTGACGCCGCTTCAAGCGCGCTGCAAACTTGACGGTAAACTGGATCGTGTATGGCATCCACTAGGCAGAAAAGTAGTCCTACATGGTAAAAAGATTAAAATTACAACCTATCATACGTCTCGCTGGTGGGCGCTGGCCTCCTCTAGTTTCTGAGAGGGGTTTTCGGCAAAGAAATGTCCGCCGTGCTGCCCCAATAAGTTGGCCAACTTCACATGTCTTTGAAATATTTTTTTTACATTGTTACCAAGAGTAAAATGTAATGTAGTTTTGTGTTATGTCAATCGGCTAGTGTAATCATTTTTATGTTACAATTAGGGTTGCCACCTTTTTTGAAGCAAATTTTGTTTATTTGCTTTTTAAAGCTAAAAAATAAAGTACGACTAATGAAAATAAAGTATTATTTAAGTGACATGCTATTTAATCCACACAACATCTATTACATTCTAAGTTAGATTAACACTCTGTTTCTTTAATCCCATCACTTATCTTAGCATTTAGCAAAGAAAAAACTCTGTGTAAATAATGCTAAGTGACGGGAATAGTTAGAAGACATGACACGATTTTGTATAAATTAGTATTCCTACTTTAAAAATATTTTGCCATTTGTGAAGCAGATAAATCTGAAAAAAGTCCGAATTATTTGCTTCTGCATATAGCCTATTGTGTATCATATAAAGATGACTGTGTTATTTTACGTTCTTTTAGTAAACATTAAATTCTTAAAAATCGTAAAAATAAGTAAAATAAAATATTTTCATGCATTTTATTGGTCTCATTAAAGTATAAAGTACGGGTGGCAACCCTAGTTACAATGTAAAAATATACAGTGCTGCGTATTTTTGGTTTTTGAACCATATTCTTTAATTATTGCAGAGGAGTTAGATGCACCGGAAAACAAACCATCAGTGCGTGTGAGGAACCCACCTGGCGGGAAATCATCCGGCCTTTGGTAAAAACCGGATCAAACCGGTTACGTCGGGACTATAGCGCTTTAAGAACGTGGAAGCTTTACGGCAGCGCTGGGATTACTATTGCTTGTGAAAAAATGTATTAGGGAGTTAATTACTTTTACGTTTAATAAACCTATGTCTAAAAACTAACGGAGTTAACATTTTGACAGCTCTAATGCCTGCTGACACAAGGCTAGTATTTCAAGTCAGGCTATAATTTTTATAGTAAGATAACATCAATTAAGCTAGGATTCTAGTAAAACTAGCTTCGTATAAACTATAATATAGCTTGCTAGCTCACTGACGTAATCATACTACCCTTGCTTGAATTACTAGCAATTCATGACATTCGATTGTGTTACGTGTTCCACTCTTAACGAATTAAGGTATAATATTTTGATATAAGGTTTGATATTTTATTCTGAACGTAACTCAGACGTACAAAGAAAGACCGACTTAGTGCACTGCACATTTCAAGTGATGCACGCACTCACACACACGTCTTTCTTCTTTCTTTATTTTACAGCCCGTAAAATTTCACTATTGAACGCATGCACCAAAAACCATGTTGTCGGTTGTAAATTATTTTAGATACATGTGTGTGAGTGCGTGTTCTTACAGTAAATTAAGTATGGTTTTGACTTGGTTACGGTCTCACTTAAAATGTGCGCAACGCCCGGTCTATCTTTTTTTGTAGGTCTGAATTGGCGCAGGTTTAATACTCGACTGTTATAATATTTTTATAACAAATATAATATAATTACATACACACGTAGCCTATTCTGTGTATATTTTATTTGTATTGTTTAATGTTATATATTTAAATCTGTAACATTTTTTCACAAAGCACATCTTTAGTTTGAGCTTATAAAGCGTCTCAAAACAACTTTTAGACTATTTACTTATCTGATATTTACAGTAGCCAACGCAAACCCTTATAAAGTCTGTCAAAGTATTCGAACAAATTTCATACTCTATTAGTTTTCTCTTTGGATAGATTCGATGAGGTTTTGAGTTGTCGTTTGTTCTATATTGTTAGACTGCTTTATGTTTAGTGCATGACATTTAACTGTTCGATGGTTATAAGACAATATTTGTTCGGTTTCATAGACTGATTTTGTAGAAATCACTTTAATTGATTTTATATATCGCAGGATAGAATTATTATAATGTTTACCTATAATCAATATAATACAATGTGATGACGACATGGAACCAATGTTTTATGTTATAGTTTTAAAAATAGTAGGTACTGAATCCTCTTGGGGAGGATGGCAATAATTTTTTGTCATCTCTTATATTACTGAATTAGTTGAAACAATTATTTAAAGAATATCGTCTTTTTAGTTTTAGTGGTCGAACTTTGTTATAGTGGTACATTTTCTCGATTCATTGTTATTGACACTATAATACTTATGTAGATTGATTAGTGTTAAACAAATAGGTGTGAATTTCTTTGTAATTCTATATCTACAGTCAAGCAACAGGCAATTGCTTTTGACCAACTATTACTATATATTAACTAATAAACCAATATTTATGTTGGAATTTAAAATTAGAATTTAGTACATGACTAGTTTATCTACCTTTTGTAATTTTCTACTCAATACTTTCGGGCTTTGGCCAAACACGAATACTACAAAAAGAGAAAAGTTATAACATTTTAAAAATCGAATATTTTCGTGACAATAGCTATAGGCTTTCAGCCAAAACAGACTTCATAAAATCCCATGTGTAAACATTTTAGAAATAGTAAATCACTGCTTTTACAACATACACTTTTGTAAGAAAGCATAAAACTTAATTAACTTGATATTTTGATAGGTTATATATAAAGTTATTTTAGAATCTTTCTCTTCGAAAGATCAATATTTGTCTTTTTAAATTTATGGCATCATTGGAGCATTTAATATTTTAAACATTTTGTAGGATGAGCAATAGATTTTTTTAATGTTAGTAATTTAAATTGTACCTATAAAATTTTTTGTACTTTATCCAGTTTTTATCATTTTAATTTGTAGGATTCATTCATTTCTAAGTAAAATAATCTCGTTTACTTATTACTCACAATAAACTTTCAATCTAACTCGCACTAAACAGTAATGTTGTCATAATTGTATATTTGGTAATAGAATGAGAAAAGTTAATTTACTGAAAATTTTTGTGGTTTCGTTGCCGAAGTTGTAATAATTCCAAAATAAATTTTATAATTCAGTTAAGTAACTTTTTAAAATTACTGATGTAATAGAAACGCCTATAATCTTAGTCGAAGTTATATGACTAAAACATAGATTGGTGTGAATTTCCTTGTAAAAATATATTATTTTATGTGTTATGTTATTTGATTATACGCAAAATTCATGTAGTGTCCATGTATAAAAATATGGAAACCCAGTACAAATCTCGTATAACAGTCAAGTTAATGTACCCTTACTAGTCTTGGAATGGCATCACAATTTTACAATGTTTTACATTTTTCCTAAATGTCTGTTCTTTATTATGCATTGTCACAAAATAAACAATGTAATCTAACATGAATTTCATTTAATTCTAATTATTTGATACCACCACTCTTACTACATTTAATGTGAAATGCTAGAAGAATCTTATCTGGCTTCCGATAGATGGCGGTGTAACGAAATCGCTAGCCGTTACCGTTAGGCCCGCCACATACATACGGAATTCCGTTTCGATATTCCGATTCGAGATTGCGAACGCAGCAAATTCATATAAAATATATGACCCATCACACACGTACGGTAGTTTTCCGTTCGAAATTTTGTGGGCAAAACGGGATTCCGTATGTGTGTTGCCTGGCCGGCCTGACTGTTGAAATCCACCACTGAAATTAGGGCCCTCCCTCATAGGGAGGACATTTGCCAAGCGCCAAATTTGGCTTTTGGCAAGCGGGTTGGCAACCGCAGTTTTTTTTTAGTCATTATTAGAAAGACGCTGCTGTCCATCTCCTGAATTGTTTCCCTATGTCGCCTCTTACGACACCCACAGGATTACACGATTCAATAACACGGTATGGTAATTCGCTTGCGCCAGGTTTAAAATATCCAGACAGGCAACAAGGCAGTATTATAAAAGTTGCGAGACGTCATTTACTGCGATCGTCTTTCCGATTTCCCACCGATTCCCAAAAAATTTTTACGGATTTTATCGTGCCGTGTAGTGGCGGTCCAGAATATCCACTACCCCATATCTTACCGTGGGTGTCGTAAGAGGCGACAATGGGAAACAGGCAGGAGATAGGCAGCAGCATTTTCCTGATAACAGCTAGATTACAATAAAAGACTGCAGTTGCCAACCCGCTCGCCAAGCTTGGCAACTATGGCAAATATCCCCTCATGAAATGATAGTTACGAAGAGGGCTCCCAGACCCCAGCGGCCCCGCTGTTCCTAGCTACCGTGGCGACCATGGTAACGGCGGGGCAGGGGGTGCTCAAATCTCCGGTGGAGCTTCGGTTGCCACCTAAGACGATTCAACCTGGCAACATACAACGCACGCATCCTGAGGACTGAGGAGAAGATCCTGTAGCTGGAAGAAGAGATATACAAGTTACGCTGGCATTTTATAGGAATATCCGAGGTCTCAAGAGAGGAGGAGGACACGGTAATCCTCGAATCTGGCAACATGTTCTATCACCGGGAGGGCGACCATATGTCCCAAGGAGGTGTCGGATTTATCGTCAACAAGTCTCTCGTTAACAATGTTGTAAAAATTGGGAGTGTGTCGACGACGGTTGCGTACCTTATACTCAAAATCACCAAACGGTAATCGTTGAAGGTTATACAGGTTTATGCACCAACCTCTGCACATCCCGATGAGGAGGTGGCCGAAATGTATGTGGATATCTCTAAAGCCATTCATTCCTCCAAAACCCACTACACGGTGTTGATGGGAGACTTCAACGCAAAACTAAGCGCAAGAGAGAAGCCTGAAAGCGGTGAGCTGAAAGTAGGGAAATTTGGAATAGGGCAACGGAACTCAAGGAGCCAACAGCTGGCCAACTTCATGAAGAAAGAGGGACACTTTATATTGAACTCTTTCTTCCAGAAGCGACCGCACAGGAAGTGGATCTAGTCGAGCCCCGACGGTTCGACAAAAAATTAGATTGATTTCCCTATGACGACCAGACGATAACTGTTCAGTGTTCAGTGATGTCTCAGTGATCGCGAGGATGAAAGCCGGCAGCGATCACTGAATGGTGAGAGGCATACTGAACCTAAACATTAAGTTGGAGAGGTCTCGTCTAATGAAGTCAACTCTCCGTCCCCCTCGTGCTCTAATCCAAAGTCCCGAAACCTTTAAGGTCGAGTTGCAAAACCGTTTTCAGTACCTAGAAGACTGCAAAGCAGTGGACGATATGAATGATAAGCTCGTGGAAACTGTCCATGCGGTCGGAGGTCGGTTCTGCTAGACCCGCCGCAGAAAAACATAAAAACTCTCCGATCACACTCTTAATCTCATGGCTGTTAGACGGGAAATAAGGCTGCAGTCTTCAACAGATTTGACAGCATCCAGACACCTGAACAGACAGATCTAAAAATGCATGCGGCAGGGCTTACGCATCTTCAATACAGTTTGTATTGAAGAAACGATCGAACGGAACCAAGGCTTCAGTATTTGCCAGAGATCTGTCTGCCAAAAAGAGCCAACTGTCGAAGTTGAAGATCGAGTGTGGTAGCATCGTTTCCGGGACCTGAGATGTTAAGTGAGATTGAGAGGTTCTATGGGCAGCTGTAAACATCATCGTTGGAGCCACATGTAAGTGTGAGTAACGATCCAAGAGCAAGTCTTATTCGACACTATTCCGATGATATCTCGGACGTCAGTCTGAGCGAAGTTTGAATAGCTCTCCAGCACCTTAAAAACGGCAAGGCAGATGGAATTACAGCGGAGCTTCTGTAAGCGGGTGGAAAACTGGTACTTAAAGTCCTGCAGAAGCTCTTTAATTCCGTCCTCCATGGTGGGACTACTCCGGAGGCGTGGAGCCGAAGTGCGGTGGCCCTGTTCTTCAAGAAAGGCGACAACGCTCTCTTGAAGAACTACAGACTGATTTCCCTTCTGAGCCCCGTCTACGTACTGTTTTCGAAAGTCATTACGAATCGTCGCGCACGCAAAATCGACGCCTCCCGAAAAAGTCGGTTTCCGAAAAGGCTTAAGTACCTACCATACACCACATACATACCCTTCGACAAATTGTACAGAAGACTGAAAAGTACAATCTTTCACTTTGCTTTGTGTATGTGGACTATGAGAAAGCCTTTGATTCCGTCGAAATTTGGGCGGTGCTATAGTCCTTTCAGCGGTGCCAAGTTGACTGTCGGTATATCGAAGTGCTGAAGTGTTTGTACAGTAGGGCTACGATGGCTATCCGAGTACAGAATGAATTTACGAAACCTTTCCAACTGCAGAGAGGTGTAAGACAGGATGACGTTATATCCCGAAACTCTTCACCGCTGCATTAGAAGACGTTTTCAAGCTACTGGGCTGAAAAGGATTCGGTATCAACATCAATATAGCGAGTATATCACTTACCTTCGATTTGCCGACGGTATAGTCCTTATGGCAGAATCGCTGGAGGACCTAAGCACTATGCTCAATGACCTCAACAGTGTCTCCCAACGGATAGGTCTGAAGATTAACATGGACAAAACAAAATCATGGTTAACGTCCATGTCACACCTATGCCGGTAGTTGTTGGAAGCACCTGGGA
Source organism: Parnassius mnemosyne (assembly GCA_963668995.1). Taxonomy (NCBI): domain Eukaryota; kingdom Metazoa; phylum Arthropoda; class Insecta; order Lepidoptera; family Papilionidae; genus Parnassius; species Parnassius mnemosyne. The sequence goes on along the minus strand of CAVLGL010000092.1, from coordinate 14,485,681 downwards.
CAAATAGTGCGACTAGGTAAGTCCAACTTCGGCCGAGAGGTCAATCGACGGATTCAACTCGGCTGGGCAGCGTTCGGGAAATTACGGCACATCTTCTCGTCAGGTATACTTCAAAACCTGAAAACGAGATTGTACAACCAGTGCGAGTTGCCAGTGATGAATTATAGATCTGACGTGGTCCTTCACTGCTGGCCGTATGAGCAGGGCCCGATCTAGGGGGGGGGGGGGGGGGGCAAAAAATGAGGGGCGGCAAAATTGCCTTATTCCTATCTTCCACCCTAGCCATTCGCCATCCACCACCCAAGTTGGCAGATTGAGAATTTTATGTGCCACCTTCCAACCTACTTCAGGTTGGATAGTAGAAACATTTAAGTATTTTACTTAACTGAATAATTTTAGTTCGAAAGAAAGAAGTAGGGTCTGCAAAAAGTACCGATACTTGAGTAGTATCGATACTTTAATTTCGATACTAATTACATTTGGACACGATAATTTTATTCCGATATTTTTGATGTATCGATACCTTTATAGGTACTCGATACTTTTAACAAAATTTGAGTCAAATCATTAGATTTGCGTCGTAGGAGTAGGGGATTACCCTTCCACAGGCAATAGCTTATTTATTTTTTGGAGTTTATGGCCTAGTATCTAGACCTTTAGGCCAAGTCTTGAGTATTTTTATTCGGTTCATTATAATTTCCCCACTGTATTTTTGATGAATTTATATAGAGGCACGTAATAAGATCTATTTTTTAACATATCACTCAGGCGGCGGGAGGGATTTGCAGTGCACTGTCACTTGATTTTGCACTGTCTGTCACAAATTTCACTGACAAGAATCAATCTGTCAAATGAAAAGAACTCACACATGTGTTATCAAGCCTGGGCTGCGGCTTCGGTGACTCGGGATGTAAACACCAGCACACTCAAAAAGAAGTATAACTTCGCCTCCAGGTCCTTCAAAAGAGTTATTGCCAAGGCAAAGTCAGAGCACATAGGCAGAATTGGCGAAAAACTAGTTCGCCTTCCTTCGGGAACCCGTGCATTCTGGTCTCTCGCCAAGGCTGTCCAAGGGAATTTCTGTAAGCCATCACTACCATCTCTGCACTGGGAGGACGACTTACTGGCCCACGACGCAAAAGAGAAGGCCGACCTTTTAGGCTCCCTTTTTGCATCCAACTCGACTGTTGATGACGGGGGGAACACACCGCCGACCATCCCGCGGTGTGAGTGCTCCATGCCGGATGTGCGATTCTCACAGCGCTCGGTTCGCAGAGCACTCCTCTCCCTTGACATCCACAAGTCGAGTGGGCCTGACGGAATCCCCCCAATTGTGCTGAGGACGTGTGCTCCGGAGTTGGCACCGGTTCTAACGCGTCTTTTCCGGTACTCTTACTCCCTAGGCGTAGTCCCGAAATCATGGAAGACAGCTTTTGTCCACCCGATCCCTAAAAAAGGCGACCGCTCAGATCCGTCCAACTACAGGCCTATCGCCATCACCCCCTTGTTCTCCAAAATAATGGAATCCGTTGTAAACTGCCACCTCATGCGGTACCTTGAGGATCACCAGCTGATTAGTGACCGCCAGTACGGTTTTCGTCGGGGTCGATCAGCTGGTGATCTTCTGGTCTACTTAACTCATAGATGGGCGTTGGCAGTAGAGTCCAAGGGGGAGGCATTGGCCGTTAGTTTGGACATTGCGAAGGCCTTCGATCGGGTTTGGCACAAAGCGCTTCTTTCGAAGCTCCCTTCCTATGGGCTTCCCGAGAAATTATGCAATTGGATCACCAGCTTTCTTGCAGATCGGAGCATCAAGGTCGTTGTAGACGGTGCATGCTCCGACTACAAGCCTATTAACGCTGGTGTTCCACAAGGCTGCGTGCTATCACCAACGCTGTTTCTTCTGCATATCAATGATATGTTGCAAGCTGGTAGCATTCATTGCTATGCAGATGACAGCACTGGTGATGCTCTATACACCGGCCGTGCCAATATTTCTCGGGAAAACGTCACCGAGTACCGGAACAAACTTGTGTCTGAAGTCGAGTCTTTGCTGGACAAAGTCTCGGATTGGGGGCGACTAAATCTAGTCCAGTTTAATCTTCAGAAGACACAAGTTTGCGCGTTTACCGCTAAAAAGAACCCCTTTGTCGTATCTCCTCAGTTTCAAGGTACTCCCCTTGTTGCCTCAGCCAGTATCGGAATCCTCGGCGTCGACATATCGAGTAGCGTGCAGTTTCGTGGTCACTTGGAAGAGAAGGCCAAATTGGCCTCTAAAAAGCTTGGCGTGCTCAGCAGAGCGGGACAGTATTTCATGCCGGCTCAACGCCTGCAACTTTACAAGGCGCAGGTTCGGCCTCACATGGAATACTGTTCCCATCTCTGGGCTGGGGCTCCCCAGTGCCAGCTTCTTCCACTTGACCGCATCCAGAGCAGAGCGGCTCGAATCGTCGACGACCGAGTCCTTTCCGATCGGCTCGACTCATTGGCACTGCGAAGAGATGTTGCATCTCTTAGCATTTTCTTTCGCATTTACCATGGGGAGTGCTCTGAGGAATTGTTCGGATTAATCCCAGCCGCCAAATTTCACGAACGCACATCGCGGCAGAACTCCCGATACCATCCACACCATCTGGATGATTGGCGGTCCACCACTGTGCGATTTAGAAGATGTTTTCTTCCTCGCACAACTTCCTTGTGGAATAGTTTACCACCAGCGATTTTTCCGGACCGATACGACTTAGGGACCTTCAAGAAAAGAGCCTACTCCTTTTTAAAAGGCCGGCAACGCATCTGCAATTCCCCTGGTGTTGCGGTTGTTCATGGGCGGCGGTAGTCACTTACCATCAGGTGAGCCGCATGCTCGTTTGCCCCCTCTCCTATAAAAAAAAAAAAAAAAAAATGTAAAATGTAAATATGAAATGTTCTGGCTCCAGTACACGTTGGCCGAGCGCGCTTGGCGAGTGCGCTCGGCAGATTTTCGTGGTGCCGTTCACACGTTGGCGTGTTTCATTCTGCGTTGGTAGCTAGATGATGATGGACGTTAGGGCAATCGCGGCCAATGTCATATACTTATACAGTGCTTCACTCTTCTCTGAGTGAACGAAAAAAAACTACACATACAACAATAATCCCAGTTTGTCCTTTTTAGGGTTCCGACCTCAAAAGGAAAAAAGAAACCTTTATAGGATCTACTAGCTGACCCGTGCCCGCTTCGCTGGGGGTTTTTTCAAAATAAAAGATAGCCCAAAAGTAGCCCCTAAGCTACATTATCCCTGAGCAACATAAACGCAGAGATAATTTATAATAATATTTATCATTAGGTAGGTACTCTGAAATCGCAACTAAACATGTATTATTTAATGCAGTTAGGCAAGTTACTCTGGTTTTATTTTTATGTTGCTCATGTTTGGGGTTCCATATAACTGATTCATTGTGAGGATCATTCAATGAACAATGAATCAATATGTATATATTTGTATTGTATATGTATATTTATGTAAGTGCACACTTTGACTACCTCTATTTCCTTCAACTATCCTTCAATAGGCCTGCTGGAAGAAATTTCATGATGGAATAGGCAGTGCCTTTGTACATAATTATGTTTTTACCATTTTCCTATCGAATTATGTGTGTACATAAACTGTTAAATAAATAAATAAATATTTCCTCATTAGTCCATGTCGCCATGTTGAAACAATTTTATTAAGCCGACACTACAGTCTACTCCGACGCGTAACTATGAACTGAACACTCGGCCAACGTGTGAACACTGTTTGCGGCTTGCGCCAAATTCCTTTGATTTGTGCACGGAAAACCGACACTATACGGCTCGTCGGCGAGCGTTGGCTGCAAACGCCAGATATATACAAAATGGCCCAGTACACGTTGGCCGAGCGCACTCGACGAGCGCGCTCGGCCAACGTGTACTGGAGCCATTCGATATCACCAACAGAATTATAGCAGAAGATGCAGTAGCTGCTCTCCACTATGACCAACCGAGCCATGTGGGCCGGGACGGTGGAGTGACCAAAACGTAATTTGTTTATAATCATAATAAAGTCCCGACTGGCCATTTTCAGTTTGTTATACCATGGTGCTACAGGTAGGTTTTCTTAAACAGTTCTATACCATTTACCCTTCTGTTCTTGATCTTTTTCCAAAATTCGACCCATAAACTATTGACCTGGTTGTTAATAGATTGATAACAGTCAGTCAAAGGTACTTTTACTATGGAGCTAACATCCAACATGTTGGTTCTATCACGTGCAATTTTATCTACTATCTCATTTCCTGTTATGCCCTTATGTGATGGAATCCACATGAAAGAGACCTGAACGACACCCTTTTGTGCATAACCAAATAACAATTCTTTAATATTATACAAAATATAGTTTATTTTTAAAGTCAAATCTGAGATTGGTTAAACATTGTACCATACTTAAACTGTCTGTTAAAATTAAAAAATTATTAAAACTATTTATATGTGCAATCCTCTTCAGGGCCTCGAGGGCCGCGTATACCTCTGCAGTGAAAACACTGCATTTAGGGTCCAGAATAAAACTTTGACAAAACTTGGATTGGGGATCATAAACAGCACTGCGCACAAAGAGCTCACTTTTGCTACCATCTGTATACAAAGTATAGTAGTTATTGTCGGAAAGAAAACTTAATAATTCACAATTATTAAAAATATTTTTGGTAACAATATTGGTCTCAAATATAACACATGAATATGGGTATGTGTAGCATGTCCACTTTGATTGTTTAATTACATTTTTAAAATCTTCATTCATTTGCTGTACAATGAGAGGCAGAACTGGGAAATAACCTCGTAAAAGCTCACCTCCCGAAGTCTGCTGGGCCGAGCATTGTACAGGAAAAGGTACTATTTTTTTGAGAACATTATCATTACCAGATACCAGCTTTAGTAAATATCTCTCTATTAGCAGAAGTCTTCTAAGACACAATGGCATTATTTTGGTTTCAACTTCCATAGCTCGTATGGGAGTTGAACACATAGCCCCAGAAATAATTCACAGAACTTTGTTTTGAATTATGTCTAGTTTTTTACACAACTACTATTTGAGTAGACTAAACAACTGTAGTCGAAATGGCTTCTGACTATAGATTTATATAGCATACTTAAAACTTTGGGGTCTGCACCCCAAGTCACACCAGCTAAACATCTTATAATATTTAAGCCCCTATGAGACTTAGTTATAATGTGATTAATGTGCAAATCTAAACAAAGTTTGTTATCAATGACAACACCCAGGAATTTATGGTTAGATACAACTGAAATTGGATGATTATTGTAGAGTATGCCATTAGAGGGAAAATCTTTACTAAAAACCATGGCCTTGCTTTTGTTGGGGTTAATCTGTAGAGCCAACTTGTCATTATAATATATGTACAATTGATCTAAAGCATTATTTATACTATTTGCAGCTCTATTTACATTATGGTCTATACAATATATTACAAGATCATCTGCAAATTGTAAAATATTTACACTCTTTTACTAACTATATTTACAAAATTAAGAATTTGACTAGTATATATATTGTACAACAATGGAGATAATGTAGCCCCCTGCATTGTACCTTTGGAGACCCTTCTGGGACCATGGAGAATATTATTATGCCTTATATACAAAGTTCTATCTGTTAAAAAAATAAGTAACCAATGGCAAAGTATGCCTGGTATACCAGTGTCAGAAAGAACTTGAACCAAAACGCCAGGATCTACATTATCAAACGCACCTTCAACATCTAGAAAAACACAAACACTGGACTTATTATTATTATTGGCATATTTCAGATCTGACAAGAGAGAGATGAAGCTGTCAGCACAACTTCGCCCTCTCCGGAAGCCACATTGAACATGTGGAATGATGTTGTGCGTCTCTACATAACACTAAGGACTTTTTTTTAAGTGCCAAAGAGCATTAAGATTAGCTAATAGTTTCTTTTGTACGGACTGATTTAGTTTTTTGATCAAAATGTATGGACAATCGTCTAAACCAGGGGTTGTATTTCGTCTGGATTGTAAACTTGTACAAAACTCACTCCAAGTAAAGGGTTCTATGAGGAAACTGGACTTCTGAAGACTATTATTAATTTGAAAATAACTTTCTAGATTATCAATAACCCTACATCCATTTTGAGATAATTTGTCTAAAAGAGGGACAACAAATTCGTCTTTATATGTTCTATTATTGCATTTTATTCGTTTAAATAACTTGCTGTATTTCCAAATAATACTAACAGGTGTAGTTCTGTTAAAAGTATTACAGATGTTCGCCTAACCATTGCGTTTATGTTCTGAAATAGTATTTTTCTTAACAGCATTAAGTCTTTTGTAATTAATGTAATTATCAATGGTTGGATCTCTTCTATACAGTTTTAAAGCTTCATAAGTTTTAATAACACTCTGTTCACATGTGTCACTCCACCAAGGTGCTGGAGGTTTGCAACGATAGTTATTTGCTTTGACAAACATTGCCACAGTATTCCTCCTAAGTGTATCAAGCCTTACAATAAATTCGTCATATGGCTGTAATGGATTCTCATTATTAACTTCAAAATTAGAAAAAGCAGTTATAGACAGACTTACAGTTGTATAAGAATTTTTCAATAGGAGGATTAATTTGGTATCTATCATCGGACAATAAAACACGAGTAAGCGTAGGAAAATGATAGCTCCCCATACAATCATCATGCACTCACCATTCGCATAGTGGAGTGATTGAAGCACTACAAAAGCTGACATCAATAGCCGATGGATTTCGGTTAGGATAATTAATAGTAGTGAAGCTACCATTGTTGAGGACACATAGATCAAACTCATCACTAAATTCGTATAACTGATGACCCCGACTTTTCGTGGTCATACACCTAAATGCCACATGGTGAGCGTTGAAATCTCCAGCCACATATATTGGCTTAAGCAAATCTCTAATTACATCACACAGTTTACTTATTCTGAAGTTACCATTCGAGGGAGGGCAGTATACACATAAAATCGTTAATTGTTTACCACTTACATATAACGATAATGCCACAGTCTGAATGTCTTGGTAAAATCTGGTTTGAATAATATTATATTTAAAATACGCTTTGATCAAAATTGCTACTCCACCGTGCTCATTTTGGGTGTTATGATAGTGGGAATTATATCCCGAAATTTTAAAATGCGGAGTATCTTTCAGCCAAGTTTCATTGAGTAGACAGATATCAACATTTTGCTCATCTAAAAATTTAGACAATAAGGATTTTTTCCTATGTATACTTTGAATGTCCCGATACCGAACGTCGCGCCGTTTCTCCGTAGACCGCGTAACGTATTAATAGAGCAACCGCGTTCGCTCGATCCCGTCGACCCAAAAGTCGCAGGCACATCACACACTGACACTATACCCACACCGAATGGGACAAACACTAATAGGACAACGGATGGGGCTCGTCACACCCGTAGTCGCAACACACACCGCGTACACACCGTAAACCCGCGTGCCTGGGCGGTTCTCACCGCCCAGAACATCGATCGATACGAGCTAAGTAGTCAGAGGCAGGGGTTCGCACTCCCCCCCTCGGACAGCGGTTAGATAGCTCAAAATAAACCTCTACGGAGGGGACATGATGATTGGTAACAATACCAATTCATAAACCATCATCGTCCTCATCCTCATCCCCATTACCGCCTTTCCACTTTTAAATAGCCCTGTGTCCGATGAAGCTGTAAGAGCCGCATAGACTAACAGCGTAAACATCACAGAAAATAGTTATACTTTGAATATTGTACTGAGTATAGTAGTTGTAACTGCTGTATGTTCTGTACTGTACTGTCCATTATTGTGACATATTTTTTAAAAGCAAGTCTTTAATGAACAGTGTAGTCATAGGTTCATTATCTGTTTTATTACCCAATTTGACTAAAGTTTGGACCATTGCCATCAGAATATTCTTATTGCTTGCAATTTGAGCCTTAAGTTGAGTTTGGTTCAAGTTGGGTTCAGGCACTGTTTTATTTACATTAATTAAAATTTTTAAATTTTTATTTAATTTATGTACATTTTGGCTTATTGATGGTTACATTTTGGCTTAACAATGCTGCTCGACTGTGCAGGTAAAGATGGAAAATCAGATGACCTAATTGTATTAGCCACAGAGGCATAAGTCATTTTACCCTTTTTTTCAAGTATTTTTTTCATTTTTATTGGGCAAGATTTGGAAATAGCCAGGTGGGGACCACTGCAATTGACACAACACAGGTTCTCTTTTTTATCGCAGTCTCTGAAATTATGTTCCCCAGCACATATCGAGCAACGTTGTTTACCATTACAAATTTTCGCAGGGTGGTTGAACTTGAAGCACCGGTAGCATTGCTGCAACGGCGGAACATATTCAAACACCCTGAACGAAAATAGGTCATATTGGATGTTGTCGGGCAGAACATTTGATAAGAAAGTTATACTGACAGTCTCGAGACCTACAGTACTTTGACCGACTTTTTTCGTGAATCTTCTCACTGAAATAATTTCATAGATCGAAGACAGTATTGTATATAAATCCTTGTTCGAAATGTTGGTAGGCACATATCAAATGATTCCAGTTTTGTCTATCTGCGCTGCAGGAATATGCGCCTTCAAGTTGTGCTTTGTTAAAAATTCTGTAGTTGTGATGAAATTATTTACAATGTTGTATTGTTTAAAAACAACCGCAATTTTGTTAGCATTGACTCTATGTAAAGCTACCACATCTTTCACCTCTGAAGGAAAAATATCATTTAAGTAAACTGGGCTTTTATTTCCAAGTTTAACCTGTTTGTCCTGGCTTTCAACAAAAACTTTGAAGTCCGTATTTGTACAATGTTCAGGATAAAGTCTCAGATAACCTGGCTTAAAAAACGAAATAAAGTCATCCTCACCGCCGCCTACTTCAGGTCCACATTCCTTCGTACCTCTTTTACGAACAATTTTGGATCGTTTCGGGGTTCCCCCTGGATCCTCCGGTTCATTCATTTTAATAATTAACTAGATGTACAATTATTTACACTGATTAAAATAAGTTTTCGTAATATATACACAGGGTATTTTAACGAAAAAACCTTAAAAATAATTTAATCGACCGCCACTTTTGGAGTTCCCGCCAAAAAAAAACCAGACAATAGCATATTTTTACATCTTTTTTGGAGTTTATGGCCAGGTATCTATACCTTTAGACCAAGTCTTGAGTATTTTTATTCGGTTCATTATAATGTCCCCACTGTATTTTTGATGAATTTATATAGAGGCACGTAATAGGATCTATTTTTAACATATCACTCAGGCGGCGGGAGGGATCTTGCACTGTCACTTGATTTTGCAGTCACTAATTTCACTGACAAGAATCAATCTGTCAAATGAAAAGCACTCACATATAAATATGAAATGTTCGATATCACCAACAGAATTATTGCAGAAGGTGCAGTAGCTGCTCTCCACTATGCCCAACCGAGCCAGGTGGGCCGGGACGGTGGAGTGACCAAAACGTAATCTATTTATAGTCATAATAAAGTCCCGACTGGCCATTTTCAATTTGTTATACCATAGTGCTACAGGTAGTTTTTCTTGAACAGTTCCATACCATTTACCCTTCTGTTCTTGATCTTGTTTCCAAAATTCGACCCATAAGATATTGACCTGGTTGTCAATAAATTGATAACAGTCGGTCAAAGGTACTTTTACTATGGATCTAACATCCAACATGTATTCAACAGTGGTAGAGCCACGCGGCAGCTTTTGCTGTCGCACGGATGGGCCGGCTCGAACCGGAGTGGTATCACGACCTCACAGAAAACCAGCGTGAAGTAGAGGTTTAGCTCTGCGTTTCGCTTGGTGAGTGCAGGTGGCCGGAGGCCCTTTTTACTGGAAATGAGGCATTCCATCTTAGTCCTCACGGGTGACAACGCATCTACATTTTGATTTGTAATAGAGGATAAATTTAGATGTCTATGGGCCACAGTAACCACTTACCACCAGGTAGACTGTGTGTTCGTTTGTCAACCTTATCCTATAAAAAAATGTTGGTTCCATCACGTGCAATTTTATCTACTATCTCATTTTCTATTATGCCCCTATGTGATGGATTCCACATGAAAGAGACCTGTATACCCTTTTGTGCATAACTGAATAACAATTTTTTTAAATTTATACAAAATATAGTTTTTTTTAAAAGTCAAATCTGAGATTGGTTAAACTTTGGACCATACTTAAACTGTCTGTTAAAATTAAAAAATTATTAAAACTATTTATATTTGCAATCCTCTTCAGGGCCTCGAGGGCCACGTATACCTCTGCAGTGAAAACACTGCATTTAGGGTCCAGAAGAAAACTTTGACCAAACTTGGATTGGGGATCATAAACAGCACTGCGCACAAAGAGCTCACTTTTGTTACCATCTGTATACAAAGTATAGTAGTTATTGTCGGAAAGAAAATTTAATAATTCACAATTATTAAAAATATTTTTGGTAACAATATTGGTCTCAAATATAACACATGAATATGGGTATGTGTAGCATGTCCACTTTGATTGTTTAATTACATTTTTAAAATCTTCATTCAATTGCTGTACAATGAGAGGCAGAACTGAGAAATAACCTCGTAAAAGCTCACCTCCCGAAGTTTGCTGTGCCGAGCATTGTACAGAAAAAAAACTCTCTATTAACAGAAGTCTTCTAAGACACAGTGGCATTATTTTGGTTTCAACTTCCATAGCTCGTATGGGAGTTGAACACATAGCCCCAGAAATAATTCGCAGATCTTTGTTTTGAATTATGTTTAGTTTTTTACACAACTACTATTTGAGTAGACTAAACAACTGTAGTCGAAATGGCTTCTGACTATAGATTTATATAGCATACTTTAAACTTTGGGGTCTGCACCCCAAGTCACACCAGCTAAACATCTTATAATATTTAAGCCCTTAAGAGAGTTTGTTATAATGTGATTGATGTGCAAATCAAAACAAAGTTTGTTATCAATGACAACACCCATGAATTTATGGTTAGATACAACTGAAATTGGATGATTATTGTAGAGTATGCCATTAGAGGGAAAATCTTTACTAAAAATCATGGCCTTGCTTTTGTTGGGGTTAATTTGTAGAGCCAACTTGTCATTATAATATATGTACAATTGATCTAAAGCATTATTTATACTATTCACAGCTCTATCTACATTATGGTCTGTACAATATATTACAAGATCATCTGCAAATTGTAAAATATTTACACCTTCTATATTTACAAAATTAAGAATTTGACTAGTATATATATTGTACAACATTGGAGATAATGTAGCCCCTGCATTGTACCTTTGGAGACCCTTCTGGGACCATGGAGTATATTATTATGCCTTATATACAAAGTTCTATCTGTTAAAAAATTAAATAACCAATGGCAAAGTATGCCTGGTATACCAGTGTCAGAAAGAACTTGAACCAAAATGCCAGGATCTACATTATCAAACGCACCTTCAACATCTAGAAAAACACAAACACTGGACTTATTATTATTATTGGCATATTTCAGATCTGACAAGAGAGAGATGAAGCTGTCAGCACAACTTCGCCCTCTCCGGAAGCCATATTGAACATGTGGAATGATTTTACGGTGGTAGAGCCACGCAGCAGCTTTTGCTGCTACACGTACGGGCCGGCTCGAGCCGGGTTAGTACCACGACCTCACAGAATACCGGCGTGAAGTGGAAGCTCTGCTTCCGCGTTTCGTCTGGTGAGTGCAGGTGACCGGAGGCCCGATTCCCCCCCCCCCCCCCGCCCCATCAACATAGTAGCGGAATTACATCATAAACTACCCCAGAACTGGCACCCACCAGTACCCCTGGAGAATCCCTCGCTGAGCATCCACGACCATGCTATTCCACTCCTGAGCGTGGGTGCTCAGGCTGCCCCGCGTATTCTGGGGGAGGGGCAAAATTCCGCTCAACACAATAACTGCTTGGGGCAAACTGAGCAACAAGACCAAGGCAACCCCTGCCACGCTATCCGTGAATTTCTGCAACATCAGGGGACTTCACTCGAACCTAAACGCCGTTCACTACCGTCTCGAGACGGCGAAGCCAGCCTTGCTCTTTCTGACCGAGACGCAGGTGTCCTCTCCGGCTGATACTTCGTATCTCTCCTACCCGGGGTACAAATTGGAGCACTCCTTTGTGCCTCGGGCTGGAGTTTGCGTGTATGTCAGAGAGGACATCTGTTCTCGATGCCTCCGCTGTCTTGAAGGTTCGAACCTGTGACCTGTCCATCCTTTGGCTACGCGTAGACAGCGACGACCATCCGCGCGTCTACGTGTGCCTCTATAGGTCCCATAGCGGTAATGCCAAAACAGACCGACTCATCGACCACGTCCAAATGGCTACAGATTCCTTGCTACAACAGGTCCCATCCGCAGAGATCGTGATCCTTGGCGATTTTAACGCCCACCACGCCGAATGGCTCGGTTCACGTTTAACCGATCATGCGGGGAGATCTGTTTATGACTTTGCCTTGGCATATGGTCTGACACAACTGGTTACATCGCCTATGCGGATTCCAGATGTTGAGGATCATACACCTTCCCTGTTGGACCTTCTGCTGACCGATGTTGAGGATCATAAACCTTCCCTGTTGGACCTTCTGCTGACCTCTCATACGGACGGATATCAGGTTTCCGTGGATGCCCCTCTTGGCTCTTCGGACCATTGTCTAATCCGGAGTGTGGTGCCACTCACGCTCCCCTCGCGGTTGCGTTCTGCAGGTTGCCGCCGTGGTTAGCATTACAGGTCGGCGGATTGGGACGGAATGCGGTCTTTCTTTGCTTCCTACCCATGGGGGCGGGTTTGCTTCTCGCCGGATGAGCCCAGCGCTGTTGCTGACTCTGTCACTGATGTGGTGCTACAGGGAATGGAACTATTTATTCCATCAACTGTGGTACCCATCGGCGACTCGGGATGTAAACACCAGCATACTTAAAAAGAAGTATAACTTCGCCTCTAGGTCCTTCAAAAGAGTTATTGCCAAGGCATAGTCAGAGCACATAGGCAGAATTGGCGAGGAACTAGTTCGCCTTCCTTCGGGAACCCGTGCATTCTGGTCTCTCGCCAAGGCTGTCCAAGGGAATTTCTGTAAGCCATCACTACTATCTCTGCACAGGGAGGACGACTCACTGGCCCACGACGCAAAAGAGAAAGCCGACCTTTTAGGCTCATTTTTTGCGTCCAACTTGACTGTTGATGACGTGGGGAATACACCGCCGACCATCCCGCGGTGTGAGTGCTCCATGCCGGATGTGCGGTTCTCACAGCGCTCGGTTCGCAGAGCACTCCTCTCCCTTGACATCCACAAGTCGAGTGGGCCTGACGGAATCCCCCCAATTGTGCTGAGTACGTGTGTTCCGGAGTTGGGACCGGTTCTAACGCGTCTTTTCCGGTACTCCTACTCCCTAGGTGTAGTCCCGAAATCATGGAAGACAGCTTTTGTCCACCCAATCCCTAAAAAAGGCGACCGCTCAGACCCGTCCAACTACAGGCCTATCGCCATCACCCCCTTGTTCTCCAAAATAATGGAATCCGTTATAAACTGCCACCTCATGCGGTACCTTGAGGATCACCAGTTGATTCGTGACCGCCAGTACGGTTTTCGTCGGGGTCGATCAGCTGGTAATCTTTTGGTCTACTTAACTCATAGATGGGCGGAGGCAATAGAGTCCAAGGGCGAGGCATTGGCCGTTAGTTTGGACATTGCGAAGGCCTTCGATCGGGTTTGGCACAAAGCGCTTCTTTCGAAGCTCCCTTCCTATGGGCTTCCCGAGAAATTATGCAATTGGATCACCAGCTTTCTTGCAGATCGGAGCATCAAAGTCGTTGTAGACGGTGCATGCTCCGACTACAAGCCTATTAACGCTGGTGTTCCACAAGGCTGCGTGCTATCACCAACGCTGTTTCTTCTGCATATCAATGATATGTTGTAAGCCGGTAGCATTCATTGCTATGCGGATGACAGCACTGGTGATGCTCTATACACCGGCCGTGCCAATATTTCTCGGGAAAACGTCACCGAGTACCGGAACAAACTTGTGTCTGAAGTCGAGTCTTTGCTGGACAAAGTCTCGGATTGGGGGCGACTAAATCTAGTCCAGTTTAATCCTCAGAAGACACAAGTTTGCGCGGTTTACCACTAAAAAGAACCCCTTTGTCGTATCTCCTCAGTTTCAAGGTACTCCCCTTGTTGCCTCAGCCAGTATCGGAATCCTCGGCGTCGACATATCGAGTGACGTGCAGTTTCGTGGTCACTTGGAAGAGAAGGCCAAATTGGCCTCTAAAAAGCTTGGCGTGCTCAGCAGAGCGGGACAGTATTTCATGCCAGCTCCAACGCCTGCAACTTTACAAGGCGCAGGTTCGGCCTCACATGGAATACTGTTACCATCTCTGGGCTGGGGCTCCCCAGTGCCAGCTCCTTCCACTTGACCGCATCTAGCGCAGAGCGGCTCGAATCGTCGATGACCGAGTCCTTTCCGATCGGCTCGATTCATTGGCACTGCGAAGAGATGTTGCATCTCTTTGCATTTTCTTTCGCATTTACCATGGGGATTGCTCTGAGGAATTGTTCGGATTAATCCCAGCCGCCAAATTTCACGAACGCACATCGCGGCAGAACTCCCGATACCATCCACATCATCTGGATAATTGGCGGTCCACCACTGTGCGATTTAGAAGATGTTTTCTTCCTCGCACGACTTCCTTGTGGAATCGATTACCATCAGCGATTTTTCCGGACCGATACGACTTAGGGACCTTCAAGGAAAGAACGTACTCGTGCGTTCATGGGCGGCGGTAGTCACTTACCATCAGGTGAGCCGCATGCTCGTTTGCCCCCTCTCCTATAAAAAAAAAAGCTGGTGCTTCTCATGTGGTCCCATATAACTTTGATCAAGATCTGACCAGTAGTTTTTGAGTTATCCTTAATAATGCGTATATTAACTTCGACTACATTGATGACGTTCATTTTAATTATATTAAAGTCGGTTGTACAATTTTTTTATTTTACCCATTGTGTAACATTTATACTCACTCTGCTAACGCTTCTACTATAGCTTGCGGTGTGCTCGGATCCGATCGCAATGGCGGCGACATCACGTGTCCGGCCGCATGTCGAAAACTGTACTGTCCATTATTGTGACAGATTTTTTAAAAGTAAGTCTTTAATGAACAGTGTAGTCACAGGTTCATTATCTGTTTTATTACCCAATTTGACTAAAGTTTGGACCATTGCCATCAGAATATTCTTATTGTTTGCAATTTGAGCCTTAAGTTGAGTTTGGTTCAAGTTGGGTTCAGGCACTTATTATTACGTTATTTACATTATTAACAATTTTTACATTTTTATTTAATTTATGTACATTTTGGCTTATTGCTAGTAGGGTCTTAACAATGCTGCTCGACTGTGCAGGCAAAGATGAAAAATCAGATGACTTAATTGTATTAGCCACAGAGGCATAAGTAATTTTACCCTTTTTTTCAAGTTTTTTTTTTCATATTTATTGGGCAAGATTTGGAAATAGCCAGGTGGGGACCACTGCAATTGACACAACACAGGTTCTCTTTTTTATACATAAAATTTATAAGAAAATTATACTGACAGTCTCGAGACATACTTCTCGAGACGTACTTTGACCGACTTTTAATTAAAAAAACCTGGCTTAAAAAATGGAATAAAGTCATCCTCACCGCCACCTATTTCAGGTCCACATTCCTTCGTACCTCTTTTACGAACAATTTTGGATCGCTTCGGGGTTCCACCTGGGTCCTCCGGTTCATTCATTTTAATAATTAACAAAATGTACAAGTATTTACACTGACTAAAATAAGTTTTGGTAATATTTACACAGGATATTTTAACGAAAAACAGTAAATATAATTAAATCCACCGCCACGTTTGGAGTTCCCGCCAAAAGTCCGCTTCGTATAATAGTCAGACAATAGCTTTTTTTTTGGAGTTTATGGCCTGGTATCTAGACCTTTAGGCCAAGTCTTGAGTATTTTTATTCGGTTTATTATAATTTTCCAAATGTATAATTATCCTTCATAGTTCACTGCTTCACATTGTGCGGCCCTTGGGAGATTTTGACGGCAACTTGAGCCAGCAGACAGCTGACAGTTGGCGATGGTATCTAAAGGCGCCTATGCAGACAAACAGCTTATCTTGAGAATCCATCATCATCAGAGCACTTGTTTCACCGTTTCCACTAATAGTTCAAATGCGGGGACAGTTAATACATAAAATCGCACCACTTTTACATATCATCAAATCCACTTCAAACTATTATTTAAACTATAATACAGGAGTAGCAAACCGCCGCCGGTCAAGTTCCCGCCAAAACTCCAGACAATAGCTTATTTTTTTTTGGAGTTTATGGCCTGGCATCTAGACCTTTAGGCCAAGTCTTGAGTATTTTTATTCGGTTTATTATAATTTCCCCACTGTATTTTTGATGAATTTATATAGAGGCACGTAATAGGATCTATTTTTTAACATATCACTCAGGCGGCGGGAGGGATCTTGCACTGTCACTTGATTTTGCACTATGTCACTATAAAAAAAAATTCACCGAGGAAATAGGTGACTACATATTCATTACACATAATATAAAATAAAACAAATTTCTTGTTAATATATTAAAATTAATGAGAATTAGTGTTATTATATATATTATATATATTATTTATATTTTATAAAAATAATTGTGGTCGTGACCTCGGTGTTCAAGCGGCTGAACTCCAGGAATTTGTGTTTTGAAAGATGTACCCGCGCTAGCTACTGGTTCCAATAATTCATTTTCTGAGTCACAGTCACTGGAGTCGCTTTCGATATCGCTCTGACACGCTATAATAAAGGGTTCATCTAAATACGCGTATTTTAGTCTGTATTCATTTTCAAGTTTTTTATATGATTACAAATGTTTTTCCACAACACCGGTGTAATTTTATGGAATGCATCTTCAATTAATTGGGATGTTGGAACATAAGATTTACCAACAGTTTTACAGTAGATTGAAATAATTTTTTTACTATGTTTCACAAGTACATTATTTGGTGATTTTAATTTTCCATATCTGGCAATACAAACCTGTCGCGGCAGCAACGCGTTCATACAGCTTTTCAAATGGTATAGTTGGGGCTTGTACACGTTTCATAAAAGATAAAACTTTCAGGATAATCTGTCGCGCATCACTTTTAAGATCTTTAGGCATTTTATTTGCACTCTTTAAAAACACTCACCTGATAGCTCATAAATAATAACTGACAGCGAAATGTCATTTACAAAATGGCGGCTTTAGTTCCAATTTTGTCCACCTGAACAGATAAGTTGGTGGCACTATAATTTCACTGACAAGAATCAATCTGTCAAATGAAAAGCACTCACATGTAAATATGAAATGTTCGATATCACCAACAGAATTATTGCAGAAGGTGCAGTAACTGCTCTCCACTATGCCCAATCGAGCCAGGTGGGCCGGGACGGTGGAGTGACCAAAGCGCAGTCTATTTATAGTGGTAACAAAGTCCCGACTAGCCATTTTCAGTTTGTTATACCATGGTGCTACAGGTAGTTTTTCTTGAACAGTTCCATACCATTTACCCTTCTGTTCTTGATCTTGTTTCCAAAATTCGACCCATAAGCTATTGACCTGGTTGTCAATAGATTAATAACAGTCGGTCAAAGGTACTTTTACTATGGAGCTAACATCCAACATGTTGGTTCCATCACGTGCAATTTTATCTACTATCTCATTTCCTGTTATGCCCCTATGTGATGGAATCCACATGAAAGAGACCTGTATACCCTTTTTTGCATAACTAAATAACAATTTTTTAATATTATACAAAATATAGTTTTTTTTTAAAGTCAAATCTGAGATTAGTTAAACTTTGGACCATACTTAAACTGTCTGTTAAAATTAAAAAATTATTAAAACTATTTTCGACTGAATCAAATGTCTCAGAACAACTAGAGCATATGCCACCTAACTTTGTCACTCAAAGAAATAAACGGGGCAGAGAAAATGATAATGAATATAATTTTAACACTTTTCGGGAGGAAATAAAATCAATGATTTCTACTTTAATGGCTGTACAGCAGGATGAAATCAAGAAAATTCACCCTACCCTTATGGACATAAGAGTTACAAATAGCAACATACAAAACTCTATAGAATTTCTTGCATCACAGAATGAGGAACTAAAAAAGAAAATTGAGCAGTTGGAACTTCAAACAAAGAAGGACAAGGACTATATAACAATACTAGAAGATAAGATCGAGGATCTACAGCGAGAAAGCCGTAAGGTCAACATTGAAATAAAAAATGTTCCGAAAGTGCCCAATGAGTCCAAGGAAGACCTATTAAAGTTGTTCTTAACTTTATCCAATAACATCGGCTGTAACATTGAAAAAAGGGATATTAAAGACATTTACAGAGTAAATAGGAAAACTGACCAGAATAAAAGTCAAGTTATAACGGAGATGTCATCGACTATGCATAAAACAGAGTTTCTAAAACTAGTCAAAAACTATAATATAAGACACAAAGAAAAACTGTGCGCAAAACACTTAGGCTTTACAAAAAATGAATATGAACCCATTTACGTATCAGAACAACTGACAGCAAGAGGAGCACGCCTATATTTTTTAGCTCGCGATCTTGCCAAGTCTAAGAACTACAAGTTCTGTTGGACGGCCTACGGTAAAATATATATAAGAAAATATGAAAACTCGTCCATTATAGTTATTAAAAATGAATCTCAAGTTAATAATCTTATGCAAAAGGAATGACTATATTATGTAAATAACTTAGTTAATTCGCATCATTTTTGTCTATTTTTTGTGTTTTGTTTTTTCGTTTTTGGTTATAAGATAGATTTTCCTTGTCACTACTTTTCTTATAAAATATCTAAGTATAAAACATGTATTAACATAGTAATTACTTTTGTCATGAATAACATCACATATATACAAAAACGCAAAATAATTTTAAATGTACACACGATATATACCACTAGCCAAATAATAAACATCGTCTTCTGGAAAACAATAAGGCATAACAACAATTTCTTGATCGGTTTCTTCATCTCACTAGTTGTAAAATACATTGTAACTTAACAGTCCATAATGAATAACAAACTTCAAACTTTGAAAGAGATAGACAGTAGCGAAACTGCTACGTCTATGTATTGCAATATAGATGATTTACCTGAACACTTAAAATCCAATAATGTAAAATTCACTATCGTATCTCAAAATATAAGAAGTGTATACCGCAACCTTGATGACTTAGCCTTAAACTTACTCCAATTTAAATTTAAAGTGGACGTAATAATTCTTACCGAGTGCCGAATTGACAGAGATAAACCTATTCCAAATCTTGATAATTACAAAATGTACTCGACGACAAATCACGTAAATCAAAACGATGGTGTAGTCGCATTTATCAAAAATGGCGTTCAAGCCCAAGTTAACGAAATAATATTATCAGATGCTTCGTGTATTCAAATTACTACGGCTCACTTCGCGATTTTAGGCGTTTACCGATCACCGGCTAATAATAATGCTGAAGCTTTTATTAATTCTCTGAACAACCATCTAGATCAGCTTCAATCTCGACGAAATATTTTACTGACAGGTGATATAAACATAAACATAATTCCAAAAACATCTGAACAAACATATGAGCGAAATAATAGATTTAATTATCTTAATGCTTTATCCCTTCACGGACTACTTCCTGGACACTACTTACCAACAAGGGAAAGTAGCTGCATTGATCACTTTATTATAAAACTTGAAAAAGCGAAGTATTCTGCCTTTGCTGCTGTTCGTAACACGACAATAACTGATCACTTCATGATATTTCTATCGATTTCTTCTACTAAAAATCATAATGAGAACAGGCTTAGCAAAACTGTCATAAACTTTGACAAGGCTTGCCATAGTTTAGTTGCACAAAATCTCTCAGAACTAGACAATCAAAGCGACCCTAATACCTTCGCGAACATACTTATTGAAAAGATTCAAACAGCCCTAAAAGAAAATACCAAAATCACTCCCATTACTAGTAATAAACGCATACTCAAACCGTGGGTAACTGAGGGAATTTTACGCTGCATCCGAGTAAGAAATAGAATGCAGAAAAAGCTACGTTGCAATCCATGTGATGAAATTTTAAAAATTACATATAAAAGGTACAGAAATTTTTGTAACAACCTGATAAAAAAATTGAAACGTGACTATTACAAAAAACAATTACTCCTTTCTACGACTAACACAAAATTATTATGGAACACAATTAACGACATAACGCAATTTAAAGCCCCTAGAATTCCTAGCTCTAACCTTCTTAACCTAACACAAAATCCTCTGCAATCAGTCAACCAGGTCAATAGCTTCTTTTCGGAAATAGGTAAATCTCTCGCCGAAGCTATTATCAATGGTGGAAACAACCAAACCTTAACTAACTCAGTTATTTCTGACTCTCATATCACTTCATTTGTCTTATTAAATACAGATCCAGCAGAAGTAGAGAGCACACTTATGACCTTAAATTCAAATAGCGCAATAGGATGGGATAACATATCGAC
The DNA here is from genome assembly GCA_963668995.1 of Parnassius mnemosyne. NCBI lineage: Eukaryota > Metazoa > Arthropoda > Insecta > Lepidoptera > Papilionidae > Parnassius > Parnassius mnemosyne. The sequence continues at coordinate 14,465,008 of CAVLGL010000092.1, read as the reverse complement.
TAATTTTCTTAAGAAGTCTAAAAATATTGTCGCTACTGCAATTAGTAATTTAATAAACTTAAGCTTCGAAAAGGGTATATTTCCGGAGGCCTTAAAAAAATCTATAATCACACCCGTATATAAGAGTGGAAACAGAGATGAAGTAACAAATTATAGACCAATATCAGTATTAACGTCAATTTCAAAAATTATGGAGAAAATATTAAATAAAAGACTAGTAAGCTATCTTAATAAATTCAACTTAATTTCAAAGTCACAGTATGGTTTGCGTCACGGCTTATCCACTGAAGATGCTGTTGGGGATCTTACTAAAGTCATTGTAAGGGAAATCGATAAAAATAAAAAATGTATAACAGTATTTTTGGATGTAAAGAAAGCTTTTGATACAGTTTCCGTACCCATAATGCTAAAAAGACTAGAAAACATTGGTTTAAGGGATAAAACTCTCTCTCTCTTTGGTACCTTAGAAAAAGAAAACAGTATGAAAAATTGGAACAACTGTAAGTAAAACTGTAACTGTCAACTATGGAGTCCCCCAAGTAAGTGTGAGGGGCCCAACTCTGTTTTTGATATACATTAATGAACTGTGTAATATGAAACTTTATAATGGGCAGATTTTTTCCTATGCAGATGACACAGCTATTGTATTTACAGGAGATACATGGGACTCTGTAAGGAAAACAGCAGAATTAGGTCTTGCTAGGATGGTGAATTGGCTCAATCAGAATCTACTCACTTTGAATATATCCAAAACTAAATATATTTGCTTTACCATGTACAACAGCACTCAACCTACACCTGATTTTCAAATTAAAATTCACGAATGCTCTGTCGTCCAAAGCTCTAGTTGTAACTGCTCTCAAATAAATAAAGTCTCAAATATAAAGTATCTAGGAGTAATGGTTGACCAAAGACTGTCTTGGTATTCACACCTAGAATTAATGGCAACTCGGCTCAGGAAACTTATTTGGATATTTAAGTCACTACGACATGTCTCCACGAAGTCCTTACTTAATAAAATATACATAGCTCTGGTTCAGTCAACGGTAGGCTACTGTATTCCTATATGGGGTGGTGCAGCAAGAACCAGGTTCCTTGAGCTTGAAAGAGCTCAACGGTGCTTAATTAAAGTTATGTTCTTAAAGCCCTATAGATTCCCTACAACTGAACTCTATGAATTGAGTAATTTACTTTCGGTAAGAAAACTTTACATTTTAGCAACCGTTTTAAAACTTCATAGTTCCCTAAAATATCAACCGTCATCAACGACTAGACGTAGAAAATATACAGTACCCTACGAAGATTCATTTAAGACTACGTTTGCATCAAGACAGTATACAAGACTTTCAATTTACTTATATAATAAAATAAACCAAAAAATCAATATTTATCCTATGAATTACCATGACTGTAAAAAAACCGTAGCAGACTGGTTAAGAAAACTTACTTATGAAGAAACTGAATCCCTTCTAGAAAACAGTGCCTTATAAATTTTCACACTTACAGACTTCTCACAGTCATCCATACACACACACACACACACACACACACACACACACACACACACACACACACACACACACACACACGCGCACACACACACACACACACACACACACACACACACACACACACACACACACACACACACAAACACACAAACACACACACACACACAATCACACACACACAATCACACACACACACAATCACACACACAATCACACACACAATCACACACACACAATCACACACACACACAATCACACACACACAATCACACACACACACACACACACACACACACACACACACACACAATCACACACACACACACACACAATCACACACACACAATCACACACACACAATCACACACACACAATCACACACACACACACACACAATCACACACACACAATCACACAAATATTATTAATTGTACCTTACTGCATGTTTTAAATTGTGTAGATTTTTTTTTTTTATTATTTTAATTATAATTTAAAGTAATAATATTATTGTACTACGGAAGAGCGGGTCCCTCTACTACAGGTATCTATTTACCTAAAAGAGAGTACCCAACAATATTGTAACAACTTACTACTTCTTTTAAAGCAATAAATTATTTATTATTATTATTATTTATTATGGGGTATTTGTATAGTTTTCTCATCTGGTTGGGCTGTATAAATATATAATTGTAAATGAAAATGATAAACTTACATAAATATCAATAAAATAAAATAAATACATAAAAATTACTTTTAATTATTATTATTTATTATTATTATTATTATTTATATGTGCAATCCTCTTCAGGGCCTCGAGGACCGCATATACCTCTGCAGTGAAAACACTGCATTGCACTGCAAGAAAACTTTGACCAAACTTGGATTGGGGATCATAAACAGCACTGCGCACAAAGAGCTCACTTTTGCTACCATCTGTATACAAAGTATAGTAGTTATTGTCGGAAATAAAACTTAATAATTCACAATTATTAAAAAAATTTTTGGTAACAATATTGGTCTCAAATATAATACAGGAATATGGGTATGTGTAGCATGTCCACTTTGATTGTTTAATTATATTTTTAAAATCTTCATTCATTTGCTGTACAATGAGAGGTAAAACTGGAAAATAACCTTGTAAAAGCTCACCTCCCGAAGTCTGCTGGACCGAGCATTGTAAAGGAAAAGGTACTATTTTTTTTGAGAACATTATCATTACCAGATACCAGCTTTAGTAAATATCTCTCTATTAGCAGAAGTCTTCTAAGACACAGTGGCATTATTTTGGTTTCAACTTCCATAGCTCGTATGGGAGTTGAACACATAGCCCCAGAAATAATTCGCAGAGCTTTGTTTTGAATTATGTCTAGTTTTTTTACACAACTACTATTTGAGTAGACTAAACAACTGTAGTCGAAATGGCTTCTGACTATAGATTTATATAGCATACTTAAAACTTTGGGGTCTGCACCCCAAGTCACACCAGCTAAACATCTTATAATATTTAAGCCCTTAAGAGAGTTAGTTATAATGTGATTGATGTGTAAATTAAAACAAAGTTTGTTATCAATGACAACACCCAGGAATTTATGGTTAGATACAACTGAAATTGGATGATTATTGTAGAGTATGCCATTAGAGGGAAAATCTTTACTAAAAATCATGGCCTTGCTTTTGTTAGGGTTAATCTGTAGAGCCAACTTGTCATTATAATATATGTACAATTGCTCTAAAGCATTATTTATACTATTTACAGCTCTATCTACATTATGGTCTGTACAATATATTACAAGATCATCCGCAAATTGTAAAATATTTACACCTTCTATATTTACAAAATTAAGAATTTGACTAGTGTATATGTTGTACAACAATGGAGATAATGTAGCCCCCTGCATTGTACCTTTGGAGACCCTTCTGGGACCATGGAGAATATTATTATGCCTTATATACAAAGTTCTATCTATTAAAAAATTAAATAACCAATGGCAAAGTATGCCTGGTATACCAATGTCAGAAAGAACTTGAACTAAAATGCCAGGATCTACATTATCAAACGCACCTTCAATATCCAGAAAAACACAAACACTGGACTTATTATTATTATTGGCATATTTCAGATCTGACAAGAGAGAGATGAAGCTGTCAGCACAACTTCTGCCTCTCCGGAAGCCATATTGAACATGTGGAATGATGTTGTTCGCCTCTACATAACACTCAAGACGCATCTTTATCATGTTTTCATTAAGCTTTCCAACACAAGATGACAAAGATATAGGACGATATGAATTAGGATCTTCAGGTGGCTTGTCAAGCTTAAGTAGAGGGATTACACACTGTGTTTTCCAAGATTCAGGAATTTTTTTTAAGTGCCAAAGAGCATTAAGATTAGCTAATAGTTTCTTTTGTACGGAGTGATTTAGGTTTTTGATCAAAATGTATGGACAATTATCTAAACCAGGGGTTGTGTTTCGTCTGGATTGTAAACTTGTACAAAACTCACTCCAAGTAAAGGGTTCTATGAGGAAACTGGACTTCTGAAGACTATTATTAATTTGAAAATAACTTTCTAGATTATCAATAACCCTACATCCATTTCGAGATAATTTGTCTAAAAGAGGGACTACAAATTCGTCTTTATATGTTCTATTATTGCATTTTATTCGTTTAAATAACTTGATGTATTTCCAAATAATACTAACAGGTGTAGTTCTGTTAAAAGTATTACAGATGTTAGCCCAACCATTGCGTTTATGTTCTGAAATAGTCTTTTTCTTAACAGCATTAAGTCTTTTGTAATTAATGTAATTATCAATGGTTGGATCTCTTCTGTACAGTTTTAAAGCTTCGTAAGTTTTAATAACACTCTGTTCACATGTGTCACTCCACCAAGGTGCTGGAGGTTTGCAACGATAGTTGTTTGCTTTGACAAACTTTGGCACAGTATCTCTCCTAAGTGTATCAAGCCTTTCAATAAATTCATCATATGACTGTAATGGATTCTCATTATTAACTTCAAAATTAGAAAAAGCAGTTATAGACAGCTCATTGTATTTTGTCCAGTCTGTCTTGTTGTATAAGAATTTTTCAATGGGAGGATTAATTTGGTATCTATCAACTGACAATAAAACACGAGTGAGCGTAGGAAAATGATAGCTCCCCATACAATCATCATGCACCCACCATTCGCATAGTGGAGTGATTGAAGCACTACAAAAGCTGACATCAATAGCCGATGGATTTCGGTTAGGATAATTAATAGTAGTGAAGCTACCATTGTTGAGGACACATAGATCAAATTCATCAATTAAATCGTATAACTGATGACCCCGACTTTTCGTGGTCATACACCCAAATGCCACATGGTGAGCGTTGAAATCTCCAGCCACATATATTGGCTTAGGCAAATCTCTAATTATATCACGCAGTTTACTTATTCTGAAGTTACCATTCGATGGAGGGCAGTATACACATAAAATCGTTAATTGTTTACCACTTACATATAACAATAATGCCACAGTCTGAATGTCTTGGTAAAATCTGGTTTGAATAATATTATATTTAAAATACGGTTTGATCAAAATTGCTACTCCACCATGCTCATTTTGGGCATTATGATAGTGGAAATTATATCCCGAAATGTTAAAATGCTGAGTATCTTTCAGCCAAGTTTCATTGAGTAGACAGATATCAACATTTTGCTCATCTAAAAATTTAGACAATAAGGATTTATTCCTATGTATACTTTGAATATTGTACTGAGCTATACATAACTGCTGTATGTTCTGTACTGTACTGTCCATTATTGTGACAGATTTTTTAAAAGTAAGTCTTTAATGAACAGTGTAGTCACAGGTTCATTATCTGTTTTATTACCTAATTCGACTAAAGTTTGGACCATTGCCATCAAAATATTCTTATTGTTTGCAATTTGAGCCTTAAGTTGAGTTTGGTTCAAGTTGGGTTCAGGCACTGTTTTATTTACATTATTTACAATTTTTACATTTTTATTTAATTTATGTACATTTTGGTTTATTGATGGTAGGGTCTTAACATTGCTGCTCGACTGTGCAGGTAAAGACGGAAAATCAGATGACTTAATTGTATTAGCTACAGAGACATAAGTAATTTTACCCTTTTTTTCAAGTATTTTTTTCATTTTTATTGGGCTAGATTTGGAAATGGCCAGGTGGGGACCACTGCAATTGACACAACACAGGTTTTCTTTTTTATCACAGTCTCTGAAATTATGTTCCCCAGCACATATCGAGCAACGTTGTTTACCATTACAAATTTTCGCAGGGTGGTTGAACTTGAAGCACCGGAAGCATTGTTGTAACGGTGGGATATATTCAAACACCCTGAATGAAAATAGGTCATATTGGATGTTGTCGGGCAGAACATTTGATAGGAAAGTTATACTGACCGTCTCGAGACCTACAGTACTTTGACCGACTTTTTTCGTGAATCTTCTCACTGAAATAATTTCATAAATCGAAGACAGTTTCGTATATAATTCCTTGTTCGAAATGTTGGTAGGCACATATCGGATGATTCCAGTTTTTTCTATCTGCGCTGCAGGAATATGCGCCTTCAAGTTGTGCTTTGTTAAAAAGTCTGTATTTGTGATGAAATTATTTGCAGTGTTGTATTGTTTAAAAACAACCGCAATTTTGTTGGCTTTGACTCTATGTAAAGCTACCACACCTTTCACCTCCGAAGTAAAAATATGATTTAAGTAAACTGGGCTTTTATTTCCAAGTTTAACCTGTTTGTCCTGGCTTTCAACAAAAACTTTGAAGTCCGTATTTGTACAATGTTCAGGATAAAGTCTCAGATAACCTGGCTTAAAAAACGGAATAAAGTCATCCTCACCGCCGCCTACTTCAGGTCCACTTTCCTTCGTACCTCTTTTACGAACAATTTTGGATCGTTTCGGGGTTCCACCTGGATCCTCCGGTTCATTCATTTTAACAATAAACAAAATGTACAATTATTTACACCGAACAGGATATTTTAACAATAAATATAAAAATTAAATCGACCGCCTCGTTTGAAGTTCCCGCCAAAAAAACTCAGACAATAGCTTATTTTTTTTTTTGGAGTTTATGGCCTGGTATCTAGACCTTTAGGCCAAGTCTTGAGTATTTTTATTCGGTTTATTATAATTTCCCAAATGTATAATTATCTTTCATAGTTCACTGCTTCACAATATGTTGATGCGTCACATTGTGCAGCCCTTGGGAGATTTTGACGGCAACTTGAGCCAGCAGACAGCTGACAGTTGGCGATGGTATCTAAAGGCGCCTATGCAGACAAACAGCTTATCTTGAGAATCCATCACCATCAGAGCACTTGTTTCACCGTTTCCACTAATAGTTCACATGCGTAGACAGTTAATACATAAAATCGCACCACTTTTACATATCAAAATCCACTTCAAACTATTATTTAAACTATAATACAGGAGCAGCAAACCGCCGCCGGTCAATTTCCCGCCAAAAACTCAGACAATAGCTTATGTTTAGAGTGTGTGTTGCCAGTTTCTCGTGATTGGTGATTGGACCTATTTAGTATATTTATATTTATCAATTAAGTAAAAAATGATTTAATACAGTTTAATCTTGATTTACTTTTTTACTGTTGCTCTAATTTACTTTTGTACCGACAATTGAATACGTCGAAATCTAAATTTAGTTAGTTGATACCATTATTAAGTGCCTCATTGGTGATAAGTTCTGAACTCCAAGTACCAAAATTTATCGGATATTATTTGATAGAAATAACGGATATTACTCAATCAGAAGTTTTAAAAATAAATTGAAAAGTACTCGATACCTAACAGTACTGATAATTTTGTTTCGATACTTTTCTCGGTTCGTTGTATTGCTTTTGCTTTAAAATCTTCAATACAACTACGACCTCCGGTCTATCGGAAGATGGCTACAAAATTGGAAGCATGTAGGTGATACGCTTAAATCTCATGAGACATCACGAAACCATATAGAAGGTGTAAAATCTTGGGTAGAACTTTCACGTAGGCACAAATCGTGTCGCACGCTACATGCCGAGTCACGCAAAATAATTAAATCAGAAATAGAACACTGGAATAACGTTACGAAAAATAGTTAACGTTAACGTTAACGTTAGGAAAAGTATTGTTACGAATTGCCACAATCATCAATATGTTGGCTAAAAATGGCTTGGCTTTTTAAGGTACTTCTGATAATCTGTATCAACATAATAATGGTAATTTTTTTAAACTTGTAGAGTCTTTAGCCGAATTTGATCCTGTTATGTAGGAACATGTACGCAGAGTTTTGAAAAAAGAGGAGAAACAAGCAACCTACTTAAGTAAAACAATTCAAAATGAGTTCATTAATACAATTTCGGGTGGCATAAAAACATATTATGGAAGCTATCATTACATCTAAATATTATTCTATTATTTTGAATTGTGCTCCAGGCGCTAGCAAAACTGAACAGATGACCATGATAATTAGGTATATATCTATTATTCAATTCCAAGACCATTCAAGAACGTCATAGATTCTAAGAAATGAAAGTTTTTTAGGATCTATACCAATAGAGAAATCTACAGGTCTTTATCTTGGAACAATTATCAGCACTTAGATTGTTTTTAGAAAACATAAGAGGGCAAGGGTACAATAATGAATCTAATATGAAAGGTATACAAAGTGGCGTCCAAGCCAGGATTAAAATCATCAATCCACGGTCATTTTACGTTCTTGCAGTAGTCATTCTTTAAACTTAGTGGTAAATGACATGGCAAAGTCCTCACTGGACGCTACAATTTTTTTTAGTACTGTGAAAAAAATATATGTAATTTTTCTACTTCAACATTAAGGTGGTCAATTCTTTTGAAGAATGTAAAAGGTATTACTCTAAAACCACTAAGTGACACGAGATGGGAAAGTCGAATCGAAGCAATAAAACTACTAAGACATCAAATAGGACAAGTTTACGATGCATGGATAGCTCCACACGAGACGAAGCGTCGGGTTTGTTGAAGCAAATTAAACAGTTTAAATTTTTGTTCTATTATAATTTGGTACGAAACTTTGAAGCGCATAAACCCTGTTAGTAAATTAATGCAAAGTAAAGATTTTAGACTTAGTTTCCGTTATTAAATTACTTAGAAACACAAAAGATTTCTTTGAAAACTCACGTTCAGATGAGTATTTTACTCAAGTTCTTGAAGACGCCAAAGCCTCGTGCACGATCCAAGAAAAAGCAATTTACGTATGAGTGTGTTGACGAACCATTTATTGAGCCTCGTCAAAAATATAAAATTGAAGTATTTTTTTCACATTATGGATACTATAAAATTAAGATTTTCCCAGATTTCTGAGGACAGTAAACATTTTGCTTTTTTGTATAACATATATGCCCTAGAACAAGAGAACTCCCAAAAGATGAACTGTTAGAACATTGTAAGAACCTCGAGGCTATTTTAAGTCATGAGAACTCAAGCGATATAAATGCATTCGAACTTCGTGAGGAGTTGTCAGTCCTTTGTATGTTTTTAAATAGTAATTTATCTCCTCAAAATGTTTTAAAATTTGTAACAGATTTAAGATTTGGGCCAAATATCAGTATTGCGCTCAGGACCCTTTTTACTTTACCAATAACAGTTACAAGTGGTGACAGAAGCTTTTCTAAATAAAAAATAATAAAAAATTATCTGCGATCCACCATAACACAGAATAGATTATCTGGATTGGCTATGATTTCAATAGAACACAAGGTTTGCGACAGTATAAATTTATCAGATATTATTGGGTCGATCAACTATTTTTTGTCCTGCCCCTGTACCAGAAATTCAAATATTTTTTTCTCAAAAAGTCTGGTTGCGAATCGGAAAATTAAGTGTTTGCCTTATCATTAGTACTATATTTAATACATAAAGATTAAGACTTGGTAAATTAACACAAAATTAACTGGAATATTTGTGGTTGTCCAAAAGACGCGAAGTTCTTTTCTTTGTACAATTATATGTCCCCAGGCAGTACTCATCTATAAAAATAAGAATAGTGAAAAAAATTCCATTGTCACATTAAAACTAGTTTCCCGAAGATATTCGACCTTATTTAATAGTTCATAAAAGCTTCCAATAATATTTTCATGGGCCATCTACCGCCTAATTTCTGAATAATTACGTTGTCCCACATGTTATTTCTAAATCGTATATCAATCGGACAACCACTAAGAACTTCTCATACGAAAGAGAGATGGCGTTACAAGTTTTCAATCAATAATCAATAATAAAAATGCGGCGATACAGCCGCCATTTTGTTTATTGGAAGAATGTTCGAGTCAGTCGGCCGCAAACAACAAGACAGGGTGCGTGTGTTAATTGTGAGTCCACTAAACCACCGCATGAAAACCGTAAGTATCTAGATATTATATTACAGATTTTATAACAAAAGTTAGTTTATATTATTAGTTCATTGGTAAACTTAAGAATCAGGATAATAATTCAATCACTTTCCAATTAAAGTCTCTAAACTTAAAATGTGTCACTTGGACAATTAAAATGGTTGTCCAAAAGACATTTTTGGTTGTCCAGGGGATTAATTTCAAATGATTAACGATTTTTTAAGAATTAAGTAACAATACTTACTGTTACGGCCTACGGCTGCTCCAGCAAGGGTCAAATCCTCTGGGGCCCATGCAGCAGAAGACTTCACGAGCAGACGCAGGTCGGGCCTCAATATGGCCGCGTGGAATTTCCTATCACAATAAACTATATGGGATCAAACTAGAAAGCAAAGGTACTTACCTGTATCAGGAGCTAACTTCGCTCCAAGGCTTGGGCAGGCCGTGAGTGTGTGTAATGGTAGATAGCGAGTCGTGTACAGTGATGTCTGAATATGTGGGGCCTTGGCAAGCATAGGCGACCAGCAGCGGCCGAGTTCCAGGCTGCTCCAAAATGCTGCATCGCTCCAGACTGCTTCCGCGCCGGACCACTTCTTTCTTCACTGTCACTATTCAGTCTCTTAGCTTCATTGTACATTTAACTAACTTCAATTCGCCTAATTCCACACTCATCGCAGAATCGAGCACGTGATATCCGACACGGCAAGGACAGTAGCACAAAATTCGACATTGAATGTCCCGGATTCACTTATCACAAATTATAAACTCGGCACCAGAATAACACGTTGCGCCAGAGTCAAAATACAGCCTCGATGACACGCAAATTAATTTAACTAGGCAACCAAAACACAAAAGGCACTAACGCGACGACCTAATTATAACGATATCTTCATCTAGCTATCTAGATCCACGACGGGCCCGTGAATTTAGGGAAGAGGGCTTGACGGTCTCCCCGCTTCGTGGCCGGCGGAGCACCGACGCTTCGCCCACGCGTCGAGCGACTAACTCCCACGCAGCCGCGCCACCTCGGCGCTTATCTCACCTACATACCATCGGGTGAGGCGCCAGCTTGAACGCAATTGGATGGCGTTCAAACATGACCAAATTTGGGCATAAACACTTACATAAAACAAATTAATTTAATTTTTATAAATAAACACAAAGTTAAACATTTTAAATAATATAAAATATTTTTATTTTAGAACGTTACAAAATGGGAATGACATCAAAAGAAAAATCCAAACGTTATAGAGAGAGATTAAAACAAAATCCCGAAAAATATGCTGAAAGTAAAAATAAAAAACTCATATCAGATCTTAAGCCACAAGAAAAAGTCAACTGCAGGATCATTTGGAAACTGAGAAAGCAAGAACAAAGAAAATGTAAAAAAGCAATACAAGAATTGTTGAATAATACACCTCCAAGTTCACTGTTATGAACACTGTCCATACTTCTCCAGCAACCAATTAATCAGCCGTTATTTGCTCCCACTCCACCGGGTAGCCCAGCAGAAAGTATGACTAGAGGTAGAAAGAAGGTACACCGAGGCAGAACAAAACTATATAGAGAGAATAAACGATTAAAAGAAGAAAATTAAAAATTAAGGAAAAAAATACAAAAAATATAAGAAAAGAGTTCAAAGAAATAAAACAAAATCTAACCAGACAAACAAAGAACTGGCGAAAAACACGAATTGCACATCTGATAGACAAAATAAATACACAATATTATGTAATGCGATCAAAGAACAATATCGAAGAGTTCACAATAACAAAGAAAAGACGTTTCTATAAAATATATTTCGAGAACTAGGAACCAAAAAGGAGACGATCATAAAAGAGTCATTGGGATTGGAAGGCAATATAAGGATTCGTACAAAAGACCACCAAAACAATAATAAGTTGATAAAAAAAATTAAACATTTTTTTTAATAGAGATGATGTTTCTAGAAATACTGCGGGTAAAAATGAAACTATTGGTAGAGGTACTAAAAAAGCTCAGAAACGGTTTTTGCTGGATTCAATGATCAACGTTTACAGGTCATTTAAGTTGGAAAATCCAGAAGTTAAATGTTCATACTTTTATTTTACAAAAAATAGACCATATTATGTGGTGAAACCTACTGTCGATGGTAGAGAAATGTGTTTGTGCAACATACATACGAATGTAGCATACAAGGCAAAGTTTTCAGAATCAAATTCATATTAGAGACGTTTGACTTAAGCTCACTAATTATACAAACCGTATGTGATACTAAAAATAAAGATTGCATGCTTGGAACTTGCGAAATATGTAAGAACAAAAAAAAATAAACTGAATATGGACAAAATTCAAGGAAACATACAGTGGTTCGAATGGGTGAGAGAAGAAGAAATATATAAGAAAGAAGGAAAAAAAGACAAAAGCTTTTAAAAATGTAAGAAAGTAAAGGAAGACACTATCAAAAATTTCGTTACAAGTTTTCTAGAAGAAATCAAAGTCCTGAAGAGACATGTGTTTAACATGAAAAACCAGTTCAAGAGTTTTCGGCAAAGTTTAGAGCATATTAAACCCAATGAAGCAGTAATATTTGGTCGACTTCAGTGAAAACTATAACGCAAAATGTACAGAAGAAATTCGGGCCCATCATTTTGGAGGATCTAGGCAACAAGCGACGCTCCATACAGTGGTCGTATATGTACACAGTGGAGAAAACAATTACAAGGCTTTGTCATTTTGCACTGTATCTCCTTGCAACATTCATCAACCGGCTGCCATATGGGCTCATTTGCACCCGGTTTTAATAAATATTCAATCTAATTATGCATTGATTAACATAATACACTTTTTTCTGATGGTCCATTTTCTCAGTATAGGCAAAAGGTGAATTTTTATTTGACCTACACGAAAATATTTGACTATGGATTTCAAGCATTTATTACATGGTCATATTTTGAAGCAGGACATGGTAAGGGACCAGCTGATGGTATTGGAGGATATATAAAAAGAGCTGCAGACAATCTAGTAGCGACTGGAAAGGACATAACCAATGCATTAGAATTTTATAATGCTCTGGAAGGGACAAACAGAATTAAATTATTCTATATACGGAAAGAACAAGTTGATGTAGTTGTCCAAGAGACATTTTAACTAAAAATAAATTGAGGATAGCCAATGCAGTACTGATAATTCAGTCATCATCATCATCATCATCATTACAGCCCTTCACAAGTCCACTGCTGAACACAGGCCTCCCCCAAGGAATGCCACAAAGCACGGTCCAGAGCCACCTGCATCCATCGACTTCCTGCATATCTTACCAGGTCGTCACTCCATCTAGTGGGGGGACGCCCAACACTTCGCCTGCCGGTACGAGGCTGCCACTCGAGAACCTTTTTTCCCCATCGGTTGTCGGTTCTTCGAGCTATTTGGCCGGCCCATTGCCACTTCAGCTTACTAATCCGTTGGACTATGTCGGTCACTCTGGTTCTACTGCGGATATTCTCATTTCTGAGTTTATCACGCAGAGAAACTCCGAGCATAGCCCTCTCCATAGCTCGCTGAGCGACCTTGAGTTTCCTCATCCGGCCAGCAGTGAAGGACCACGTCTCAGTACCGTATGTCATCACTGACAACACGCACTGGTTGTACAGTCTCGTTTTCAAGTTTTGAGGTATACCTGACGAGAAGATGTGCCGTAATTTCCCGAACGCTGCCCAGCCGAGTTGAATCCGTCGATTAACCTCTCGGTCGAAGTTGGACTTACCTAGTCGGACTATTTGTCCCAGGTAAACATACTCGTCAACAACTTCAAGCTTAGTGCTCTCAACAACTACCGGCATAGGTGTGACATGGACATTAAACATGATCTTTGTTTTGTCCATGTTCATATTAAGACCTATCCGTTGGGAAGCACTGTTGAGGTCATTGAGCATAGTGCTTAGGTCCTCCCGCGATTCTGCCATAAGGACTATATCGTCGGCAAATCGAAGGTGAGTGATGTACTCGCCATTGATGTTGATACCGTATCCTTTCCAGTCCAGAAGCTTGAAAACGTCTTCCCATGCAGCGGTGAAGAGTTTCGGGGATATGACGTCACCCTGTCTTACACCTCTCGGTAATTGGATAGGTTTCGTACTCTGGTTTTGTACTCGGATAGCCATCGTAGCCCTACTGTACAAGCACTTCAGCACTTCGATATACCGACAGTCAACTTGGCACCGCTGAAGGGACTGCAGCACCGCCCAAATTTCGACGGAATCAAAGGCTTTCTCATAGTCCACATACGCCAGACATAGTGGCAAATTGTACTCCTCTGACTTCTGTACAATTTGCCGAAGGGTGTGTATATGGTCTATGGTGCTAAAGCCTTTTCGGAAACCGGCTTGTTCGGGAGACTGGAAGTCGTTAAGTCTGCGCGTGAGACGATTCGTAATGACTCGCGAAAACAGCACGTAGACGCGGCTAAGAAAGGAAATCGGTCTGTAGTTCTTCAAGAGAGCGTTGTCGCCTTTCTTGAAGAACAAGACCACCGCACATCTGCTCCTCGCCTCCGGTGTAATGCCACCATAGAGGACGGAATTAAAGAGCTTCTGAAGGACTTCAAGTACCGGTTTTCCACCCGCTTTCAGAAACTCCGCTGTAATTCCATCCTCGCCTGGGGCCTTGCCGTTTTTAAGGTGCTGGAGATCCATTCTAATCTCGCTCAGACTGACGTCCGGGATATCATCGGAATATTGTTGGATAAGACTCGCTCTTGAATCGTTACTTACACACTTGCGTGTGGCTCCAACAATGACGTGTACAGCTGCCCATAGAACCTCTCAATCTCTCTCAAAATCTCAGGTGCCCCGGAAACGATGCTGCCACACTCCGTCTTCAGCTTTGACAGTTGGCTCTTTCTGGCAGACAGATCTCTGACAAAGACTTTGGAGCCTTGGTTCTGCTCGATCGCTTCTTCAATACGAGCTGTATTGAAGTTGCGTAAGTCCCGCCGCATGCATTTGGAGATCTGTCTGTTCAGTTGCCTGTATGCTGTCAAATCTGTTGAAGAATGTAGCTTCATCTCCCGTCTAACAGCCATGAGATTAAGAGTGTGATCGGAGAGTTTTTGTGTTCTCCTGCGGCGGGTCTTGCAGAACTTAGCTCCGACCGCATGGGCAGTTTCCACGAGCTTGTCATTCATATCGTCCACTTCATTGCAGTCTTCTAGGCACTGAAAACGGTTTTGTAACTTGACCTGAAAGGTTTCGGGACTTTAGAACAGAGCACGAGGGGGGGGGGGATAATTCAGTGCTCTAAAATAATATTCAACCTAAAACTACACAAGTAGACTGTTTATTTTAGATTTTAACCTTTATTTTAGCAGTTTTTAATTATAACCTATGGTTATACAAGTCACCAATTTATTGCCTAGTCATCAGGTTTTTTGTTAAAAATCCAATTATAGTCTTAAAAAGTACGCTGCTGGATGTGAAATTTAAAAATCGGATAAATTATCTATCTTCAAATAAAGTTAAAAACTAAAAGTAAAACAATAATAATTTTATTTTAAATAATTCTAATAGGACAAAAAATAGTTGATCGACCCTATTAAAGATTTTGCAGAACAAAAAGTGCGAAGAAAATTACTATAATTACGAGCTAGGACTTAATATTCTCCGTAAAACTGTTTAATTTACACAATTTCATTATTTTAAAAAATGACTGATTTGTTTTGTAGTAACATAATTGTTTTTTATCTCTATTAAATTTTAAAACCGATTGACCATAATAAACAATTAAACAGCTTGGTCCTAAACTTTTTAACTTCTGAAACGATGTTGATGAAAATTATTTACTAGATCGGGCCCTGCGTATGAGGACGCTCAAGGTCTATGCTCGGGGTTTCTCTGCGTGATAAACTTAGAAATGAGGATATCCGCAGTAGAGCTAGAGTCGGTAGACATAGCTCAACGGATTGGTAAGCTGAAGTGGCAAGGGGCCTGCCATATAGCTCGAAGAACCGACAACCAGTGGGGAAAAAAGTTTCTTAAGTGGCAGCTTCGTACCGGTAGACGAAGTGTAGGGCGTCCCCCTACTAGATGGATTGACGTCCTGGTAAGAAATGCATGAAGTCTATGGATGCAGGTGGCTCAGGACCGTGCTTTGTGGCATTCTTTGGGGGAGGCCTATGTTCAGCAGTGGACTTGTGAAGGGCTGTAATGATGATGATGATGATATTCCCGAAGGTAGAAAAAATTAAAAATAGATTTAATAAATGAGTAAAAAAAATGAAAGAGAAAGCCACTGAGGCATTGTTTTGGGTTTTTACGTACATAGAAAACGATAAACTTTTAAATGAAACTAATTTTTACGAATTTTGTCGCGCTTAATTTAAATTTGTAATTCCTGACGTCTCAGATGCTTTGTAGCACCCATGGTCACGGGGGGGGGGGGGGGGGGGGGAGACTGAGTTGTTTGACGTCCCAGTGCCATATAAGTGGGATATTTGCCATAGCTATCCACGCTTGGCAGGCGTGTTGGTAACTGCACTTTTTTTATAGTTGTTATTAGGGAGACATCCATGAAGCAAATACAAAGAGGTGTAATAATAATGTTGTAATAAAAATAAACCATGCGTGACAATTTGCGGGGTGAGGGGATGTTAAGCCCCGCCCACTTTACACTATCTAAAACTACTCGAATCGTTCCATATCGATGTGGCAATGTACCTTGACGATAGATGGCGGTCTGTTCACAAAATGATTATAAAAACTATAAAAATAATATTGACGATTAAAAATTCTTAAGGACTGAATGCAAAACAAATTTCAACACCTTAGTATGATTATTTTACGAATACTGAGCACTACGTAACTTTATATTATTAGTTTCCATGACACAAAGGATCGCCATCTAGTATCGAATATATTTAATTATATTTGAAAGCCGACGTAAAGAGATTTTTCTAGAACTATTTTAATAAATTAGGTGTAAAATTACTTACAAATGAAATGTGATGCCATCCATAGCACCAGAGCGTCAATTTGAGTAGTTTTTACACGATAAAACACAACATTTCATCCTTTTCTCTACGAAAATACACCGATTTGCGATTTTCAACACACAAGCGCACAGGACGAATGCTGACAGTATACTAACTAAAGCCACGCCCACTATGATGACGTCAGGACCTACTTCGAATCACAGTGCACAGTTGCTTATGCCGTCCTCTCTTTGTATTTGCTTCATAGAGACATCTCCTAGTTTGTTTCCCTCTGTCGTCTCTTACAAAGCCCACAGGACTTGTGCGGGACAAGTGAAAAATAGTGATGATATATTGACACTGATAGGCAATACATAAGTAGTCATAAGCGTTTGATAATATAGTTTAGTTTTATCTCACGATTTTATCGTAGAATTCGTTTTAAGTTATGTATTGAATTTATAAAGTTACATAGAAATGTATAAATTTAATCTGTCAAGCCTTTGAAGTACACATGAGGCAATCCAAGGTCAACTTTGTAGAACGCTCCAAAGAGTATGGTAATATTTAGAAACGACCCCTCAGAACCAAAGAGTATATGATCACTACACTACGTTTAGTCAGAACCATAGTTATTGTGCTCATAACAATTATTTTTTAAATGTTATTTAGATGAACTATAAAACTAAAATTTTATTAGAATTAGTTTCGTTATTAAATTACGCTTCTTTAAATTAACAGAATTTACTTCAAATGACGAGTTTCCGCCTCGCGTCGCGTTTACGTCACATACTTTAGTCTTATATCCTTCGCCGCGTGAGTGTAAGAGGCAACTAGAAATTTTACAAAAAATTAAGTGGGTACAATAGAAAGTTTTTTGTTAGTTTTTATACAAATGGTAAGTAATTACACTGTTTTAAAATTTAATTCCTTATATTTTGCTTCGTAACAATTTCATATATTTTATAAAATTGCCATTTCAAATACTGTGTCGTTCACGTATCACTATATTTAAAACACAAATTTTCATATCCCACAAAGTCCAATGCGCGAAAATTACGTTTTATGTTATAATTTCGATATATAGTGAACATTATGGCGAAGTTGTTTTCAACAATAACTAAAAATAAAAATGTGAATGTGAAGCACCAGCTTTCAAATAAAAAAAGAATCATCGAAATCAGTTCACCCAGAAGGTTATGAGGTAACACACATAAAAAAACACAGTCGACTTCCTTCTCCTGTTTGAAGTCGTTAGAAAAATGGCGTTGCTCAAAGATATGTACAAGTATATACCTGTGATTTAATTCTTTTTGAGGCTTCTACTGAGTTTATCGATATAATTATATTATATATTATAGTGTTTCTATGTCCTTGTTTCTTTCTTCATAATATTTATTCGATTTTAACATATATATATATATATATATATATATATATATATATGTGTGTGTGTGTGTGTGTATATATATTGAATATTAACATAATATAGCGATTCGTTAGATTTGCCTTAGTTGTAAAAGTGAAATAATATTTACTTTTTTTTCTTTTCAGTAGAATTGTTTGGTTTTGTTATTTAATATTGTTCTAACCATTGAACTTGTTTACGCAACTTTTGTTTAATAAATTGTTTGATGCTGTTTGATGACTTTTTTACACATAATTGTTTACCACCGGCGGATTTTCCGGACCGATACGACTTAGGGACCTTCAAGAAAAGAGCTTACACCTTTCTAAACGGCCGGCAACGCATCTGCAATTCCCCTGGTGTTGCGGTTGTTCATGGGCGGCGGTAGTCACTTACCATCAGGTGAGCCGCATGCTCGTTTGCCCCTCTTCTATAAAAAAAAAAACACAAAAATATTTTTTTAAATAATAAAATTAATCCCTCCCTCTCCTTACAGTTTCATTCCACTGCTGGTGATGGACCGTTACATCCTATAAAAACCCCCAATGAACATAGGCCTCCACTATATTCCTCATAGAGGGTATACTTGTCATAGTTGCCACGTTCTGTTCCACGGTACACGTACCTTGTTGTATTGAACAGTGGATCAGTCGCCTCTTACGAAACCCACGGAATAGTATGAATATTCATACACCGCCACTACACAGTAATTGATAATTTCTCGAAACATTTCATTTATCGACAAATCGTCTTGCAATCGTCGTCACTCTAGCGCTCACTTGGCCTTCATATAAATAATTCGATATTTTAATTGTTGATAATTTTTTATTTTTGGATATGAACATAGTAATGACTCTAAGTTATTTTTACCATTTTTTTAAAAAATCGTCTGGCCTGACCTACTATACTCTTTGGCTTGACCATAGTTCTAACTAAATATGTCCAATAAAATGTCAAGGTCTGAGAGGTTAATATATAGAAAACGACACAATTGTTACGCGACTCAGCAAGTTAATTTACATAGCAACGTGCCTTGATCTCTCGCGGTCGTTACCAGTCCCCCGTCGCTTGTACTGTATTTGTCGACCTAGCCGAGGTCGTATAAAAATTTCATTTCCGTCGTTCGACTCGAGGAAGCTGCCTCACGAATAAGATGATTTAACAGCTTGACTGCCCATTTCGCACCGGTGCGTAATGCGGGGGTGAGCGTGGAGGGCGCTTCTCGCACCGGTGCGGAAAGCTAGGTATACAAATTACAAAGGTCACTAAGCCGCGGGCTTTGCGCGTAGAGCGTCGTTTGTAGGTTGGTCTTGTGAGTGAATTTCCGGCGATTTTTTACGTGAAAGCGGTTTTGTATTACCTGCTATTGTTTGGTTTATACCTGCACATTATTATGGATAGTATTGCGGGTCCTTCACGTACAAGAAAAAGGAAGTTTGTAATGAATTATGCTGAAAACGACAGTGATTTGGAAAGAGAATTATTCGCCGAAAGTGACAGTGATGAAATTTATTGTCCTGACTATGATGAAGAGGAGTTATCGTCGGAGGATGATTGCCAGCCGCCTACGTCATTTTCTGTAACTGATATCAGTTTACGTAGCCCTGTACAAAAACTGCCAGGGTCCTCACCCTCGCAATCGCCACCTCATCATCAAGATGATGATCAGACACCTGATAAACTCCCTGCTGAAGAGTCTACTTCTCACTGGACTTCTGAAGGTGATATGAGACAGTTTCATTTTACAAAAACTAATCGGTTTCTTGGAGAAATCAATGGAACAGAGCCAACTGATTTTTTTGACTTTTTTTTCGACCAACAGTTTCTTACTATGATCTGTAACGAAACAAACGCGCAAGCAGAAAGGTTGTTTTTGTCAACTGGTTCTGAATATGCTAGGATTACCCGGTGGAAAGAGCTCACTGTCCCAGAGCTAAAAAAATTCTTTGGTTTACTGTTTCACATGGGAACTGTTTCTATGAATAGAATACAAGATTACTGGAAGAAAGACAGGCTTTTTAACTTTCCTATATTCGGACAGCAAATGGGCAGAAACAGATTCCTTCTAATTATGAGATGTATGCATTTTACCTCAGAAACAGAAAGTGAGGATCCCTTGTTCAAAGTACGCCAAGTGATTGATTATTTCAATACTAAAATGAATGGTTGCTACTATCCTGGCAAGGAATTATCGCTAGACGAGAGCATGGTGCTATGGCGAGGACGTCTCAGTTTCAAACAGTACATAAAAAACAAACGCCATAAATATGGAATCAAGTTATACATGCTCACTGAACCCGATGGATTGATTCTAAAGTTTCGTGTATATGCTGGTGGTAAAGACGCACAGATTACTGGAAAAGGACACGCGGAGAAAGTTGTCATGCATCTTCTAGAAGAAAAACTGGGAAATGGACATGAAGTTTATATGGACAATTATTACAACAGTTATATACTGGCCAAAAAGCTGCTCGAGAAAAATACATACTGTACAGGCACTTTACGTAAAGATTTACGAGATAATCCTAAAGAAGTGACACAAAAGGTATTGAAAAAGGGCGAAAACATATCATTGTTTCGAGACGGAATTCACATAGGAAAATGGAAAGATAAACGCCCGGTTACATACATAACTAATCAGTATACTAATAATATGGTGCCAGTTACCAACAGACGGAGACAGATTACTCAGAAACCTGAAAGTATAGCTAAATACAATACATACATGTCTGGAGTAGATAGGCAAGACCAGCTTCTAGCATTCTATCCATGCGAGAGAAAAACTCTTCGCTGGTACATGAAAATTGCCGTACATATATTTCAAATGCTATTCATCAACTCATATAAAATATATAACAAATATTCAGGCCAAAACAAACTGAATCTATATGATTATCGTATAAGAGTAATAAATTCCTTGCTGCCACAAAAACCATCCGAACTGCTGCCAATTTCAACAGCAGGTGGATCATCATCACAGCATCGGATTACAAAAATCACGGACTTGACGAAAAAGGGTAGAGTACAGAGAAAGATTTGTCGTCAATGCTACAAAAATAAGAAGCGTACCGATTCCCCGTGGCACTGCATAACATGCGAGAATAAACCCGGGCTTTGTGTCGAATGTTTTGACAACTATCACAGGGAGATTGAAAATTGATTTTTTTATTTTTTCTATTATTAATAAATGTTAAATACCAAAAACCTACTCTTCGCACCTGTGCGTAAAGGGGCCCTAAGGATGAAATTTTCATTCCGGAGGCCCGTTACGCACCGGTGCGGAATTTTTTTATGTCGCCTTTATATACACTAAATTAATATAAGCAGTATATAAATATATATAATTAGTATTATTTAACAGTTTCAAAACCTGACAAAACATAAAATTTCGTAGGCTATGTGCACTCTCTTCACTCATCTTGACGGGCAGTGAAGCTGTTAAGCCTCAGAGTCTCACCCAAATCATCTTATTCGTGAGGCAGCTTCCTATGCAGCCCTACTTCCCTCTCGCTATCTAGTTCGCAGGCCGAGAAACTCTCTCTCGGACACCCCCCCCCCTCAAAAAAGCCACTCAACGGCTACTCTCCGCCTGTGTTCCCTTTCCCTAAGGGGGGTCACTTCTGATACGGTAGAAGGGCCCTCCAGGCCAAAGCCAGTCCCATGTGGTGTATAGTGGGTAGGCACTTAGGTTTCATAGTGAGTACCACATAACCACCTAGCCGGCTGCGTGGTATGCTAAGAGCATTCGCCACCTCCCTCCCCCGCTTCCCGGAGGGTAGCCTTTTACTTTGCTTCAGGGCGCAAAAAAAAAAGAAAAAAAAACCTCGTTCAACACAGTCGGCGGCTAGCTACTTCGGAAGAAATTCTTCAAATATAAAAGGAAGAAGATCTTAGTGATTTTATTCACCACCAACCCAGCACACAATTGTGCCTGTAGGGCACAGGACGATATGGGATAGTAAGTTAATATTCCAACACTACCATTGATTTTAGCAAAGATGAATTTGACACAAGAATTTACTATTGAGCAAGATAAGTATAGTATGTTCTTAGTAAGTGCTTATTCTATGAAAAAAAAAGTTATTGGGTTTTTCAGACTCGGAGTAAGGAAGTTGGCGGCGTTTCACCCACATGCCCGTACGTAAATTCATTGGTCATATGCCTGATCTTTCACCAGTCGTGTCCATATGAGGCCCTATGTGTGCACTATACACGTGCATTTCAGGGCTGAAAAATTACCAACATATTTCGAATTCAGATCTAATCTAGCATTTCCGTAGTGTTTTTTTTATAACCACGAATCCAAACAGTATGCTTACTATTGTAGTTCATGTCTACAAAGTCTGTTTTAATAAACATAAAAGAAAATCAACATCCAAAGAAAAGTTATGTTAAATGATAAATACTAATTCAGACATAGGAATTTAAATAAAATAATGTTTATACAGTTTTAAGTCGTTTATTAAAATAATATTCCTTCAACTGAACACAAGGCATGGGTCCAGACCTAATAATTGAGTTTTCTAATTTGACAAAGATTTTCGCTACAAAAAAAAAACATAACCGGCTCGACGCAGAAGCCGTCTGTCTTTGCCTCCTTAACAATAAAAACAACCTATAAAATCTATCAACATAAAAGACCTTTCAGAGGTATTAGGTATACCCACAGTTTTTACAGTTAAATTTGGCACTGACATTGTTTATGTATAGTAAAATTGTTACTGTCCATCTGTTAATCCCTGACAATCTGCAATTAGTTCTAGATGGTTTTGGCACGCTTTTTCTTATATACTTTAAACCGCGAGAATAAGACAATTGAAAATAAAGATAAAAATAAAAATAACAATTCTTTTTCTCTTAAAAGAAAGCAAATAATTCCATATAATTTCCATAAATTCAGAAATAGTCCTTAAAATATTTTTTTACAGTGTGAAAGTTTATATTCAGAAAACTATACAATACCCATATCAATCAATATTGCACATATCATGCAAAATCATGCCAATAATGGAAGTCTAAACTGATAAAATTGTATATGTTTAAGTCACTTTAGATATATGATTAATGCATAACTCTCGTCATTTGTTTAGTTAAAATTTATTTATTAATCACTGAAAGCACAATTTGCATAGTCATGGGTTCGATATTGCATTTAACAACGTTAAAAATCTTAATAATAACAATAAAGAAGAGTAATTAACAAAAAGAAGTGTTGGACAAAACAAACCATCCGAGAACATTCCGAGTGTGCTATTTTATTATATTTATTTAATAATAATTACAATAATAAATGCAATATTTTTAATACCAAAACTGTTCTAAATATTCGTGAATTTATTTACAAGTGTTAGTCCCTGGTAACAGGACCAACAATCAGCTGTACGGTATTCAAATAAGTGACTTAACACTCAAAATTCTGCTTCTTTATGGGAGTCAGTATTCAACTAATATTTTCTTTAAACTTTTTTTTTATAGAAATAATGTATATATAGGTAAGTAGAATAGTACACTTATCATCTAATATGACACAGTTAGATTAAAACCTACATTTTATACATTTACATCGTTTCCGTGTGTGTACTTACACATATACATAGGATGTTGCAACTATTGCCTTTTACAATTTACAATAAGATTAAGAAAAGTAATAAACAAGAATGTTTCACTTGCTTTACACCAAAACATTTCGTGAAATTAATTAAAAATAATTTCATTACCTGGTTTTAATTAAAAGAGTTCCTTAGTCTTATTTATCGCTTATAGCATCTTCATATTTTTAATATCATTGGAAAAAAATAATTATATTAACGTCAAAACTGCATTTAATTAAGATACCATTGAAAACAAAAACATCATTAAATAAAAATAAGTCTCAATCTTCTTTTATAAAACACAATAGTCCAATTCCAAAAGGCAACACTCACAACAATGTATTAAATATTTTTCACTCGTACAACATGCCTAATCTAATCTACGACAGTCTAACAATTCCGCACAACGGAAAAAACAGTTGTCCCTTAGGGTCGCCTTAATTTTTTACGCTGTACACAAGTCTGACCCTAAGGGAGGTTCTTTTAAAAACTAAAATCATTAATGCTACACGGAACCTTATTCTGGTGCAAGCTGTTCGAAAATTTTAAACATTTTTATTGAGAGAGCAATGGAGGCGGGTTTCGCCAAACAATATTGGTTATATGTTTATTTAATATTCTTTCATTAGAGGTCACATGCCAGGAAAATTATTAAAAAAAAAATTTGTGACATTTTAAAGAATAACCTAAGGTTATCTGTATATTTCAGTTTCGATGTTTACATGCAGTGTTAAGTATGTAGCGTCAAGAGAGCCAATCGTTCATTTCTTTGTTAAAAATACTATCATGGCTGTTGTTGCGAAAAGTAAAAAAAGGGAGTGCATAAAAATTATTGTTGAAAAAATTCAGTCCTAATCAAAATCTCTACAGCCCATCTTCACTTGATATAATCAAGATAAAGTTTTTTTTTTACTGTTTAAATGCAGTGATGGTTATACTCCCATAAACATTATAGAAGACATTTTAATTTAGATAGATTTCATGTTTAGTGCATTTGCATACACAACATAGATAATAATTAATACTCTTGTGTTTCGAAATTTCATTGGTAAAATAATTGAATTATAAATGAATATAGATCACCTTCCAGACTTTCATTGTTTATAAAAATAATAACGTACATATACCGACGGGATAATATCGTTTAATAGTTATAGAGAAATTAAAAAAAAACTTATAAAAGAAAGTGGTTTTTTATTTTTATAATCTCAACATATTAAAGAGGATTTTTGATGTACAGCTATAACTGTTAAACTATATAGCGTCGGAGTCAAAGCTAGGAGGTTAATTAGCTGGTTAGTTTCTAGCAGATATTGTTGTGACTAGTCATTGAAAACTGAAAATTGTCCAATGAAAGAGTGGATTTCGAAAATGAATAAACGACTTGGTTCATGATGGCGTTACTTGAGATCATGGTTAGTGACGAAAATGTACATTTTAGTGTTTATATAAAATATAGTCATGGTTTGACGTAAACTATTAAATTTTCATGTACATTGCGTTCGCATGACGTTTAGAAATATCGCACATCTGGCAAAAATAATGATGCTTAGGCCTTTCTGAAATATTTAAAGAAAAAGATCGATAAAATGTTGTGTACACAAAATGTCGATATTCCCGAATGTCATACAGGTAAACCCGTGTATTTAGCACCCGACGAAAAAAATGTGTCTGAAATCACACTGAAGTTTTTATAAATTTGAAGAATCTTGTTATGTCACAACCAACACAACTTAGTTCATTGAATGGCTGCTAGATGGAGTTGGTGATATTTTGTAATCGTTACATTTATTACGAAACAGGTGGCGTTACAAACAAATTGTCAATTTAAATTTTTTAAACACATTTTGAGGATATTAGAGAGAACTACTAAGAATTGCCAAAAATTTTCAAATTGACAATTTGTAGATTTGCTAGGAAATTGTTAGGAATTGTATATATACTGTGTTTAAGTGGATCGTACAGATGTTTATACTTTAGTTAAAAAAATCCCTAACAATATGTTCCTTTGCAGTGATCAAATGTTAAACCTCAACTAGGGTGTTGTAGATGTTTGTGCACACAAACCATATGAAAAACGGATGAAACACAATATATTATTAATCGGGTATAAGCGGACAGCTACAGATATTATTAATGCAATTGTAAACAATTTAAAAACGTATTTGTTTCATAAAATAATGTATATTAATAAATTGTGTCGTAGAACATTCAATAGAGCCAATAAACCAATCTAGCAGCATTCGAACAGACACGTGCCACATCCACATCGTCACACCGATGTAACTGACAGAATGTACCGTCACCAAACTGAACCCGACCGACAGCAACAAAACACAGTCACTTCTCACACCTGCCTCCACAGCACCGTCACGTAATCGGAGCGTCACAACACAAACACAACACTGTGTCAAGTGGCACATGGATCGTCACTAGGACACCGATATGACCTCGTGTCCGGGCCGGGTCTGGGCAGCGCGCGGCCAGGACTGCGAGGTGAGCTGGCCGACGGACAGCGGGTTGTTGGCGTCGCGCGGGTTGGTGCCGACGGGGTGGCGCGGCGCGGGCGGCGGGTCGGACGCGGGCGACGCGAGCGACGACAGCGCGCTGAGCCCGCCCGGGCTCGACGCCGAGTTGAGCGGCGTGTCGGCCTCCCCGTCGCTCGACGCGTCCGACAACTCCTCCAGCTTCACGTCCTCCTCAGAGCAGGGCGACTGGGGAGTCGCCATCGGGTGCGGCACGCTCCCCGACGCCGCCGCCAGCGCTTCTAAGTAACGTACGCACTTCTTCTTCCGCCTGCAATCACGTTTTATATAATTAGTGACTTACTTATGGACAATATTTTTACCGATAGTCTAATTGTAAGGTGCACACTGGACTGGAAAAACTTATATTTAGACCAATGTTATCATATGCTTTTTTATCAGCTTGCGTCTTCGTAAAATTCTTATCGGAAGAGATTAAAACTTTTTCTTTATTTTAGAATTATTCATATTAGGGATGTTTGAAGATATCTACATAAGCATTAGCATAATTTTTAACATCTGGATCATCTGTCTCGTTTTTAAAATTAAGACCACGCACCGTGCCCGAGCGCGTTAAATAGCCTACCTCCTATTATCTCGCAATAACTTAAGTTGTTATGCAGTTAAGGCCCCTTTTTGCGAATGTAGATGCAAAATCAGATATTAAAAATAAGTGGATGCCTAAGTGACTGCGAATACAGATATCTGTATCATCCCTAATCCAGGTACGAAATCATTAAAAGGCAATATTCACAAATTTAAGAGCAACAATTATAATCTTCAAATGAATTAAAATCTATTAAAAGCACACGTAGAATGAGTTGTTATATTAATAAAACACAACAAAAAAAAAATGTTACAAATGTTAACTCTAAACATGCTGAAATTGTTACAAATGAAATAAAACAAAAGAAATAAGACTAACTCACTGAAGCCACATTTAAAACCAACGGAACGCAACACTCATGCGGCGCTAAGTAAATTGACGCATACCTACTTGTATTTACACGTCGTTCAACAAAACACATTTATAAACTATTTCTACGACGATATGCACACTGGTAATAGAAAAAGCTCTTTAACTTTTAACTTCATTAAAAAAAGCTGAATGTAGATTTGTTTAATGAAGTGTTTCGCATTTCTGCAAATTGAAAGTAATTAGTAACGATCTTGTTGGTGGATCAGTTTTGAAATGGTCTCATTTTACCATTTGCACCATCAATATACGAATAGGCAAAATTTTTGGTTGTAGTCGACATCTAGGATAGAAGGAGTGAAGTTTTTATCTATAATCAAAAACCTTCGTTTTATGGGTACAAAGCGGACGCTTTGTTAGTTTAACTTTATAAATCAAATTAGGCGTCGTAATCAATACCAATTGCACATTATATATATTTATAAGTGTCACAAATACTTTTGATTGATCTCAGAAGACGTCATTTTGAAAACCATGCATTTAATTTGCCATAGTAACAAATTTTATTGCAATGAAAACATATTTAACAATAAAGGTCTACCAAAATTTGTTAACAACTTTTACAACAAATTACATAAGTGATATAATCTATGTTACGAATATACAGACTAAAAAGAAAAAAAAAACAAGAACGCAATCGGCATTAACGAAATTCCATGCTGCAGCGAACTAAACAGCGTGATGTCGACTCAATCAACTGACCGTGGTACGTCCTGCGGCGGTGGCGGACCGGCACTAGAGGTTCACGTAAGTGGGTTCTTGTGGGGGGCTTCCCACCAGACTGGCGGGCGGGAGCGGGGTCGTCGCTTCGGGCCGGAGGAGCCCTAGCCCGCCCGACACCATAACGCTACTTGACTCGGGGCTGATGCCCAGGAAGGTCAACAGGAAGGTTAAAGAAGAGTCCGAAATGAAAGGCGATAGCGGATTTGTTAGCAAAGTTAAACGGGACAGAATATCAGAAAATACATATAATATAACATAAAATTAAGAAATTAACACATTAAATTCAGTATTTAAAAAATATAAATAAATACACAATAAAAAGAAATATCAACAAAACGTATAAAAGTAGCAAAACATTATTCAAAGACCACACAGAGTAAGAATATTACAATAACAATAAGATATTACAAATCAGAAATAATAAAGTAAAGAAAGTCGAGTCAAGTGGAGTTTGGTGTAGAAATTGAATAATCGGGGCAATATACGCGTAAAATTTTACCAATAGTGCCAGCGGAATCCAGCATCGATCCATGAGAAGCGGCAATCATGAGTGGAAAAAAACATTTCGATAAGTATAAACATTATTTACTTCACACTAAATAATTCTTTAATAAGTTCCGAACCTTTTCGTTAATAAAAGCGAGCGTAATTCAGAAAATGTGTCAAGATTTTTTTGAAAGTTTTCTTCGACAATGATTGCCTTTCCTCTGATGATCTCTGACGCATCTATATTTGTCTAATTCCTATTAATTCACTACCACACTTTGTCTACTTTCAAAAAAATCTATTCCGTGTGCTTTCTACGTTGTATCATACTTATTTCTTTGTGAAAAGACACATTTTCTGAATTCTTTTCTGCTTCGCCGTACACGATTCGTATTTGACCAGACTCTTTTAGAGTATGGTAAAACGAAAAACATTGATACCGTAAACATTTGAAAACAAAACAACATCAACTACAGATTTTTTTGAATCACAATAATATTTTACAACTAATACGATAATAACATTTAAGTTACGACTGGGCTCCTCTTGCCATATTTCGTAAAGACGAAAAGATAAGCCAAGTCTTTCCACATAGAAACAATATAATTTTTGGAAGAACATATTATAATTATCTCAAGAAAATTCCTTTAGACGATTTTGTAAATAACTTTATTGCTAAGCGTTAAGAAGTTTCAACTACCCACCTGCAAGGTTTACACCATTGGTTTTGTTGATCAAGGCCGTATCGCGCCCGACATTTCTTCAAATTATTTCCTGGAAGTGCCACAGTAATTCTGTTAGAATACGTCGCAAAATAGATTCATAAATTAGGCAAATGTCTACTAGATTTTACTTTAAGAATCGTTAAAATTGGATTTTATAGCAAATTAAAAATTCATCGGCAAATTAATGGTTCCACCATATGTTGTGGGAATAGTGACTTTCTAAAAATAATGTTGATCAAGTTATCTGGTTCAGAAAGCGGCATTATTTAAATTAAATTAAGTGGTCTCACATATTTATTATTTAGCAGAAATAAATTTACTGGAAATCATATTAGAAGCATCTTAAAATAACTTGGCTACGCTAAAACTACGAATAAGCATACATGCAACATACCCCTTCAAACTTGTTAGTGTCATGCAGGGATAGGAGTGGGAGAAATAAACAGGAATAACGAAAAAAACATTGGTTTAAAAAAATAGCGCACTACTCGCTCTCATTTGGAAAAAAAATAGGGCTAGCTACGCTATACGGAAAACAAAAACAGTCACAAATAAACATGACGCTTATAAGCAAATTGAAGCAGAATAGGTTCTCCGGAATCAAAATAAATATTTATGTTCATTTGGCCAGTATCATTATACAAAACACCGCAGAAGCATCGGCAGCTTTTGTCTGAATTTAAGTATCAAGTCTTCGCTCCTCTGAGGTAGGACTCCGTTACAGAATTGCTCATCTTACATAATACCGTTATGTTCTCAGCTCTTCATGCATACAATATATTTCACTCTACACCTTTGCATACTTGAAATATCTCAAGAAGGCTGTCCCAGCCCACACAGAGTATATCTAGTGTCCCTGCAAAGCAATTACTCATAATATGTTCAAATATTGACTGCTGGATCATATCATGCACGCTCCCCGAATACGTAGGCGGCACTTTGGAGCAGGACGGAAAGCCAAAAACCGGGACAACCTTCGAAGGAGTGCCACTTACTCAGGGTGTTCTCATAAAATAGCGTTGTAATTACAAAAAAATATATAAATAAATATATGCGATAAATATTAAATAAAATTCAATATAAATCTACGACCTGGACCCCTTCAACCATAGACATTCGGCAATAGTTCTAATTCGCATGGTTGTTGGAACCAAAGTTCAAAGTAATTGAACTCGCGCGAGTTGATGGCGGGAGAGGGAGGGAAACGGGAAGAGAGGGGAGGGAGCAGCCAACGTCTCAGAGCTAATCCTTCATTAATTGACCTCATTTTTTTAATGAGTCGAAGCGTGCATATCGCAATCGTTGTGAGACGTCCGCTCTTTAAGGCCATGTGTCAGATTGTGATCAAGTTAAATTTATTTTTTATTAGCTCTCTTTTTTTGCATCGTTAAATGACACACTGGTTTTCTGACAAATGCTTAAGGAAGGGAATTTCAGGATGGTAATAGTTGAAGAATGATAGGATTAAAGGAAAAAGGAATTCGACGGAGCGAAAGGCAGTACCTCCATCGATTGTCTCCTGTTTTCGTTTCCTCTTCTTGCCCCTTTGCGTATTAGCCCTAGACGACCAATCGGGATAGAGTTGCATGTGTAGCTGACGTTCCCGTCGCGCCAACTCGTAATACTTGGCTTGTTCCTCCCGGCCGAGTGCGTGCCACTGTACCGTCAATGGGCAGCAATATGGAAAGAAAAGAGAAATGCACTTCGACGGCGGCCCAACACGGCTCGGCTCCGTCCTAAAAGCTGGTGCTAGAAAAACAGCCCGCTGTTCGCGTCCCCACGGCAATTTTGATCCTAACGTGAATGAGAATGGCCAATTGTGTTCCTCACAGAACCTATTCTGCGGTCGGTCGTCGCGCCTATACATAGAACAAACCAATGTTTCCGGGGGTGTAAGGTAAACAGTACACGGTCACTCGACGACTACAGTACACAACAGGCAACAGCCGGCCGGCGACGGTTCCGGCCGCTTTTCTAGCACAGGTACCGGTGGAGGAGAGTACACACGTACACACGCACACTCACATACAGGGAGGGGGGGGATTACGGAGTCGTCAGTGTGGACGCAAGCCGGACGTTAGTTAATGTTAGGGGACGCGGGCATCGTGAGCGAGAGTCTCCCGGTTAGAGGATGGAAGAGTCTCGCTCTGCCCGTTGCGGGACGGGCATGGAAGGAAGGTGAAGCGAGTGTACACAAGCGTCGACGTGACCCAGCCCCTCGCGTGTCGGGTTACAGTTCCTAAGTTCCAATACCTCCCAATTCAGCGGGACCTCGGTCCTTTTTCCGCTTTTTCTTTTTGGAACCGTAACCGTAGTTGTCCCTCGCGCTCCACCCGGGGTATAGCTGCATATGGAGCTGTCTCTCTTGCCTCGCTTTCTCATAGTACTTTGCCTGCTCCTCGCGACTCAATGAATGCCACTGCGTATTGACACGAGTATTGCACATTACGGGGTGTCCACATCGGCACCGAGGACTTGCATCACCTCATGAACATTCAATTCGTTGGTCGCGCTTGAATGATCATGAGTAAACAAGATCATGATTAAACACAGTTGCTACTCTTGTTAGGAATGAGATTGCGTTCTAGGAAACGGCTAACGGGTTTGATTCTCGGTAGCGGTCCGCGTTACGGTCATCGTTATTTATTATTCAATACATCTAGTATAGATTGCCGATATGGCGGTGTCTTGGGCACGCTGCATTGTCTTGCAACACGAACGATATGTTTACATGACTCCTCGCGAATCGCATTCCTAACAAGATTAACAATGAAAACATCGCCTCTATATGAAACAAAACACTGATTCAAGGATAAAATGTTAAATTAATTATATTTTTACTTGACGTATTTAAAACAAAATGGCCAGTTTAAAATTATTTTGGACATTAACAGGTATGACCAATAAATGGTTTCAAAGAAAATAAAGTGAAAATAAAAATACATTGCATTCAATTCGAACTCACCCGTCTGCCAAGGATCTGGTTGATCGCTGCGGACTCCTTAAGAGTGCATTCAGCTACAACTTTTGCCCTCATTTCTTTCATGTATAACATGAAGGCGTTTAGGGGTTTCTTTATGTGAGGCTTCTTGTTTTGCTCTTTATTGTTCGCGCTAGCCGTACCTTCGGATTGTTTTTCGCTTGCGCTGCTACCACTACTCTTTTCTACCTGTGATCTGAAATAAAAGAAACAGGTATATCAAACCCACAAAAAATAACTATGCACAAAAAAGTGTTAGGATAAACAGACGATAGCTCTTTTATTTTTTGATGCCTATAGTTAGTCAATAGTTATATTTCACACATTTAGTTTGAAGGTCGACCTTTGGGCTATCAGTTACAGAAAGATTAAACCTCACTTTTAATTTTAGCGTTTTTATTTACTCTAAGCGTAGTTAAATTACATATAATCTAATATATAAAAATGAACATTCAACACATCGTTTGTTTTGACCACTATTCGCTCTCGTGATCGGTTGAATGGTGTGCATTCAACCGATCACGATTAAGCTTTGGTGAGTTGTTGCGTGTGCCTTCACGAAAGTTTCTGACATTAAATATATATTTGCTTGTTTGACCGTTTTCTATATTATGTTAGCATACCATTTATACGATCGCGCGATCGTTTCTAGCAAAAGAGGTATTGCAAGTTGCAACGCATGACGGATACAGGTATTCATAAATATTTTTGATTAAAATTGAGATGCTATAAGTATAGTGCAATAAAAGTGACATTTCGACTCATTATACTAAGATGATTTGACTCATTAATAAGACCAAGGATTCTGGGTAAAAAATATTTTAGTTTGACGTCTGAGAAACAATAACAAAATCATTCTCAGAATAATCGCCTGCCCTTCCTTAATTTTAATTTTCTTTTTCTTAGAAGCCTAATATAGGATGATTAAAATTGAGTGACACGGTTGCCATATAAAAATCGATCTATCAACTTTATCAGCGCCGGAATCGATATGTTAATAACGAGTTAAGGTGTTAACGACACCCAGACGGGCGACAATAAACAAGCGAGCGTCCGGTTGGAAATAGACGCGGCGTTTCCGGTGGCGCGCGCCCGCAGACACATGCATTGTAGATATGGTTACACGATAGATTTCGTATTGAGTACCAGCGACCCAGATCGCTCTGTACGGTTGTTAGGAAGGATTTTGCATAGCCTTTTTACGGGGTAGAGTCAGGCTGTATCTATATTTGGTTACAGCACCATCAGCATAATATAGCAGCTAAAACTGCTGTGTTTCGCATGTTGAGTATAGAGAACCGGAGACACTATTTACAGAAAACGAGACATCTTAGTCCTCGTCCATCTTAGTCCTCGGTGTGACAACGTATTTGCATTTTGATTCTTAATCGAGGATAGTTGTGGATCTCTATTGGCCAAAGCATCCACTCACCATCACGTTAACTGTGTGCTCGTTTATTCTCGTAATAGTTTATTGTGTGCTAGTTTATGCTTATTCTATAAAAAGTCTCTGGCAAGCCTTTACCCTTC
Source organism: Parnassius mnemosyne (assembly GCA_963668995.1). NCBI lineage: Eukaryota > Metazoa > Arthropoda > Insecta > Lepidoptera > Papilionidae > Parnassius > Parnassius mnemosyne. The sequence continues at coordinate 14,431,207 of CAVLGL010000092.1, read as the reverse complement.
GTGGCAATACTTACTTAATCCTTATCTCAGCAGGCAGGCACGTTTTTAAACGCCTCGAACGCGAAGCGAGAGTGATTGGGCTTTACTGTTTATTATTTTGAGTTGTTATCGGTAAGATTTCACCGTCACTACACTGCGATGGTATAATATCAAATAAGCAATTTTTTTTTCATTCAACAGTTGTTTGTTTGCTTTACGAGCCTGTTATAGTCCACTAATGGAAATCATCCTCCCTAATTTCCATTGTTAATCACCACACCACATTTAGCATGGGGATTGGCGTTTGCGATAGAATGAATTAAAGAATATCTATAAATAGCCTGAACCGTTGGTAGTGACGACGATGCGACGAAACGCCATTAATTTGATATATACGGTTTGCATTCAATCTACAACTAAACAAGAGCCTCTCTACCGGAGAAGAACACCCATATCATCAGATATGGCAAGCAGATTACCAGATTGACGAGTGCAGTAACATATCGCATCTTTGACACTACTTATCGGCTGGTGTGGGTATTTTATTACATCTGGCGTACAAGATGGTTACACAGTCAAATATCGAAGGTATGGGCACACTTTTATAGCATCATTATAGGATTCGATTTCACCGTGTCGCCCTAAACGGTGTGAAGTAGTTAGTAAAAATATTTATTAATTTATGTTACCGTTACAGCCATTAAAGTCCATTGAAGTCCATTTGCCATTAAAGTTTTGCAACCGCAGTTTATTTTTATTTTTAGTCGTTATTAGGAAGAGGCTACTGCCCATCCCCTGATTTGTCCTCTGTCGCCTCTTACGACACCCACGGGATGATATGGAGTGTAGTGGATATTCTTACACCGCCACAACACGTTAAATTTGTCTATCTAGGTACTACGTTACAATTTTAATTAAACTGTGTGTTAAAATTTTATGTTCGTGTTAATATAATTACATCTACATTTGGTTTCATATATTATATACACATAGATCGTGCATTAGATCGCCTTTGTTCAGCAATGGGCCTTTGATTAACTCATAATTGAATAGTTTTCAAATATTCTTGAATAATTTCTGTATTTTGGAGACTTCACAAATTTACTAACTCAATGAGACTTTATTAATTAACGGATTCGCGTTAGCTCAGTCTTTCACAGTTTATCATAGATCGTCCTGCAATAGGACGGTTATTCAAATATTTATAGTTTGAACATATCAACAAAACGAAACAATCATTAAATCTTCGGGACATGGATACTGCTTCTAAATTATGACCATCAACAAAAATAAAACAACCGTCCCGATATAATGCAAATAAAAATACAACACGCACAGTTTTCAAAATAGCATATCACAATCTGTACCGAAATTAATAATCACAATGTTTGAAAAATAAACGAAACGTCTGAAAAACGACTTCCTGTGTGCCTGCAAGATGTACAAAACCGAAATAGAACCTATAAAATATATTGTCAGAGACATATTAAACGTACGCTCGATACGTCTAATATAGACTTTTATTCACTAAATTAGTTCCGAGAACGTTTGGGACGGTCAAATATACGACTTCCTTAATGCGCGAAGGCGAGTTGGTTTAAAAATGTGTAAAAGGTTAAAAAGAAAAGAGAGAAACGAAAATCCCGGGCACAATGCGCGTACACTTCCAAATGAGGTATTCAGTGGCGTGCAGGCAGTGATTATGTGCGGCGTACTGTCGCAAACAGCTGCTCTTTACAGAGAATATTGATTCAAAACGACTGGAGATAAATATACAGTTTGGAATCTCGCGGAAGGATGGCGTCGAGTGCAAGTTGAAAAATTGTTTTGAACTGTTGCGATTTGCTTTTGCATAAATACAGGTGTAATGTTAATAGTAGAAAAATAAGGAGGAATATAACGTGACGACCGACTGATGATTAAATATACAGACCGGTGATTGGCAACTAGCATCATCAGCGTAAAGAGGGTCTCGCCTCTACGCTTACTAATCCGACTAACCTATATTGAGGACTATAGCAATGCCTTCTGACGCGTTCTTAATAAGATGAAACAACAATAAAAAATAATTTGCAAAAATATGAAAATATAAAATATGAATATGAAAATATAAAATACTAAAAAAGAGCAAATAAGAAGACAATAATATGTAACTATACAACTTACGGTAAAATAATAAAATAGTACAGACAGGCTACCATAAGGAAGGTCCACAAACGAGACAATTTTTTATTTTAAATCTGACAGTTTTAATAAACAGGGACAAGCGAAACACACATTATTTATAGGCTCTCATAACACAATGCCACATGTTATATCAATTGCATTTAATTTTCAGTACTTATTTAATGCTTGATGTGTCACATAAAAAAAACCTTATCTCGTGATGAGAATCTCAAGCTGTCCCCGGTTGTCGTGGCGAGTGTACCTCAAAGTCACAGTGGCCCGTTAACCCGCGGCGTCTCATATATCATCTTAATTAAATTTCTCCACAAGCACCTTATTTACATGATTGTACCTGGGCTTTTATGTGGTTGAATGTTTGGTCCACTGTTAGCGAGTCAACAAGCGGAGCGGTTTAAAAAAATATTTGTGTATTTAAATAAACCTAAAACAGTTTGTTAGAATTACTTAAATATGTAAGTTTATTTTAAAATTGAGTATGTTATAAAATGGTAAAACTATATTTTTTAAGATATTAAAATAATAAAACTAAGATCCTCAATGATTACACTCTTTGGCTTTGTTGTTTCTGATCGGAAAAGTAACATTGAAATTAACTCTTATAGACATATCCTTATTTGCTATATAAATTGCATAATATCAAACGTTGTTGTCCAAATCAACATCGCCTATAGTTAAAAGTTATTAGCACACTAAAAAGAAATACTGGTATGTAAAAGTAAAAAAAAAAAACATTTAAATAAAAATAGCAATTCCGCTGTAACTGTGGCCCACCAATTAGGCGTGTAGTGATTATAAGTATATATATTTTTGACTGATTCGCCGTGTATAAAATGATGACGCGTTGAAAGGTGTAAGATTACAAATTCCTTTCTGCATTACCACATTACCAGTCACACAAGGATCCTGTATTCAATTAATTACAAATTAAATTCGTATAGATTTCCCAATTATACTACCGATAACCAAAAAGGTATCTAATTTCTAACGATTATTTAAAGTAATATTGAAATATTGTAACTATTTTTTATAAGGCAATTTCGATCATGATTTTACAAACTAATGTTGAAAAATTTTTGGCGGGAACTTATCCGGAAGTGGACAGCTGCTCCTCTTGTCTCATCGTTTTTAATGGTTTTGATGTTGATTTAGATATGTAAAATAGTGTAATTTTGGGTATTTGATGTCTGTGAATGTAAGCTGTTAGTGGAAATTATTAAATAAATGGTCCGGTGAAGGTATTATAAGTTTTAGCTGCAATGAGATACCTTCGACTGTCTGCTGGCTTTAATTGTCATCAACATCTTTCAAAAACTTCGCAGTGTGGCGCATACTGTGAAGAATTTCGTGAGAAAATATTATATATACGATAATTTCAAATTACTTGACGCTGCAAAAAGTACTAGGCGTACGAGTCCATCGTAGGTGGTAGAAAGAACTGGATGTTATTGACTGAGCAGTTAACGGTGATGAATGTTGTTTTGGTCGATTTCGACCACGGCGCTATATCCTTGCTCTCCTTATTTAGTGACATTACGCAAGATACTATACAGCCACAAAATTTCTGCACTTTGTTAGAGCGGACATTTGTTCGTAGTTTAACGCATTCATTTTTGCCTTTACCAGTCAAATAGTCGAAGTATTATAATTATATATGGCATGTGCAATATATAGGACAATTAGAATAAAGCATGACCAGAAACTATGTGTATTGAAGCATGTGTTGGCTCTGGCCGGGATTGTTTGCTAACCCGGGGCCCGTTCCGCAGCCAAGTACTCTGACTACTACGCTACACAGGCGGCGCGGCGTGTGCCTATTTTTTTTTTTACTATTTCTACGCCAGCGCTAGCTTACTATCCTACCTGATGGTACGTGGTGATGAAGCCGATGATGGTAAGTCGCAGAGTTAGCTTAACAAAAGCCTATTTTGTCTCGCCTTAAAGACGCCCACATTGTAATTAAACGGAAAGTGTTTTATTTTATTAAAGCATACTAGGTACATATTAGTTTTGAAAAGCTGCTACATGGTGGTGCAAGAGAATCCATTACCACATTTCGCCCAATACGTGTCATAAGGTGTGAACTACATAAAAGGTGTTATGAATTAGGTTTATATCGTTTGTACGATGAGTCGCACATATTTCACTATAACCTATATGTATACCTATTTCATTTTGTAAACTTAGTTACTTAGCACTCTTACTAACACAGCACTTTTATGCGCCCGACACTCATCGATCATGCATTGTGCATTACGAGGATTTATATCATGCAGTAGTTTTCTTATCATAATAATAACTAATTAATTATCATATCATAGGAACCTTTATATAATCTTATATTATCTATCAACAACTGTACGAATTACACCCCACATCGTTCATTGCGACCCTGCTGCATCTTTAGAGGATTCAACTCTCGATACGAAATAATTTCAATTCTAATTCTTTTAATAAATAATATGAACGCCTTAGAAAAAAACATTGTCCTGATCCAACTGGAAAAAATATGTCGTTTATGATTTCGAGAACCAAGTGCTCTACTATAAAAATACTTATGAACAGCAGTGGTACTTATCTTACTGTTATTTTTCAGGGTATAAATTGAGAATAACCATTGATAAGGCACATATTCAACCTTTTGTAATAAATAAAAAGTTTTATTGCAACTTCATTATCCTCAAACACAATAAACGTTAAAAATAAAAAGGTAACAAACAACATTTTTAATAAACACCCTAATACGATTTTCTAAAAACGCATCTGTCAATCCGTCGCCCCTACTCGCGGCTTATCTTCAATCTGCTGATAAGAGGGGGTTGGCAAAGTTTATCCGTGTAATATTCGTGCGATAGCATCGCGCAATGATACCTTATAAAAGGGCGTATGCTGCTACAATGCAGTTTCGTGTCGCGCATTGATTTTGATTGAGGCGTTTATACTAAACGTTGTTATTATGAATTCGGATTCATGGCATGTAGTCATGGGTCGTTTTCGCTATGTTATTAATGGCGCGTGCCTGGAATCGTGTGATATGCCTACGGAAATAGGAACAAAATGGCGTCGATAGACGTCACGTTATAACTCATGAACGTGACGAAATGAGTATCCAGCCACTAAATTATTCATCATCTTTTTTTACGTTTCAAATTATTCTAATATAGCTAAACAATTAATCGTTTATAAATTTACTTATTTTAAGGGAAGAGCCGTCGTAGTTCTGGACTTAAGCGCCCACCGTAAAACAACACGCATTAATCATGACCTGTGACGATCTTAGTGAGTGTGAGTGAGTCCTTGAAAATTATTGAATAATTATCGGTTCTTATTACATCTGCAAAATTTCAAGTTATTTACACGTACACATAGGCAGGTCCAACTAATGAAAGCGTCTTTAAAAAGGTCATTTACTGAATTGAAAAACAGCATTTTCGCACATACTCCTGAGCACAGGCATCCTCTCATTACTGTGAGGACTATAGGGATCTACAGCGAGTTGCCCTAATGTATTTCGGGGGACTTTACTTGTTTCGAAACATTTAAAAAAATTTTTAGACGTGCAGGTTTCGTCACGATGTTTTCTACCACGGCTCTTAACATTTAAAAATTTTAGAATGTTTTTTTAAAAATCAAGACTGCCAGAATTGCTATAACTTTTTATTTATTTTGATTAATATTATATTCTTCCCGAGTTTCTGGCAGACCGATATTTTTAGTTTTGCTAAAGTAAGCGAATAAAAAAGGGTACACTGGTGTATAAAGGTGTAAAACGTAATATCAAAGGTTTGACTTGGAAGTAATGTGACTGAGACAATCGATACCATATTATCACTGATTATTTTAGGCTCGAGCATTCAAACGCGGAATCATAAGTTTCCAAAGCAATAGTCCCGAACTAAACCATTCTATAACGTGCCCAACGTGGCACGCATATTCACTTATGCGCAGAATGTCCTCAGATTGGCTCCATACATCGGCATCGCGATCGACGTGATAAACTTCGTGAGAACTAACCTCCATCGTTTCTTAGAACTTATTCGTTTCTAATAAACATCTATTTGATGACGCCACACATTACCTTAATAACATAATGTACCTTTACTATACTAATGCGATCTTTATGCTTTCGATTATTAATTTTTCAACTTTTATGACCTCAGAAAGTTAAAACAGTTAAAAACAATAATTATTTTTTCAAGTCTGGTTCAGCACCGAAAGTAGGCCTCGATCATTCCTCGTTGTTTTCGCCAGTGGATAAGCTTCATTAGAAACAACTAAAGGAATAAAAAAAATGTCGCGGTTATACCAACTCAAAAGCCTAAAAATCTCAGACTACTAAGCCTAATTCGACTAGAAATCCGTCTACCAAGCATTTATCCTCAAAGTTGAAAAAGGCTCATGTCAATAAGTGGACGTGGTCTTATTAGCCTAATAATATTGGAAATTGAATATTTCGGTAAACAACTGGTTCAACTAACTACTTCATTTTCATCATTTTCGAATCAATCATCAAACTTCTTTGAACTAATTTTTGTGTTTTGAATTTATTGCAATCACACATCAAACATTGAAAAATCTAATTTTTATTGGTACCATATCAATCTTACCTTGGATGGTGTGAAAAGATGTCCACTTTTGATGGCGGCGCTGGGACCAACGCTGGGCTCAGTCCAAGCCCCAGCCCGCCGCCCAACGTCGGCGAGAACCGATATAACTCACTGTTAACAAATAAATAACATACTCTATAAAATTTATTATAGAAATTGTGATATATTTCAACTTTACCAATAAAATATGTTACAAAACTAAACATTCTCTTGCCTTATTACAAAAGAATTTTTAATTAGTCTTAGGTTTAAACTAGAACCTGATTTTGGAAAGAAGCCCCTCAGAAATAAACGAACTGAAATATTAAGTTTCAAGTCAAATTTCGCGAAAACTGTGGCGCCACGGTCAAGGGACTTTCTTACAACAACTATTTAAACCACAGTTTATACCCAAGACTACCAATAAACCACTTTTAGTAATAAGAAGGTGTAAGTCTAGGTTAGTTAGGTTGTAAGCCTTTTTACAATATCACTTATAAACAAATCTCTTAAGCCAGTGGTTCTTAATCAACATCGATATGATACTATACTAAATACTGATATGATACCAAAAAGTACATATTAGTAATAAAATGAATGTAGTTAATTTTGCATTATGTTTATAAACCCCAACTAACTTTTTTTCACTAATGTTCAGTATTAATGATATAGCCTATATACCCTCCGACTTTTGGGCGCAGGCCTTGTCTCATTTTTAAAAAGGTTAAAGTGCAATCGTTCACTGCGCTACTCCGGTACATGGTAGCTGGCGGATATATTATTTTATTCTAAGATTCTGTATGTTATAATTATAAATACATACATACATTACAGCCCATTATAATTATAATTATGAAACTTTAACTGTACATAATGTATGCAACGTTAGATACGTTATGTAACATTAATTTAAAATACTAATACATAAATATAAATTTTTAATAAAATTGCGTTTATTGCTGTGTTATCACTGTTTACTAAGTTTTCGATTAATAATGTACAAGGTGAAATTTTGTCAGTCCATTTCTACTTATAAAGCACAAGGAATTGCTTGTGAGGATGGGTTTTTGTGATGGTCATGATAAAGGATAATAAGTAAAATGAATAAAACAAAAAGAAAATGAAATTTTTTTAAAGGTTTAATTCTAAAGGTTCTATTTATGAAAAATAATCTGTAACAGATATAAATGTAGTGCAACTTGTACTAATATAATAGGTCGGGGAAAAAGTTTCTTCGTATTGTGTTTGTATAAAATTGAAGCAAAATGTCTTTGGTTGTACTGTTTGTATCTGGCTGGTTTTAATATCAAAATACACATAATTAATAAAAACACTTTCCCGCCATTTTCATTGGTTTTTTTATCCGTCAAAATGAGTGAATCTAACAAAGAAATTTGACAAATTCTGAAGTTAATAAATTGAGGAAAAACGCCCGAAATTGATCAACAGAAAAGGAGTAGTCTCTCATCACGATAACGCTAGACCACACACATCATTGGTCACTCCGCAAAAATTGATATAGCTTGGTTAGGAAGTGTTAATGCATCCACCATATAATCCTGAGCTTGCACCCTCTGATTTTCACCTGTTTCGGTCTCTTCAGAATTCTTTGTGTAGAGTTAGATTCACATCAAAAGAGGTCTGTCCAAAACTGTTTGTCGCATTTTTTTAAATATAAAATCCAAGATTTCTACAGCAACGGTATTATGTCACAACTGAGATGGCAACAAGTTATCGAACAAAATGACAGATATATATTATAATCAAATTTAATTAAACTTTGAAAAAAAAGTGGCTCGAATTTGTATATGAAAAACGAAGAAACTTTTCCCCGACCTATTAACACATTGGTATTATAACAACGAGGATTAAATTTTTTTCACTCTTTATTTAGTATTTGAATTTAAATTCCCACACATGTCTATATCTGTATTCTACACTATGCAACTACAGATACTGACTTCCATTCGGCATAATTACATCCATATATCAACACATACATGCTTGTCAGTTAAATCAATTATCAACAAGCCAATTTAATTGATAAACTTCTGTCTAGGGTGTCCCATACTGACACTGTTAATCACTTCTGCAGCATAAATTTGCTTTGTCACTAATTCTGCATTCATTCTTTCTATGTCTCCAAACCACCAAAGCATTTCTTTTTAATTCTGGTCATGGCTGGTCAAACCACACTTTTCTCTTATCACAATTTCTCACCCTATCATTGGAGGTCACCCCTAATACTTAATGAATAAATGAAATGAACGAATGACTTTACTCTTATGCTTCTTGTGCCACACACGATTCTTTAACAGATTTCCTTCAAAACAGAGCATTGAGTAAATCAGCAATTATAAAGAAACTACCATAAAATATAAACAATTGTAATACAATAGACTCAATAATTTGAAACTCAAGGGATCAGCGAAAAATTTCAAATTACCAAGACTTTAAAATAATAGGAGTTCAGATAACCAAGAGGGAGGGAGGAAAAATTCAAGTAAACGAGAATTTGATCAAAATTCGTGATTTATTATTTTAAACATTTGTACAATTATTCACAAATGTTCATTTTGAAAAGAGGTCTCTCTCATTTATGTAAACAATCAACAGGTCTGTACATGTATGTAAACAAATGACAGGTCTATGCATGATGAACGCTTCAAATTATCGACAGTAGGGAAGCCCAGACTTCAAATTATTGCATGTTGGCGGGCAAGATACTATTCCTTCAACTTCCGAGGAGACCAATTAATATTGATTTTATTCAATTTATCGAGTATTTTTCAAGGGACTGGGAAAAAAATTCAAAATATCGAGATTCAAATTAACGAGTGTCAAATTATCGAGAGTCGACTGTATTTTCTTATCTTAACAGTTTTCCTGTCCCCCAAACAGGCAGAATAGTTTAACAATTGAAATGTTCATATATGATTCATGGAACAGGGAAAGGGTTAAATGCAGGCTTACATTGTAAAAAGTGTTACTAAATTTTCATATCATATTCTGTAAAATAATAATAAACTTGTATAGTTCTTTTAAAAATAAAATGAAATCAGAAAGAATTTAAACAAACATAGCAGATGACTTACGCTTGACCGAATATAAAACTGATAATGATGCAACATCAGTTGATCAATTAAATATTTGTAACAAAAGCAGAATAATACTTCAAGGATAAATTATTAATAATATACAAATGTCTTACATACTTCATCAATTCCATGAAAATTTTCATTAATTTATGAAATAGGTGTACCACAGAAGGATACTTGGATGTGATCGAATACTCAGAAATAATTGAAATTTGAAATCTGTCACACTACCTCTGGCACCCATATCATGCATCACATGGATACCAAACGCAGAATGAAATAAACGTCACTTAATTCTCAATAGTCAAAACAAGTATTTATAACAATATTGCCATAAATAAAATCTTTATCGGCCTGCTTAAGTCCACTGTTACACAAGAGTTGTTCCCATTGTAGGGAGGACTTGCCTAAATTGTCACACTTCTCATAGAAATAGACAATCACAGTGGTAGACTATTTGCACCTTTGATGCTGTTACTTGTTGAAAAACAAATTTAAAAATAATTATGCTTTATTATTTATTATTGTAGACAAAAGTAATTCTTTTGTTTATAATAATAAGTAGTTATTTAAAAATTATATTACAATTGAAATTATTTTACCATTTCCATTAAACAATTGATTCAATAGAACCAATCACTTGATTTATTTTTGAAGTGGTATGCTTCTAGCCATCATAAGTTTGTCCACAAACTAGCTTATACAAAATGCTTTGTTTTTACTACACAAATGATACTACAACAAATGATAAAAGTAATATAATTTATCATGGGTAAAAATGTAATATATGTATGAGGTTTATAACTACTGACTATATGAGTGGAGGATAATAGTGATGTTGTTTACATTCTTTTGGATTTCATTTTATATGAACTATAAATCATATAATGCATTACAGACAGATTGACAATACAAAACTTGGTTTTTGAAAAAACTACATCCTCATATTTTCTTGTTCTTTTACATACGGACAAACATCAAGTCCCAGAATCGGGTTTTTTGTTGAATTTGAGCCTGTAGCCCTGAGATGTCACATTGAAATGCTTCGCCACATCATTATCAAGCCATCAAAACTATAACAATTCTTCTGATTTACTTATTTACAGGCTATATACGTCACCCTACTGGGCACAGGCCTTCTATCATTTTTGAGAGGATTTTAGGGCAAGGAATTTTCCTAAGCGCTGCCCCAATCTATGTTGGCAAACTTCACATGTCTTTGAAATATTTTTTTCTTATTGCTCAGACACACAGGTTTCCTCACAATGTTCTCCTTCACCATTAAGCACCTGGTAAATAAGCACTTAATATTGCATTAACAATTTCAATGATGCCGGCGGGAAACAAACTCGTAGCTTACGTTCTGTGAAATTTACAGAAAGCCCTTAGGTCTTGAGCTACCATGGCTCTTTTTCTTACCAATTATTGTATAATTTCTTTTCAATTTCACCCTTATAATAACAATATGCTTCCTTAGTGGCCACTGGACCAGCAATTTTTCATAATTTCTACATGTAAAAATAATTTAGAAGTAATAATTTAATTCACACTATGTGGAGCAACCTGCGTCCAATCCCTACCAGCACTAATTAAATTGTTAATTGCTATTGTAATTGCTGATTTACATTAACCTTGGTAGAGAAGGAAAAAAATTATGTGGAAACTAGCATGTCAGATGAATAAAATATATCAAGGACATGATGTGGTGTCTGCCAAAATAAACTGAAGATGCACAGGAGACTAACTGCTCAATAAAGCTCGAAGACATGAGAGGAGGCCCATGAACAGCAGTGGATTGTATATAGGCTCTAACTTTACTACTTTATAAGTAACCATACCTGTAAATTAATATTGTTTTTGGAACAAAGTTCCTTATCGGACGGTACGGGTTTAGTGCAGGGGAGCTAGGTGACAAAAAGTGTAAGATTTTTTCGTCACTACCTCTTGTGTCAGTGTATTTTATTTTAAATGACACTTCATTTTAATAGATGCTAATAATTAATTTATTTATATTTGTTAATCAATAATATAATACAATTATTAATAATAATATACTATGAAAGGAACTTCGTTCCAACCGAGTCTTCCACGACACTCACACGTTTTTTTCTACCATATAGTTTTCAATTAGTCTTAAGATTATGTCTTATGATTATGTGCATTTAAACGAGTGAACACTTCTTGTGGTACCTGTAATCAGCTTTGGAGATACCTACGATTCACTTGTATACAGCAGGTCATCTAATGGTTCATTCTTGATAGTTTCGTTTAGTGTCTTTTCACTGATAGGTGTCTCTAAGACGCTAGCTAATGCAATAAGTTTTGAAAGAGTTGTGCTAGTGCTGGATGGGTCTTCTTCAAAAAGACGGTCTTGTACGGCACCCGATCCATAGCCGGACACAAAAATATCGCGGACAACGATGGTTTCTTCATTTCCAAATTTACACTTTGCCGCAAGGTTTTGCAGCCGACACGCCCAGTCTTCGCAAGATTCATCAGCTTCGCGTTGTGCTGTATAAAATGTATATCTAGCAACAAAATATTCTATTGAAGGTGTACAAATTTCCTTTTTCATAGTTCAGTGTTCTGCAATATTGGTAAATTTCGATACTTTCTCGTTTACTAAGGCTTTACAAACGTATTTGTAGTTGTACACCAAGAATAGTGTATTATTCTCAGATATAATTTTCTTCTCTAACAATGTTATTTGAATCATGCACTTTAAGTAAAAACGCAATTAAAAATTATAGTTTACGTGACATTATTTACAATTGTTACACAATCACGATCGATAATAACACAGTCTTCGACTTCGAGCATAAACACATTTGTCAGTGAGACTAGTGACATTTTTATTTATTGACAGGCAAAGGAATCTACGCCCATACAGCCTAGTCTAACATTTGTTCACAAAATTCTCATTTATGCTTATGCGTTAGATAGCTACATAAGTTTTTAAGACATTTTCACGCAAGCTTTACCACAGTATAAATATATAGTAGGAACAATACGGAAACTACCAACAAACACTCGCTCGAAACGGTACACTCACACAAACATGCGCAACGACGAGACTTTTAAGAATCGTCGCGGTGTTCTTAGTAACGAGTGTCGCTACTCATTAGTAGGGACACTCGCTACTAATGGATTTTGATACCGTAAAGTGCGATTTTGTGAATGCTTGAGGCCTGATATGATGATGAAATGTTTGTGTTACTTATTATTTATTTATTTATTACTTATTGCATTCCTTATTACAAAAAATATTTAAAGAGAGTGGTGAGAGTTTGGCGAAGATAAATTAATATTGAAAAAATAAACAAAAATGATATTTTATATAAAAAAATCATGCACATGTTATTACTTTAGTTTTAGTTATTTAAACCATATATATATGTCGGAGCGTCAATAAAATATCACTTGGATCGAGGTGGACATGAGGGTATATCGAGAAACTCCCACTTGTTTGTGCAGTATAAAGTTCACCGTAGGTGCCGTGCGCGAGGAGATTCCGCTTAAGTCATTCAACGAGTGTGGTCATTCTCCTAGTGCGAAGATAGTGTCGTGGTTCTATTCGTTGTTGTAATTCTTCTAGGACAGGCAAGGAGGATTGGTGTTGCTGAGAGACTGCCCTGTGTTACATTGAGATAAGTAGTGTTGCTGTTGGTTTACATATTTTGGTGTTATCATGTAATTACGTACCTCACGTTACACTGGTGTGTGATTGTGGCGGAGACGTGTTACGGTGTGGTCGAACTGTAATTTCACTATACTGAATGTATAGTGCGTTACGTTGTCTTATTACCGATAATGATTAATTGCGTAAGCACGAGAGCAAGTTGAACATCCGCTCTCACACTATTATTATTTTTAACAGTTAACGCTATCCTGATGTATTTCCGAGATAAAAATTGGGATCCTCTGTTGTAATTCTCCGACATCTGAAGTGGGATCTCCTGTTGTCATTTCCGATATATATATATAGATTAGATTGGCGATAGAGTGATTAGTAGGTATGTTCTACTAGCGCCTAAAACTTAAGATTCCAACGTTTTGTCGCATAAAATCGTATCTAACAATCATATTAAACATATAAATGACATAAAGAGGACATTGTCAAAACGATAAATGACTGTTGAACTTATTAATATTTTTTTTTAATCAATTAATTGCTATTTTTAGATAAAAAAGTGGTTTTAGTAGTTTATGGTGTAGATTTATCAAATCCGCATGGAGTGGTAAACATGATAACTTTTGAAAATATTAATTGTAGTAATAGTTATAATTAATTTTACTAAATAGACTACCTCACTCACTCACTTCGGCCTCAGCCGCCGTCGTGAGTAGATACTGTATCGGTTGTTTCTTTCGGTGTGTTGGTTCAAAAAGATCGCTGTACAAATACAAAATATTCGAAAAACCAAATTTGATACATACTTGATTATTATAATAATCACAGATTTTTATTACAATATTTTAAAAATACAGAATAAATAATAGTACTACGTTCTAAAAGTAAGTTGGACTCTATGACGCATATATCTCTTGGACGCATTATAAGTCGGTCACTTTTGGATTTTCCAAATTTTTTTAAATTGAAGTTTGACATAAAATTATTGGAAAATTGGATGTATAATAATAATAATGGTCATTAGTGAAAAGTTGTGTGTATTTAAACTACTTTAAAAAATTTACGTATAATAATATCCAAGAACTAATTTTTTTTTTATAAGATGAGGGTGACAAACTAGCTCACAGACCACCTGATGGTAAGTGGTTGCTGCGGCCCATAGACATCTACATATATCCTCTATTACAAATCAAAATGTAGATGCGTTGTCACCCGTGAGGACTAAGATGGAATGCCTCATTTCCTGTAAAAAGGGCCTCCGGCCACCTGCACTCACCAAGCGAAACGCAGAGGTGAACCTCTACTTCACGCTGGTTTTCTGTGTGGTTGTGGTACCACCCCGGTACGAGCCGGCCCATCCGTGCGACAGCAAAAGCTGCCGCGTGGCTCTACCAAAGCCTATCCGAACTCACGATCACGACCATGAAGCAAATACAAAGAGGAGACGGCATAAGCATCTGTGCACTGTGATTCTAAGTATGTCCTGACGTCATCATAGTGGGCGTGGCTTTAGTTAGTATACTGTCAGCATTCGTCCTGTGCGCTTATGTGTTGGAAATCGCAAATCGGTGTATTTTCGTAGTATTAAGAAGAAAAGGATGAAGTGTTGTGTTTTATCGTGTCAAAACTACCCAGATAGACGCTCTGATGCTATGGATGGCATCACATTTCATTTGCAAGTAATTTTAAACCAAATTTATTAAATTTGTTATAGAAAAATCTCTATGCGTCGGCTTTCAAATATAATTAAATATATTCCACACTAGATGGCGACACTTTGTGTCATGTAAACTAAAAATATAAAGTTACGTAGAGCTCAGTATTAGTAAAATAATCATAGAAGGTGCTGAAATTTGTTTTGCATTCAGACATAAAGAAATTTTAATCGCCAAAATATTATTTTTATAGTTTATAATCATTTTGTGAACAGGCCGCAAGCTCGTCAAGGTAGCTAAACTACATTGCAACATCGATATGGAACGATTCGAGTAGTTTTACTATTTATCAGTAGATGTAGATAGTGTAAAGTGGGAGGGGCTTAACATCCCCTCACCCCGCAAATTGTCACGCGTTGTTACATCTCCTCTTTGTATTTGCTTCATGATCACGATCGACGAGAGGAAAGTGACACCTCAGTCACTGAAAAGTGACAATATTGTGACAACTGACAGTTCTCTTTCTAGTCAATGGTCGGTTTATGGTTTACTGTCAATGTCTACAAGCCCAGAGTAACTAAATCGGTGAGACGCCATGTTGAAAGTCAACAAAAATAATTGATAAAAATCAATATTTTTGTTTTGTGGGCAACAACATTTTTGCCTACCCTTACGGATGTGTGCGTGCGCAGTAAAATCAGTTAAAATAATGCATTAGCACGTATTTTGAATTTAAAAGATAAAAAGGGCAGAATGTTTGAGATTTTTTGGAATAAACTTTTCTTCACGAATTACCTACATAACTTATTCTGAACCTTCAGGTTATTGCAAAATAATCTATAGGTTTACGGGAGCGAAAAATTAACCTGACTAGGTGTTATTCTAGGAAAATGAAAAGGGGAGAAAAGAAATACGGAGAAAATGATTTCTCCGTGTTTTTAGGTATCTATAAATCAACAAACTTCAATATGACGAGAACGAGAAATATGATTGAGGTAAGGTGCGTAGTTTGTAATTCGTACAGCAAAGGAAAGGAATAGCGTGAAAGCTACTGTCTTTTCTTCGATACCGTGTGTGCGTCTTCAAGAAATGTGTAGAAAAAGCTTTCATCACGTTAAAAGAGTGGGGTTTATCACCTAGAGCTTCATTACTACTTATTTTATTAGGTGGGTTTGTAGTCAAACACTGACTTATATTTACCATGTCTCTAAAGAAAACGGCCAGGTGTGGTGTGAACGGCTATAATGTTTTAAAGGTCGAAATTTTGCCGAGTACTTGATTGATTTTCTGTTTGAGCCGTCTTCAAAAAAGAAGCAGATTTACATTGTTTTTACCACGTTTCTATTAATTCGCTTTCGTGTATGACTGTTCTGGTCGAATTTAGTAATTGATTTATAACTAACTTCCCACGTGACTTGAAATTTTTAACATAGCTCAGATACGGATGACATTGTAAAGAAACGTGGTATTAAAAATAATTTTTAAAAATAATTAAAGTGTACAAAAGTGGGAAAAAGTTTTTTTTTTTCACTTGCTTATGTGTATGTTAGGTGATATCTTCGTCAATTGTGAATCGAGTTTGATGATTTAAATTAGGGATGTAACGGAAGTGGTTATATCGGAACCGAATTCGGAACCGGAAGTGGAGGTGGAGGCAGAAGATATGTGTTAAGGGCAGGTCTATTGCACTATATTTTTCTTTTCAGTATCAAATTTTTGAATTTTCCGAATTCAGTGGGATGCACAGACTTTAAATGACTTTTTAACGAAGTAGTCTTATCTCCCTTTAGTGAATATATCTTCTCACACAGTTTACACATTGCCGTATTCTCAGAAACTTCATTAAAAAATTCCAAATGGTACTTGATTTTGGCTTCATTGTCCAATTCAAATAAAGTTGTTACACGTCAAATAAAACACTACTAAAACTAATCAAACTCGGATAAGTATAAATAAAGCGCGAACGTACAAGATGTCAATTGCCTAATACGAAACAAAACATCAAGTTAAAGAGTAATCGACAGAAGGCACGGGAGGTTCCCGGGGCGACAAGTATAAAATTGTTTGTACACGCTGATCGCGGCTCTCCTCCAATCATCGTCCCATCAGCCTCGTCAAGGCAAACTCTTCGAACGAGTCATCCTTACTAGCATGAGGCGCCATCTATTTCCCAATGACGGTGATCCTCTTGTCATCCCCTACTAATTTGGTTTCCGAGCGAAACATTCATATCCCCAACAAGTTCACCGTATTGTGGAATATATCCTCAGCGGTTTCTATCCTCGTCGTCATAAGACCATCGCGGTCTTTTTCGACATAGCAAAGGCATTCGATAGAGTCCGGCACGAAGGCTTTATCTACAAACTGTATAAAATAGGTCTCCCTGATCGTCTTGTTCGTCTCGTGGCCTCTTACCTGAAGGACCGTACCTTTCGTTTTCGACATGAAGGCACGCTCTCCTCTCAGCGCCCCATCAAAGCCGGTGTCCTTCAGGGCTCAGTGCTTGCCCCTCTCCTATATATCCTTTTCACCAACGACATTCACATCCCGTCGAAAGGTGTTCAGCTCTCCCTCTTCGCAGACGATACTGCCCTCTTCTGTAAAGGTATCTCACTACCTTTCGTACGGAACAAGATTCAAAAGTCAGTTGATGACTTAGGAGCTTGGTTCCAAAAACGGTGCATCGATGTGAACCCGGAGAAGAGCTCCGCCGTTTACTTCGATCATAAACGACGCCGCCTCACTACCATTCCGCCTATCCGTATACTAGGGACCCCTGTCCCCTGGCATACGACTGCCAAATATTTAGGTGTCACCTTCGACACGAGGCTCACCTTCGGGCCCCATGTCAAAAGTGTAACCCGCAACGCACGATTCTATCTGAGTAGGCTCAACATTATGCTGGGCCGACACAGTAAAATGTCCCTGCGAAACAAGCGAACCCTTTATAAGGTCTATATATGACCAGTCATGACATACGCGGGCCCTATATTTGTTAGTAATACCAAATACCAAGTTCCAAATACCAAATAGTTCAAAACCACTTCTGTCGTCGAGCTACGAACGCACCCTGGTACGTCCGTAAGGCCGACCTCTATCGAAACTTAGAGCTCCCCACAATCCAACAATTTCTAAAAACACTCTCTGAGAACTTCTTCAAAGCCTCAGAGTCTCACTCCAATTATTTCATTCGTGAGGCAGCAACTTATGCAGCCCCATTCCCCGCTCGCTGTCGAGTCCGCAGGCCGAGAAACTCTCTCTCGGATCGGCCAAACAAGCTTTCGGCCGATCTAAACTGCCTCCTGGTGTCTCAGGCCGACTCTTCTTAATTTGCCATAGTTAGGCTCCCCCTCCGCGGCTCGTCGCCGCCTGCGCCCCCTTTTCCCTAAAGAGGATAGCTTCCGATTCGGCAGAAAGACCTCAAAAGTCAATGCCAGTCTCACAGGTAGTGTTTAGTGGGTAGGAACTTAGGTTAGGTTAGTCGTAGTGAGTCCAACATAACTACGACAGCCGGCTGTCGTGGTATGCTTAGAGCATTCACCACCTCCCTTCCTCGCTTTCCCGCGGGTAGCTCTTTTCAATTGCTTCTGCCGCCACCGCTGTGCATCGAACTCCGATATATAACTTCCGATTAAAATTTAACGGAACCGAAATCGGAATCGAAAGTGCAAAATCAATCGGAAGTTCCGAAATTTCGGAATCGGAATCGAACCTCCGTAACATCTCTAATTTAAATAATATTGTGTTGCATGACATTTTTGTGATTGTCTTATTCTTAGAAGAAAATACACACGCTATCCAACGGCAATTTTTTCCGATCAGGCTTTAATTAAGTGAGTAAACCTCTTCCTTATAACATATAACCACAAACAGTGATAAAATATAATATATTGTAATGTAATCTTTAAATATGTTATTATGATAAAATAATGTATCGTATATAAGATAAGTACTAACCTTGAAAGACTAGAACTGCTGATTGGCAGAGAGGTGGGGTATGGGCTTCGGAAGCCACTGGCCGCCGAAGAAATTGGATACATGCTCGGAGTATGCCTGTTTAAAAAAAGAAAATATTAAATAAAGCAAATACCGGTGCCTGAACGTATTTGTTGCAAGTATTCTGTCCAATATTTTCTAGTATTACAGAAAATAAACTTATATCCTCCAACAATGTCTGAGATGTCTATCCGACTATGTACAGTTGTTGTGCGAATAAAGATGTTTCTTATTAATTGATTTACTCCATAAACGTTCACAAGGTCACAAAGATCCTGGTAGATCTATAAGTTTGAAAGTTAATTTAACAACAAAATAATGTTACAAGAAATTTCGCCTGTAAAATTTTGTACGTGGGGTAGAGCCACGCTGCGGCCATATTATGGTTGAAGTACGAATGGGATGGCTCGACAGGGGTAGGTCCACGCTTTCACAGAATACCAGCGTTAAATAGCAGCTTAAGCTGCTGTGTTTCATATGGTAAGTGTAGGGAACCGAAGACTCTTTTTACTGGTAACTTGGCATTCCATCTTTGTCCTTAGCGGTGACAACGCACTTGCATTTTGATTCTTAATTGAGGGTAGATGTAGATGTCTATGGACCGCAGCATCCACTTAACATCAGGTGGACTGTGCGATCGTTTCTCTTTTATGCTATAACAAAAAAACGGGTATGCCCCATGAAATATAGTTGTATATGTCATATTTAATATCATTTTATGCCTTGTAGTGTCGGCGCGAGAGAATCCACTGCCGCAATACAATCTTCGCGTGAGTGTGATAAGAGGCGATAGAGAGAAATTAAATGGCAGATGGGTAGCAACATCTTCCTGACATCACAAAATACACAATACGTTTTCGGTTCCAGTTTTGTTGGTTGGCGCCAAGCGTGTCAACTTTGGCAAATATCTCTACTAAGAAGCGGTCTGTGAAGATGTCCTATGTTCAGCAGTGGATTTTTGATAGAATGTAATGAATGAATGAATAAAATATTATTTTTAAGATAGTTCTAATATCGAGAAGTAAACCTGTTTCTCTTAAACAATGGATATACGAATGCTACATCTGCATCTGCATTCTTACGTAAGGGCGGCGTCTTCACTTTATTTCGCATTTCATAAAAAAAAGCTGCGTACAAATTGGCACACTTAAAGCGGCCCTTAGTCACAAGCGCACTACATGAGACAGACTGAGTGCACGATACAGCGCTCGTTCATTTCTCAAGTGAAACAATGCACTTTTGAGAAAGAAGTCATACAAGAATTTTTTAAGTCTCTTTCACATATTAGCACAGGAAACGTAACTTTTCTTTTATTTATCGAAACGGAGGCATTAGCGTAAAGAAACATAACAAATAGTTTTGTGCAAGAAAATATCAAATATATTGGTTACTAGCTGTTCCCCGCGACTTCGCCCGCGTGCATTTTAGGGTTTTAATTATGTTGACAGAACCCTAATTATTTTTCTAAAAGATAAGTACCCTAAGTTACTCCTTATAACATCAGCTATCTGCCAGTGAAAATCCCATCGAAATCGGTCCAGCCGTTTCGGAGATTAGCCGGAACAAACAGCCAGACAGACAAAAATTTTAAAAATTGTGTTTTTGTTATAAGTACCGTATATACTTTCATATGCATTTAGTAAAAATCTGTTATTTTGACATTACAAACAGACATTTCAATTTTATTTATTTGTATAGATAAATAAAACAATATATGTAAATAAAAATGATATAAATTTACATCTGCATAAAATATATTTTCAACCGCCTTCAAAAAAGGAGGTTCTCAAGGTAGGCAAGGTGAACGAATTTTGATGATTCTTTTTTATTTGAAAGCTGGTACTTCTCATGTGGTCCCATATGAATTTGATCTAGATCTGACCAGTAGATTTTGAGTTATTCTTCATTATGATTTCTTCGACTACTTTGATGATGGTCTCATTTTATTTATATTGAAGTCGGTTGTACAAAATTTAAAATTTTACCTATCTACCATTAATTGACTATCTGTTATTCGCTCACTTCGATAGGTCTATAGACTTATACGTATCAAACTACGTAAACCCTCGCCGAAACTTCATAGTGTTATAGAAGTAAGTATCCAATGTCATAATACCCTTTTTTTCATGACAAGGTGTACCACTAAATCAAATTTCATTAAAATTCTTTCAGCTGTTTCGGCGTGACTGAGTGAAAAGCGTAAAACTGACCGAGTAGTGGCGGTTTTAGAATATCCATTACTCGAATCCATTATCCTTTGAGTGTCATAAGAGGCGACAGAGAGAAACAAACAAGGGAGATGGGCAGCGGCGTCTTCTTAATAGTAACTAGAAAATATAAATCTGTGGTTGACAACTGGTCCGGAATCAATGGCAAATATCCCCCTCGATGAGGAAATCAATGAGGAGACAGTCTATGATCAGCAGTGGACTTTGATAGACTGTATTAATTAATGAAAAACAGGCAAACTTTCACATTCATAACATTATAAAGAAAGAATAATAAGTAAGATAATTGCTGATTGTTCTTACTTTAAACTTAAAGGGGTAATAAATACGATATCTTGTCCATATTTTCTTATATAAATTGTTGTTACAAAATAGTTTAAAAATAAATAAAAAATGCAAATATTTACTCACCACGACGCCGCTACTTGTGACATCTCGGGACTGAGCATAGGGTAAGGGTATGTACCCCCTGGGAAAGGGTACATGGGTGTCCGCGCTAACCCCGCTGCTGAAGCAAAGTACACGAGTTTTTAGTCTTCGACTTCTTTTAATAAAACTGTGTTGTAGCAGAGATATGCTTATAATCTTATTTGTTATTGACAGGAATATACTTAGGGCTACTACTCAGCCTAGGAGTCCGTGTGATTGATACCCTCTAATTAACAGTCAAGCAACTGTGTACCCATTAGACATGTGTCAATAGTCCATGATTCGCTCATTTCACCCGAGTCGCATCAAAGTATTGATGATTGCAATTACATTTTTTGAACGTTCCGGATCTCGAAATGATTGACAGGACCTACGACCAAAGAATATAGTAACATCCAATGACCAACATTATCGAGCGGTCTCACAGATCACAGAGTACTGAAACTCGAAATGATCAATTTCAATGATCGACCCGAAAGACCCGGTTCGTAAGACGAATCAATACTTGAATGATCGGGTCATTACTGCGTTGTAGTTTGAATCGGGTGGACTGTTTGTTCGTTCGTCACTTACATTATAACAAGCTTTCGAAATGTTTACCCTTTTTTGTGCATATCCCTAGAACACACAACGTGGTTCTGGTGGTGTTGGTCATGGTAGAGCCACACTGCAACTATATTATGGTTGCAGCACGAATGGGTCGGCTCGAACGGGGAAGTACCATGCTATTTTTTTTTATTTATAAAATACTAGTAATGTTATTAAACATTACTAATATTCCCTTTAACCACTTCTGGTAAGCTTAAAATGCTTGTTTTAGAAGTGGTTCACGACGGTAGTCGAATGGCGGATTCGAACCTTTCGAGTTCGCGGTCCGCGTCCTGCCATTAGGCTACTGACGCTTCATCTTATTGCTGCTGTTTCGTACGGTGAGTGTAGAGAAATGAAGACCCATTTGACTGATAGCGAGGCATTTTATCTTAGTTACATTTTGATTATTTTTCGAGGATATGTGTAGGTGTCTATGGACCACAGCATCCATTTACCGTTAGGTGGACTATGTGCTCGTTTGTCATTATTATTCTATTTAAAGACCTTAATTAAATTTGTTTAATCGGTAAGCTTAGTGTAGGACGAACCCTACTAGATGTGGTGACGACCTAGCAAGACGTGCAGGGAGCCGATGGATGCAGGTGGTTCAGGATTGTGTTTAGTGGCAAACCTTGGGGAGGCCTTAGTCAGTAGTGGACTTGTGACGGGCTGTAACGATGATGATGATGATGATGATGATGAAAGCAAACATTTAATTAAAATCTCTAAAATTAACCAAACACAGAAAAAATCATGGAAATACGAGAAATGGTAATGTGAGTAGCAGTGTTCCGTTAGTTAAGCTGGATAGCATGTTAAATAGATGTTTTATGACAGGTTCAGTGGTTTGCGGGGTTATAGACAAAGGAAACCACACAAAACTATCGACACGAATCTAATACGTATTTGCTTATAATTCATGTACAAATCTCCATCACAAGTCTCAATCACAACTTACCTTAAAAATTAAATAATCTGGAATTATATTAATCATTCAACAGAATTTTATCTCCGCTTCCCGAGAAGTGGTTATTTATCGAGCTAAAATATCAAGGTGAGTCACTTATCCTCACTTTTCTTATCTGATGAAACGAAAGCAATCGATACGATCAGGAGGAGTTTAGAATGCTATGTCAGGGATACGCGGGCTATCACAATACATACTTATACAGGACTGATCACATAATAAATAATTATACAGACGTATATAGACTTTAAATATGAATAACTTTTACCAACAATAAGAATGTCAAATTCATACCAATGAAAAAAATGTCTATCTTAAAATGTGCGAAAGTCTTAAAACATAAGTTTTACAAAATGTCATCATCACATACCCAGTTTGGAGTCCAGTTGATAGGGTGGAGGGATGCCCATATGCGCAGGTGGTGGTTGCCCTAAGTCACCTCCCGGGCAGAATAGCGAAAGGCCGCCGCCTGCAGGAAGACCCATCTTACTGGTCTGCAACAAGAGGAAATAACTGTTAAAAATTATTCACGATGGCAATTATTCTGTCATTTTTTGTAAGAAATAATGTCAATATTTAATATAATTTATTATATTTTTGTACAAATATGGTTTTATATTATAACATTTTTTAGTAATTTTTAAAATGCTAATTTACTTTCCATTAAATGCTAACCTGTACCTACATGCGCCTTTCAAACCAATTGATGGTGATATTATCCATTAAAAACGCTAAATAGATGAAAGGAAATATACATTTAAAACTGGCTTCTTTCATTTAATCTCATCAAATGAAATTTCATCCATACAGCCAGAATTACCAGCTTTAGTTATTAGTGCATGCACCATGCTCTCTTCTTTGCTTCAATTTCCATTCGTGCCTCAATATCATACTATAACGTATTCCTGACATTCTTTCTCTTCCCACATACTCGTACATCGGTTGCTGCTGCTACCAAACCTCTCTTAACTTTATCCCGGTCTCCAAAATAGAATCTTTCGTACGCAATCCATCCAAATCCACATTTTTTCTGTTAATTTATATTGACACTTTTATTTCACACCTTCATCTTGTATCCTTTCTATTCTAATGCGCTGTAACGAAGTACAAAGCCGATGTCCGATCCCGCCAAGCTCTGCTTTGTATACTTAACAGAGCATTTATTCTGCATCAGACCAAGTAATGATCCGTCCCTACATTGGAACCCCGGTTGAACCGTATATCTACATCTGCGCTGTATCTTTTCCTCTTTCCCACGTAGACATATGAATCTTCTTATGACGGAAGAAAATGTTCACCACAAAATGGAAAATTCAAATATTAGCTACCCAAAATAAAAAATACGTTCGTATTTGCATTTCATAGGTGAATTCTTTTTGTTTTTGTTGTTGATATCATGTTTTTGTTGTTGTTGTTGTTTTTGTAAAAACTGCAAGGAATCAAGTTACAAAAAACCGTAAAAAAGTCATCCGGATCAAAAAAAAAACGTTCATAGAAAAATAGCGTGGCGTAAACAAAAACCCGCCAGACTGTCTATGGGAAGACGACGCGTCATTAGCAAGTAAATTGGCGCGGCGCCGTATAAATTTCGTCCTACCCTCCGTCGCCCAATTATGCAAAATGGCGTCCGACGAGTGCCATTCAGCCGCGCGCTTCCGAGCCTGAGTGTCTCACCTCTAATTAAACTGGGACTTCTTTTCAGCACTTTATTATGCGAAATAAACGACAGGATCGCAGGCGACACGTAGGCTAAATTAATTGTGGCGGTTTACGTTAAGAACCAAAAAGGTTGGTCCAAGGCCGTGTGCGGTTTTTATTTCTTCGTGCCCTTATTTTGTAAGGTTCTAAAGTTTACTAATGAGAGACAAACCATGTTTACAATGAAACATTTAATTCTAATGAAAACAGTGTGACCATTTTACAATGCAAAGACGACAAGTAAAGTGACTACTGAGATAAAAATAATAATTTTGAATGGGCATTTTAAGATTAAAGTCATGTGTAATATTCGCGTATTTTAAAAATGGAATTAGATTTACTGACAAAAGTTTACTGACATCTTTTTTAATGTCAAGAGGGATGTCGTTCCAGAGTCTGATGGCCGTGAGGGCGAAAGAGTGAGATAAATAACCAGTACGGTGTAAAGGAATGAGCAACTTAATATAATTAATTATTATTTAAATAAAAATATAGACTACTTATTGAAATGTATTTCCAATAAGTATAAATGTTTGCATATCCTCTGAGTAAAGTAAGTTGTGCAATGTGAAATTGTGAAAGAGACATGTATAATAATATTATGAATAATGCAAGATAATACATAAATATTATGCACGAATCTATAAAATTTCTTATATACTAATGTTGAAAAATTACAATACAATTGTGACAACTGTAATATAATGTTTGAAAAACCATTACAAATAAGTACTTGTCTGAATTATATAAAGAAATAATTAAGTGTAAATTAAAGAAAACTGTATTAAAAAATTAAAATAATGCCGAGAAATAAAAGTAGGGAACCATTTACCAAAACCAGTTATTAAAAACCTTATCACCATCAGTCGTTTAAAAAACTAAAAGCGTTGACAATTCCTCCCGCACTCGTTCGTATTCGAAGAGCAGGAACCGCTTATTAAGACGAATAATTACCACGAACAAAGGATCCCCACTAATTAATAATAAAACACGAACAAACAAAGCCCACTATTCACGCTCGGGGCAGCTTGAAAAAAAATATAAACAAAAAGAGAGTAAAAATACCGAAACGGTGGTCGAAAAACCTCGACATGCGAGGACGAACAAAAAGAACCTAGACAATGATGACAGCCGAGACGCATAATGCGGGAGTGGAGCGCGTTCTTAATTTGAAAATATTTTCATAATAAGATTTGTCTATGGCGCGACCGGCCAGAGACAAAAGACGGCCAGCGCGCTTTGTTCAGTGTCAGTTCATAACCATTTTTAAGAAATAAATATATGACATTATCGCGGTGTCAATGTGGGAGTTAGCTCGTTATTAGCTAAACAACTTTATTCGTTAAAACTTGTATTTTTTAAATTAGTAGATTCCCGTCGCCTTTTCAGCTTAGCGTATACATTGAGGTCCCTAATGAAGGCCAGGTGGAGTGGCCGGCTATTGAAGGAGTCGTGGAGAGGGTAGTTATTGAAACCGCATGAAAGCGCCGCGTGACGTCACCGCCACTCAGGCGACAAGCCCCAGTCGCTAATTGGAACTCGCGGCGGTAGGACGCGAGAAATGTTGCTTCAATCGACTAATACTTCAAAATTGAATAGGTTTGTTAACGAGCGGCCGGTGAATGTAGCGAATGGAGTCGAGTGCTTGGTTAGCATTCGTTATGTATCTATATTTTTCTCCATTCAAAAAAGATAAGCTCGTTCACGCAATTCTCTCATTTTATTTTAGTGCAAATGCATAAGGAGTAAAGCAATCTAAAATCTTTCCTTAATTCATAATTCTATTAATAACAAGGGTATTATGTTTTTGATGCCTTTAAGTTTCTTAAAATGAATAAATGTATATTTAACTGATGATTAGATATAATATAAATTTTTTGTAGAATATTTTATCTCCATTGTCAAATAGTAGACTCTTAGAATAACCGATATTATAAGTAGTACAGTACAGAAACGAACATCAGGTACGGAATGCGGTTGGAAAATGAAATTGGTGAATTTCTCCAGACTAACCGCTCTAAGCGAACTCACACTAACGCAGTGTAACTACACCCCTTTGGTTCACCAATACGAGCGAAGTAGGGCGTAATATCTTGAGAGTTCGCCCCGGAGTTGTGGGCGTGGAGTGATGCTGCGTTGTCATGACAACCATGTGTAGGGTAGAGCGTACACGTGCTTCGGATGGTATGAGTACGGGGTGGTTCGTCGCGCATGTGTGCGTATAGTCTGCGACCTTGGAAGTTCCGGTCTAACTAAACTGCAGTTTTCTTTTACAGAAAAATCTCATAATCTCCCTGACCTTGTAATAGCTTTATTTTCCATGCAATTTCTAATTACAACGGAGAAAAGATGTAAAGTTTGTAACAATGGCTGTTATTGTTTTAGTAGTGCGTTGTTTGATTAGTACAACAGTTTGTAAGTCATTGAAGTGAATATGGCAATTGTTATAAAATGTAAGACATCCAGACTTGAAGCACAAATTGTTGAAACTTGCGTCAAGTGTTCATTAATTCGTGCGTATTGTTTCAATAAGAAAAATGAAAAAACTACAAACATTTTTAGCTTAGGCTGTAAAATAACACTATGAAAACATTTATAAAATGTGTATTTTCTTCTAATGGCCTAATTATAATTCTTGCTGAACCGTGGGTATACTTAAGAAATCCGTCCACCCTCCTTGAGGTTATTCCGGATCATTTCTTATCCATTTCCGCTATTGGTCCTTCAAGCCGGATATGAGCGCCGCCGGAATCTTATAAAAAATAATTCGTTTTGTTAACATCTTACCTATAAGTATGCACGAAGAAGAAATTTTTTGTTCAATATGAAAATATTAGATACCTAATATGCCATCCGTAACAAAGATATTTGAATTATGGATTTAGCCCTTGGAAAGCTCTTTTTAGTATCATCTATACAAATAAATAAAATTGAAGTGTCTGTTTGTAATATCAAAATAACAGGTTTTTACTAATTGCATATAAAAGTATATACGGTACCTATAACAGAAACACAATTTTTAAAATTTTTGTCTGTCTGACTGTCTGTCTGTCTGTTTGTTCCAGTTAATCTCCGAAACGGCTGGACCGATTTTGAGGGGACTTTCACTGGCAGATAGCTGATTTCATAAGGAGTAACTTAGGCTACTTATATTTTTGAAAAATAATTAGGGTTCCGCGCAACAAAATAAAAACCCTAAATTACACGCGAGCGAAGTCGCGAGGAACAGCTAGTATTTTCATGTTACATGATTCTTTAATGAGATTACAATAATAACAAAAAGATAACAATAAACTAGCCAAAAGGCATGCGGTCAAATAATCTGTAATTATAAAATCCATAACATAATGGGAATCCTTGAAACTATAAATATTATAATGTTAGTTTTCGAATATTTTCTTTTTGGATTACGACAAGACTATCGATAGAAAATATTTCAGGATATCTTAATTTAAAAAGTTTGCAAAATTCATGGTCCACCTCATTTTTTAAATGTATTACGAGTAATAATAATAAATATATAATTGTAATTGCTAAACGGATGTCAAACACTAAGTTTCCGAACATAAAGCAAGTAAAAGATTTATCATATACAATACGTTTAAACCTTTAATGTAAACAAACTTAAAGTAAAGCGGCATGGATTTTGTTGAAAAATCTAATCCTTAAAAACGAGAGGGTGGAATATTCAAATTGACGAATATCGAGAGGTTCCGAGGGAGAGAGGTTGTTGACCTTTTCCGGAGGCTGTATACATATGTATGAGTAAGTTTAAAAATAGGTCGCATGGAAGCGCCACTATAAAATTATCGCATCACGTATTGTTGCGAGATATTAAAACAATTATTTGGCTATTAATCTATTAGGCCATGCAGTTATCTGACGATTCTATACTATTTATGTAATTGCTTTTGTCGGCTCTGTAACGCAGTGGCTAAGCGTTTAGGTACGACGCGGCGAACTGCAGGTTCGAATTCTGCAAGGAAAAGTATTTGTATAGCCTACAAATAATTGTTTCCACGATACGGAAGAAATTTAAAGTGTGTAAAGTTTTTTGACTAATAAAAAAAATATCTGACTTGGAGTCGATCCGTCGTTTCTACTTGGTAAAGCTCAAGAGCAGTGCAGGAGAGCGGGTGTCGCAGATTGATGATAAATTAGGAGTCCAAGTCTAAGTGCAACCCTTTTACCCATTTCTGCCGCCAAATACAAGCGTTTGCTCTGCTGTGGTCCGGACTAAGAGAATAGAGAGTCAGTATTATTACAGACTGTGAAGCATTCCATCTTAGTCCTCAAAGGTGACAACGCATCTGTAGTGTGTGGAAATAAGCAGGACAAGTTCTGCATATTTCCACATTCTTATTTTTTAATCCTTTTCATTACACAATCTTATCTAGCATATTTACCCTTTGTTAGTATAAAGACTAACATAATTGGAAAATTTCATAGTCAAATAAAAAAATTCTTCGTAATCTGTACACATCCAGATGGCCAAGTACGATATAGTTCCGTGTTGCAGTACGGCGTAAGGGTACGCCAATTATGTTTTTGACGTAGCGGGGCGGGCGGGCGGCGAGTTCGCCAGGAAAATGGAATAGCGGGGTATTTTCAGCTGTTTTATGGACTTATGCATACTTTTATATTATTCTATATTGTGGTCATTGAATTAATATTTCTTGTTTAAGAAATGCCAGCTATTATATAATTACAACTAAGCTACGTCAAGTATGCTGAACAAACCACTTATGTGCGTGTTAGCTTTGGTTCTGAAACGGTTTAGTTATCCTTAATTGTAAAGATATATATTTATATAGCGAAGGTATTCAAAGCTCTTTTAAATATTTTAGTTTTAACAATATGCATTTATACTAACATTTGTCAATTAGTGTAAATTTTATGAAAAACTGGTAAAATATGATTTCGGATTTACTTCGGAAACATGGAGACTTTCTTTATATATTTATGTATGAATGATAAAGTTAGGTATAATAAATTAAGATCATCGCAGCTCTAACCTTAAATCTTTTTTACAAATGAGCGTCTGCGAACGACAATGAGATATACAAATACTAAACAAAATATACGGTCCTCACTTTAATACCCAGTGCGAGTCCGCTCATCAATCTCAATCTGCTAGCAACATGCTTATACGCGTCCACTGAGTCATCGTGAATCACCACTGTGGATAGTCTCAAACGAGAGTGAAATTAAAATAACAGCTAGTGTTATTTTCAACCAAATTTCACTTAAAAAGTCATATTCTAATAAATAAAACGCTCTTATAAGAGAAACGGTGAGAATTGTTGATGGCGGGTAGCTCTGTCATTAGTTTTGTTAAATTGATTTCGAAAGGTGAAAATAAAAAATATTATGAATTTCGACAGATAGAGGACAAATCTATTTTTTTAATTAAGAACATATAAGATAACTGACTGGAAAAAGTAATAACTGACTGTCGAAATCTGAAGGATAGTACTGAAAAGTGCCTTACAAATATAGGCAATAACGGCAAGTGCCGCTAATTTGTGGGAGGAATATGTTTTAATTTGGTTGAATGAAAATGACAAGAATAAAGTTACAATATTAGAAC
Source organism: Parnassius mnemosyne (assembly GCA_963668995.1). NCBI lineage: Eukaryota > Metazoa > Arthropoda > Insecta > Lepidoptera > Papilionidae > Parnassius > Parnassius mnemosyne. The sequence goes on along the minus strand of CAVLGL010000092.1, from coordinate 14,400,575 downwards.
TTTTTCTGTGGTGTGTTATAATAATATGTTGAACACACACGAGGTCAATAAAGACTGTAGTTGTTATATTTCCGTATTCGATGAAAGTTGAGTTGACCGGATAAAGGTCGACCTTAAATTTAAATAAATAAATAAATGCTTTATTTCTTTAAGATTACAAACTTAAACAATATAGTAGATGGGTCACGCAATTAAAAACTTAAATGATTAAGTTCTTGTATAACTGACAAAGCATAATGAATATGCTCCATTCACCATTCGTTTGTTACGCATAAGATTCAACAGTGATTGTTGACTTTCAAGTTCAGAGTTCAATATTCGTTAGTTGGGAATTTACCTTCGTAATTTACAGATTTTACTAACAAATTTAATGCAATTTTAATTGCATTAAATTTGTTAGTAAAATTAAATATTTCAAGATAAAAATAATGTCAGCGTGGATCTGAAAACATGCCGGTAACATTATTTTTAGGTATCAATTTCATGTCTTCAAATCGGGAACTATGAATCTTTGATAGTAAAGATAATGCATAAAATTTATGTGATTATTTAAATTGATACATTAAAAAACTATAAAATAAATCGAAACCTGAAACTGTTATAAATACAATCATGACGCATTCTGAGCTGAATTTTATCGTACTATACTTCGAAAAGGCTCAAGCGACAGTTGACGATTTCACAAATGAGTGTCGTAGTCGCAGTTGTTTTATATTTTTCATCAGCGAGCTTTCTATATGTAAAACATCCTAAACACGCGTGCTCTAATTATCATATACTTACGTATGTACCATATAGCGCGATTCTAAGATGGTGTGTAATGCGAGAAACTTCTAGACTTAAAACCAGACGTGACATATTAAACTTTAACCGTCAACAATAAAATATCAAATATATTTTAGTTATAGAGTATAAAATTAAAGCCGTCTGCAATTGTCTCCTGGCTTTATCGTAAAAAATCATTGCACGATTTTACCGTTGGACGCCTTTTTTTTATAGGATAGGCTGAAAAACGAGCACACAGTCCACCTGATGGTAAGTGGTTGCTTGGCCCATAGACATCTACATCTATCCTCGTTTGCGAATCAAAATGCAGATGCATTGACACCCGTGAGGACTAAAATGAAATGCCTCTGTTCCAGTAGAAAGGCTCTCCGTTTCTCTACACTCACCATACGAAACACAGCAGTGTTAAGCTGCTATTTTACGCTGGTATTCTGTGAGAGCGTGGTCCTACCCCGGTCGAGCCGACCCATTCGTGCTACAACTACACTACTAATATAGCTGCAGTATGGCTCTACCAGGTCGAAAAATAAGTTTATGACAATACCAGCGTAAAAGAGCAGCTTAATGCTGCTGTGTTTCGTATGGTGAGTGTAGAGAACTGGAGACCCTTTTTACTGGAAAAGAGGCATTGCATCTTAGTCCTCAAGGGTGACAACGCATCTGCATTTTGATTCGTAAACGAGGATAAAGGTACATGTCTATGGGTCACAGCATCCACTTACAATCAGGTGGACTGTGTGCTCGTTTGTCACCCTATCCTATAAAAAAAAATTAAGGGTTTAAACAAGTTCTTTAATCCCCCCATCATCCTTGTTAGCCTGCAACAGTCATCAGATATAAACATTGTTCAAGTTGGAAAGATTTTTCATAACATCTATGATTGACAGGTGTATTGTAAGTATTAATGATGTTTCGCACCATACGTCAAGATCCAAAAAACTAACAATTTGTTGTTTTGCACAAATTATGGCCTCGAACCCGAGATGTAGTAGCTAAGTACTCTGACCACTAGGCCATGTTTTTGTAAAACTGATTCATGATGCTATAATGTAATTTCGCCACTTACTACGCCCACGTGATGAGATGGAAGTTAAATATTATTAAAGTGCTTTTAAGTTTTGGAAACATTCCATATTCTTACAAATTAATTTATGAAAATTGCTAAGAATCATACGATTTTTGGACGAAAGCCAAACACAAATGGTTATGGTGTGAAATGTGGTTAGGTGATTATGCAAAAATTTATTGCAGTTATTTAGATATTTGTATAGTTTAATAGCTGGCTCGGCGGACAATGTTCTACCATTTCCGGTCGGTGGTGTGATGAATTCAATTTACTTTCAATAGTGCTAATACATATTATAACCTATCGGGTAGTCATTTTGTATACGTATATCTAAATAAACAATACTATGAGTTTGAGTCATTTCGGTGCATAGATATAGAATTTGTTAATAACTTGGCTACAGCGTCACTGCTTCGCCTATTAAATCCTAGCATAGCAGAGACCCATCGTCTCGATAAAACAAATATAATTCATTGTTGTAAAGTAACTATAAATTAGGGAATGAATGGGGTGACTGTTTATTACGATAAGGTATGCAAAAATGTCAGAAATTTTAACCTCTGCAAAAGATAACGATCGCAGCATATCCCCCGTTATATGGGACAAGATTTAATAGTACTTGGATACGGACCAAGAAGGAAAAACAAGTTTGCATTACGTTCATTAAAACATCAGTTCATATCCATCAGACAGAAATTAGAGCATGATTAAAGGTTTTTATTTTAAAGTAGTACTTGTCAAAGGCATAAATACCGTATAAATGTTTCACGAGACAATCCAATAAAACAGTTTAAATGACAGGGGGTTGTATTTAATAACATCGGCAAAGAGGTTAATTTTACAGTGGACCTAATCGTAGGACAGAAGGCGTGGTACACTAATCGCCTTGTCTGATTATGGAAAGTGTCGTGGAATTGCCGGTGATCGTACGCCGGCGGCGTATTCTGTTACAGTTAGCGCGATGGAAATATAAAATACATTTAATGTTAACGATTAAATGCATATGACAAAAAACATTTATATGCAAAATATACATAACCAGATCAACGTTAAAGGTGCGAGACATTTGGTATACGGCGATTAAATGCGACAGTTTAGGTAAAAATCCTTCACACAGTCGGTATGGACTGTGTCCAGCAGTGAACTGTTAAAAGAAAAGAACGAGAAGAAAGACAAACTATTGTATTTTTTAATTTGATTGATGACAAAGATAAAGAAATAAACGATTAAAGAATTGTTTACGTCATATTAAAATTAAAAATTGAATGAAATCTCAGAATAAGCCTGTGGGAACTAAATAACGTGACAAATAGTGCCGCGGTCGAGACATCGTTTAATAAACAAAGAGAGGGCAATTAATGCACACGACACGTCAAAGGGTTAATGTCGGGCTGCCCGCTTATTTGCAGTGGTCTGCTTGACCCCAACACCGTGACGATAGTAGTAGTGCGTAAGAAAATAAAGGACTATTTTAGATGTAGGGAAACCTTCAATTTTTTATTACATTCTGAATATAAAAAAGTGTGTGTGTACTTATATACGCACGTAGGAAGTTATACTTCTTTAGCGTAACCTTAAATATAGTTATCAGTTCCCAAGAGAACTTGAGAGACAGTTACCCCCATGAAGTTGTCGCTTTGAGGTGTCAGTGTGCGGGCGCGCATCGTAACAACATCATGGTGTCGTTTTTATTTGTCGGTGTGCGCGCGCATCGTAAAAAATTCACTTTCATAATTTTTCTCAAACGCCCCAAAAGAAGTTTAACTTAAAAAATTTAAGTGGGTCACCTTAATTTATTGGTTATTCGCTAGTTATTAATACTGACTCACACTTATCAACTTCATAGCTGGAAATGCAATTACCATGAAGACTGATGAAACATAAAATTTATGGATCGCTCTATATGCTACAAGTTTGAGTATGAGAGTTATGGCGCCCACGTTAATATCTGCAGTACAGTGTGTAGTAGCTTACACAAAAAACTATACACAAATTTTTGGTTTAGAATCAGATAAAATTTATTTTATGTGTCTCAGGCAACAGTTATAGACAATTTCTCTAATTTTGTTACATTATTTTACATTGAATGCAATGACTACTCTTGGTCTCTTACCGGAAGTGTCATCACAAAACCGATTAAAACACAATCATCACTTACAAACAAAGAATAACGAATAATACTGAATGAAAATTAATTAAATCCTTCAAAATTTTCGATTTTCTTTTGCATACGATAACTCAAGAAATCTTTGCCGTTTTTATTCGTCGAATAAACTATAACAATAATTGAAAGTAACTAAAAGCACTGAGGTGTACGTACGTTTAATTTTAAATGAATGCAATATCGTAACTCAATTTTCCACGTGTAATGTACAGGTTGAGGGTTAACCCTGCAGTTGACGCGGCGCCCGCGGCGGGACTTCAAAGGAAATATAAATGTATGAATTGTTTAGCGCAAATCTACCCGCCGGCATTGGGGTCCTTTGGACCTTGGTGCGGGGCTTATATAAAATTTGTTACTATAACCCTTATAACGTGTATTATGATATAAATGTAGATAACGCTTCGGGTGTAGGTAGAATAAGTCTTTTGAATAATTCATACGTTTATTTTATATTTAGGCCAGAGTTTCATTTTATAGACTAACTAGGAAAGCGATATGTGTATGATGTTACGAGTAATTGGATCTTGCTTACAATATTTCAAATTAGTATAAAATTTTATTATGTTAAAATCAGCCACCTTTTTAAGTTCTAAACTCGCCAACACGTGTTGTAACCATATACCACTGATAAATGATGAAATTGGTTTTGAGATACGCCGAACCATATTACGAAAGTCTGTGACCCCAAGCTTCATGGTAATGAGAGTATTCCGAAAGTCGGCACTCTGCTCACCAACCCGCTTGCCCAGTGTGGTGAGGCAAATCCTATAAGCAATGACTTGTATGTATTCTCGGAAAGGTTTCTCCATCAGTAAATTATAAGAAAAAGTATAAGTTGTTTAAATTAAAATTTAATTTTAAACATTTAAGCGCATCAATTCATACGATGAGCGCAAGATCTAATGGTCGCTGGGTTCTAATTCCAGTCCAAGCCACAGCAAAATAATATACAAGAATAGGTTTTTTTATAGGATAGGGTGACAATCGAGCACATTATAGGATAGGGTGACAATCGAGCACACAGACCACCTGATGGTGGCTGTGTGCTCGATTGGCTGCTGTGATCCATAGACATCTACATCTATGCTCAATACACTCACCTTCGGTTCTCTACACTCACCATACGAAACACAGCAGCGTTGTTATTTTACGCTGGTATTCTGTGAGAGCGTGGTCCTTCCCCGGTCTAGCCGACCCATTCGTTCTACAACTATATATATTATTGTATATATAGGTACAAAATATTGGTTGACAGTTTTGGTTTCTTGGTTTTGAAAGCCTGTGCCCAGCTATGGGATGTTTATAGTACATTAAATCGTGTATATTTAAAAAAAAATTAAACTGATAGCGCTGCATCGAAAATTATTCTCCAAGAGAATATTAAGTTTTAAAAAGTTTGCTACGCGTCGCTTGAGCCATCACATTATTTAACTAGAATTTACACACGCTAGTGGCCAATGGTTATGCTAGTGACACATTGCGAATATTAATGGTTTTCACGAGGTAGCGCAGCGGTATTTGGGTGTAGCACAAAAGAGTGTGATCGACAACGCTATTTCGTATGTTGGTTGACCAGAACCAAAGAAATCTTCTTTAGGCAGTAAACATAATTATGGTATTTGCATTTTGATTCTTAATCGAGGATAGAAATGTACATAGATATTTATGGGTATACGCACTTACCCTTGTGATGGTAGTGGACTGTGCACCCTTACTTATAAGAAAACGTCGCAGTCGTGTCTAATGTTTTGTTTGATAATATGGCAAAATCAGAACAAACTTCAGTTATATTTTAGAAAGGGTTTAGTAGAAAAGGCACGGATTGAAATCTGAAAAATAATCACTTTAGCAGGCTCTTTTACTTTAATAGTAAGTCAGCAGTTTCGAGTTTACACATTATCAAGTAGTTTAGTAAGACGACATTGTGAAAATTCGACAGCTACAAAAGAATGAATGAACGTAAATTTGATAAAGTGGCAAACGAGTAGGTGATGTGAAGTTTCTCCAAGAACGGGTTCCCGTCTTGTCAAGGCCTAGTAGCCGTGGCTTGGTCGCCCGCGGTGATCAGAAGAGGAACCTCTTGGCTGGCCCGTGGTGTAGGGCAGGCCCGAGTGGCCACTCCAAGTGGGCTTGGCGAGCCCACTTCAGACGTGTGTCGGTGGGCTGTGGCGAGAGGGGTGCCCTCTCCCCGTACCGCTGCAGCCGAGGCGGAGTGGCCGGGGTAAGAGGAGTGTTGGTATGGCGATGCGCCACTCGCCCTATCCTCTACAACTCTAGCGGGGCCGCACTACTGATGTGGTGGGGAGAGGCCTCGGTGGGAGAGGAGCTCTACCTTCCGCGGCTGAAACTTGGAAGGCGCCGGAGCCAGAGACCAGATCCACCGCTGGGGTTGGGAAAGCGGGTGCTACCGAACATTCGATTTTCCTGGCCTCATGGCCCCACGTATCGGACTCGTGAGGGCTCGTTACGCAGGTGGAGTTGGAGAACGTGGAGGAAGGCGTGCCTTGTGTTTCTGGTGCGCCTTGCTTGAGAAGGAAAATGGAGAGGAGAAGTCCTTTCCGAGGAGAGGCTGCCATGGGGCGGAGAGCGCTGATGGGGCCGCGGATGTGTGCGAAAGCGTTCCCGTGTCCCTGCCAATATGCGGCGAAGATGGAACACCATGGGGTAGTCAGTGCGAGTCCGACATAAGCCGTCTTTGCCACCGCGAGGCGGGTATGCGTAGGCATTTCCCCACGTAAAAACAAAGATGATATGTAGTTTACCTTGTAACGAAGACCTATCAGCCCTATTAAAAATATAATGGATTTATTTTGAATGGTCATAATAAATTATTACGAAAATTATTTTTACTTCAATATCAGCCGTCGATTGAATTTGTAACCGTTACATTTAAATGAAAATAAAACGACAACATTACCCGCAAACGCAGAGGAACATCAAAAGGAAAAACTAATGCGCGGAGGCGACATCGTTTTCTCGTAAAATATTAACGGGGGTCGATGCGATCGCGCCCTGTCATTTCAGGGTTAATACCGGTTAATGCCGGTATTCTCTTTATTCTAGTACGATTGCTCAGAATTATCCGCCTTAACGAGCTGCTTCCTTTTCGATTTGTTTTCTTTTTTCTTTTCTTTGTAATTGTATCGTGGGTGTTTCGCCCGGTTTCTTGCCAGTAAACGTTTTCATAGTTGATAACATAAATTATTTTTATGTAGTTAAATTAAAAATATCTTTAATTAGAGACTTATTCATTAATACACATTACACATCTGCATTTTACAAATTAGGTATTACAGTATCTAAAAAGAAATGTCAAGATTATGAATAAAACATGGGGGCAAGGAATTTCGCATTATTTTTCTCGTTAATGAGATTAATTCCATTAATCATACTTAATTGTTTTGTACCATTAGACATCCTTGAGTATAAGACTCGCTGCATCTTGCAATTGAAAACATAAATTAAATTATAAGAGGCAATAAAAAATTTAAAGTTCTGTTTAAGCAAAATATATTAGGAATTACACAATATTCCAATATATTTTGTAAAACAATATTTATGGCTTACATTAATAAAGAGTTTCATTATGTAATCCTAACATACAAAAGTATAACTGAAAACAGGAATGTTAAAACATGCAAGTAGATGCATTTTAAAAAAAGCAAGAAATACGTTTTAAAAATGACGAACGAAGAGAATTACCCCTTAAAAAGATTAAAACAATATTTTATAATAACGCTCAGTTGTTTTAAGTTTGAAATTCTAAGTGCTAATACTATGTTAACGCGACATAGTACACAATCGCATTATGATATAATCATCCACATTAGACGGCTAGTTATAATCAACCACATTTATAATTTATGTGTGACAGTTTCAGTAAAGACCTCAAAAAGTTATATTTTTTTTATAGAATAAGCGATACACATAAGCGATAGCGAGCACAGAGGCCACCTGATGGTAAGTGGAAGCTGTGACCCATAAACATTTACATCTATACTCGATTAAGACTCAAAATGCAGATGCGTTGTCACCCGTGAGGACTAAGATAGAATGCCTCGTTTCCAGTGAAAAGGGTCTCCGGTTCTCTACACTCACTATACGAAACATAGCAGCAGTGAGCAGCTATTTTATGCTGGTATTCTATGAGAGCGTGGTCCTTCAACGGTCGAGCCGGTCCATTCGTGCTACAACCATATTATAGCTGCAGCATGACTCCACCAAGTAAAAAAGTTATACCTGTAATATTGTCAAAAGCAAAGAATTTTTTACATATAACCGTTGATGCGTCTGTTAGTGATCGCGTAACTTCTTAAGAACTTGAACGATTGAGGTTATGTTAGTTTTATCGAGATGGTGTTGAGGTCAAGCATTTCACAAATTCTATATTTATTGCTCAGAATGACCCATATTTACAATATATTAATGTGTTCATGTAGTACCAAAATTGGATATCACAATATCTGGACCTGAAGGGTGGCGCTTCTTCACCTTAAAAATTGTGAAATGAATTGAACCTTATCGGAAAGGGCGGAACAAAATCTGCCAGGTCAGCTACTTTTTACTTCTAACTACTTTTTACTTCTTCATCAGCCCGCGAATATCCAAAGCTGGACTCGGGCCACTGTCATTGTTGGGAATGTCACGCTTGGCAGACAAACTGAAGATCGCAGTGAAACAACCATCGAGCATTTAACTTGACTCCGGGCTGCTACAGAAAACCCAATATTTACCTTATTATAGTTACTTATAAATAATAATACTTACCTAGTTATAGTTTTTTGGTTCGACCCGGATTTGATCCCAATCAGTCGCACTTATGACCACTAAACCAATGCAATTAATCTATTTTTTTAATATTATGCTAGTGAGTGATATCGATCGCATCATGCATATGTATGTATGTATACAGGCAGAGACATCAATACAGGAAATCAACTGACAAACAATCTTGATATAATACGACACCGTAATTTGATTAAAGCTTATATGGAAAACATTCGCTAGAAAGTATCATAAATAGTTCAAAGAATCTTAATATCTTGTACCAATGTCCGCACTTTCCCATAAACCGCAGCGTGAACGGAAAAAACCTGCCCGTTACGGTCCCATAAAGTACCTATACGGTATGACTCAAACGCAATAAGTCTATTTTAATTACTAGCATCGATATCGGCAGATTCCTGTCTTACCTACTCGGGAGCTACGCGTAATCTTAAGTGATGTGAATTATTCCTATATGCGAATTATCGACGTTATTTTAAAGGACAAGTAATTATTTGCTAACGAAAATAATGTAAACAATTATCAATAAAGTACAACAATTTCATTTTAACTAAAAATATAACTTATTATTAAAAATTGTGTGTATAAAATTAACATATTTTGTAAACAATTTTCATATTTTAGCGTGGTAGAGCCATGCTGTAGCTATAATAATTGTATAGTTTTAGTACGAATGGGTCGGCTCGACCAGGGAAGTACCACGATCTCACAGAATACCAGCTTAAAATAGCAGCTTAATGCTGCTGTGTTTCAATGGTGAGTGTAGAGAATCGGAGACCCTTTTACTGGAAAGGAGGCATTCCATCTTAGTCCTCACGGCTGACAAAGCATCTGCATTTTGATTCGCAAACGAGGATAGATGCATCTAAAGGATACATGGATAGATGATCTAGACATCTGTCTATGGGCCACAGCAATCACTTACCATCAGTTGGACTTTATGCTCGCTTGGTCACCCTTATCATATAAAAAAAATACCTAACATAAATTCAATTTTTTAATGTGTTTCTTTTTTCAGAATATCGTATTTTAGAGTAAATTACTACTTAAAAATTTAAAAAATAGGATGTATGAGTAAAAGAACTAAATTAAATAGTTCCTTGACCTACGTTAATTTTTACGTTAACTTTCCAGTTAAATAAATTAAAAACAGAATTGATTAAAAAGCTAATTCTAATTTTATTTGCATAAAGTGAAATCAAACCATCGATATCGACACTTAATTCAATCGTGTCTTCTAACACTATCTAATACAAACTAGTCTCGATAACGAGGTGAAATATTCACGGAGTAACTCAACACAATCAGCATTATAGCCGTCCTGTTTCCACCCACTGTTTAAGGCATCGTCACTTCGAGGAAGGAAAAAGACGGCACACGCCTGCGGCGCATACAAAGGGGTCCATGTCTCTTTGATCTTGCCGCCGCTCGTGCGTACGTGCTGTTTATCAATGTGTGCTTCTATGCAGATGAGTCGCGACTGAGAATTTGATAATTGCAAAGATTTATGTGTGCTTATACGGCCCAATATGAAAATTAACTTCATGTTACTTAAAAATGTAGAATGAAAGAATCGATTGATAAGTCTTTTCATTTTTACTTTTTTATTATTACCAATATTAAATTTGAGAAAATAAAAGTTTTAGGTAAGTTAGGGTCGGTTTATGGAGTTTTTAGTATACTGTAGGGGAATTTATTTATATTGACAGCTTAGCTTAGTCGTCAGAGTACAGCGGCGTGGCCCAGGGTTAAAATTTCAATCGGAGTTCGGTTCGGGTTTCGGGTTGTAGATTTTCTTACGTCCTCACTTCACGGTATCTGAATCTATTTCTAATCTTATCATAACATAAGCTTTATATCGGATTCGAGTGGGCTAGGATGAGTGAGAGGTCTCTGTATTTGCCCGTTCACAATCACATGTGAGCACTAAATGATTTCTGATATTAGGAAGTTGGGCGAAATCATCTTCATCACCATTATTATTTAGCATACTAGCTGCTCCCCGCAGCTTCGCCCGCGTGGAATATATTACGATTTGTTACGATATATTTATTATAATATTTTTGCGCGGAACCTGATTACTTTTCTATGCGGCCATGGCGGCGGCGTTCACGTGGGACGCGCGCGGTACTGGGCATTATTATTATACTTAGTGTTTACATTCGATTATGTTAAATGTATATTATATATTATTATTATTAAACCTACCTTTATTAATTACCTTTGAATTGGATTTTGTTCATAATTTCAAGGGTTTTAATTTTTTTTTCACGGAACCCTAATTCGTTTTCTAAAATAAAAGTAGCCAAGTTACTTCTTATAACATCAGCAATCTACCAGTGAAAGTCCCGTCGAAATCGGTCCAGCCGTTTCGGAGATTAGCCGGAACAAACAGACAGACAGACAGGCAGACAGACAAAAATTTTTAAAATGTCTTTTTTGTTATAGGTTCCAATTTTATTTATTTGTATAGATATACGTAACAATTTAATAAAATATGTAATATCTTTTTTATTTTTATTTTTAGTATTTAAGTTTTTATTTTTAGTATTTAAAGCAGGCATAATGCATATCTGGTGTTTCATATTATTACTGAGGCGCGACGAAAAATATGTTTTACGAGCGGAATTTGCATTTCTTGACAATAAACCATTTTTGTTTGTATTACAAAAATTATATTTTAAGCATTTGAAAGATTATATCGTTATAATTTTTTGTAGAAAAATAATTCTCAAACAAACAAATTATTAAAACGGTCGACGCGCCAAATTAAAGAGCAAGCAATAAAAATGCTTCAATCTGCACCTTTCTATTACCATTCTTATCTTACCACTTACATGTTGTAATATAATCCATATTTTAAAAATATCAGACGTTAACATTACTTTAGAGAAGTATGAAACTTGGACGGTTTATTGTTATCGGATAAGTTCTAATTAGTTTTACGGGTATTTTAGATAGATGTAAGATATATATATACACCTCTTTTATAGGGTTTTCTGTGACACAAGTTTCTTTTATTACATTTAAAAATCATACATACAAAACCTATATAATAAACGTCTGACACATATTCGATTTGTTCAATTATTAATAGTAAATTAAAGAAAGTAAAGACGTTAGAATTTTATTTACATTTTCTATTTTAAATTTGAAGTCCGAGCTCTTAATAGAATATAAAATTCAAAGTAATATGAGTATTAACGTAAAGAAATATTTCAAATATGTGGCAGTGGCGCAAAGAACTAATAATAGCCGTAATGTATTACCGCGTTACTGTGTGACTGTGTTTACAACCGTAGGACAGGGTGGATTAACTGATAACTGGACTGATAAGATGGCGTAATCCTAGCGTAATGACGATCAACACTAGTTCGTCTAAGCCATTTGACGTATGACGTAGATAATAAGTGAAAAATGTGTGGGATTCAGTCCGATTCTATTTTTTCATTTTAATCTTGGAATTCTATAATAGACATTTTTTTACAATAATAACTAAATAAACCGTTTTAACTCTGATTGTAGCCGTATAGTAATTGTGATGGTAGTAGTATAATTTATAACTTCACTTTCACTGTTCTTCATTGGCCCGTGGAAGACCACGGCTAGATATAGGCTTCTCCCGATACATATATACATACCGATACATCCTGTATTTGCCTTAAACGTCACATTCGGCAGGCGGATTGCCGATCACTACGATCAGACGTTTTGCACCTACGACACTGCTGCTCGCCGCCGATCTGGGTATGTTACGCCTGGCGTAAACAATATTGATCAGATTTGGTAGACCACAAATCATCGCAAAAGAACATTCCTACCAAGGATGATACGTGAGGCTATAGAAATTTAAAAAAAACCCATTATAATTTCAATACAGAAGGAGGCTGGGTACTACTATCTGATTGGGATCCTGCAATTAATAACAATAAAATTACACCCAACATTACTACTGCAAAAGCTCAAGATTCAGTAAGCTCATTCTGCGTAGATCGGACCAAAAGTAATAATTAAAAAGTTGCAGGTACTCCGGGTTAACTTTGACATCGTGACGTCAATCACCTCAGTCCCCTCAGTGACCATGGGTGCTTCAAAGCACCCGAAACGCTGTGAATTAAAAATAAGTAAATTAAACGCGATAAAATGCTTAATAATAGTTTTATTCAATGTGTAGTGTTCGCGTAAATATAAGAAAGCTATATCTAAATATTAGAAATCATTTTTAGCATAGTAGCCTCTTGCGACACTGACGGAAGGATGTGGTGAGGGAATCTTACGCCACCACCACTGTATTCTGTACAATAAGTGTTCCATCAGATGCATCATATTTTAAATGCCATATTTCAATAATCTATGTCGAATCCTTGTTCGACGTAAGTGATTCCATGATGTCCATTATTCCAGATTCATGATTGAAGGCTTGAAAGAGACTGTTGAGCATATTAAATTTAAAGCATTTTTAAATAGACTGACAAATCAAAAATTATACAAGAAATATAAAAGTCAAAACTATCTTTTAACGGCAATATGATATAAAAATTTCGAGTCCGGAAAAATTACCCAAATAATATTTCCAGCCTTTTGTTTAATCGCGCGTCAAAAGATCGAAACGCAAACTACCCGCGCGCCGAGTGCAAATAGAATGTAATTCTAGGGCGCGAAACTAAAAAAAGGAGCAAAGGAAATGAGAAAATTCGAAATGCCCCGATTTTCCTGTCCATTGTCGTTTTCTATTTTTTTTTTCATCTTATTTAGCGCTTTGTCGGCGAGCCCTTTGAAGTTTCCTCCCCCGGTACCCCTCCGCTTCCCTTAAAGGGGGTGTTACAAATTGCGCTACTGCCGTATTTTGAAGCGTAAACACAGTGCCGCTACTATTTGCTCATTACTCAATTTCACACTGTCAAATTAATTGACAAAGTAAAGCGTGTGCGAGAAGGCAACGGAAAAAGCAACATTTGAACATGTGTAGGTACATCAACTTTTAAGCATACAGTAACAACTTTCGAGTGTTTTATAGGAAGTTCTGAACTGGATATTAAAATAAGTATCGAGTAATGATTATAATATTTCATTTATTATTTTTCATTGTAATATTAATCGGGATATTATTTTATTACCTTGTAAGAATTTGATTAAAATTTGAGTCATTATTCCATTGTGTGCTAGCTTCGGTTTCAAGGTACCCACCTTATCCGTACAACCACCGGTACCATTAGTTCAAATCAAACTGAATATAAATATTTTACAAAACAAACATTTCACAATTTTCTTAATCCTTCAAAATTGAGGTATTTTGCGTGATGGAAACCGTTACGATGATTGCAATGGCGATTTTTACATTAATTAACGACGACGTGACCATGTAAAAAATATCCTTTGAGAAAGAGCCATTATTAATTCTGGTTTTAATTTTAAAAAAAGGACGTATTTTCATTAAAATTTGCTGTCCAGTAAATATTCATGGTAAAGCAACGTTGCAGCAATGTTATGATTAAAGTACGAATGGGTCTTCTCGACTGATGAAGAGACAGTGCTCTCACCGAGTACCAGCGAAAAATAGCAGCTAAATGCTTCTGTGTTCCGTGTGGTAAATGTAGAGAACCGGAGAAGCATTTTACTAGAAACGGGACATTCCATTTTAGTCCTCAGGGATGACAATGCATCTCCATTTTGTTTCTTAATCATAGATAGGTATGTGTGCAGCCTTATCCTATAAAAAAGTTATAGTAACACAGATATTTTTACTGATAATTTGCCATTACAAAAAGTCGAAAACTGTCCTAGTGTATTAAGTATGTTTATATACTATATGTATGTATGTAATAAAATGGTTTCAAAAGAAGAAAAAATGTCGCTTTGTTCGCTACTAGGTATGTTCTATTGTTTTTTTAATCAAGGATAAATGTAAGTAATTATGGATCCCAATATGATTATATACCATTACCAATTAAGAGTGAGCTATATTAGGGAATGTTAGAAACCAGGTCCGTTTATGTTCCTTTAAAGTGACAGTTACAGGAGCCTGCTTCAAAATTACTGGAACTGGATCTGGAATAGTCTTAAGCAAATGTCTTTTAACTTTGTCATGTTCCTGTACTGTTTCTGTTACTGTTGCCGTTAAACTCTCACTATAATTATATGCTTACTGCCAAATTGTACCACAGATGAATGTTAAATTTGGTTAGCCTACAAAATATAACGTTCGAAAACATTTGCTTTGTTAGTTAGTTTTATTATTTTGTTGTATGGTACGATGACTTATAGCATAAATACTGCATCAGTTATTATTTATACAGTTTTTTAATTTAATGGTAAGGTACAATATTTGTATGTATCCGAATGAAAAAACAGTAAACGAGCACGGGCTCTATTTCTTTTCATCTTAGATAACGTTCATATGCCAACAACATATAATAGTTTGTTCCAAGCTGTTTAAGCCATGTTTTGGAAAATTGGTCGCTTCGAACAGAAACAGTTATATAAGTTTAGACATAAAAGTCATAATCTGTTATTTTTAAAAACCAGTTCCTGTTACAATATGCCTCATTCCTAATTAAGATTTAACATTACATCAAAAAGCAACAATTTTTATATAAAATTATTTAAGTAAAGATTAGCTAACGTTTTCATTTAAAAAAAAAATAGAAACGGATTTTCTAAGTTTATGTAAAATGCTTCATATGAAAATCGAGAACAGTGAGTTCGAGCTTCGTAATCTATGCGAATTTAGAATAAACAGGGCGCAGGGAGATTTGACAAGTTAGAATGTCAACAACCGCTGACATGGGCGGCGATTCGTTGCTGCGCTGCCGCGGCTTTCTGTGGAAAAGTCGACAGCTCCTAATCCTTAAACTGTTTATGGGTTCATGGAGCAAAGAAAATTGTTGAATAGCGCGAAATTAAAATTTTTGGATGATACTAATTAAAAATAGTAACATTATACCTGTATTAAATTTTATACGACTAGCTAACGTTAATTGCTACGGCACAACTAGTCGCGGGTTCGAATCCTGGACGAATCAAGTTGGTTAGCGGTCAGGTCTGGAAGTTACTCCAACTAATGAAAGGGACGGATCGCTAGTTTTTAATAAAATATTCATTGAACGTCACATTTTGCTATACTAAGGAGGTACTTATAAATGTAAATGCAAATGACCTATTTAGTATTGATGAATATTTTACTTAACTGGCGTAGAACTGAACTTTGCTAAATAAGAAGAAGGGAATAGGGCTATAACAGTTATAACAGAACCACCTGCTAAGGGCAGAAGGCTAATAACTCATAATTAATGTTAACATATATCTACAAATACATTAATCGTCAAGTGCTTTTATTATGTTTACAAGACTTATCTATAAGTATAATGTCCATAAAATTGATAATAATTTCAATAAAAAAAAAGTTTTACTAAATGTCTTCAATATTATTTTCCGTATATGTAATGCACATACCAAATGATAGTTTTGTTCTTGCCCATATAAAATAACTATATAAAACACATCACAAGTTTACCACTTAACATGGCTCACCCCATAAATTGTTACAAAACATGCGTTTATCAAATCCCTGCATGCCTCATCAATCCGATTATTTAATGTTCTAAGACAACTGTCAGAAATGTGATGTCGCCTGTGCATAGATGTAAGATGTATGGATGTAGGTTGTTTGTTACTTTACTTTTTTAAGTTTATGCAATAGCGTAGTGAGTTTACGTTTATACAACAAATAAAAATAAATTTAAATTTGAGTGAAATGATTGCGGTGGAATCATTGTGATCTTGATATATCCTGTATTTTTTAGATTGAATTTCTAATTTACAACAAGGCTAAAGTACCCTAGTGTTTGCTTGAATATTTATTAAAAAATATTTGACCTATACTGTTAGTTAGAAAGTGCCATGATAGTAATGTATTAAATGCACATAATTAAGGACCAGAATAATTTAATACAACCAATCATACCAGTAAGAGGCAACAGAGGGAAATGAAAGGAGATGGACAGTACTTCCTGATAAAAACTCAAAATAATAAAAAAACTGCGGTTGCTGAACCGCTAGCCAAGCGTGGTGTGTCCCTAAGAGGTGATCTAAGGAGGAGGCATACGTGCAGCAGTGGACTTTGATAGGCTCTAATAATTATTGTGAAAACAAAATAGATTTCGGTTGTGCTTTACTTTCGATGCATGAATAAAGATGAACTAGAACTGGTCTTATTTAGAACGCGGCCAACATCTAAGATAATCGCTTTCAACAAATCACTTAGAAGTTTAAAGCACAATAAATTAAGTAGCCAAAAAATTCACTCCTCTGTGAATAATGGGACTTGAACTTATTAATATTAAAATGTGTTCCGTATGTCGGAAAAAAACCATAAATAAATAGATCTATATATAGCTTTATTTATTTATGTTTAAAACTTGTTAGGTTTCCATTTAGGTTTAGAATATAAATATATTAGAATAAATAATGTAAAATTCATAAATATTGTAGGTAAATAAATATACATAAAACCGTCGTGTAGTAGTAGCACACTCTATGAAATAACATCTCAATGTTCAAAGCAGAACATAAAAACAATTTTATAGATATTATATGAAATTAATCCGAGACGCCAGCCGCGTTACATCTGCAATATGACTACCAATTTTAGGTATTGTATTTCATTTTATGAATCCGCTCATCCTATAATATGAATCCAACGGATATGAGCGTCCGTTTTCTTATTTGCTCATGGATCCACTAGAGTCGGCTCAGGCAAAAAGTAGGGAATAAATCAAAATTTTCACTGTTACGCCCACCATGAGATTTAATATAAATGAGATTATTAGAATGAGCAAAAATATACAGTTACTTGGCATTGCCGGATAGTGTCGTATTTTCATAAATCATAGAGCACTTTGAAACGGACCGTGTGGACCATGTGACATACGGCCGTCGCAAAAACGAAACAAAACTTTTCTTTTTATTTTATTTTAATTAAAATTTGTCTATCAATACCATTATGTGGGATATAGGTAAGTAAAAACAAGTTAAATTAAACGTAGGTATAGTATTCGTTTAAATAAAAGAAATTATAATGTGTAAAACATAAGAATTTTTGGACCGTTTAGAATATAATTATTTATTTCATAAATGTTGGACATAAATTTTTAAATAAAAAAGGTTTGCAAATACATCGCTTCATATTGCATATTTTTTAAATTCATTGAATTTGCATAAACAAAGCTAAATTGAAGTTTCAAACGGAAATGTGATAAAAATGTTAATGTTGAGAGAAAAAATTATAAGTTCATCATCATCATCATTACAGCCCTTCACAAGTCCACTGCTGAACATAGGCCTCCCCCAAAGAATGCCACAAAGCACGGTCCTGAGCCACCTGCATCCATCGACTTCCTGCATATCTTACCAGGTCGTCACTCCATCTAGTGGGGGGACGCCCTACACTTGCTATACCCCCCATGAGCAATTATAAGTTATTTCAAAATAACTTACTTGAATGATATTACGACCACCGCCAAGAGTAATAAGACAATAAGTTCAAAATAATACGCAAAATTATAAAAATATCGTCATGTTAGGGAAAGCTACCCAAGTTTCGCGTTTGTCACAGTAAAATCTATATCAATCTGAGATAGAGTTACACTAACATATATTTAATTGACCGAAGCAGTATAAAT
Source organism: Parnassius mnemosyne (assembly GCA_963668995.1). Taxonomy (NCBI): domain Eukaryota; kingdom Metazoa; phylum Arthropoda; class Insecta; order Lepidoptera; family Papilionidae; genus Parnassius; species Parnassius mnemosyne. Next base: position 14,382,094 of record CAVLGL010000092.1, on the reverse strand, counting down.
CGAAACGAAGATCATATACTAGACGGACCCCGCCATTACATTAGATTTGATAAACCACAAATTCTCGCGAAAGAACATCGATTCCTGCCAAGGATGATACGTGAGGCTATTGAAATTAAAAAAAAAAACATCCTAATTTGAATAGAGAGGGAGGCTGGGTACTACCACCAGGTTGGGATCCTATAATTCATAAAATTAAAACTAAACCCAAGCATACCACTGCAAGACTTCAAGACACAGTAAGTTCATTCTACGTAGATCGGACCAAAATTAATAATTAAAAAGCTGAAGGTACTCCGGGATAACTCTGACATCGGGGCGTCAGTCACCTCAGTCCCCCGTGACCATGGTTGCTGGAAAGCAACCGAAACGTCGGGAATATAAAATAAGTTAATTAAACGCGATAAAATCCGTAAAAAAGTAGTTTTGTTCAATAAGTAGTGTTCGCGTAAATATAAGAAATCATTATATAAAATCTTTATAAAAACAAACTTTTATGAGGCCAGCATTGCATTATCATTGAAGTTACATAAGTATGCGTAATTTCAGCTCAATCGGATATTAGCAAGAGCTTAAAATTTTACTACTGATTTTGTACCGGAAAGCTAGAACTAGAATATGTTTTAAGTATAAAGTATGTATAAACTAAATTATTTCAATTTACAAATGTATTATTGACTCTACTAGTCACGTTTTGTAATTAAATTTTTCAAAGAGGTTGTTTTTAAAGGAACATTAATTTACAACCTAATAATACATCTTCAAATACATACGATTTACGATTACCGGAAGAAACTTCATTATATGGCCAGTAATTATAATATGCGTTCCTACAGACAGTCCATTATAAATATAAACGAGATGTTAACAATAGCCATTAATATTAATTTCTAAGAGTTTATTCTACACTCGCAATGGAAATAACAAAATCACTTCAACGCAACGGCTGTATGTCACTAGAAAACAATAAATCCAGCGAGCTACTCTTCAAAGCAAAATTTTAAATATGCATAAAAATGTCAAATGATGAAATTGATGGCACCATACCACGCCGGCCGAAATGAATTTTAACGAATGATATACTCACAAAGACGACGAAACGATTTGTAAAAATAAAACGTGAGGACAGCATCGGTCGGTCATGTCTTAGTCCTTAGAAAGAAATCATTTATTCGTCCTAGCGTTATTCATACAGTTTTAAAATTTGCCTTGACGATGAATTTATTATATTGTAATACTTTAAAATAAATTTAGGACCTAATAAAAGCAACATCTTTCAACTATTTAAAATTACACACACTTAAAGTATTTTTCAATCGACTTTAAAAAGGAGGAGGTACTCAATTCGACTGTATGATTTTTTAATGTGTGTTGCCTCATAACTTCTTTCTCGGTAAACTAATTTCAATATTCTTTTTTTATTTGAAAGCTGATGCTTCTAATGTGGTCCCATATAAATTTGAACAAGGTCTGACCAGTAGTTTTTGTGTAATTTTTAATAATTTATATTGAAGTCTGTTGTACAAGGCGTCTGTTTTTCCGAGTGCATATAACCTTAACCTCTTCAAGGTGAAGTTAACAGGCTTCTCCTGTGCAAACTTGCTCCAACATAGACCTCATCTTTGCTCTCGGGCCAGAAGGAGGTCAAGAGTGAGGATTAGTTTAATAATAAAAAAATAACAATAAATTAATTTTACCAGTTGTTTTTGTCAGCAAACGGAGCATTCATTACAGAAAGCCATTATTTTTTTCTAATCCGAAGACCCTTTAGATATGTAGATATGAAAAAGTAAAAGGTTGATATTTACGCCCGTCCCTAACAATAATATTAAAAAAAAATACTTTAATTTGGTTGGAAACTAGAAACCCGAATCACCCAAGCCATTACATTTTAGTGTCTTAGAGCTACGCAAGTATAGAAGAAGACCAATTGAGAATTCATGTTACAAGACTAATATATCATACATAATATACATAGCATAGGGCATAATATATAAGCAAGCTGTAGCTTTATATGAATACTTAAGGTCATCAGTTACAGTTAGCATAAACTCACTCATAATCCTTGCCATTCGAATGATTACCAATGTAAAAATTATCGAGAAAATTCGAAGTCAGAAACAATTAGGTATGTTAAACAATCCCATCGTACGTCAACGTCAATGTAAGTACATATCGCATAAAACTTCTTTAAGGAATATTTTATACAATGAAGTAAATAATTAAGCATTAAAAAGGCTAATGTTATTTTTATTCCAGGTACGAGTTCAGCGTGTTAACTACGTTTTTCATCTAATAGCGTGTTTGCATCTTTTATAATTACCGCTAATACGCTAGAGAAAAAGAAGGCATCTCGATGCGCATTACACATTAAGCGGTGATAACTGATAACGCAGCAGGTTATGTATATAAAACTCGTAACTGCATCCCCATAATCGCGCGAGTTAGGACCACACGCGTCCACCTGCAACGACTCTATGAAGCTTGCATCACGGTGCATGTCTCATTTTGCCTGTAAATGAATCCAACAGTGATAGATAACCAACGTGTTAACGCATACGATAAATTTTCTTTATTTTTACAAGAAAGAGAGGAGTTGTCCAATATAAAGATGCATCGCTTTTAATGAACTTAAGATCGCAAATATCTGCCACAGTGTAATGAGCGACTTAACAGATAAGCTGCCTGTTCACCATGAATCTTTAAATATAAATACTAGCCACGAGATCAGATTTATAGACATTGTGAATTGTATAAATAATCCAATCTGCCCCATTTTTTTTTAATTTTAGGCTGTAAAAAGTTACACGGGAACCAAATAATTTCGTCTCAAGCCACGATTACGAGCTCTTAGTTTTTATGGAGGGGTAATAAAAACTCAAAGCGTAAACTTCTTTTAGATTAAACAAAAATGAAATTTCTTAAATAATTGAAAGATAATTACAAACGGGAAAGGCCATTGACCAGTAGTGGACCTTTTGGGCTGATTATACATTACAAATATACGAGTATATACACATATCTACATTTTATATACACATAATATGTATATAAAACGAAATATGGATATCTATATACTGAGCGTACGATGTGATTATGCTTCTATGTATCGGAAACCGCAAAATTTTCCTGGTATTTTCTTTAATCGTCTATTACGACATTCACATAATAAACTTATTTTGTGGGTTAGATTTCCTTGTCCCACCAACATACGGCACTATGGACATAAAAATGCGATTGTGGCGCTTTACTATTACATCCATTACTACGTGGTAGAGGCATGCTGAAGCTATATTAGTAGTATAGTTGTAGCACGAAAGGGTCGACTCGACCGGGGAAGGACCACGCTCTCACAGAATACCAGCGTAAAATAGCAGCTTAACACTGCTGTGTTTCGTATGGTGAGTGTAGAGAACCGGAGTCCCTTTTTTCTAGAAAAGAGGCATTCCATCTTAGTCTTCACGGGTGACAAAGCATTTTGATTCTTTATTGAGGATAGATGTGGATGTCTATGGGCCACAGCAACCACTTACCATCAGGTGGACTGTGTGCTCGTTTGTCATCCTATCCTATAAAAAAAAACATTCCAGTCTGCTTGCACACGTAACAATTATGGCAGATACTTCCTTGTATGAGTGTCCCTTGGTGTTTTATGGAAAAATAATGTGACAATGATATAGATATACAGGATGTATATCTATATCATTCCTAAGAGGCAATCTATAGGAGAGGGTTCAGCAGTGGACTTTCATAGGCTGTAATGAATGGATGGATAAAATCACATCTTCTTGTGTAGGAATATATATTCCTCGACTTTAGTAAAATTTCATTAAAATGAAAAAGGTTTATAGCAATGGTAGAGCTGATCGTAATTGAAATTAAAGGGTAAGATGTAACGGGGAAAATATAATCTTTTTTATCGTATAAAACATTAAATTAACATCTAATGTACATGTATATGCACTTCACATACAATAATATTTTTTTAATTAAATTTGAAAACTTAAAAGCAATGGATGTAAGGGCAAATAAACTTATTTTTCAGACTCACGATGATCTGAAGACCCAAGTTTCACAGATTGGTGTTTTGTTACAGAATTTGCGATAGTTAACCCGTGCATTACGGGGTGTTGGTTCCGACACTCATGTACGGAAGTGAAAGTTGGGTATGGCAGAAGAAACATGAAAGCAGAATAAATGCAGTTGAGATGAGAGCGTTAAGAAGTATGATAGGAGTGAAACTGAGTGACAGGATAAGAAATAGTGAGATAAGGAAACGTCCTGGTCTGAAAGAAGATGTAGTGACAAAAATTGAGAAAGGTATGCTGAGATTGTTTGGCCATGTAGAGAGAATGAATGAAGAACGATTGACGAAAAAAGTGTATAAGGCGAGTGTGAATGAAAGTGTTGTTGGAAGGGGTAGACCTAGGCGCACATTTCTAGACCAAATCAGGGACGTCTTGAAAAAAGGCCAGATCAAGAGTATCCTAAACCGAAGAGCATGTATGAAGGGAATAATGAAAGTTGACGAAGCGAAACAAGTATGTAAGGATCGTAGCAAGTGAAAGAAGTGGTCTCAGCCTACCCCTACGGGAAAGAGGCGTGATTATATGTATGTATGTAACCCGTAAGTCCCCCTAAGTGATGCGACAGTTGACGCCATTATTAATTACTAAAAACGTTTGTAAACGTAAGAAAAGACGTAAAGAACACTGGCTTAGCGCAAAAACAGACAGAGGCTGACAAATTATTCTCACTTGCTGTGGCTTCTTGGCCATCCTACGTCGGACAGTCGACTTTAAAAAGCTATTGATGTGATGCGATATTATTTAGTATAAAGCATCATAAGATATTCAAATCAAATCATTTTTATTCTATCCTTTGATATTGATAGAATAAAAAGTTAAATTGTATGCGACGTTCCTGTTTCGATCTTGGACTCGTTTAATTTACTAATTGGTCATTATTCCTCCATATAACGACCCAATTAGACCCAATCAATCCTTGGTATAGCGTATATTTTTGTGGGGGCATAATATATTATGGATATATGACAGAGTTTACAGCCATTGGAAGTTAATGGAAATAGAAAATTTGATCTCTTTAGAGTTGTAAAATTGGAAACAGTATTTATATTTAAATTACTACCGATAAATTGAACATCCAATAGTTTAAAATTCAGATGGGAACCGGGATCGAAGCTGTTATTAGTATTGGGGGGCGATATTATCTGTAAACAGTTTCAAGGATTATTTATGTAACTGTTTTACGATTTGAAATGTGTAGGGTTTTTAGTAACAAGATTGTAAAATAAAACCCACGGACGTACGTGTCTTTTATAATTTTGTTTATACTATTGAAATCAGTGTTTGACTATTATCCCACCTGATATACTATGGTAAGTGGTGATACAGCCAAAGATGGTAAAGCGCACTTACCTTACCTACTTGACTTACTATTCAATTTTGCCTTGAAGACACACATCGTAATCGGATAGAAAGACAGATGTTGGTAAATTATTACACTCCTTTGCTGTATGCATTATGAACGACAAGGTCGACCGTTTGGTTTGAATGCGTGATACCAGCTGAAGGTCTGGTGGTCCGATGATGGAAGGGAGAGGAAGTAATAAATAAAGTCATGCATTTCCTGCGCACACTCTCCAGAATGTCTAGTACCCTGTAAAACACCAAAAGTCTGGTTACTTTGCGCCTGTGCGTGAGACTGTTAAATTTGTTTTAACCATATTGGTGTCACGAATAAAGCCCCTTAGCACACCTTTCCATTGAGTTCAAAGGTGGCATTTTACCAGTGCATATGTGACAGCAATATTCCATGCACGACAGTGTAGGCAGCTGTCCCATCTTGAAGTATCACCATCGCCGAATTTTTACCTTTGCAAGGACACCTAACTTCCTTGCAGCTGCTTTGGCACTTAACTCAATGAATCGCCCAAAGTTCAGGTTCGAGGAAACCTCAATCTGCAGCAACTGAAGGTGATTGTGCTTTGCAGGCGTTGAAACTTACAAAATTGGAATCGCCCCATTCGAAGACTGCCTGCAGTGAGAGATTCATTACGAGTATGCTTAACCATAGCTTCCCTAAATTATTAATATTTACATCTATTATAAATAAGAAGTATTCTTTTTGTTGAAATATGCAAAGCATTTCTTTTGTACGAGTATTACTTATTTTCATTGGGCTATAACTAAAAGTTTCTTCCTTAATCCTTTTTAATTTGTAATATTAGAATGGTTGTAAAAAATATAAATCAACATAAAGTTAAAAAAAAATCATCAGTCTGGCTGATATTTTTATTGGGACATTAAGAAAGTATACCTCCACTTTTTGTAAATAAAAATCAGCTAAATCGGTTTACTAAAAAAATTACAAATTAAAATCCAAATATTAGCAATATTTTCCAATATTATTCGTTCTTTATTTTTCATATCCTTAGAAACTTTGTGAATACTGATAATTGTGTTTCCAAATCTAAATAAGATAACTCTTTAATAGTTTAAAGTACATATTAATAATAGTGTTAAACCTAAAACTGCTAAGTCGGACGGTCTAGTTAGCATTATGTAAACAGTTACACAACAAAGAACCAACAAATGATATTCCACTGGACATTTCTCGGTTATCCTTTACGCACACTCCGGAACGGATATATCTAAACAGAGCGCGGCTGCGCACACGTCGACACGAGCATAAATCTGTTCTTTCAAACCATGCTGTTTTGTGGCAAAACTTGTCCGTGTTATGAAACCCTTAGATAGGGCACATTACCCCGTTTTCATACCTCTTCATTGTAAGGATTGGTTATATCACGCTTGGCGAGTGATTTTTAAGCGTAGAGCTCATACCCTTTCACAGGGCTACGTCGAAGAACTCCTTTTCTGACTCTGGCAGTCTCCATCTGGGTGCCTGCATAGCTTCTTAAGTGCAAGTAAGGTTAACATGTATTGAAAATAATTTCACCTCACACTTACCCGAGGTTTAATTAAGTGCCTTTTTTGTATCCAAGTAATTGTAATGAAGTTGAATAGTGTCATTGTCGAATGCATATCACCAATCCGCTAATTCTTATTTTAAGTAGGTATGTCTTTTGAAATTACTGAATGAAATTTAACTATGATAAAAATATTTTAAATATATTATTATGATACCGACGAGCTTTTAATAATAATTAAATAATTTTGCAACAGAAACTATAGTTGTGCAAGAATTTACCAAAAATGTTCCTAAGGTTTGTGCCAAATGTGAATCAAAGAGTTAATAAAAGAAAATATCTATAAGCCTACATTTACCTTTATTTACCTATAACAACCTATTTGCTTAATTCAAAACTAAAAACTAACCTTGTACACAAAGACCTAGAATTTTATTGAATCTAAAATTTTATGTCGTTCCATAACCCGTAACAGCTGATTTAAAGTCAATCCATGTCTACAATCGCATAGGTCTACGCTGTGCGCGTATTTCGGAATCGTTTGATCTCGCCGCTAGCTTTAATGAGGCGCGCAGTATAGACGGTAACTAGTCCGGATTGTGTTCGCCTACTGTCCCTCAGTACTGGAATAACAATTTGTTTAGTTTTTTAAGAAATAGCTCTAAAGTTTGGGTGTAATTTTGCAGGACGTTGTTCGGTTTAATAATGAAGAGAAGGTTCTGTCCCCGTTTGATGCAATCTTGTAAATGCTGAAAAGTGAACTTGCTTCATATATCTTTCACTGATATCGTTTAAAATATTATGCAACTTATTGAATTTATTCATGATTTATTTATTAAGCAACTTATTGAATTTGTTCATGATTTCTTTATTGTTATATTCTAAAATATATCTCTCTTTTTTCACCAAGCACTATACCTAAGTGATAAAACTATTAGAAGCTAGGTAATAAAGAAAAGCTATTAGAATAATGTATGTAACTTAAATATAAGGAAAATCATTTAAGTAAAATTAATAGGGCCACCAAATTCTCATTCCAAAAATTTGCAATACATGATTATACACCGATCTACACCATTAACTTAAATCAAATGCTATTTTATTGGTATCTTACAGTAATTTACATATAGGTACTTATTATATCATATTTCGAAATAGAACTTTTGTATTTGTGTAATGTTTTCCCGGCTGTTAAAAAATGAGTGAATTCGCGAGTTATGGGTTGCCTCACCCACATAACATAACTATGACGCAAATGGTGGACGGGAATCTAAATACATGTCAAAATTATAATGCTTTAAAACTGTACCAGTATTTTCGTTCACATCGGTTTTGTTAAAAATAAAATGGATTAAAAATAAGTCAATCAGACCTTTTGTATATTCGTACGCTGTCAAAATTGCGAACAGAACTCAACAGTGAGAAAAGCGCCCGCAAAAATACAAAACATTTCGCAATACTTCACTCCGTAGCGGGTGAACCGTAACATTTTCCGAAAAAGAAAAAATAAATAAATAAAAATGGAACCCGACTTTTCATTTTGTTGTGCGGGAAAGGCGAACAATAGGCGGGAAAATTGCGCGTCACTCTCGCGTTTCAATTTGTCAAACGGTCGCCGCAAGATGGCGGCGGCGGATGCGCTGCAACATGGCGGCTTCCGGTGGGGTTTAATTAAAAATGCGTCTCATTTAAAGCTTGGGATGTAGTCGTAGTGAACAAAAATTGTTAATCGTTTTACTAATTGCTATAGTGAAAGGAATAGAACAAGAACACACAACACATAAAAAATTGTCAAACAATTATTTCTTTGATTTATAGTTTAATCTCATATGTTGAAATCTTAAAAATTTTATTGCTATTCCGCCCTAGGTTACTCTTTACTAGAAGTAAAAATCTTATTTTTACTAATCACAGATTATTAAAAGTTAGTTAAAAGTTACAGCCTATATACGTCCCACTGCCGGGCATAAGCATTCTCTCACCTGTGAGAGGGTTTTGGGGCAAGGAAGTGTCCGCCGTGCTACCCCAATGCGTGTTGGCGGACTTCACTTATCATCGAAATATGTTTTTTATTTCTCAGACATGCAGATTTCCTCACAATGTTTTCCTTCACTGCCGGAGCACGTGATAAATCAGCACTTAAAATTGCAATTAAAAATTTCAAAGGCGCCGACGAGGATCGAACCCGGGTTGCTCGCGCAGTGTGTAATTTACAGCCACCGTTAGCCCCTGAACTACCACGGCACAGGTTGTTATTATCAATTTATTGTCGTACATCGGCGTTAATCGAAACACATCTGCAACGCAAACTGTTATCTAGTTACTGTTTCTATAAACGAAAACAAAAAATTAACCTACGCTTAAAACTAATCAAGAAAGCAAATATTTTAGAGCAGCTTCTCCTATATACAAACCAACTTCGCAATAAATAAATTGTCAATCACACGTCATTACGTACTAATGCTTAGCTTATGTATTCAAGCCCACGCTCTCATTATGTAAAGCTGCAAGGATATGAACAGGCAACTTATTCTATGCTGAATTCCTAGCTGGCGTCTGATAGCCGCTGTAGTAGGTCAACGGTAATTCTATATTACAATTCGTATTGAATTACTACGTAATGCAAGGCTCAGGACCGTGCTTTGTTGCATTCTTTGAGGGAGGCCTAGGTTCAGCAGTGGATTTGTGAAGGGCTGTAAAGATTATGATGATGATGATCAACAAGGTATAAAAGATGATTAAAAATAGTAGTGAAGTAGAATATTTTCTCATAAAACGATACCTCTACTTAGGCTATCTCCTATAACCAAAGAATAAAGAATGAATAGCAGTAAATGCCATGAATCTTACTACACCACCAGGTATTAAATAATTTATTACTTTATATGTGTAAGAAAGATCTTATATGACAATACAAGCATATCACTTGACCTCCATAAATAACGCAAAAGTATTAATGAATCGAAATGTCCCATAAAGCCATCGCCCTATCCACCGGACCCCAAACCGAAACCCAACAATAGCCGAGTACATGTCAATGTACGAAAACAGCGTGTAAGTACAATAAGAAATAATGGAAACTACCCTCCTCAGCCCAGTATTAAAAAACAAGTGGGAATCGGTACACAATGGTTATCAAGCTCGGACCCTTGTGCCGTAACCACTTCACCGGCGATAGGGTTGCGCGTGACTAGAATTTGAAAACCGTTAATTTTTTTACTTGCATATCCTAAGTTAGAAACGTATCCGTTCGATTCGTTTACTGGAAATGTGCGTTATAATAAACAAAACATTCATATGCGCTATAAATGGATGACAAATAAGCCAGCCGCTTTTAATTGTTAGCAATTCTACTTGGTAATATTTATTAACCATGACAAAGTCTGAAAATGGTCGCGGGGAGCAAAAAGATGACCATAAAATTAAAATCAACTGTAACGAATTGATAAATAATGGTAAATATGTAATAATTAGTTTTAATTAATTAATTCTTAAAAAGGCAAAGAAGTAAAATATCTTGATCATGTTTATTGATCCGGTAAACGCACTTCGAAATAAGGCACGTCTTAATTATCTGTGACATTTGTATTCTTGGCGTAAACATTTAAACATAGTATATGGATACCATAGTATATGGATGAGAGTCAACGTCTTCAAAGTCGAATATGCATAAGGTTTTTTTTTAGTAAATTTTAAGCCACCACCACACTATGTGCGACAATTTACACAGTAACTTTTTTTTATAGGATCGGGTAATAAACGAGCACACAGTCCACCTTTGCCAATAAAAAGAGTCTCCGGTTCTCTACACTCACCATACGAAACACAGCAGCGTTAAGCTGCTATTTTACGCTGGTTTTCTGTGAAAGCGTGGTCCTTCCCCGGTCGAGCCGACCCATTCGTGCTACAACCATAATATAGCTGCAGCATGGCTCTACCACGTAGAAAAACTAACTATAAAATGAACTTTTGTTCCTTTCCAAACTTAACGGTGACTGAAGACCACAAACGGTGTATCTAATGTCATATCGCTGACTCGATAATTGGCGGGAAACATGCTGGTTTCAATAGCAAAATAATTATCGTAGATGTAGCTAGCGAAAAAACATACACGTCATATTTTCCAAGCAGACATATGGGAAGTGGTTTAAAAAACTTTTCGTTTTTGGAAATAATACAGTCTACATGAAATTTTTCCTAGCGGGCTGGTTGGTAAAAAATGTATTCTCGTGTGTCAATATAAATATAAAAAAACTCATTGTACGCAATTTCGACTAAGGCACCGAGACAAAATAATACTAAACCTGTAAGTGCGTCGCGAACTGACAAAGTTTGGGAACTTAAAAACATGTTGCTGTTTGACAAAGGACTTTTAATTTTTTAGGTCGTAAAATAACGAAATTTAATTTCATTTAAAATCTTTTTATTTTTCCAGATACTGAATTTTAAAGTAACATAAGTTGAAAAATAAAAATATTTAATAGTGTAATTGATATAATTAAAAAAATATATATATCCAAGAGTGGCAACCCTATTACCCCATTTGTGTCAGTCGCGGGCTAAGCATTGAGTGTATCATAATGGTTGGATTTGTTTGAGTTTGGTCTTATTAATTAACAGAACAAAATAGCGTTTATAAATTTACGTGGTAGAGCCATGCTGCAGCTATATCAATAGTATAGTTGTAACACGAATGGGTCGGCTCGACCAGGGAAGGACCACGCTCTCACAGAATACCAGCATAAAATAGCAGCTTAATGCTGTTGTGTTTCGTATAGTGAGTGTAGAGAACCGGAGGCTCTTTTAACTGAAAAAGAGGCATTCTATCTTAGTCCTCACGGCTGACACCGCATCTGCATTTTAATTCGCAAACGAAGATAGATGTAGATGTCTATGGGCCACAGCAACCACTTACCATCAGGTGGACTGTGTGCTCGTTTGTCACCCTTATTCTATAAAAAAAAGATATACCACGTCGGCTGTTGATTAAACTGATGATTAAGCGACGTAAATATTAAATAACATACATCCTACTCTCGCCTTACACCCAGAAGGTAAGACTAACAACAAAGACTTCCTTTTGCCACGACCCTGACACACTTTATCGCTTCTTTCACATCCATATATCTAAACATACATGCTCGTCAGGTACTAAAAAAATAATTAAAAAAAATTGGTTGTCTGTAAAGTCGGTTTACTGACGATAGTTTAACGTGACAACGCCGATTGTGCCTCTTTGTCGCTCGTTCCGCGCTCTCGCTTGCACTTCAAGCCTTAAATGGAACGCCTCAGAGCGAGGTAACGCCGCATGAGTCATGTTATATCGTGCGTGCAGACAGCTTCATCGAATTAAAAGACGATGTCACGTCAAAAAAAAAGCAATATTTTCGTAAAGTTTTCGCGACGAACTGTAACGAATGCTCATAAAGGCGACCGCACACTGCGAGAGTGGCAATCCAGAGCGACGACGTCCAATTACTAGCAACCACCAATTAGAGGCGCGTGCTGGCGCCCGACGTGGGACCGCGCGTGGTGCGGAATGCAGTGCACTTATTATACTAAATGAGCTTAAAATGGGCGCTAGAAAATTAAGAAAACTTTTTATTGTTATAGATTGGAACAAACAATAGGAGTAAAATTATAGACAGTTAAACAAGCCATTTTTAGTTTTTTATTTTAAAGAGACTTACACTGGACTTCGGTTTAAATTATTATTTTTTTTATTCCAAAGTCTGTGTCGGCACATTAAATAATTAAATATATGACTACACAATCGTAAGAGCGAAACTATGGCAACAACGACATGATACAATTATTAAAATCGTCGCTACATTTTATATTATACATATATGCATAGCTTAAACGAAATTAAAAGATATAAAACATAAACTACCAAATCGAACTTTAAAAATATTACTGTCTGTATAGTATTTTCTATAAATTCATATATTACAGAAGGGTAAACTAATACTCATAACATAAAGTTACAGCCTATATACGTCCCACTGCTCTGGCACAGGCTTCCTCTCATTTCTGAGAGGGTTTTAGCTTTTAGGGCAAGGAAATGTCCGCCGCACTGCCCCAATGCGTGTTGGCGAGCTTCACATGTCTTCGAAACATTTTTTTTTATTTCTCAGACATGCTGGTTTCCCCACGATGTTTTCCTTCATCGTCAAGCACGTGGTAAATCAGCACTTAAAATTGCAATTAACAATTACATTGGTGCCGGCGGGGATCGAACCCGGGTGGCTCGCGTACTGTGAAACTTATATTGTTCATAATCACTGGAAGCAACAGAATGCGTGAAGATGCAGATCGATCTAATTGAGTGTACTATGGGGTTAACCTACGGTCAACAGTAGACTGCCGAAGACAAATGATCATACTGATTGATATCATACTTTTAATAGTAGTTTTCGGCTAGGCGGCGTTGCGTCGGTCTGAATAGCCCTGACTTCAAAGCTTAATACAATTATGAATGTAAATTTAATTTGATTTTATTGGGGAAAGGTTTTTATTGTAGGGCTAGAGGCTAAACCTTGTAGATATAATTTTATTAGGCACGTAAAATATAATCTTGGTTTAAATTATGCAGAATGACAAGAATCGAACAGAAAACGAAAATTAGGAAAAAAATATGTTTGTACATGTATTATTAACAGACTATTGATTGGGAATAGTATTACAACAAACGAATAGCAATAGTAACCAATGCAAGTGCATGTTCACCAATAACGAGTCAACTCAGCGTAAAGGCTACGGAGCAAATTGTCTGTAAGAGATGATATGCAGCAATGAACTTATCAAGATGTCCATTTTATATTATATGTGAATCTATTATTTCCAATAGGCAATTATATATTATATAGCATACACCACGGACAGGTGAAGTTAATTAATTACCTAAGGCAAGTTGACGTATCGACTTGTATCTCATTATACATTTACATGTTTGTGAATATGCAAACTAAGCATAAATATTAAAGAAGTATCTCATTGTAGGAATTAAACGATTGCAAAAATATAACCTAATAGATTCCTACTCTCAATATAGACCAGCTGATAGAATATCTTACTAGAGTATGTTGAAACCTGTCTTTTAAAAAGTGGATTAATTTTCAATTAAAATGCTTAATGACTATGCATAGTCACTGTATACATTAATAAACATATATTAAAATATGGTTATAGAAAAATGTTCTTGCTTCGCGTTCCATACGAGTTTAATACTAAAATTACTATGTAAATAGAAATAAAAAGGCATTTTATCCAAATAATTGTGCTACAACAAAGTCGTAGTACTTTTATCTTCATAATGCGCAAATTTTAAGTACTGTCGGGTACTTAGTTTAGCAAGTTAGGTTTGTCTTTTTTTTAAACTACTTTAAAATCGATATCGTTTGGTAGTAAGTTGATGTCATAGAGATTTCTACTTTCGTACGGTTTAAATAAGACTTGTTTTTATTAATTCTCTTAATTATGAATCGCTATAAAAAATGAATTTATTTTAATGTTTATGATTTAATGAGGCTGCATATAATTGAAGCTCACTAAACGATAAGGAGTTAAACGATTTAAACCTGACAACTGATTAATGTACTGTCTGGTTGTGTCATTTCTTCAGTCAAAAGATAGTTTTACATAATATGTTCTAAATTTAGAAGGGACTAAAAGAGTTTATGATTTACAAATATATTTTGTTATTTTATTCCTTATGCACATACGTGTATGACTAAATGTATATCGTATAGTAAAGGTTATTGTGGAGTAATTTTAATAATTTGATTCAGTCTTTAATGTTTAAACTGTCTAAAATGAATTGTCTTGTGTTTTCGTCTTTATGAAATCCTAAGTGTGAAGCCCACCAACGTTGTAAAGAATTTCCTATATAAACATTTTAAAATTTCGAAAAAAAATTAAAATGACAATATCCGTAGCATTCGTCAAACAATGAGCATTGAGCAGGAGCGTGTATTCGAATTTTAAATGGAGACAGGACGCTCCCAACGAGATTGTTTCGAAATTAAAAAGTGTGAGTGAACGAGAAGAGTAAACGACGTGTATGCACCCTTCCTCTTCTTTCCGGCACGTGGCGATCTAGTCTATGAATATTGATATGTCTCATTATAATATGTCTGATGGTTTTGGATTTATTGTTTTATGTTAATATTTTACGAAATATGTGTAAATATTTTTGCCGTTGGTGCCGTGTGATCGCTGCGTAAGATAATTTTACTAAGAAGTAAAGGAGTCCTTCTTTTTCTGCCGTAGAGTCCGTCTAATTAAGTGCTTCTACCTATCTTTTTCGCCAAGCAGCAGTGCGTGTATTGCTGTGTTACGGTCTGAAGGGTATAGAGAGTCAGTATAAATTGGAAGCTGTGACGCATTCCATCTTTGTTTTACGTCGAATGCAGGTGTCCATGATTCCCCCCCCCCCCCCCCCCGCGAAAGGGATCCCGCCTTGTCGTGGCTTGGTCATTCGCGGTGAGCAAAGTGGAACCGATATGGCTGGACCTAGATGGCCACTCC
The DNA here is from genome assembly GCA_963668995.1 of Parnassius mnemosyne. NCBI lineage: Eukaryota > Metazoa > Arthropoda > Insecta > Lepidoptera > Papilionidae > Parnassius > Parnassius mnemosyne. The sequence goes on along the minus strand of CAVLGL010000092.1, from coordinate 14,366,613 downwards.
GAGTGGGCTTGACGAGCCCACTTCGGATGTGTGTTTAGTGGGCTGCGGCGAGAGGGGTGTCATCTCTCTCTACCGCTGCAGCCGAGGTGGATTTGATTTACTCTTTTTGTCCATAGTACAGTGAAAGCCATATAAATAATAATTAAAATAGTCATACTATATTTCTATTTATGTTGAGATTAACCCTAAAACAATTTGTTGCAAGTCAATTAGCACTAAGTATTTCAGTTGATTACAAGAGTGCTATAAGTATTATCACCTGCAAACGAAACTCCAGGAAGTAAACACATAGTGATTGGTTCCCCAAATACATGGCACTACCGCAATGAACAAGCGCTCGTCAACCAAACGCCCGAAGCTAGGCGGGAGGCAAGAGGCGAGGGAGTGTGGTTGCCCTCCCTTTGAAGTTGCCGCCGCCGGCGTCTGCGAACGAAAGCTGGCAAACCGACGCTTAGCTTTGTTTTCTAGTTAAATGATAGACGTTTCCATGAATTACCCGCTGCGGGTGATAAGCTTTAAGGACTCTGGTCCTTCGAGCCAGATTTAAAAGTGGTTAATTTTAAAATTAACAAAAATGGAGTGACTGGCGTCATTCCATTCTCGTTAATTTTAGGTCATTCGAAAAATATATCTAATTTCATTCACAAAACTCCATGAACGTTGTATGTTAGATATGATAAAGGGCAACATGATGGAAACCGGACGGTCCTCCCGTCCTTTGACATGCTAATGCAAACGTAATATTTTCCCCTATTTGTATAAGGCACATGTAGCTACATTTTATATAGTATTAAAGATAAAATTAAATAAATATATATACTTAACAGCGTGTGTTAATTTTTAAAGAAAACGTTAAATGTACATTACAAAACTCAAATTTTAAACAAAACGTTTTTTTTATAGGATAGGGTGACAAACGAGCACACAGTCTACCTGATGGTAAGTGGTTGCTATGGCCCATAGACATCTACATTTATCCTCGTTTTCGAATCAAAATGCAGATGCGTTGTTACCCGTGAGGATTAAGATGGAATGCCTCTTTTCCAGTAAAAAGGGTCTCCGGTTCTCTACACTCACCATACGAAACACAGCAGTGTTAAGATGCTATTTTACGCTGGTATTCTGTAAGAGCGTTGTACTTCCACGGTCGAGCCGACCCATTCATGCTACAACTATACTACTAATATAGCCGCAGCATGGCTCTACCACGTAAAAATCAAAAATTAAATCGTTTCTTGTCATAGAAACGATTTCATAGTACTTAAGTGGCATAAGTGTTACAAAGTCCGATGCTATTCCCACTTGTTGGAAAAACAACGCCTGGCCCCTGTGTCACGTATTAACTCAATCGTCCCCTCTCTTACGTATAAATAATACATAGGCAGTGTCATGTACTACATATTACTTTATTATCTTACAATTTACATTTCACTAATCAATTCACATTACGATCTCTTTTGATGTTCTCTCATGCATATAGGATATTTACAATTTGACATCGTCGCGATGTTTTTGTATGTTTAATAGTAAATGTTAAAATGTAACATAACATGTAATGCCGCGTATGCTTTAGCTTTAGTTAATGTTTGGCACATTTCTGTTAAAATAATCTTAACCTGAACTTCTGTAAACTTCTAACAATTACGCTTAAATCATTTTGCCTTTCACTCGTTGATATGTTTATACGACTTTTAATGTGCAATATATTTTCTTGGATAATGAATGGAATTAAAGATTTCATAGAAACGAGCGTTCAAACTGCAAACTCGTTCAAACCACTTGAAACGAAAGTAAACATAGTTTGCACTAGAAAACATAAACCGACTTTGTAGTGTTTTTGTATCCTTAAATTCCACAGGCGAGTTGCAGGGATTGCGTCTCTACGAGCGCCCTCTGCGTGCAGGAAAACGTCACGTATAATGGATGCGGGACGAATCGTAATGTGGCCGCATTAGCCCTTTGTTTTAGCATTATGTAGCAGCCTTACGACATGGATGCGACTAAGTAAAAAAAAAACATGTAAATATGATTGACTTAGAAATTATTGCAAAATTTCTACTTTTAATAATAAAAAAATTGTCAATGCTGTTTTCTATGCTAAAACAGATAAATAGAGTATAAATACTTCGTTTCGGATTCGTGTCGTATCCACATCGTGACCAAATAAAGAAGTTTATGAAATGTGTCCTTTTTAGTGAGATAGCGGCTGAAATAAACAATGATAGTAGAACGATCCACGTTAGATATACAGACTCGCCTACAAGTCTACGTGGTTTTGTTCTTGGGTTATCTCTGATATAAAACACTGTGACTCTATTCTGTATGAACTACAAAATAGAAATATAATAAATTTAGAAAATAATGTAGGTATAATAATCTTTAACAGCCCGTAATAATTCACTGTTGAAGTAGGTCTCCCTTATTATAGGAAGGATTTTTCTTGTTTCCGAGTAGGTATCACACTAGGCAGGCCGATTGATGATTGCAGCAAGTGTCTCATAGCTATGACGTTTTTTAATTTTTATCTGGAATTATACAATATGAGACCGCCATTTATCAGTAACCATTGCGGCAATGACGTCGCGTCATGACGTATAATGACAACATGACGAACAAAAAGCCTTCTCCAAAGTCGCCTCTGACGTCACATAAGAGACGAAGTGTAAACCACATGTAAGAACATTATACCGATTCAAACCAATATCTATCTTAATGGCGGAGTGTCATTGGTTACTGTATAGTTTAAATTAGTGGATCAGTAAGCTGAAGTGTGACTATGAGCCGGACACCGAAAAGGATAGCTCAAGATATGATGGAGCAGGTTCTCGAGACTTATATCGGTAAGCGAAGTGCAAGGCGGGTTCCCTATAAGATCAAGTAATAGCCTAGAAAGACAAGTAGACTTAGGACCGTCTTTTGTGACCTTTTCCGGGGAAGACCTTGTTAGGTTCAGGGGCGGATCTATATACGGGCTTGTTGGGCTGCAGCCCAGGGCCCCATGGATATAAAGGGCTCCTAGCCATTGAAGACAATGGCTGTCAAAGCTTTAAAAATAATTATAATAATACTATGAAAATTTCATTAGTTTTAGTCAAAATGAGAATAAAAAAGAAAGTTAATTTTCGAAATAAGATACATCAGTATACATCAATATAGAAAAAAGTTTTTTGACAAAATGGCTATTAGTTTGACTAATTCGGTAGGCCCCCAAGTATTGCTAGCCCAAGGTGCCCAGGGCCCTAATAATTCGTGGTCTATCCCTGTTTAGGTTGCAGGCCAGCCGTGGATTATCATAATGACTTGGCTGTAATAATGATGATGATGAGGAAGATGAAGATAGCTTAAATTAAGAAATCATATTGGATTAAATAATATAAAAAAATCTTGAATTGAAGTGGCACATATATCGATGCATCTCGATTTTAAATGGGTTTTCGATTTTATCATTCATAATTTTAAATACTTACAACGAAATTGTAAATAAGAAGAGTTGTGCAATTAAGAGGTAACATACCTGAAACAAAAAATTATAAACTTAATGAAAAATATAACATGTAATACATGGAAATACTAGAATTTAGAAAAAAAAAACAACACAAATTATCAAAAAGAGTAATGGTATTAAAAAAAAGGTTTCTTCAATTATTAAGTGAATACATTATAATTGCAAAATATTATTTTTATTTCGCCATCAATAATAAAATTCATAAAGCTGAAGCTTAACTTTTAAAATCAAATAATAGATTAGTCTTAAGACAATGTTAACATAATGGTTAAAAAAGATAACCGTCGAAAAAAAACTAATAAAATAATATTTAAACGCAAATTAAAATATTTATAATCTTACTTAAATGACAAACTAATGGATCTAAAAATGCAAACGTCATGGGAACTATTCACAAAAAAATATGACAAGAAAATAAAGGGCCAAAACATATTACACTTGTCAATCATACCAAGTAACATTTAAAACGTAAAATTCGTAGCTGGAACCTGGCACTGGAATGGATTGTTTTTCAACGCAATGACAAATACATTTTAAGTCCGTAGCTTTTATCGTGACGTTTAATCTTCTTTTTTCATCGTGTCACTAAGCTTTGTCTAGAGGTTTAAGGATTAAATCCAAGATAAGACTTTTTTTACGCACCCATACAAATATTTATTAAGTTTTATAAATATAAAAATAATATACGCGAGGTATAATAACGTCGTTCTAGAATAGGTATACTCATCTTAACCTCTATTCAATTTCAATTGAAGAGATGAAAATAGCAAATAAATATACTCAGAAATACAATAAAATTAAAGGAATCCTGTACCCGAAAACTTTAAAAATAAAATAGTCAATAGTGATCTCCAATAAGCCAATAACATCAGTAGAGATAACCTAATTCCTTTATATGGTTTTTATGACGAAATATATGAAAAGAAGTATAACTTTGCCTCCAGGTCCTTCAAAAGAGTTATTGCCAAGGCAAAGTCAGAGCACATAGGCAGAATTAGCGAGAAACTAGTTCGCCTTCCTTCGGGAACCCGTGCATTCTGGTCTCTCGCCAAGGCTGTCCAAGGGAATTTCTGTAAGCCTTCACTACCATCTCTGCACAGGCGACTCACTGGCCCACGCCGCAAAAGAGAAAGCCGACCTTTTAGGCTCCCTTCTTGCGTCCAACTCGACTCTTGATGACGGGGGGAAAACACCGCCGACCATCCCGCGGTGTGAGTGCTCCATGCCGGATGTGCTGTTCTCACGGCGCTCGGATCGCAAAGCACTCCTCTCCCTGGACATCCAGAAGTCGAGTGGGCCTGACGGAATCCCCCCAATTGTGCTGAGGACGTGTGCTCCGGAGTTGGCACCGGTCCTAACGCGTCTTTTCCGGTACTCCTACTCCCGAGGAGTAGTCCTGAATTCATGGAAGACAGCTTTTATCCACCCGATCCCTAAAAAAGGCGACCGCTCAGACCCGTCCAACTATAGGCCTATCGTGATCACCTCCTTGTTCTCCAAAATAATGGAATCAATTATTAACTGCCAGCTCATACGGTACCTTGAGGATCACCAGCTGATTAATATCCGCGCATACGGTTTTCGTCGGGGTCGATCAGCTGGTGGGTCTACCTGACCCATAGATGGGCAGAGGCAGTAGAGTCCAAGGGGGAGGCATTGGCCGTTAGTTTGGAAATTTCGAAGGCCTTCGATCGGGTTTTGCACAAAGCGCTTCTTTCGAAGCTCCCTTCCTATGGCCTTCCCGAGAAATTGTGCGATTGGATCACCAGCTTCCTTGCAGATCGGAGCATCAAGGTCGTTGTAGACGGTGCATGCTCCGACTACAAGCCTATTAACGCTGGTGTTCCACAAGGCTGTGTGCTATCACCAACGCTGTTTCTTCTGCATATCAATGATATGTTGCTAACTGGTAACATTCATTGCTATGCGGATGACAGCACTGGTGATGCTCTATACACCGGCCGTGCCAATATTTCTCGGGAAAACGTCGCCAAGTACCGGAACAAACTTATGTCTGAAGTCGAGTCTTTGCTGAACAAAGTCTCGGATTGGGGGCGACTAAATCTAGTCCAGTTTAATCCTCAGAAGACACAAGTTTGCGCGTTTACAGCTAAAAAGAAACCCTTTGTCGTATCTCCTCAGTTTCAAGGCACTCCCCTTCTTGCCTCAGCCAGTATCGGAATCCTCGGAGTCGACATATCGAGTGACGTGCAGTTTCGTGGTCACTTGGAAGAGAAGGCCAAATTGGCCTCTAAAAAGCTTGGCGTGCTCAGCAAAACGGGACAGTATTTCATGCCGGCACACCGCCTGCAACTTTACAAGGCGCAGGTTCGACCTCACATGGAATACTGTTCCCATCTCTGGGCAGGGGCTCCCCAGTGCCAGCTCCTTCCACTTGACTGCATCCAGCGCAGAGCGGCTCGAATCATCGACGACCGAGCCCTTTCCGATCGACTCGATTCATTGGCACTGCGAAGAGATGTTGCATCCCTTTGCATTTTCTTTCGCATCTACCACGGGGAGTGCTCTGAGGAATTGTTCGGATTAATCCCAGCCGCCAAATTTCACGAACGCACATCGCGGCGGAACTCCCGATACCATCCACACCATCTGGATGATTGGCGGTCCACCACTGTGCGATTTAGAAGATGTTTTCTTCCTCGCACGACTTCCTTGTGGAATCGATTACCATTAGCGATTTTTCCGGACCGATACAACTTAGGGACCTTCAAGAAAAGAGCATACTCCTTTTTAAAAGGCCGGCAACGCATTTGCGATTCCCTCCCTGGTGTTGCAGCTGTTCATGGGCGGCGGTAGTCACTTACCATCAGGTGAGCCGCATGCTCGTTTGCCCCCTCTCCTATAAAAAAAATGCTAAAAATATTACGTTAACTGAATTTACTAATAATCAAATTGATATCAGAAAAAAAATATGAATTCGTTGAACCGGGACTGTTTTCAGAATAACAATTATTGAATTTCGCATAAGAAGAATTATCTCGTCCATCATAAAATTATACAATATATTAACGTCGTAATTTTTTCCTACCTAATGTATGTACAAAACGCGATTCGTGCTTAGTCCAGGTCTATAGCGCAAGACAGCCCGGGCGTGATCACTATCAGTCTGGGCGCAACGGCTTTAAAGCGAGAGATAAAGTTATTTATTCATGCTTGTGAGGCTCAAAGTTTTTACTAAAAATTCTCAAGCATCGTTAACACTGGAGCAGTGTTACTCAAAGTGGGACCTGATTTTCAGTCATAATCAAATCTCAGTCATAAAGACATAAGATCTTACGCACGAGATGAAAATGACTTATTATTACCTGTTGTATTTGTTATCTCATAATAAAATCTTTTAAAACTTTCGGAAGAATTTCCGAATGTGGTGCCCCAACATTAGAAAAAGGAAAGGGCAATAAAATTTTCTTCCATATACACAAATATCCAGATCCAGAACTATTAATTATCAGATAGTAGTTATCAGTAGGGCAGACCACACAAACACTAGTGCTGGATTCGAACTCGGATTAACGCAGCCAAAAGCCCAATCACGGCACTTCCTAGCTTACGTTTCACTTTGCCTTACGTTTCTAATGAGAGTAAGTTTATGAGGAATAAACAACCCCTTCCTTAAATGTCTCCTCACGTTTACGTTAGCATTGTGTTATTTAACGACGAGTCTTCAAACTGATAATGGGAAGCATTATAAAATGCTGCCTGTCCAGCGGGATACGGCCAAATCTTTTAGGGTGATCTTGAAAAGGCTTATATATAAACCGAATATTTTTTATATACGTAAGTGTACATCCAACTTGTTCTTATTTATTAATTCACTAGCGATCTGCCCCGGCTTCGCACAGATTATTTCTAGATCTTGACAGCGGCGCCACCTACCGGGTTCAATTGTGAATCGCAACCATCCAGGGCTGTCTGGCTTTCAAACACACACAAAATTTTCATCAGAATCGGTCGAGCCAGTTTTGAGTTTTAGCGAAACTAACTGACAGCAATAGAGTTTAAAATATAGAGATTACTAAGAGACGTTCAAAAATTACTACAGATAGTATACAAATGTTAGCAATGTACAGAAATATTGTAAATTTGCAATGGGTTAAATTGGATGAAGTTAGGAAAAACTGTATCAAAGTAAAACAATGCGTTTAATGTTGCAAATGTGAAGTAACACTGGGAAATTATTGTGATCTATGCAACAACTTTGTCCAACAAACAATAAATAATCACAGAAACGCTCTACTTCACTCGCCTGACGTCAATTCTAATAAAATATAATAATATCAATTTTAATGACATCAATTGTTATAAAATGGTGTGTAGAAATGGCCAACAAATATGTAAGTCTAAAGCTCTAAAAGCCATAGCAACAAATTATAATACCAGAAACACTCGTGTGTACCATAAAACAGAAAAGACTAATACAACTCTTGCATATAACATGCCTCCTTTGTTGGGACCTAATTAATTTATTACAATATTCCAGCAGCTTTCTTAAAGAAAACATTTTAATTTTTCTTTTATGTTCTTATTTCTAGGACCTTCTAAGGTTGTTGCGACCTTTAACGACTTACAATATCTCGAGAGGGAATATTTCTTTACCACCTGCATTATACGCTTCCAGGCTTTAAAGTTTGCTTTTTTATACACATAACGTTTCACATTTCATCAGATAAGTGAGCGAGCTCGATTAGGCAAGACGTGCATGCCTCTACAGCGTAATGAACGTCATAACATTTTAAAGGGATAATGTGATTATTTTATTGTTTAATTTATGAATGTTGTAAAAAGTGCCCAAGTGTAAACTAAGCTTTTTAAGGTTCCTTTTCTTAACAAGTAAATTTGTTAAGTATGCTCCTAATACGCTTCAAAAGTAAAAAGTGGACATAGCACATATATCCAGCAAATAGATTAAATGCTTTAAACGGAACCTAAAATGCTTGATACAAAAATTGCATAGCTGACAACGGCATCTAGTTGTCGACGGAAAAAATGCGGCCATAATCAGTCTATCTTTAAACTTATCAATAATCAAAAAGACAATTTGTAAACAAGACTTTAAAACTTAATAAGCCCGAACCAAAAAGATATACAAATTAAGAATGTCCTTTTGTATGCTTCTGCTGCAGCGCGTATTTGCATACAACGATAATAATAAATCGCAACTACACAAACCTTAATAACGTATACACATATACACAGGCCTCGTTTGATTTTTTTTCCAGGCGAACAGCGTACTGATGTGTACTCCATTTTTGTTATCATTACAAAAATACATCTTTTCATATATTTTAATAACCTAATGTCGTAATGAAATAAAAGTTCACTTCTTTAAATAGTTAGAATTCGAGTCTTTGCCTTACGACTACGAATCACTAATCTATACTTTTTTTTCGTTTTCCTTTTCGTGTAAGGGTGACAAACGAGCACATAGTCGACCTGATGGTAAGTGGTTGCTGTGGCCCATAAACAACTACATTTATCCTAGATTACGCATCAAAATGCAGATGCGTTTTCACCTGTGAGGACTAAGATGGAATGCCTCGTTTCCAGTAAAAAAAGATTTCCGGTTTTCTACAGCACTGGTATTCTAAAATATAGTTATTAATTTGAAATTATAGTTGTGCAATTTCAAATTAATATCTTGTTTACCCGTTGATATATTATTATGTAGTGCTTAATTAATTGTCAAGTGTACACGAACTCGAGGTTAGCTGTAATAACTCAAGGTATAATTATTCAATTCTTCTATCGTAATAGGGCGTGGTCACACTACCACGATACGCAACATGGTCTCTCGTGAATATTAATTGTCGTAATCAATCGCACTGTGAGCTGTAATAACAAAAAAGTTTAAGTTAATTTAGTACTTAAATTTAGCAGCAAACTAATAACTAAAAAATCTGTTATTTTTGTTTCTAGATACAAAAAAAAAATATTTTTTGTTTCTGCACCTATATTAGTAGTATAGTTGTAGCACGAATGGGTCGGCTCGACCGGGGAAGGACCACGCTCTCACAGAATACCAGCGTAAAATGGCAGCTTGACTGACACTGTTGTGTTTCGCATGGTGAGTGTAGAGAACCGGACACCCATTTTTCTAGAAAAGAGGCATTCCGTCTTAGTTCTCACGGCTGACAACGCATCTGCATTTTGATTCTTTATTGAGGATAAATGTAGATGTCTATGGGTCACAGCAACCACTTACCGTCAGGTGGACTGTGTGCTCGTTTGTCACCCTAATAAAAAAAATTATAGTAAATAAAACACAAATGCGTGCACCTAAAAACACGTTTGCGTTCGAAATTCTTCTGTTTAAAACTCTAAATGATTTAGGCAGGTTAGGTATATATATTATAACTTTATTCACAATTATTTATAGGTACTACTACAGTTTCATTGTAAATACTCCTGCACAACTTACCATGAATACGCGAACTTTTAAACTTCTAAAAATTACAAATAAATCACTTTTTTAAGAATAACTTTCATAGCTTTTGTCTTTTTTATACATTGATAGGTAGGTAGACAGGTCTTAACGATTATGGTAACGTTTTATCTAATAATTAATTAAATAGCTCCTGTTATGCAAGAAATTTCACACTGATGGATATTTCAATGTTGACGGATCAAAGAAAAACATTTCTTAAAAACTAAACATTTATTTCCGGAACTCTTACCCCGATTTTGGACGACAGTTTCTTTCAGAAATCGAGTCGTTAAAAGCCTGTCTTCGCCCTCGGCGTCGGCACATAAAGAATTCAAAGCTTTTCGTCTGCTTAGGTCTTAAATGCAGGTAGGTTTAAGTGTGGATTTAGGTAAGAAGGCAAAGGTTTATCGTTCGAATAGAACTAGGTGATGCTAAGTAGGCAACTGGGTTTTAGTGCTTTTAAATCACTTTTTGTTACAGTTCGAAGTGTTTGTGTGAAATTTCATATTGGAATAGTGGGTAGATGTGTTAGCAAAGCGAACGGCAGTCAGCCAGTAACGGTGGATTATAGCAAAGGACGATTGCACTAGAGGTTTGTTTGTAATCGAGGTATCCATTTTACTTTTCATTTGCAACTTACGACAAATTGAGTTAAAATAATTCTATTTTGCATAAAAGACGCTCATTTCAGTTAAAGCTTAAAACTTTAAAGTAATTAAAGAATGTAGAGTAATAGATAATATGTGCAGACACAAAATCCTTGTGCCTAATGTGTACAATAGACACATAGTTTTATATTTAAATTTTTAATATATGTGTTTAATCTATAATTATAAATGTTTAGTACCTTAATATCTATAATATGTCATCTTACAAGAAATAAGAACAGAATTTAAAATAACTTTGAATTTGTAGGAACGACTTAATTTTCATTTCTAATAAGACTATGAATAAGTTTAATATAAAACATTATAAGATTACCCTTAGTTTATTTACTTTACTTATCTAATTAAATATTTCAATAATAAATCACTTAAGTGCAATCAGTTCCTGGTAAAGCATAGTTATGCATACAAAATAAAAAGGAAGCTTATCAGAGGATCAACGAATACGTTATCTTGAAGCATATCAGCACAAAGCCTTACAATTCAATCACGGCGCTAGACGGAAGTGATCGGTATGCAAACAACGGATAGTTTTCGTCTAACCGGACGCTAGGTTCCAGACACGCCACGTTTATATTTAGGACCTAGATGCGAACTTTGTTACCTGGAACTTCACTCGCATAGAATTTTCAAGGAAAGACTTTATTATTAAACCTGGCTCGGCAACGGCGACTAATACCGTAAAAATCGAACGATGTCATAAGTTCACTTGGAGAAGTTGGCTGTTGGCAGTATATTGAAGAACAAATTAAAAAATCAACTTACTTTTTAACTAATTTTCCACACCAAAATTTGTGAAACTAACACTAAATATTTTAGATTTGTTATTTTCTCCACTTACAAAAATACCATGAACTTGAATTTTTTAACAAAACTGGTCAAGCTTGCCAATTTGTAATTAAAACGAGAAAATAATCAACGAACATTATTAAAATACTGCCAGTAGTTAGTCTAAAACAGAGTGACACAAATCCTAATTAGTCTTGCTCGGTCGAAGTTTGAGCCGTCCGTCCCATCTCATTACCGACAATGATCTCACGCCTATCACTCCCGTCAGCAGCAGGAGCTGGGACCAACGCCCCGAAAAAGTTATAGTTTTGAAGTAATGGAAAAATGCATATTTTTAAATATATATATTATTTATTGTATACTTATATATTATTTAGACGGTAAACAAGTACCGGTAAAAGTAGAGTGGCCCACTCTACTCTTACCGGTACGAGTTTACCACTAGACTAGACTAGCACTAGATGGAGTGACAACCTGGTAAGGCATGCAGGAAGTCGATGGACGCAGCGTGCTTTGTAGCATTTTTGGAGGACACTCAGGTTCAGCAGTTTGTGAAGGGCTATAATGTTACTGATGATGATCATAAGTAACTAAAATACTCTTCAGATCATTTCTTCTCAGCATTTGCCGATTTGTATTAATATTCAAAAAAATCAAAATGAGCTTTTATAAGTGTTTCGTATAGAAAAAATGCTTGTATTCGTAGAATAATTTGAATGATACTTATAAAGGTAATTTAGCCCACCCAGAAAAAAATCATCAAGTTACGTCATGTGACATTAGGGTGCACAGGGGCATACTAGTCACCTGAAGATGTCGGGCGCGTGTCTCTATTGAAACGCTTAATACATTTTTTATTACCCCCGTGCACCGAACTCGCCACCCTTCGACTGACACTGACATGTGAGTCGCTGCGCTGTATGAATAAGACGTCAAAAAGACCAATTTATTGGCGCACGACAGATATGTGGATTTTATTAAGCGTTTCATATTTGGGGCGATTATTATTATGTTCGAGGGTTAGTTAAGTCATGAGCATAGTTTAATTTGTTACGTTTAAGGGTAATATTTTGTAAGAATATATATGAGTTAATTCTGATATCTTAATTAAAACTGTAATCGATACTAAAATATCAATTCTCTATAATAGGTTTAATTAAATTTTGATTTCAATTAAATATATAAGACAAAATAAAAACCAAAACAAATTTTATTCAACAAAAAACAGACAAACGGGCACAATTGTTTTATTCAAAATAATTTCTAGTAAAAAATTAAACGTACGAAAGTGAATATAATATATTATACTATAATTAGTTAAAGGAGAGTAACTTGTAACATTTATCTTGAAGCGATGCGAGTTTGACAGATGCGAACAATAATTCAATATTTAATAATCCAGAAAAATTTTAACTTTCTGCCTAGTGCCTACACTCATCCAATCAAGTGGTGCATTTTCGAGTCTATTGTCCTATCTGTAATAGCAGCAAATTGAATTGCGTCCCATCCGACAGATGGGCCCGTCCAGCGGCCGACGACAAATTTGCGATATTACATGCGGATTAATGTTGATGCACCATTTTTTAGGGTTAAATTGTCTTTTCAGGATCACCCTCGTAAATTTTTTACTATATAAACTTTTTGTGCCTTATTGCTTATGCTTTACGGTTGAAGTCGTTGTCGCTTTCAAATGTAGTTGTTTTCTATAGTTTCGGAGTTGATGTTGAGATCGCAAAGGGTGATTCCCCAAGCTAGATGGCATCCGTACGATGGTTATCATAATCCCTCCATTGACATGATGTGATGACACATGTCGTGTAGTCGCGTTCTAAAATGTCGCTTTGTTAAATCTGTCGGCGGCCATCTGGCCCACAGCGCGTGTACTGACCTTATTACGTAGGACTTAAAGTATAAAACAAGAAATATTAGAGTAAACTTAAAATTGCAAGGCCTGGGAAGATATAGTACTGACAGTTCACAATGTGAATTGTTTGTATATGAAAATCACCGTGTTTAAGTTCAATTCCGAATTCATTTCATCTTTATTTGCCTTGCTCATGTCAAGAGCGAATCTGTTTGTTTATTCAAATGATGTTTGTAATTGATTCGGTTGAGTCCAATAACATGTATTATATTGATGGATTATGCCATGTGGTGGCAGCATAAGATAATCCATCACCCTATTTCGTCTCGTGTATGTCTTAAGAAGCAATTATTAATAATGCCAGAAAGTTCGCATCCTATAGATGACACACCAGGTATAAGCATCCAGACCGGCAACGGAAAGCAGCGTCTAAGTTGCGAGATATCTGATACTGTGATTGCCAATACATATACAAAGGGATAGTTACTTGCCCAACAGTGGACCGTTACTGATGCTACTAATGACTATGACAAATTTATTTTGAACATATTAAATAAGTATAAACAAAATTATTATTTTAACATGCTCAATACGTGTGCGAGGCAATTTTCAAACGGTTCAAATATTACTTACTTACTTACTTATCTTCACGCACAATCCCTGACGGGGTAGCCAGAGAGAACAGATCGCCAAGTGTCACGATCCTTACATACCTCTTTCGCTTCTTTCAGATTCATTATCTTCTTCATACATGCACGTCTAGGTATCCGAGTACTCTTGACCCTACCCTCTTCGAGTAATTTGCTCACATGGTCTTCGAAAGTTAGTCTCGGTCTACCTCGACACCTTTTAATATTAACTTTCGCGCTATATATTTTCTTCACCATTCGGTCTTCACTCATTCGCTCAACGTGCCCAAACCACCGAAGCACGCCCTTATCAAATATTAGTACTTAGTAATTATTGAAGTCTATTTTCTGTATGCGGAATTGATTGTTTAATGTTAGTAGAGATTAAAACCGTGCAACAAAAGGCTGGAAAGGGGGTAAGTAATTCAGAATTAATATGTCGGGCCCTATGCACAATTACGGTACCTAAACCGGGGCAAACTGCAGAATCATAGAAAATTACAGGATTCCAAACAAATGGCACAAAAGCGCCCCTCGTTGCGAAATACTTCATAGCTCAACTAATGGGGACAATTTTTTAATATGGGGTGTCCCGCAACCCTCAAACAATTAGAAAAGATCGTAGTAATGCGCAGCAATGGATGATTGTGACATTTGCACAGGTTGCATTCATTTAAATTTAATTTTAAATTGTGCATTTTGAAATTTCATAAAAATAATTTTTCAATGTTTATATTATCCAAATAAATACTGAAACTCCGCTTTCTACTTAAAACTGTTCCAAAGTGTTTGTCGGACATAAATAGGGTTGGTTGCATGCAACTACTTTGTATGTGGCTCAAAATATATAGAAAATATGTATGTGGTGCTGAATACAAGAAATTTATAATTTGTACATATAAGAATAAATTGGAAAAAATATTGCTATAGTCGTATTTTTAATTAGACGAAGTCAACTGACGTTTACTGTGTTGTCAGTTTTTGATGAAATAAAAATAGTGTTGTGACAAAGTGAATGATTGAAAAACTCCTGAATTAATGAAATTGCCTCGATTGTCTAGTGAATAGTTAGTGTGCTGAACTGCCGATATCGGGTACGGGGTTCGAATTTTAGTCGTGCTTTGTACATACCAACGAGTTTTCGACGACTATGTTCCTATAATATCTACCTATACTGTTCAGTAATAAACCGCAACTCACAAAATTTATACCGAGGCACAATGATCTGCTACGATCGGAGCGCCGGTCACACCTAGTGGCAACATTGCGACGTAATATGCGTTGTAATAATCTGTGGAGTTAAAAAAAGAGAAGAGGAGGGTAGGAGGCGAGACAAGCCATACACATTCTCTTTGTGTTCGTGATGTGAACATCTCTCCAAAAACTTTAAAAAGGGACTACTCCAGAGTGTACCGTGTACAATCTAATTGCTAGTGTATTCTACCGTGTAGAAGAAGCTACCAGGAGCTGTCAACGTTTGCTGATCTTGGGAGGCTGGCTAGTAAGACCGTGAGTAGTTTATTGCTGTTTTTGGTGTGATTTTGTGACTGCGGTAACTGAACGTTTCAGGGGATTTAGAATATCAATACAGTCCACTATATCTAATAAAATAATCCCAATCCGCCACATTTTTGGTCCTTCGAGCCGGATATATTCGAATTAGTGATCTTCGAATAATAATTTTCTACCCTTAATTCGCG
Organism: Parnassius mnemosyne; assembly: GCA_963668995.1. Classification (NCBI taxonomy): domain Eukaryota; kingdom Metazoa; phylum Arthropoda; class Insecta; order Lepidoptera; family Papilionidae; genus Parnassius; species Parnassius mnemosyne. Next base: position 14,351,016 of record CAVLGL010000092.1, on the reverse strand, counting down.
TCCCGTGGACGTCATATATTTGAGTAAAACTACGCATTTAATTAATTTTAATATCCCTTATTTAATTTGCCTCTTCTTTACCTGGATGTCCATTGCTCGCGGTGCGTTTATAAAGTATTAATTTTGTAATTTGTTCATAATGTCGGATAAATTACAAATAAAAAGGCAAACACTTATTTTTAAAAAGGAATACCTATTTGCTAAATTACAAAAGGTTTTCGATATCGCGAGATCCCAAATAAATGATCCCACACAAATTCAGAATTTCTTAGCCGATTATTCCGAATTAGAAAGTGTCCGCTCAAAGTTTGAAGAAACAGTGTTAAATATTATTGAAATAGATATATCATTAAAACCGGAGACAAGATTGTCAACGCGAGAATTAGATACATTTGATGAACTTTATAAGGCATGTAGGTTGCAATATTTAAGATTAAAACCGGACGAGGAGGCATCCCTCAGTAGGAAAGATAGGAGTGATGTAAGGCCGTCATTACCTAAATTACGTTTATTTGAATTCGATGGTGATATTGAGAAGTGGACCACATTCTACGATACATTTGTATCACTTGTCCACAATCGAGATTTCGATGAAATAGATAAGTTTCACTATTTGCTTTCATGTGTTAAAGGTTCGGCATTAAACATTGTTAAAAAATTGCCCATAACAGCCGCTAATTATACTGTCGTATGGCAAAGTTTATGTAATAAATATCAAGATGATCGAATACTCGTGGGTAGGTACATCGACAAAATGATAAACTTTACGCCGTTAAATAAAGATACTACCGCAAATCTTACTTTATTTATCGAAACATTCGATCACTCTTTTAAAGCCATCGAGGCATTAAAAATTAAAAATTTACATGACTATTTATTTTGTCATTTAGCCTTACGTGGGTTGGATGCGCATACTAGGAGGCTTTTTGAAGAAAATCGGGATCAAAATTCACTTCCATCTTTTTCGGAATTAATTAGTTTTGTAAATAAACAAGTTAAAGTACTCGAACATTCATCGAATAGTACGATGTCGTTACAATCAAGAAATAAGTCTATATGTAACAATTACAAAGGCAACAATAATAACCACTACAAAAGTTATTCAAAGACAGTTTTAAATACTAATGTGTCGAATTATAATAAAAATAAAAAAATAATTTGCGCGCATTGCAATCAAAATCACATGATTTATAGGTGCGATCAATTTCGTAAATTGACCGTAGATAAAAGGATTGACCGTGTCAATACCTTAAAATTGTGTCATAATTGCCTAAAAGGAAATCATGATACCTCAACTTGTAAAAGTGAGATGTCTTGTGGTGTATGTGCGTCACTACATCATTATCTATTGCATAGGGAGCCAGTGAGCGACACGCTCGTGCCAACATCCACCCGTCCATTGTGCTCTGACTCGCAAGTGCAACAAGCACTCGTCTCGTCTCAGGCTATGAGTGACTCAGAGCGTTATACGATAGATACGCTTCATTCCAATAACGCTCACTCGGGTTACGGTGTTGTATTGGGAACGGCGCGCGTGTTAGTAATTGATAGTAGCGGCCAGCTTCAATACTGCCGTGCAGTTATTGACTCTGGAGCTCAGAGCTCATTTATTACAACTGAGTGTGCTCAACGTTTGGGCTTACCTCGAAAGAAGTGTTCGTTTAATATTTATGGTCTCGGTGGAGAGGCTGTAAAAAATCACGGCATGGTTACATGCACATTAAGGTCCCTACACACTGACCTACCTAGTTTTACACTGAACATGGTCGTAGTGACTAAGGTATCTGCTGATATGCCTAACGTTCGATTCCACTCGGACGTTATTAATAAATATAAGAATTTTAATTTAGCTGATCCATTATTTTATAAGCGTTCGCGTATCGATATACTATTGGGCAATGATATAGTTTCGGAACTAATTAAGGATAAACCTTATATTATTTCATCGGATATACCAAGCGTGATCGATACCGCTTTCGGGTTTGTTGTAAGTGGTAAACTTTATAGCAATGATAAGGACAATTTAAAAAATTATAATTTATCAGTCTCATTTGATGAACAAGAGTCTTTAGATCAAACGTTGCGTAAGTTTTGGGAAATCGAAGAATTGCCAAACAAACCCTCGATTAATCCTTTGGAACAATTAGCGGAAGACATTTTCGTGGCTCGTTATAGTCGTACTGAGGATGGTACCTATTCAGTGCCGTTACCATTCATACCAGACCCGCCTCCGTTGGGCGCGTCACGAGCGGCAGCCGAGCGGCGACTCTTGTTCACCGAGCGCAAGTTGAATCGTTCACCTGTATTACGACAAGCCTATTCAGAGTTCATGTGCGAATATGAAAATCTAGGGCACATGGAGCTTTATTCGGGGGACACCCCGAGCAAATATGTGATACCTCATCACAGTATACTTAAGCCCAGTAGTTCCACTACTCCTTTGCGTGTGGTATTCGATGCCTCGGCTAAAACGTCCACGAACGTTTCGCTTAATGATATTCTATTGACCGGGCCTAATCTGTATCGAGATATTGGGGCTATAATATTGAATTTTAGGTTGTTTGAATATTGTTTGATTTGTGACGTATGCAAAATGTATCGGGCAATTAAACTGAATCAGTCAGATAGATGTTATCAACATATTTTGTATCGTCATTCGCCTAACGATGCCATTGACGTTTATGAATTAAAAACTGTCACTTACGGCTTAAGTTGCTCACCGTTCTTAGCTATCCGCACCCTCTTACAGTTAGCCTATGACGAGGAAGAACGTTTCCCACTCGCTGCAAAGGTTGTGCGCGAGGGCGTGTACATGGATGACATTCTATATTCTTGTAGTTCATTGTCACAGATATCTCGGTTACAAGATGAACTTTTAGAGATGTTTAATTCCGGTGGCTTTATACTCAAAAGGTGGGCGAGTAATAGTGCAAAAGTTTTACAACGCGTTCCGTTAGAAAACCGAGAGTGTCCTGTTACATTTATGAAAGATGGTAACAAATATTCAGTCAAAGTGCTAGGTCTGAAATGGTTCCCTTTGACTGACTGTTTTTATTTCACAGTAGATAAGACTGATAAAGTAACAACTAAACGTTCTGTTTTAAAATTATTAGCTTCTATTTACGACCCCGTGGGTTTTATTTCACCGTGCATTTTCATCGCGAAAGAAATAATGCAAGATTTATGGAAGCTGGGCATAGGATGGGATGAGCAGCTCCCAACTGACGTAACTAAGCGCTGGCTTAATTACGTTGATGATCTCCCCCGACTAACGGCAATCAAGATAGATAGACATATGCTGCTACCAGAACAGACCGAATGTGAATTGGTCGCCTTTTGCGATGCAAGCTCTCGCGGTTATGCTAGTTGTGTGTATGTGATCAGTCGTAACGATAGAGGTCAAACTAAAGTACGCCTGGTGACAGCAAAATCTAAAGTAGCCCCCGTCAAACCATTAACTATCCCGAGGTTGGAATTAATGGCGTCAGTTTTGTTAAGCAAATTAATTAGATATGTCCGTGACATTTTAACTCGTGTAAAAATTACTCGTATTACTGCGTTAACCGATTCGACTATCGTGTTGACGTGGCTTCAGACAGAAGCTTACAAATTAAAGCCGTTTGTTAGTAACCGTGTTACTCAGGTATGTGAAGTGTTACCTCCACACTGTTGGCGTCACGTGAGTAGTGAGTGCAATATGGCAGACATATGCTCGCGCGGAGCGTCTCCGTCACAGCTCGTGGAGTGCAGTGAGCAGTGGTTGAAGGGCCCATCTTGGTTGTACGACGACTATTCGCAGTGGCCAGTGAGAACATTTATCAACCAACATGAAAGTAATACACCCGAAATGAAATCAAATCATACATTAGGCTCCTTCAATTTAATCACAAATGAAAATAATTCGATAGAGGAGACTAAGTTAGAGTTCTGTGACCGAATCTTTTCCAATTTCTCTTCTTATTATAAACTGCAACGTACGTTTGCTCGAATATTGAGATGGTTCCGACTCAAATCCGGTCACTCGAAGCAATCAATACTGACGACTAACGAATTAAATACTGCCCAAGATGTTTTAATTAAATTAGTACAAAGTGCATACTTCGCAAATGAAATAAATAGATTGTCAAAGGGCACAAAGTACGTTCCGTCGTTGAGAAAATTATCTCCATTTATTGACGAACGCGGATACCTCAGGGTGGGGGGTCGAATAAATTATTCAGCGTTACCTTATAACGCGAAGCATCCTCGTTTATTACCTAAAAATAGTAGATTTACCTTTTTACTTATTGAATATTTACATAAAAAATATTTACACGTAGGTCCACGCACCTTACAAAACATTATTAATCAAAATTTTTGGATTTTAGCATCCCGTCGCATTATTCGGTCAGTTTTGTCCAAATGCAAAATTTGTTTTAAACACAACCCAGTGCTCTTACAGCCTGAGATGGCACCTTTGCCAGCAGCCCGATTGATACCTTGTAATGTTTTTGAGCATGTAGGGGTGGACCTCGGTGGTCCGTTCTTTACAAAAGAAAGTTTACGACGAAATGCTAGGGTTGAACGGTCATATTTAGCATTATTTATTTGTTATTCGACAAAAGCTGTACACCTTGAAGTCTTATCGTCGTTGTCATCGGACTGTTTCCTCGCGTGTTTAGACAGATTTGTAGCGCGACGCGGTGTGTGCTCCTTCCTTTATTCGGATTGCGGAACTAATTTCATAGCTGCTAGTAAGCATTTAACCGAAGTACAAAGATTTATGCTCGAACAAAAAAACAATATATTAGAGGGTTGCTCAAAACGACAAATTATATGGAGATTTAATCCCCCTGGTGCACCACATATGGGTGGGCTCTGGGAAGCTGGAATTAAATCCGCCAAGTATCTATTAACGCGAGCCGTAGGAGAAAAAAGTTTGACGTTCGAGGAACTCACAACAGTGTTTTGTAAAGTAGAAGCGATTCTCAACTCGCGGCCGCTTTGTCCGTTACCAGCTAGTGATAATCCTGATGAGTTCAACGTTTTGACTGCGGGACACTTTCTAATTGGAAAAGGGTTAACAGCAGTACCTGAGTATAATGTAGAGGATATAACAATAAATCGATTATCACGTTGGCAATATATTCAAAAATGTTCACAAATGTTTTGGCGTAGATGGAGTCACGAATATCTAAATACGCTGCAACAGAAAGCAAAGTGGCATTCGGATAGATCTAATATAAAAATAGGTGATCTCGTAATCATAAAAACTGATAATGTACCGCCGTGCAATTGGCCTTTGGGTAGAATTGAGGCTCTTCACCCCGGTCCAGATGGGATTGTTCGTTGTGTTACGCTTCGCACTCAAAAGAGTACTCTACAGAGACCAGTTAATAAACTGAGTCCTCTACCTTATTCAAATTAGTTTTTACGTGTATTAATATTTTTTTTTCTCGTTGAGGACATTCTGTGTCTCAGCGTTATTTTGCATGTTCCGTAGCTTAAGTTATAATATTTTCTTTAATATCTTTTTCATATAGTTAGGAGAAACCATCAAGATGGTTTCGGTGGGGGGTGTGTTCAGTAATAAACCGCAACTCACAAAATTTATACCGAGGCACAATGATCTGCTACGATCGGAGCGCCGGTCACACCTAGTGGCAACATTGCGACGTAATATGCGTTGTAATAATCTGTGGAGTTAAAAAAAGAGAAGAGGAGGGTAGGAGGCGAGACAAGCCATACACATTCTCTTTGTGTTCGTGATGTGAACATCTCTCCAAAAACTTTAAAAAGGGACTACTCCAGAGTGTACCGTGTACAATCTAATTGCTAGTGTATTCTACCGTGTAGAAGAAGCTACCAGGAGCTGTCAACGTTTGCTGATCTTGGGAGGCTGGCTAGTAAGACCGTGAGTAGTTTATTGCTGTTTTTGGTGTGATTTTGTGACTGCGGTAACTGAACGTTTCAGGGGATTTAGAATATCAATACAGTCCACTATATCTAATAAAATAATCCAAATCCGCCACATATACTGAATACCGAGTGTTTTAAACATTAAGGAAAATATTGCGAGGAAACTTGTAAGACTGTCCTATTTTCAATACATCATGTAGTTGAAACTATAGATGTATAAAATATAACAATTATAGGTAGGTAATGAGAATAAAAAAAATCGCTTATTACATAATTTGTTTTTATTCATTATCAGATAAAAAATCATCACTATCGCTTTCGGTGACATTAATTAAAAATCTGTCAGTAACATTGTCAATCATGTGGTCGAGACCATACATTTTGTCTTCTTTTTTAATTATATGAGACACGCAGCTATTCCATTTTTCAGGTGTGATATGTTGAAGTCCTTCTTCAAAAAGTTTTTTTACTTCTGTCATTTTGAAGGTTTTGTTATTTCTTGCAACATATCCTTTAGCCTGCGCCCATACCAACTCAATGGGATTGAGCTCACAGTGGTATGGGGGCAGACGTAAAACAATTATCCCATGCTGCGCTGCCATCTCGTCCACAACATACTTATCGCAATGTTCTTGCTTGTGCTGCCGTACAATGTCTATAAGAGTAGCTTTAACCATTGTTGCTTCGAATGAAATATTTTTGCTCGTTAGCCACTCTAGTATTCTAGGTTTAGTCCAAGACATTTTAGGCAGCGATTCTAGTTTCCTGGAGTGGTAGGGGGCATTATCCATCACTACTACGGAATTTGGTTTTAGTTTTGGCAAGACCCCCCTAAACCACTTCTCAAAGGAATCGGCATTCATCTCTTGATGATAATCTTCTTTATTTTTTTTGGCTTCAAATATTAATAAGCTGTCTTCTACGAATCCTTCTTCCCCGCCTATATGGCCGATAATTAATCGTTTGCCCTTTCCTGAAGGCTGTTTTAAGCCAGTGGTCAAGCCATCTAGGAAGGCCTGGCGGGACGATAACACTGTCTGGTCAATCCATGCCTTCTTCGGTGCATGACCTTCAAGATAGTGAAAAATATCAATTAATTATTGAAAGTACAATTTAATGTAAAGAAAACAGAAAATTGTAATTACCTTCGTTGATCCAGGTTTCATCTTGGTAATAAATATACCTTCCTTCCCTTCGATACTCTTTAATTTTTCGAAGGTATCGCTGGCGCCATAGAATAATGTCCTGTCTGTCAATTAAAATGCTGTGTCTTGATTTTGTGACATATTTGAAATTTAAATGTTTCATAACATTTCTTAATGTACTCCAAGAAAAATTGGGTAAGTCTGGGTCTTCATTGACAACCTTAAGAATCTGTAAAGTAATAAAAATATGTTTTGAGTAAGGAAGTCTACGCAATCTAATACTTTGGTTTTACAAAGAACATTATGGTGGACACAGAATATAATGCAGTAGAAGGAATAAAGTTTAAGTTACCTTTATAATGGTGGGTGACTCATTTGCATAAAAAAAATTATGTACTTTTCGCCTTATAGCGGCAAAAGTAAAATCGTCTAATTTATCTTTGAAACTGTGTTTCGGTCCACGTTTCTCGGGAGACTTAAATTGTTCATTTTCTTTGCATTCTTTTAACACACTGTAAACTGAGGTCACACCAATTCCCAAAATGTCAGCTGTTTTCGAAACACATTCTTTTTTTTCGGGGGCCTCAATAGGTAATAGTGAAGCAGCTTTTTCCTCAAATACGTGTTTGTAGACGTTTTGTATCATAAGTTTTTCGGTAACGCTTAAAGCAATCCGTGGTCTCTTCTTTCTTGGAGACAAGCTTTGGCTTGACGTGCTTGGTTGAGGATCCATATCATTTGTACGAAACAATATAGCAACAAATAAACACAACAATTACCACAAACACAACGTAACGAAAAACTTAACAAAAACAATAACTAAACAGCGTGAGCGCAGAAAAAACATTCGTGCTATCAGACCAGAGGTTAGAAGCCGAATAACAAACAAAATGGCGACCGACGCGCGCGGCGTTGATCGGTGTTGGCAGTAGTCGCCGCGCCGCGCTTTGTAATAAAACCTCAAAAAACTGATTGTAGTTACATACTACTAGTAACTTATATCAGAGCACTTTTATACAATTTTATTGTAAAATAGAAATAATATTCTTTTATAGTTTGAAATGATTAACTATACACACTCATTGTTCATTCATCTGATTGAACGAGAACTGAACGCATCACTATTACTTTAAATATGGCAACATTATTTTACAAAGTGACATTAGCTACTGTCAGTTGGCTTCGTCTAATTAAAAATACGACTATAGTCTCCAAATTGGAGGACTTCGTTAAGGAAAGGAGGGTTTGTAGTCTCGCTATATCATAATCTCCACTGCTAAGTATTGTACTCGTACTGTTTATTTAAATAACATTGTCTATAAAAACTAGAAGCTACAATAAATTTATTTTAAAATACTATCGCGTATTTAAAAAGTATAAAAGAAGGACATTCTAGATTTCATTGTTTTAAAAAATTCGCTATTTGAACTTTGTTTTTAAAGATACATGAATAAATAGATTTTCAGGAATGAAAAGCAAGACTTTGTAGTAATCAATTTAAATATTATTTCTATATTCAGTAACATGAATACTGAGTGTGGCGTACTCCTTGGTTTATAAAATACGTAATGTGAAAAGACATTTTGAATAACATGTATTTCAAACAATAATTGTATGAAAAATCAACATTTCACAGAAGTCAATCTTTCTAAGGACTTTCACGGTGCTCGAATTTCGAATGCTACATGGACGAAAAATGGGAAAATAATCGTAGGCAAAACCCTCGCGACAAATGAACATCGGGAGCTCGAGAGGTCATTAAAACGACGCTCGATCTAAAAATGGGGGGTAAGGTGAAGGGGGGTACTTTTGAGAACCCTGTAATTGGACCAGGGAGGGTCTCAAATCCTATTCGAAGCAGCGGAGGCGGAAAGACGGCTCAACCGACTATAATTAACAACAAATATGGGTGAATCGATTTTTGCTACGTGCGGAGTACGCCCATTAGGTTACTCCGTGGGGCGAGCATTCGCGGTAACAATAAACCCTTAAATATTAACGTTAAAAACACGTTTTTGTGGGAAATGTTGGCTCGTTTAGCAAGTGCAGTGGTAATGGCGCGTTGTTTTCGTTTACAATGTTGTCGGTTTAAGCGAGGCTTTTTTAATTTTATTTTTCTTTTACTTTCTTTTCCTTGTTTACGTAATTGTGTATTATATGAGTAAACTGAGGGTAGACGGTAATCGACGACGTAATTTCAATGACGTTATATTACAGCTCATTGTAGCATTATAGGGCTTTGCGTTTAGCAAACAGGAGAGCTATTTGAACAAACTAATTTCTCCTTAACTAATAAGAAGCCTTTCTAAGCACATACAAATACAACTAAAATAACAATATCAACTCACGTCTTTTTTACAAATGTAGGTATTACTGTAATAAAAATATACCTGAATTACTTTGCCTTGCTAATAAGGCATACTCAGTTTTTGACACGTTTTATCCTGCTCCTTACTCTTGTCGTATTCTCTCGTAACATTCTAACTTTGTTTCAAAAACTGTAATTACTCTAAGCTATCATCCATATGTTATTCGGTGTTCTTCCAACCTATTCTAATTATAACATGAAGTGATGTGGTAGAAAAACCACCTAAAATTATAGTATACGTACACATTGTCACCAACTAAACTCACATCATTCCAATAAAAGGTATCCGAGAACCTCTGTAAAAATTTATCACAATCATAAAAACACCAAACTAAACAGTTGCCTGGCTTCAACGCATATCAAAAGACAATAAAAGGGCAAACCTATTTGGTTTCTGTAAGACCGCACACTGAGAAGAGGGCGTGAAAAAATTGGACGAAAAAATAACAGTGACAAGGGAATCACGTCGCCGCATTATGTTAATAGGGCTGAGATATGACAACATCGGAAATAATCCGCTTTGTCCGGCGAATGGGCACATTAAGGCCCGGACCGGACTGTCTCCCGGGACGTGGTCCTTTGATTTTCGATCTGATGAAAATTAATACGCTTTGCTTATATATTAACAGCATATATACAATTGCCATAGGTTATTTATATGTCGGAGCGTCTATAAAATATCACTTGGATCAAGGTGGACGTGAGGGTAATATCGAGAAACTCCCATTTGTTTGTGCAGTATAAATTTCACTGTAGGTGCCGTGCGCGAGAGATTCCGCTTAAGTCATTCAACGAGTGTGGTCATTCTACTAGTGCTAAGATAGTGTCGTAGTTCTGTTCGTTGTTGTAATTATTCTAGTGCAGGCAAGGAGGATTGGTGTTGCTGAGAGGCTGCCCTGTGTTACATTGAGATAAGTAGTGTTGCAGTTGGTTTACATATTTTGGTGTTATCATGTAATTACGTACCTCACGTTACACTGGTGTGTGATTGTGGCGGAGACGTGTTACGGTGTGGTCGAACTGTAATTTCACTATACTCAATGTATAGTGCGTTACGTTGTCTTATTACTGATAGTGATAAATTGCGTAAGCAAGAGAGCAAGTTGAACATCCGCTCTCACACTTTTATTATTTTTTAACAATTAACGCTATCCTGATGTATTTCCGACACTACAAGTGGAATCCTCCTGTTGTAATTCTCCGACATCAGAAATGGGATCTCCTGTTGTAAGTTCCGAGATATATAAAAGTTTTTATTTTATAACTACCTGTGTGGTAGCGGCATAACAGAAATTAATTATTCAATTTTGTCGAGTGCATATCATAAGTGAAAATAGGGAGTGTGAGTGATGAAAAGGTCAGAAAGTCCTCATGGCTCCCCATAGGTAGAATAATATGAATAGAATAGAATAGAATAGAATGATTTTTATTCAATATGGATTATTACATAATACTTATTGAAAGTCATTATTTTATTTACCACTGGTTCGGAAAATACCTCAGTCCTGGGAAGAACCAGCAAGAAACCCAGCGGGACTTTTTTTTTTAAACATAATTTCACTTAACAATAATTTTGATTATACAATTTTAAATGAATTTTCATAGAACCAGCATGGTGGCGATCACCTTATTCCCAGGGGTTATTTTCACTCATGTATTCCTTGATATTATAATAACCCTTTTTGTACAGTTTTTCTTTAATAAAACTTTTAAACTTGTTTATTGACAAACTTTGAACATGTTCTGGGATTCTGTTGTAAAAGCGTATACATTGCCCCATAAATGAATTACTAATTCTGTGGAGTCTTGTAAGTGGCATTACAAGCTTATGTTTGTTCCTAGTGTTTAAGGTATGAACATCCTTATTCTTATTAAAGCTATTTATGTTTTTATGTACATACATTACATTTTCATAAATATATTGCGATGCCAAAGTTAATATGTTTATTTCTTTAAATTTTTCTCTAAGGGACTCTTTACAATTTAGATTATAAATCGCCCGTACGGCTCTCTTTTGCAAAAAGAGCTTGCTATGCTTAATCATATATCCATTCATGCACCCATTCTATCTATTACAGCCTTGCCACGCTTGGCAGCCGCTTTTTATTAATTTGAATTGTTATCAGGAAGATGCTGCTGCCCATCACCTGTTTCAGGCTGGTTGGCCACAGTAGTTTTTTGTAATATTTAGTTGTTATCAGGAAGATGCTGCTGCCCATAACTTGTTTCACTTTCTCTCTATCGCCGATATAGGGCGGTAGATATTCTTATATCGCCATTATACGGTCACTGCCATACATTACTACTATGCCAAATATTACTCTATGTGGGGATGATTTATAATGTAATATATGTATTTATTATGTAATTCTATTCTTTTGATGTCAACGTTTATGAAGACTTTATAATATTTTCCTAACAAATTTTATAAACTTTATGATTGATTTCTTTCAAGAAGACAGACATGTAATTAAAACTTATCTTAACTTATTAAATTCTTTCCCTGGAAACGCTTGAGAATGATAAGATAATTATTGCAAAAACCATACAAACGTTTAAAATCTTAAAAGACCGGCAAAATTACGAAACCAAAAAACCGAACACGAAACACAAACGTAATCATAACTCACCTGTCACGAAAACAAACATTTATAAAGTCTTTTAAACGATGAGATAAGTCATAATTACAGGTTATCTTACACAAGCGCACCCCGCGAAACGCACGCGATGTCGAGAGGCGTCAAATAGCTCGTTAACTGCCCCTCGCAAACAGAAATATTACACATAACTTAATCCCCACTTATAATAGATTTAACCTGCCATAAAATCATATTCTTTTTTCTGGCCAAATAAGCGGGGTCGGTACACTGCGTATTTACAACAAATTGACTACACCGCACAATAGATTGAAGAGGTTATAATAGTCATAATTCATGTTTTTTTTTTCTGTGGAGGATGATCGAGGGGTAATGTATGGGGTAAGCTTGTAAATTGGATTTAATATTTTCATTTATAGTAACACTTGTGTGAAATTGAACGCTCGCTTAAGGGTTATTTCGCGTACTACGGATAGGGTTAATCCGTTACTCTCAAGTATACAATAATAAAGGGGTATAAAAGTATTGATTGTTTGTACAATTGTTTCATTTAAAAAAAAATTATTTGCGCGTGCAAAAGCTATAATAATTGCAATATTTGTCTGTTTTACAATTTTCCATATATGGTTTTAAAATGTTACATACCTAGGTAATTGTGATCTTCGATGTTTTATCAGCATACTAATCTTCCACAAAAATTCTAATTTAAACATTAATAAAAATAGGCTTAAATTATCGGTCACACTATATAATAACATTAGAACTAAATGTTATTTGATAATAATCCTTTTCAAGGTCTTACAGAATTAATGCTTTCAAGGATATCTAGACCTAGAGAGAAGATAGCTAGTACAAGTATTTTCTAGGTGGTACGACTCCTTTTCTACCTTGGAGTCACAAAATAGCAGTGCTTGCACTGTTGTGTTCCGATTTGAAGGGTATAGAGAGGCAGTATAGTTAATGGATGTGAGGCATTCCATCTTAGTTCTCAAAGATGGTTTGAAGGGTATAGAGAGGCAGTATAGTTAATGGATGTGAGGCATTCCATCTTAGTTCTCAAAGATGGTTTGAAGGGTATAGAGAGGCAGTATAGTTAATGGATGTGAGGCATTCCATCTTAGTTCTCAAAGATGGTTTGAAGGGTATAGAGAGGCAGTATAGTTAATGGATGTGAGGCATTCCATCTTAGTTCTCAAAGGTGGTTTGAAGGGTATAGAGAGGCAGTATAGTTAATGGATGTGAGGCATTCCATCTTAGTTCTCAAAGGTGGTTTGAAGGGTATAGAGAGGCAGTATAGTTAATGGATGTGAGGCATTCCATCTTAGTTCTCAAAGGTGGTTTGAAGGGTATAGAGAGGCAGTATAGTTAATGGATGTGAGGCATTCCATCTTAGTTCTCAAAGGTGGTTTGAAGGGTATAGAGAGGCAGTATAGTTAATGGATGTGAGGCATTCCATCTTAGTTCTCAAAGGTGGTTTGAAGGATATAGAGAGGCAGTATAGTTAATGGATGTGAGGCATTCCATCTTAGTTCTCAAAGGTGGTTTGAAGGGTATAGAGAGGCAGTATAGTTAATGGATGTGAGGCATTCCATCTTAGTTCTCAAAGATGGTTTGAAGGGTATAGAGAGGCAGTATAGTTAATGGATGTGAGGCATTCCATCTTAGTTCTCAAAGGTGGTTTGAAGGGTATAGAGAGGCAGTATAGTTAATGGATGTGAGGCATTCCATCTTAGTTCTCAAAGGTGGTTTGAAGGGTATAGAGGCGAAGGGAGGAAAGACAGATGTGGAGGGGTTCGAAATGGGACTTTCTTGGCAATAACCATGTGCAGCGGCATGGATGGACCTCATGCGAACTTATTCAACATGATTCTGCGGGTGAGGAATAGAAATAACAGTAAAACTGCTTATGTCTTTTTGTCGTTTGTATGTACACTTTCTTTCCGTTTAAGTAAAGTATTTATGTATGAATAAAAAAAACGTTTGGTTGATAAAGTTATGAAAAACAACATCAAAAGTACGCACGGGAGCTGATAATAATCTCATATCATTATCTCAAATAAATTATCTTATAAGGCCTAATAGCATTTTCTCTTTAAAGAAAGTAACTTCTGCACTATGTATTTATTCTGTATCGTTGTGGCTTTTTACATACATTAATTAACTACATACAAGAAAATACAGATCTGGAACAATTTTTTAAGCCATACAGGAACTTGTTGCGTACGGTATTAGAACCTGCGGTCGATATCGTTAAATCAGCAGCCAAACTCTTCGCTAATGTGCTACCGAGCTGTCGAATGTTCATTAAAAAAAGAAATCATGTTATATAGTAATATAGGTGGGAAAAGTAGTATATCATTTTGTAATTGAAATATTCGATTTATAATTGGAAGAAAGGAAAAAAATTGCAATGTTAGGTGGTCATTTCTTACGTCTTTTTTTTTACTCATTATAAGCCAGTGTTTAACCACAATCCCATCTGGTGATAGACTTACCAAAACCAAATTCATCACCACTGTGATGAAGGCCTAGACGGTAAATTGCACTGTCTTAGCGTAACAAAAGCCCATTCACTCTTGCCTTGAAGACATCCAGATTGTATTCGGACGGAAAGACAGATGCCGGTAAGTTATGTTTATGTTTAATTGTTTGACAATGACGGGAATCATTGTTGTGAAACAACGTCTGGGATATAAAAATTTCGAGGTACGTATAGTCTGGATCGTATTAAAGGGAAAATATTGCAGAATATTTTACCTATAAAGATTACAGCGATGAAAAGTTATATTTTGTATCTTTATAGGTACTCTATTATCGACGAATTCAACTCGGCTGGGCACCGTTCGGGAAACTACGACACATCTTTTCGTTAGACATACGTCAAAACCTTAAAACGAAATTATACAACCATTGCGTGATGCCAATGATGACTTACGGATCTGAGACGTGGGCCTTCACTGCTGGCCGTATGAGGAAGCTCAAGGTCGCTCAGCGGAGCTATGGAGAGGGCTATGCTCGGGGTTTCTCTGCGTGATAAACTTAGAAATGAGGATATCCGCAGTAGAACCAGAGTAACCGACATAGCCCAACGGATTAGTAAGCTGAAGTGGCAGTGGGCCGGCCATATAGCTCAAAGAACCGACAACCGATGGGGAAGAAAGATCCGAGTGGCAGCCTCGTACCGGTAGGCAAAGTGTAGGGCGACCCCCCACGAGATGGAGTGACGACCTGGTAAGACATGCAGGAAGTCGATGGATGCAGGTGGCTCAGGACCGTGCTTTGTGGCATTCCTTGGGGAAAGCCTATGTTCAGCAGTGGACTTATGAAAAGCTGTAATGATGTTACTCTATTATAATTATTTCTGAATAGTAATATTCTTTATTGAAGTTGCCAAATAAGAATCTCATCAGTGGGAACTCAAAAAGTCACCGCGTTAGATCTTAAAACATCGTCGTTAAAAATATTTATATCGATAATATCAATAAAGTTCTCAAACGTTTTAGCAAAACCATTGAATAAAAAACACAACTGAATGGAACCTAAAAGTATAATCTGTCTTTTAACTAATAGTTTTTAAAATCCTAGTATACAACGGCAAGCTAAGATTAAAATTCAAAATTAAGTTAAGGGTTACGTAACTTTCTACTGCCAACGTTAGGAAAGTACATTACAAAGCAGTTTATTAGATGACAGTATTTCAGTGTTTTCTCTCTGGGTAGGTAAAATCCACCTACTTATTTCTATCGCCAATCAGCAATGTTACAGCAGTGCACTCCTATGTTCCGGTCTAAATGGTATTGAGAGTCAGTATAATTACCGGCTGAGGAGATTAGAGGCATTCCATCTTAGTCCCCAGTGGTGCCAGCATATGTGTAGCCTTCTTTGTTTAAAGTTGGCTGAGCTGCAGTAACCAATTACCATCAGGTGAACTGTTAATTCGCTTATCACTAAATTTTATATATATAATTACAGTAATGCAAATGTTACACGTTTAGTGTGCCGTTATTTATATTAAAGCCAATTTGAAGATTTCTCAATTTCATCTAATTCTAAAGATAATCTAGAATTACTGAAAACGATTTTTAAATAATTAACAAATGAAGTGGAATAAAATAGTAAAAAAATTATGTAAGAATAAGAAAGTATTACCAAAGAAAATATACACAACGGAAAGTTCTAGTGTCTACTAAAACTATGTAAAGCATTTACAAAAACAAATAAAATACAGAC
The DNA here is from genome assembly GCA_963668995.1 of Parnassius mnemosyne. NCBI lineage: Eukaryota > Metazoa > Arthropoda > Insecta > Lepidoptera > Papilionidae > Parnassius > Parnassius mnemosyne. The sequence continues at coordinate 14,334,778 of CAVLGL010000092.1, read as the reverse complement.
AAAAACATAAGGAGTTTTTGAAATGATGCGGCGCTCCATTCACGCTCTTAGAGCAGTCATATCAAAGTACGGGAAACACAATTTTTCTTAATTTCGCAAAACGACTTTTCTCGTCTAGTGTACGCACAATGAGATTCCGCACAAAGCCCTCTGAAGGGAGCCGACTGCTATGACGCTTTTAAAAGTATTACTGTCCCCCTATCCTCCTGCAATGCCATGACACCCCAACCCTTGCAGGCCTTGATTATTTTACATGCGGGTACTGGCGGGAACTAGAATAAATTTGGACTAATTTATATGCACACTTCCTTGACCATTCCATAGAATACTATTATACAATTTAACTATTGAAACATTATTCCAAAACTCTTACGGACGTTAATCACGTGATGATCAAGGTTAATATTGATTGGAGAAAATGCCTGTTATCTTTTTCTCTGTAGCTATGAAGTCGATGATAAAAGTTATGAAAATGTCAATCGTAATAAATGGAAGGCGTTAATTATGCTTATTGCAATAATGAGCTCCAATCGACAAGCGATGAACAATAAACAATTACATCGATACGAATCGGCGAAGGCGCGAGTGCTCGTAAGTTCGCTCCCTAACGTGCCGACAAAGAGCGTTTAATAATGATATTCGTACTTCCGAATTGGTAACTCAATGTTAGGTGTAATTTTACAAGTGGGAGCGGTTTTTGGACACGAGCTTTTCAAAAATAATTATTGTGACAATCTTTACTTTGTACAATTCTTGTATGTATATTACACAGAAAGGTAAAATAAATATTAGTGCGCAATATTCTGCCTAAAAACATTCATCTCCGTATGTCTCATTCCAACGTTACAGAAAAATTTAGTTTGTTTTCAACAGATTGGCCATCGTATTAGCAGTATTAGGGATTACTACGATGACCGACATTTGTATATTTGTTCACTGTAACTGGTTCTTTCGTCCTTTGTAACTGGCAATTACAAACGTCGAACACAAAAAAAATCATATAAGCGTTGTATAATTCAGGTATTTTAATAACAAAATGTAAACATGTTTTAATTGTATATTGAGTGCATTGGAAGAATTGAATTGCTTTTTTTACCATTTTACTACTATTACCATTGCTCAATTGTACTTACCATTTTTGACCATATCATAAAAATGTATCTGCTTTACTATGGTGATAATTGACGTTTCGCTTGTGTTATATCAATGGTCACATTATTGACTGTATGCTCATTGCTTTTCTTGACCGTCAAGAAAAGCCTTTTATGTATATTATCTTAGACAGGTAACTTACAAGGAATTACTATTATTTTATATATTGAAATTATGCCAAAAAGTAGGAAAACATGAAATAAGTTTTAGAATTAAGATACGGAGTTTCCTTCACAAAAAATCTACGGATTACGGACACGGTCCCCTGTTAATTTACCCCAAACGTTGGGAAATAAAAATACGTAAAACTAAACGCGATAACATTTGTTTTGAGCATAATATATTTGCACAAATATTCTAAATATTGAATAAAACACAAAACAATTATTATAACGAAAGTTATGTATATGTTAATTATATGTTGCGCTATATTGTTATTATTGCTTCTCGCTCACGCTTAGGTCTATGTTTTAAGGCATACTATTTCACGCTATTGTTAAGGATGTGGCCCGGTTCAAGGGCAGGTGAAGTCGGTGAATGTGGCCTAGCTTCCGCCACCAGCTTTACCGAAGGCTCTCGTTATTGCGGACGGAATAATTATTAGCTTGGCTGACAGGTTGAAAGATTGCCCGTGATACAGATGACGTGATGCGTAGTCCGTTAAGTTGATTGTGTCATTTCTTGGAATGGATGAGTTAATAGAAATACATTTATAATATTAGAAATTAAAATGTTGTTTGTAATTTACAAAATAATTTATAGCTAAGTTAAATTTATGCCATGCATGACGTTATATTCGGTTGCGATTCGAATAACAGAATCGATATTTTTTGACCTTTGCAAAAACATAACTTCCAAAATGTCTCTTTCTCTCGAATTGTCTTCTTCGGATATATATCATAGTGCAAATATATTGCACCATTATATCAATCCGTTTAAGTTTCATATGCATTAAAGTTAAAAAAAGATTAAAGTTACAGCCTATATACATCCCACTGCTGGGCACAGGCCTCCTCTCATTTATGAGAGGGTTTTAGGGCAAGTGTATGTCAGCCGCGCAATATATGCATTACGCATGTCAATTTAAAATACACGCTAATACGGCATCATGTATATTTCCACAAATTCAAAGCACTGAACATAACATAATAAAAATATTTCTCACAACACATCAAAAAGTTGGCACACTTCGTTCGCCTATGACGAGGCAGTTGTGATTCCACAAAAAAAAAGCTGTTGATTGCACTGCTGCGTACCCGTGGCTGACAAAACAGCAGCGGATAAAAAAGAAATCTCCTAAAACGTCATTATGGACGCAGTGCCGGTGTCCCCGAGACATATCTTCCATAGAAAATACTTTAAGCGGAAACCCCACACGCATCAAGACTCACAACAATAGCGTATCTCTCGCAATCGCTAGTAATAAAGGCTGCGAGCACCCACATTAAAATCTTATCCCTTTCTTAAATAAAAAATTCACGAAAAAATAAGAGAGGAAATCTCCCCTATATTATTCAGTGGAAAGCGCTCCCCTTTCCTCCCGCGTAGTTACAGTCCAAATCCGGATAACGTTGGCGAAGAAAGCTCAAAGAAATTCTAACTCTACCATCTACAGGACAAAGTTACAATTGGTATGCGCATGTTCCGCTATCAAGAATCTGAAACAAGCTATATTCAGACGAAGGTAGAGTCTATTTTAGCGCATATTGCATCAGATTCGTAGTATAGGAAACGGGGCTTAGCCGTTAGTATAGTATTTGAAAATGAGATGCAGCGAGGAGGTAGGGAAGTGTAGAATGGGTAGGGTAGTGGGTGGGGTGGTTCGGTGCTCTCGAAATTCGAATTACCGGGGCGTGTGTAATGATTTTCCCGGGCGAAATTATGCCCGGTATCGGAGACGAATTGGAGACTGGAATTGAACGTTCTTTTTAAGGGTCCGCTGCAGTGGCCATGAAAATCAATGAGGACTTTCCGGTATTTCCTGCGCAATGCTAATTAATTCGTAGGCTAAACATAAGAAATGTAGAACTCGAAATACAACTTGTACATTTAAATGAAATTTATCAATAACAGATATATTGTATAACCAAGTAACTTTCTTTGATACATTGATTTCATCGTTTATTTTTTATTTTTATATACGCTTCTTCAATCATGAACTTCTTATTACTACATTTTTACATTTTTAAACATTTTTAAAATAAGGATATTTTACAGGTATATAAGGCGATATCTTCGTCAATGAGGGCTGATTCACAAATTTTTCAACCACCATTGCGGTGTCACTTTGGAGTGAGGTGAAATATTTGAAAGATTTAATGGAGGGGAAGTTAAAATGTTAGGAAAATATACAGTTTAATGTTTCTTTCTGAAATATTAATTATATTTTATATTAATTAGATTAAAATTGATAAACCAAATTATGGATATTCCCAAAAGTAGAATAATTAGTGTTAAAAAAATAAAAAAGGCACTTTTTGTGTACACGTATAGTTATGTACACTAGAAACCGAAAAACTTTTATTTGAAACGCAACTTTTCACATAATGTAACACTATGTAACAAATACCTTGACCTCTAGCGACATCAGGTGAGCCGTAAATTATTATTAGACTGTGAATTGATTGTTGTATGATCCTTTTTTATTAAAAAAGTTGTAGTTCTAGAGTGGGTACCCTAAAAGTGGTAAAATAGGGGATAAAGTTTTTAATGTAACTATTTAGACGATATTGAGGTAGTGATATTCCTTAGACCACTTAAAAGGGTAAAAAATTACTTTTAATAAAAAGTAAAAGTCGGCCTGTAATATAGGTATATTATATAATTATAATTAATATATTCTATATACTATATTTTAGCACAGACTTCAGAATGTGAAATTATTTTATTCTTTTCAGATCAATAAGAATAGACACGCAAGTTTCCAAGATATTTTTCGAGTGATCATGTCACAAATCTGCACTTAAATTGTTCCGGGGATCGAACAAACGTATAGGTTGTTTTTGTGAGCGTGCCCTGTTTGTATGTTAAGGTACCTCCATTTCAAACCATAATAAATACCATCATATATGTAGATACCGTATATACTGGTAATTTAATAAGTTCAAATATAAAGAAATTAATGATATATAAGCATTCAGAACCCCACAAAACCATACGTGGGCGACGACTATGATTAAAAGAACATCGTGTCCCGACAAACTATCAAGCACACGATGCCATAAGATTCCCGTACAGTGCAGCATCGTAATACAAATCTCTCCAACGTCGAGATAAACCGTTACACGTACAAACTCACCCGGCTGTAGGGTGATCACGGAGCTACGTGCCGGTGATGATGCGTGTTGATATGTCTGCGAGTACGTTGAATTAGTGACTACATCTATGCTTTTGAATACGCGAACTTCCGCTGCGTCTTATTTGGGACAATTAGTAGAATCTAAACGATAGATTTATTTCATCAAGCACAAGATGTAATTAAAATAACTATATAACACCACATTTGGATTAAAAATGATGTTTCATTAAAAATTTAAAGACAATAATAGCAATTTTAATATCTAAGAGCAAGGAGTTAATACACCATTTCTCCAAAGTAAAACTATTATACAAATAACAATTTGCAATTTCAGAGGAAATAAGAGAATATTTCAATTTCGAAGGAAAACTATGTACGGGTCGAGTTCATTAACCTTATTCAATGGAGTATATTGAATATTATCGCATATTGAATACTTAAACTACTTAGAGTTGAAAGCTGCAAGTTCGCACACAATCCACAATACCCTTGACACCAATGTTGTGCGTCCCTGTGCGTCAGATAGCCTGTTTACCTCATTAGCTACCTTTGATACAGGATTTCTATAGTGCTGGCGTTCATCACTTCATAGTAAAAGTGCTAACTGGCGTCGTCAATATTAAATATTTTTTTCAATATGTTAAAATTTTTCCTCACTGGTTAATTTGTTACGTAGCTTTTGCTACGCTAAGACTGCGGTTTACCATTTAGGGCTTCGTCACAACTTACTACCAGGTGGGATTGTAGTCAAGCTCTGGCTTGTAATAAGTAAAAGAAATTAATACACCAACGACATACTACAATTCCGACTAGGATTTTTTATTTGTTATGCGCACATAGGTAGACTGTCGTAGGTAATAATTTTTGTAAACGGTCGCATTTCCTTCTCATTCCTTTCCAAAATTGAACGCTCTTATTCTACGGAAGAAGTTATAATTCTTTATTAGAAGCATTACAACATTTGGAAACTTGATTTTGATCAGAAAGCGGTTAATTTCTCCATTACGCAAACTCTGTTGGAAATAGAACCCATTATACAGTGGGCAGGTAACTAACAGCTGCGCCATGCGGTCGTTTAAATTATATTTCTCTACTTTAAATTTTCGGTAGGCCAAAACAGTCCTAATAAAGTTACTACTGTTTTGAAATTTTATATACCATTTCAAATTTTAATAAAATGACGATTATAGAAACTGAGAAAGTAGTTTTTAAAAATATTAATGAAACAGACTTCTTGAGTTATTAAAAAGTTAAGTTATATTTATTTACAGTATTTTCTTAACATTACGAAAATGCGGTCATTTTTTTAAAGAAATAAACCATTCGATCCCTCGTCCCGCGACGGAGCGAAAGCAAGCGACCCCGAAATTGCCGTCCGCATTCACCCAGACAAAAGCCCTAAAACACACCCCGCGAGCAAAAAGAAAAGCATTTCCATCCCATCCCCTCCTTTAAATTTCCCGCCCCAGAGCGGGGGCGGCGACCGTAGGGGTGGCTTCCGTATAATAGAGACTAAACTTGGAGTCACGTTGAAAAGAATGAGACGGGCGTATGTCCACCTGTTGCGCTAAAGTTTCGTATTTTCGCCGTAGGTTCATTTTTCGTTTCTTACAGTATTCTAAAGGATTTGAATGGCGAGCTCCGTGCATGCGTACTCGCTTGCTTAGGGTTAGGTATTGAACGGGTATTGAAGCTGCGAAAGCGCGTTCGATTTTAAACGTCATATTTTTTTCATCTACCCCATTTGCATTTTATGCTTCGACGGTACTCTTGTGAGTCGTAAAATTATTTTTATGTAGACGTTTCGAGCATTGGAGGCACTTTAATGTGTCTATACTAATAAGAAACGTCATTTAATGCTTACGTTCACATATAAAAATATAAAGTTTACAACTAACTAATGGACACTAACTTTATATGAAATTTCGATTCATTATGTGGAATCGATCGAAATTGTTCTCTAGGCCATAAAAGAAAAGATAGTGTTATCTAAACCATTGAAATTTATTGGAAATTACTTTAAATTTAATGATCTATCTACAATTTTTGTAGACTGTTTTCCTATGACATTTAAATTTCTACAGCTCTATGAAAAAAAAAACGTTATTTTTAATAACACAATGAAAGGTACCCCTGAAACACGGTATAAAGTCGGCAAAATATGCCATGTGATAGAATTATTCCTCAGTTTGTTCGGATGCAGGATGAAGACAAAAATAAAAACTGTTTGGGTAACCATTTCCGGCTGGTCCGGGTTCGAAGACGGCTAAACACGTGGTGTGGTTATTACAGAGAAATAATCAAATAAAAATAGCATGCGCGCGATGCACGATAAAATTACGATGAAGATCCTTGCATATTTGTGTTTATAGGTAGGTATAAGTGAAATCTTAAATCCTGAGATATGTTAAAGCTGTATTAGATTTTATACAGGCATTACCTCTCCCCCAGGGAGTTCGCTGAGAAAAGATTGTTCGGATTATCGTGAAGTGCAAACGTCATACGAAATATTTTCGATGTATTTCTTACATCAATTTTGTAGTAGCGTTCTGTTATTGTATTGCTCGTTTAATAGCTTTATATATACATCTTTAGTCTTTAATGTACTGGAATAATGTTAAATAACACTAAGAAGCAAGCATGGTGGCATATTTCCGAACACTAAATTGTAGTTGGAGTGACGACCTGGTTAGACATGGAAGTGGATGGATTCAGGTGACTCAGGACCGTGTTTCAAAGCATTTCTATGATCAGCGGTGGACTTGTAAATGGTTTTAATGATGATGATGTAATATATAGCGTGAAAATGTTTTTTTTTTCTATTATTATTTTATTCGTTCATACGTTTATTTATCTATTTCTATAAAATGTTGAGATGCATTGTCGAACAACGATAAATTGTAATACGGTGAATAGAAGCATAACATGTCAAATTACTATACAAAGCGATGTTCGATAGAGCAAGATATAACCATATACTACAGATTATAAGTTGAGATATGAAATAAAATATTAAAACGTAATATTATCATATTTATTTATTTTTTATAAATTTAAAACGACAAAGGAATTTACAGTCTACCTTGTAATAAGTTGCTACTGCAGTACATGGACACCTGCAACCGACTTCGAACAAAGAAGGCTACAGATGCGTTGTCACCTCTAAGGACTAGGCTGGAATGATAAACTAAGTGCCACAATCTACAATTTACACTGGCTCTCTCTGCACTGCAGGCACTGCTGCTTGGCGCCAGAAATAGATAAGAGAGTGTTCCCTACCCAGACGGACAGAAATGGAGTCTTGCCACCGAGTACATTAGATAATTTGCAAGTTAACGAGCGCAAACATCAATTTACCAATAATTTTAAACGAATGTGGACTAGGTTTTTAGAAATTTGATAAATATGACATGGCGTTATATAAAATAATTAATTGAAGTTGTTCAAGAAAACTAATATTGTATAAACTCCTCAAGAAAATAATACAAAGAAAAAAAAATTAAAGACTACACAAACCCTGATTATTTCTAGGATAGATGTGGAAATAATGATCTATTCGAAATTTTATGACCTTTTTTCTATTATTTTCTGTTAACAACTTAAAATATTAAAAAAACTACCGTTGCCGAACCATCTGCGACGCATGGTAACGATGGCAAAATCCTCCCTTATGATGCAATCGATGAGGAGGTAAGCCTATTTTTTGGGCTATGTTACAAGTTACCTCATCCAATTCAGCCGTTTTCTGGATATAGTTCAATAAAATAAAATAAAATATTCTCATTTTAATTCTGCTTAAAAATTTGTAAGCTATAAATGAAATAAACTTTAATAATGTAGATGATGAAGAATACTCTCAGATTTATAATTTTCAGAATTAAGTTCACTCCTTTCCAAAAATAGGAGTCAGAAAACAACCTTCCTTTCTACTTTGGCAGCAGTATTCACATTAAATTTTAAACCATCCTTTGTAGGTATCATAAGTTATAATTAAGTATCGATTAGCCATTTTTTTCAAAGAGTAAAACCACCGGCGGGAACTAGTGCATAATGCTGATAGATAGAATATAAGATAGAAGTGAAGTATTGAAAGCGCATAATTGACATGTTTCACCGTTGGCCATGCGAGATAATTACGATTAGATAAAATATCTCGAAGTGTTTTGATACGCGCGTCAGAAACAACGCTAAATTGATATTGCGAAGTAGCTCGACGTAAGTAATATGCTTTGTATTTCAAACCTTTTTATACTGTGTTAATCGCATACACGATATGAGTTAGTACTTTAATGTGCCGAATAACTCCGGGACTTAGCTTACTAAATAGACTTAGTAAAATTTACGTAAATAGTTGGGATTCGATTACCGCCGGCACGTTTTTAACGTGGTAGAGCCTTGCTACATACAGCTACATAATAGTATAGTTGTAGCACGAATCGATCGGCTCGACCGGGGAAAAACCACGCTCTCACAGAATACCAGCGTAAAATAGCAGCATGAAGCTGCTGTGTTTCGTATAGTGAGTGTAGAGCACCGGAGACCTTTTTACTGGAAAAGAGGCATTCCATCTTAGTCCTCAATGATGACAATGCATCTGCATTTTGATACTTTATTGAGGATAGATGTAGATGTCTATGTGTCAGAGCAAACACTTACCATCAGAAGGAGTGTGTGATCATTTGTCACTCTATGCTATAAAAAAAATGAAGGAAAACTTCGAGCGAAAATTTGCATGTATAAGAAATAAAATATGTCAAGGATAGGTCAAGCCCGTCAAGAGGGGTTAATAATAACCTCCATTTACTTACCTACATAACTTCCTTCTCAGAAATGACAAGAGTATAATATATATAGAATGTACCTTCAATGTTTAGACTTTCGATATGATAACGTAAAATGATTGGGAATTTTCCAATTACATACTGTATTATTCAAGTTATTCCCACGCGAAAAAAAAACAGATTACTTTGCATCAAAGCAAATTTAGTAACCCTAAGCAAATGATCCTCTCGCTATACACGTCAGAGAAAATTAACTAGATATTAGTAAAAGAATATAATAAAGCTATTTGTTTGTAACAAGAGAAAATATTCAATACAAAAACTAATTAATTGTTATAAATAATAGTAACAGCTATTGTTCTTCAAATAGGTACAAGTTTTTCTTCTCTCCTTTAGATTGGCTTTATTTGGTGTGAGATTTATTATACTTATTTCAGGGATATTTTTGGTAATATTAATCCAGAATTTTTATATTTTCTTGGTTTAAGACTTTGAGTCTCTACAAAGAAAATGTAATGAAACCATTTTGGTTTTAAGCTACTTTTATATATACTTTAATGGAAATGACTTTACTTTTATGTTAATATTGTAAGTGTAGTAGTTGTCTTATGTATTAAAGAACAAATATAGTCAGATATTTCCATTTTCCCCTTAGAATAGTAAAAGTCGTTAAAGGAAAATGAGAGACAAGTTTTACTATCGTTAAAAGACGCTTCTACTTTCGCTGTCCTATAAATGTTAGCAAACATAATTTACTAAATGGTCATAAAGGAGGCAGCATTCGCATATTTGCAACGAGCAGGTTCATGTAATAGGCTTTTATAAATTTAGATTGTACAGAATTCGTATAGCGGTTTCCATAAAAGTCAAATTTAAGAATATTATACAAAATAGTCAATAGATGATCATTGGTAACACTGCAAGTAATCGAGGTACAAAAATATATTTTTGCTGTCGAAATTACTCGATTTGGTGTACAACAACCCCTCCGTTTGCACAATAAGTTTACCCTAGGTCTGAAATAAGATGTACTAATTTGACGTGGCTTTGTAATAAAAATAAACTTACCATAGAGACGGGCAGGGGATGCGCTCCACCGTTGGGATAGGGGTACGGTGTCACGAGGTAGCCCATGTTAAAACTTGCAGCTGGATGCGGCTCGAATTTACCTGTCAACAGAAACAACAGTATTAATCAGTTTAGAGCAAAATATACGCCCACTTTTGTATTCTATTCTAAAGCATATGATCAATCATTCCACCTTAACCCAACACACAGAGGTAGATAGCTTTCTTTGTTTGAAGTGGATTCCTTGGACTGTAGCACTTTAAAGTTAGAAAAATAAAAATAACTGTTTGTGCTAGGCCTTACCTTACAAACCTTAAATTATAACATTTGTTTATGTAAAATAATTTACCATATGAGTAATAGCACAAAATCCACCCAAAAATTCTGAAGTCATGTCATAAAGATGGAGAGCAATACCAGTACGAAGATTTCAAATTCATCATATGCTTAAGTATGAATTATACTATTTTTCGTTTGGTCGGAATTCGACCAAATGATACTAGTATAATCGATTCGATTATAGCGTTTTGTATGGAAAAATAATGTGTGTACGATTAGTTTATTTTACCTGTCTGAACGGCGTCATCATCATCATCATCATAACCATTACAGCGAATCACAAGTCCCCCATGGAATTCACACAAAGCACAATCCAAGTCATCATCATCATCATCATTACAGCCCTTCACAAGTCCACTGCTGAACATAGGCCACCCCCAAGGAATGCCGCAAAGCACGGTCCTGAGCCACCTGCATCCATCGACTTCCTGCATGTCTTACTAGGTCGTCCGTCACTTCACCTAGTGGTCGCCCTAAACTTCGCGTACAGGTATGATGCTGCCACTCAGGAACATTTTTCCCCATCGGTTGTCGGTTCTTTGAGCTATATGGCCGGCCATTGCCACTTCAGCTTACTAATCCGTTAGGCTGTGTTAGTCACTCTCGTTCTATTGGGGATATCCTTATTTCATTTCAACTTTATCACGCATAGAAACCCCAAGCGTAGCCCTCTCCATAGCTCGCTGAGCGACCTTGAGCTTTCCCATACGGCCAGCAGTAAAGGATCACGTCTCAGTTCCATACATTATCACTGGCAACACGCACTAGTTGTACAGTTTCCTTTTCAAGTTTTGAGGTATACCTGACGAGAAGATGTGTCGTACTTTCTCGAACACTGCCCAGCCGACATGAATCCGTCGATTGACCTCTCGGTCGAAGTTGGACTTACCTAGTCTGACTATTTGTCCCAGGTAAACATACTCGACAAACACTTCGAGCTTAGTGCTCCCAATAACTACCGGCATATTGTGACATGAACCTTATACATGATCTTTGTTTTGGCCTTATTAAGACCTATCCGTTGGAAGGCACTATTCAGGTCATTGAGCATAGTACTTAGGTCCTCCAGCGATTCTGCCATAAAGACTTATATCGTCGACAAATCGAAGGTGAGCGATGTACTCGCCATTGACGTTAATGCCGTATCCTTTCCAGTCCAGTAGCTTGAAAACGACTTCTCATGCAGCGGTGAAGAGTTTCAGGGATATAACGTCACTCTGTCTTACACCTCTCTGCAGTTGGATAGGTTTCGTACTTTGGTTCTGTACTCGGATAGCCCTACTGTACAAACACTTCAGCACTTCGATATACCGACAGTCAACTTGGCACCACTGAAGGCACTGCAGCACCGCCCAAATTTCGACAGATTCAAAGGCTTTCTCATAGTCCACATACGCAAGACATAGTGGCAAATTGTACTCCTCGGTCTTCTGTACAATTTGCCGAAGGGTATGTATGTGGTCCATGGTGCTAAAGCCTTTTCGGAAACCGGCTTGTTCGGGAAGCTGCTTCGAAGGCAAATCGGTCTGTAGTTTTTCAAGAGAACATTGTCGCCTTTCTTGCAGAACAAAACCACCGCACTTCTACTCTATGGAGGACGGAATTAAAGAACTTCTGAATAATTTCAAGCACCGGTTTTCAACCCGCTTTCAGAACCTCTGCTGTAATTCCATCCACGCCCGGGGACTTGCCGTTTTTAAGGTGCTGGAGAGCTATTCTAATCTCGCTCTGACTGAAGTGTGGGATATCATCGGAATGGTTTCGTATAAGACTTATTCTTGGATCGTTACTCAAACTTGCGTGTGGCTCCAACGATGATGTGTACACCTCCCCATAGAACGTCTCAATCTCACTCAAAATCTCAGGTGTCCCGGAAACGATGTTGCCACATTTGGTCTTCAGCTTCGACAGTTGGCTCTTTCTGGCAGATAGATCTCTGGCAAAGACTTTGGAGTCCTGATTCCGCTCGATCGCTTTTGCAATACGAGCAGTATTAAAGTTGCGCAAGTCCCACGGCATGCAATTTGAGATCTGTGTGTTCAGTTGCCTGTATGTTGTCAAATATACTGAAGTCTAACAGCCATGAGATTAAGAATGTGATCGGAGAGTTCTTGTGTTCTTCTGCGGCGGGTCTTGCAGAACTTAGCTCCGACCGCATGGACAATTTCCACAAGCTTGTCATTCATATCGTCCACTGCATTGCAGTCTTCTAGGCACTAAAAACGGTTTTGTAACTAGAGCTGAAAGGTTTCAGGACTCTGGATTAGAGCACGAAGGGGACGGAGCGTTGCCTTTATTAGACGACACCTCTCCAACTTATTAATTACGTTCAGTGTGTCTCTAACCATTCGGTGATCGCTACTAGTTTTCACCCTCGCAATCACTGAGACATCACTGAACAGTTGCCGCCTAGTCGTCATAATGAAGTCAATCACATTTTTTGTCGAACCGTCGGGGCTCACTCCAGTTGCTGTGGGGCCGCTTCTGGAAGAAAGAGTTTATCATAAAGAGTCCCTCTTTCTCCATGAAGTAGGCCAGCTGCTGGCCTCTGAGTTCCGTTGCCCTATTCCAAATTTCCCTACCCTCAGCTCGCCGTTCTCTTGTGCCTAGTTTTGCGTTGAAGTCTCTCATTAACACCGTATAGTGGGTTTTGGAGGAATGCATTGCCGAGGTTGGTGCGTAAACCTGTATGACCTTCAACGAATACAGTTTGGTATTTCTGAGTATAAGGTACGCAACCCTCGTCGACACACTCACAATCTTTACTACGTTGTTAACATGATACTTGTGGACGATAAATCCAACACCTCCTTGTGACAGATGGTCGCCCTCCAGGTGATAGAACAAGTTGCCGGATTTGAGGATTACCGTGTCCTCCCCCAGATAATCCTATAATATTCCAGCGCAACTTGTCTATCTCGTCTTCCAGACCCCGCGAGTCACCTGCATCCATTGACTTAATGCACTCTCACCATGTCGTCACTCAATCTAGTATGGGGCAGCTGAAAAATGGCAACATGCACAACACATTATTTCTGCACAAAATGGCCCAATATTTGATAAAAGTTCATTTCCCTCCTTTTATAATGAAAACTAATAAAACGTACAACAATTTGTAATATCCACCAATTAATGTAATAAAGAATACATAGCAAAGTCGATTTAAATAGGTTGTAAAAGTAATTTAACACGCAAAGTCCTACCCACAGTAGTTTTAACTTCATCATAATTATAAATAAGTTCAGTTCCCGTGATCTTTAAATGCTTATTCTACTTACGATCTTATCGCCCGCTATATTAGAGCACTACATTGGACACGTGTAAGACAAGACAAGTGTGTTTGCGCTTATTCATCATCATAATCATCATCATTACAACCGTTCACAAGTCCACTACTGAACATAAGCCTCCCTAAAGAAATGCCATAAAACATGGTCCTGAGCTCCCTGCATTGTAAAGACTCACGTGGCTCTAAAATATAACCGTATAAAAATTTTAACTGTCTAAAATCTAAAAATTGTTAATATACGTATCAAATAATATAACCGTTATACGAATACTCATACACTCCTTTTTCCTTTATTAGGTAGGCGTGTCATAAAATAGGTAGGACCTAACACATCATCACTACCTATCCCTTGTATTTAAATTTTCGAGGAGTTGAAATGAACTATATACAAATAAACATAAAAACATTTAAATATGTTTCAATAAATTCAGAAAATGCACATAACATATTGTATTGAATACAGATCTAGACATGTCGATAAAGGGTAGGCATCTGACAAGAAAATTGTACCGAGACGAGGAGTCAGTCATTTAGTATAGGTAATAATAGTTCGCGATTGTACTTCGCATTAGTCTCTGGTTTGGTGAGTTTTTGAAGTATACATTGTCTCCAATTTCATCTACTTGAATATTACTGAACTACATATTTAAATTAACTGCGAAGTATAATATGTAATATATACTATGTAATATAATGTCTATATTTTATGTATGTAGAAGGTAAGTATAAGTTTGTTTTCCTATAACAATACACTGAATATTTTACGAAATTATGTAAATCTGTAATAATAATTATAATAAATGATTTTTCTCGTGTAAAAAACTTAAAGCAATTAAAAATAAAGGATTAATGAGTTTAATCTTTTCTAGTAAATGACTGCTTGGTTGCGTTTAAATCAATTCAATGAAAATTTATTAGTATCTGAAGCATACTAAATTGTGTTGTATATTGCTAATAATGATAAAGGTTCCTTTCGTCTTCTTTAATCTGTAGCGTTCCATATTCTACGTGCGTTAATCAACTTGTGTCTTGTTTCTCTAAAAGTGTAACCAAACAAATTTAATTCCTATATGATTCATGGTAAATCGTAATAATTAATTAATTAGACAAATTATTTAAAAAAATAGTAAAATTTAGAAAATTTAGAAGAAAAAAATATTACGTATTTTTATGATGTTCTTGCATTGTCATCAGAATTAGAGCTATAATCAAAATTTCAAGTTTCCAGCTCACCGGGAAGTTAGTTTAAAATCAATTACTAAATTCGAAAACGAGGAACGACACACAAACAAGAAAATGACTTAATAAAAACGTGGTAAAATATACAGGAGTATGTCTTTTTAATTTGTAAGCGCTTTAGTTATAAGCGTAAAATTACTGTGTTGAGTGTACCCGACTCCACTAATCCAACGCGACTAATGGGCTGCCTTTACTCTATTTATTATACTGCGATGTAACCGTAGATAAAGGAAATTCGGATTTTAATGAGCGATCCGGAAATTGAAAAGATTATTTTATGTCAAAACAGTGAGACATATTAAGCATAGTAGGATAGTTCTACTAACGTAGTAAATAAAATAATAGTCTGTAAAAGTTTCACCGAGGCAATCTTCTAAGTGTTGAAGGAGTCTCACCACCTATTCTACTAGAACTAGTTCTTTTTCATCGGTTCGTAAAAGTCAACTGCTGGACACGAGCCTCTGCTGTTGTAGGGAGGATTTGCGTTGCCAGATGTTTAACACCTTTGACGCTGGTGCGGGTATTTTACGTCAGTTGTAAACGCATTCTCCATAGTCACCTCTGACGATACCCACGCTACAAAACTGTTTCTCTCTTACACTGGTTGGATTCCCTTAAGCCGCCACATACGGCAGCGAGCACTGTTATTGTTTGAAAATATAATATTATATAAAGCTTTCGTTTAATTTGTTAGACAATAACGGTGCTAGTAGAATAGGTGGTGGTTTTATATTGGCTAGGGGTCCGTCTGAGTAGCTAACACTTCATTATCTACTTATGCAGTATAATCGCTGCTGTGTTTTATGTTTTAAGGGTAAGAGAGTATAACTACAGACTGTAAGACATACAATCTAAGTTCACATGCGTGATATATGATAGATGCCTGTTGAAAGTTAGTTGCTCTACGCACTGCAGTAGCCTATTCTTATGCGTGGACAGTTGATTCGTTTGTCACTTCAATTATTAGGAACTGGACTTACAAGAACGCAACACCTTGCTCCAATTCTTATCAGTGAGCTTTACATTCCCTCGCCGGATTTTATTTTCCTCAGGCATAAATAAAAAACTTTGGTCAGAAACCTTTGGCAACATCAGAAAATTGATAGGATTCTTCGAGGAGCTTGGGTGGCTCGATTATCATTAATTCCTGCCCACACGCAAAATACTCGTTTAGTCTTGGAGTTGCCTAAACCAGCCAGTGTAACACTAACATTTATCGGGAGGCCTGTATTCAACAGTACAGTAGACTTTTGATAGACTCTCATGAGTGAATGAATGATGCCAAAGTTGGGAATCAAACACGGAATTATCATTTAATAAAATTCAAACGAGTATCTGCTAGAGTCCGATATGTAAATCGATTTAATGTGTGCTTTTTCCTAACCTGTTCTGTTTCGTTCCATTTTCTTTCTAACAATTGTTAACAAGTCGCAAACATTCCCATGTTGCCTGGTTAGCCTAACTAACTGTGATAATTGAGCTAACTTGTTCAATTTTTACCTTTACTTATATCTTTACTTGACTAATATCTTTATTTAGATTTTTTATACATTTTGTTGTTACATGTTGTTATATACGAACAACAAGGACTGTAGGAAGGTAGAGTTTGGAGATTTATTAGTTAGTGATTTCTCATATTTACTTTATTAAATTAAACGCGATAAAATCGCGATTTTTTTTGTTTTTAAACTTAAATGTGTTTACTATGAAAATTAAACCGAAACTACAAATTTTGTCTATTTGTCTTTTTGTAAGTCAATCCCTTAGCGCATGTATGATATGATAACAGCGGGCAAAACTTAAAGTTTTATTTCAATTGATCAATAAAATACGGTACCATAGCGGGAGACAATCATTCACGTGAAGTAGCTGTGGACTGTAACAGTGTTTGGTAGTAGGAGTTAGAGCACCTGGGTACAACGCCACGGTTTCTGGGTTCGAAACCCAGCCTGTACCAGCATTTGTCTAAAAAAATTTTGGTTTCGATTCTAATTGTATTGTGGTTGTCCTCATGTCTCTATCGATGTATCATTATCAGAATTACGTGCTAAAACTAACAAAACACTTTCTTAACATTGTAGAGCTACGCTGCATTTATTATGGTTGTAGCATGAATGCATCGGATCGATCGAGGTAGGACCACGTTATCACAGAATACCAGCATTTAATAGCAGTTTTGCGAGTTTAGAGAACCGGAGACCCTTTTTACTGGAAAAGAGGCATTCTATCTTAGGCTGACAACGGATCTGCGCTTGGATTCTTAATCAAGGATAAATGTCTATGGACCACAGCATCCACTTACCATCAGGTCGACTGCATGCTCGTAAATAAGGATACTATAAAAATTAAAATGATCGCGTGAGTTAAAGTTTTACGTTACGTTACGAGTAATTTAAAGATGTATTACAGTTGCCTAAAAATAACAGATAACGCTCATTAAAATTAATCTGTTAATAAATTTATAATTAAAATAAGCGAACTGAAAAACAACAAAATGATTAAGAAAATTTTGATATAAATAATTTTAAATTATATTACAAGGGGTAAGTACATACACAAACTGAAGTTTTATCTTTGTTTATTTGCTTGACTATGGCAAATTATACCTCATCGTAAGAATGGATATTTGATAATGGAACACTTACAATTTAAAATATTTTTAGGTGTTTGGAAAAAGCTCTCTCCATGAGAATCTAGCAGAAATCTCCTCGGAGCAATGGAGCTTAGACGACATGATTTCAATTCGCGCTATTATTTACTATAAATGATTGGCTATAAAAAAAGTTACTGGTAAGCGAAATGTTTGACGGCTCTCCACTATATGAAGTTGGATACAGGTGACTCAGGACCGTACTTTGTTTGGGGCCTATGTTCAACAGTGGACTTGTGATGGGATATAATGACGACGGCGATGATGACGATGCAATTTGAACCTGGCAAGAAAAAACGTTTGAAATATACTGATTGATTAAATATGGCAATTAAACTCACTGTCGACTTTATAGATGAGATGAGTCAAGCTCAACGAAATGTCAGGTTAAGCACACAGAAAACGGTCGCCTCGTTTTTCTGGAAGACGATTCATATTTCTAAGGTAGTGCCACAGCATCATGGAATTGTTAACTTCGAGTGGTTATGTGACAACATACCCCTTGAATATATTTATGTAGTAATGAATAATTACAGGTCTTAAGGTATTCCATTTTAGTACGTAGAACTAATAATGCATCTGTAGGCTTCTTTATTTAAAGTAAGCTGCATGTGTCCATGGGCTGCAGTAGCCACTTACCAGGACTGTAAATTCGTTTGTCGTTGAATAAAGTTAGTAAGTTGTTCGTTGTAATTCAAATTTATAAAATAAATAGGTAAATAAATAAATCGCAATACCATCAAACCGCATAAGAGCTTATCGTAAAGATAAAACCATATTTAATTCATTTCGATACGATAAAGATAATTATTATTAATGATAACAGTCTAGTGTTTATACCTAGAAATTGGCTTGACGTGCACCATGATATATAAATTTATTAATAATATTGATAAGAATAATATGGTACCCTTGAGATTTGAAATCGCTCAAACAATGCATACATGCCCTGTACGCTAGATAATGGCAACATATATGTAACGGAGTTTAAAATATGTATAAATTTTGTCATTACCGCCATAATGGGAGCGTTAAGTGAAAAGGTTGGTGAGATGTCAATAATACAACTAACCTACGGCGCGGCGGGGAGTTATGAAAATAAAAAAGTTTTTCACCTGCGATCACCAAACCCATAAAATAAGGTATTGTAAGAATTCATCATCACCCTAGCATAATGACGATGTACCACCCGACAGACTAGTTAAATGTATCAACCATATATAAATATGATAACAAATCTATCGCATACTTTTAATCTCTAATATTAGAGTTCTTAAATATTATATAAATATTGAAAATGATATGAATCATTAAATAAAGCAATGTGACTCTGCAAAACAAACCATAAAACGAACAGATGCGATAACGGTGACGAACAAATCGCCTTACTCGTCAAATACGTCGTGGACCACCTCTCCCATAAAATCGTACACCATAATTCAATAAGATCCTCACTAGGCGTTCTCGGAATCTATGCCGCGGTAGGTCTGAAACCTAAACAAATATTGACGGAGTCCGACCGCGCCAGTGTAATATGTATTAAACACAATTGTACACACGTTTTTCCATGTGTACATTGGACGTTCGAGTGCACAGTGAAAGTCACACCGTGTATAGTACGATTATAGAAATAGCTACCGGGTGTATAAACATTATTCTTCCTATTTGGCGGTCCCCTGTTTTCCATTTTTCCCGGGACGTCACGTACGCGGATTATATGCGAAAAGATGACTCAGAAGATCGAGCTTTAAGTATGATAGATAAGTATCTTATCTTACGTATCTCCAAGCACGTATTCTCGTAAGAAGTACACTAGTTCCTGGAACGTGTACCAGTACGCACACGATTACGCTCAATAAAGTAAAACATTATTAATATGAATAAAGCTTGCACAAATATACTTTAGAATATATAGAAAGGCAGACAAGTAAGTCAAATATTAAGAAATTTATTAGTGAGCTTCTGGTAATACTTCGAAAATCTAATGTGGCCTCAAATTTTTCATGATATTAATTTAAGAAAGTTGATGTACCGGCTGGAAAAGTTACATATCCTTGGTTAATTTTGATTTCCCAGACATACTGACTTCTTTTACTCTTCTCCCTTACTGCCGAACACATATACGATTTATTCAAATAATTTAAATGTATGATTAATAATATTCTGGTATCGAACCAGACCTAGACAGACGAGGCCTATGTTCAGCAGTGAAACAGTGATTAAAATGTAATAAGTAGAAAAATATACATAATCAAGAAATAGTCTGTTCGGTAATGAGCCCCTTTTTAAATATTATATGAATATAATATAGTTTTTCTTTACATAACATACATTAAAATATACAATATTTCTTACTATAGTAAAAAAAACTGCTGCCGTATAGTGTCAAGAACGCTAGCTGCGTTTCCTTGCTAAATGGCTATACTTAGCTTTTGAGCAAGAAAAGAACCAGCCAGTCGCATATACAGTTCCTTTAAGAACTTCACAGCACGTGGACGCTAAGGACCGATAGTCTCTCTGTCTTACTTCAAACAGAAGTGAGAAACAAATTATAATAACGAATATCAACTCTACAAATCCCTGTTGGAAAAGTTGGATACCATATTGTTATCAGTGACGATGTTGTGAACAGTATAAGGACTACTTAGCGGTCAAGATAAGATTCAAGCTTTACATACTTAGTGTGTTGTAACAAATGCCCTATATAAATTTTGATAAGGAAATGTTTTTGCTAAAAGGAAAACGTCCTCTTAAACAATAGATTAGAGTAAGTTATTACTTGCATCCATTCCAAGTTACTCTTGGGT
Source organism: Parnassius mnemosyne (assembly GCA_963668995.1). Lineage (NCBI taxonomy): Eukaryota > Metazoa > Arthropoda > Insecta > Lepidoptera > Papilionidae > Parnassius > Parnassius mnemosyne. Next base: position 14,314,155 of record CAVLGL010000092.1, on the reverse strand, counting down.
GTTAAATATGACGAAATATTATTGTAAATACGTAACAACTTATCGGTCTAAAGTATTATTCCTGTTGAAGTTGTTTGAAGAGGTGAATCCAATATTGTCCTGATCTTTTTCACTCACTCATTTCTCAGAAAAGGAAAAATATGTATCTTAAAGTTTATTTAATTGCCCTTTTCAGTAAGACCAGTGATATCTCCACACCTATAATCCTTAACAGCAGTTAAAATCCACTTCTCGAACCACATTACGCAAATCAAACGCTTTAACAAGCTTGAATTAAGTGCAGGTTGTCAAACCAGCGTGTACACGTATAAAAAGCTAGTTGTCTCACAGTTAATCACAACGTCCACGAAAAAGGGTAGTGATGGACTATTGCTGAAGTAGTAACTATTATTTAATGTGTGCTTCTTGTAGTATATAATTTATGCATAGCAATATTTAAACTGCAATATTAATGCTAACTTAAATTTAACCTAATAAAATTTTATTACAAATTAATCTAAACGGAAAAAAGTTAATGTAACATTATAACAAATAATGAAATAAATAATTCACATGAGCAATGAGTCAGACATTTGAAGGGGACTTTAGATAAGCGTTATAAAATCTCTACCTGGGCGGCCGGGGTTTGTGTCCAGGCCGGACATGAAGTCATTCATTTACGTGTTTGCGGTCTCATAAAATTACGTATTTCTTGCGGGTATACCTTGAAATTATTATTTGTTTAGTATGTAGTAATAAAATTCGATATTGTGAGATGTTTATTACTTTAGTAAAATTATTTGTATATTTTGCATATAAATTAATATATAATATTACTAGTTGTTCCCCGCGACTTCGCCCTAGTGTTGCCCAAAATCGGTCTTGGTCTTGCAGTCTTGGTCTTGTTCTTGCATTTTTGCAAGACCAAGACCAAGAACAAGACCGCCTCTTTTTAGCAAGACCAAGACCAAGACTGACCGTGCAAGATTTGCGCAAGAACAAGACTTAGCTTGCGAGACTCTTGCGTCTTGCAGTTAGGACTAAGTGTCGTTTCAGGGAGTATAGGAGTTCGGGTATACGCTTAGGAACTCTATGAGACGCAAAAAGTATAATGAAAAATAAATTTGGAAAATTGGACTTATGCGCATTACGAACAATACCATAAATATACATAGCGAATGAAAATATCCATTAAAAGAAAAAAGAGTGCATCCCTAGTTTTGACCATCTGCACTTTGATAGTGCGCGGCGTCTTGTTGTCGGCGTCATCAAAGGTCGGATACTGACCTGTCAAAGAAATTGTGCAGCTATTCGAAAGTACAAGGTCAAGATACACGTGCCGGCGGCTACTATTGATATCGCATAATCGTCGCCGCCGCGCCACACGCACTACATTTGACACTGTTTGATTGCCGCCACAGAGTACGTTTCAAAGAATAAAATAAGTTTCCGGGTGCTCAGAATGGACACGAATACATTATCCTGATCTCGCAAGAATTCTTGTAATTAGATAATAGGTAGGTATAGTAATTATTATAAAATTAACTATATGGATTTATAGTAATTACTTACTATTATTGTTATTATTATTACCTAAAAGATAAACATGTTCAGTAAGTTCACTGCAAATCTCGACTTTTGCAAGTGTGTGTTTTTAAAACACAAAGTGCTCGAATATGTCGTCACGCATTTGATAAATATGGTTGACACCATAGCACTTTTAAAACACTTGAAATGTGTAAAAATGGATCTGGATCTTGCCTTCAAGGCTTAGTTATTAAGGAGTTGGAGGGGTACCTAGGTAAACCCAGAGCCGTCATCTCGGAAGACATTTTAGACTGTTGGAGGACGCATGAGACAAAATATCCGATTTTATCGAAGATGGCCCGTGATTTTCTTTTAATACCTGCAACTTCAGTAGATACCTGCTGAGAGATTATTTTCTAAAGCATCATTAGTAATTATAAAACATAGAAATAGGTCAAGTGATGAGTCAGCCAGATGGTTACTTTGTATTAACGCTTTGTCAAAATAATAAATATAAAGTAACAGTAATGTCAAAGCTGTTGTGTACATACTGTGAAGTAATTTAATTTGCGTCGTATTTTATTTTTTATTTAAATAAATGGTATATTGTATAACTCTTTTATTCCGTTTCATATATGGTGAGGGTCCATCAATCTCTTTCTAGAGAGATAATGTTATTTAAAATACAGTGTAGTTATTGCCATTAATTTGTTTTTATATGTATGTTTAACCATGTTTTAGCACATGAAGCTTATTAAATGTAAACGTTTATTAAGAAACTGACGCCCGTGGCCGTGGGACACGGTAGATATCTCAGTTGGTTAGAGCATCGGCACGGATCGCTTAGGTCGTAGGTTCAAACCCCACCCGGTGTCAGTTGATTTTTCGAATTTCTCATTAAATGTTTAGACATTTATTAATATGGTCTTTACCATGGCTATGTTAATTCAAGCTCAATATGTACCTACTCTGTTAAGTTGTTCTAAGATCTAAAGTAACGTTTAATAAATAGTAATAGGCTAATAGGTCATTGCGAGACTTGCGAGATTCTTGCTGCAAGACCAAGACCAAGACCAAGACTCGGAGCGCAATACCAAGACCAAGACCAAGACCAGGTGTATTGGCGCAAGACCAAGACCAAGACTTGCTAAGTCTCGTCTTGTTCTTGCATTTGGGCAACACTACTTCGCCCGCATGTAATTTAGGGTTTAATTTTTTTGCGAGGAACCCAAATTATTTTTCTAAAATAAAAGTAGCCCAAGTTACTCCTTATGACATCAGCTATCTGCCAGTGAAAGTCCCGTCCAATTCGGCCGTTTCGGAGATTAGCCGGAACAAACAGACAGAAACAAAAATTTTAAAAGTGTATTTTGTTATAAGTATTTTACAGCGTTTTACAGTATTTAGTAAAACGCTGTTATTTTGACATAACAAACAGACCTTCAATTTTATTTATTTGTTTAGATAACCGTTTGTAGGAATACACCGACCTTTAATCTGAAAAGGAGATAATTTTAAATAGATTTTGAAACTCTGAAAGGAAAAGGAATGGTATCCTTTATCTTTAAACGTTCTAGTACAAACCAATTACTATTTTAAACAAATTAATATATTAAACGGGGAATTTTATACATTCTAATTAATTTATATCAACCTTGAGAACGGTTGTAGTTGAATGGCGTACTTGTTTCTTGTCTTTACTGATGTAAAAATCTCTTGACAATGAGTGTCGATAAATATAATATATAACATCATTATAATATGATTGCAGCACAAAATAATTTGTCGCTATTTGGATGTCGTAATAGTCGAGAAAAGGAAATTGCACTTTTTTATAGAATAAGGCTGACAAACGAGCACACAATTCACCTGAAGCAAAGAAAATATACACTATGAAGGTACCTGAAGGTAAGTGGATGCTGTGAATGATGTCTATGGAGACACCTACATCTGTCCTCGATTAAGGATCAAAATGCAGATGCGTTGTCAACCCTGAGGACTAAGATGGAATGCCTCGTTTCCAGTAAAAACGGTCTTCGGCTCTCTACACTCACCATACGAAACACAGCAGCATTGAGCTGTTTTTTTACCCTGGTACAACCACAATATAGCTGCAGAGTGGCTCTACCAAGTAAAAAAAAATTGCTATTGGCCTCCGATGGCGTCTTAGTCTTCTCAAAATTACCACAACTAACAGTTTACCACAATAAAGCTATTTTATTGTATGATGTAGGGACACTTATAACCTCATTCTCTGTCTAGGATTCCGTTAGGGTTCGTGATGACAGGACAGTTTTTCCTCAAAAACACTTTGTTATACAAAAGCATATGTTAAAAAAATTATTATGAAGTAAATTTTCCCCTATCACTGTCCTTTTACAAATTTCACAAAATTCTTCAAACAGAGTTTTATTATTCCTATAAGTGTCAAGGCATATTACCGTGGGTCTCGTACACAGTATAAGATTACTATAATTTAAACAAAAAAAGGACGAAGGCTTTTTAGACCTCGGAGTGATTGATGACCCGCAGAGCTCCAAACACTTGACAGGTACACCCTGCAAAGCAATTACCATCTTTATCGCCTACAAAAACCACCAACCAGCCGTTGGAACCTGTTTGACTTGTACTTATAGCTTTTATTTTGTTGCAATGGTCCCGTAGGAAATGTAAATATTTTATTAATATATAATGAAAAATAAAACTAACATTTAATATTTTAATTATAAATATTTTTATATTATGTATTTTTCTATTAATTTAGTATTATAGTCTAGTATATTACCGTGTAGTGGCGGAGTAATAATATCCACTACCCCATATCATCCCGTGGGTGTCGTAATAGCCGACCGATACAAATCATCTGATTTGAAATTTTAAAAATTTTACATTTTGGGCAGCAGCGTCTTCATAATAACGACTAAAACTAAAAAAAAAGTTCCATTGCCAAACAGCTTGCCAAGCTTGGTAACTATGCCCAATGAGGTAATCTATGGGGAGGCCTATGTTCAGCAGAAGACTAGAGATTTCGAATTCCATATAATTGAAGTATGCTCGGCATTTATATACGATTTTATTGAGTTTAAAATATCATATTAAAATATAAAAGATAAATAAAAGTAATTGATGTAAAAATCAAAACAGTAATCTAATATATAAAAATTAATATTTGTTTGTTGGCTGCCATACCGTTCATTAGATTGCACCAATACTTTGTCAAGCTTATTGCTTGCACTTGCGCAAAGTTTATAGACATAGTACAATTAACTTACGGTAGATAGCGCACGTATCGTACAGATTATTTGAAAGTCATATATCATTCAATTTCAATGAATGTATTATTATTCCTAATTAAACATTATAACCCTTACAAATTTAAAACAATATTTCCACAATATTTCTTCTGTGGAAACAATGCGCCGGGTACCGGCTAGTCTAATATATAAAAAATTAAATCTGTTTGATCGTTCGTATTGTATGTGCTACCATACCGTTCATCGGATTGCGGTAAAACTATGTCATCTTATTGATTGCACTTGCGCGAAGGTTATAGGCATAGTGCAATTAACTTACACTAGGTGGTGCGCATATTGTACCAACAAATTTTTATTTGAAACTTATATATAATTCAATTTCAATGAACGTATTACCATTCCTAATTAAACAATATATCTCTTCCAAATTTAAAATGATATTTCCACAATTATTTCCTCTGCGGTAGCAACGCTCCGGGTACCAGCTAGGTATAAAAGAAAAATATAAAAATTATGTGTAGTATCATCATTATCATCATCATTACAGCCCATTTCACAAGTCCACTGCTGAACATAGGCCTCCCCCAAGGAATGCCACAAAGCACGGATTTGAGCCACCTGCATCCAACGACTTCCTGCATGTCTTACCAGGTCGTCACTCCCATCTAGTGGGGGGACGCCCTACACTTCGTCCGCTAGTACGAGGCCGCCACTCGAGAATTATTTTTCCCCATCGGTTGTCCGTTCTTCGAGCTATATGGCCGGCCCATTGCCACCAGCTTACTAATACGTTGGGCTATGTCGGTCGCTCTGGTTTTACTGCGGATATCCTCTTTTCTAAGCCTATCACGTAGAGAAACTCCGAGCATATCCCTCTCCATAGCTTGCTGAGCGACCTTGAGCTTCTTCATCTGGTCAGCATTGAAGGACCACATTTCAGTTCCATAGGTCATCACTGGCAACACGCACTGGTTATACAGTCTCGTTTTCAAGTTTTGAGGTATACCTGACGAGAAGATGTGCCGTAATTTCCCGACCGCTGCCCAACCGAGTTGAATCCGTCGATTGACCTCTCGGTCAAAGTTGGAATTACCTAGTCGGACTATTTGTCGCAGGTAAACATACTCGTCAGCAACAAATGTATACTACACATTCGTCTTAAAATTTCATAGTACGCGAGCAGAGCCATTGCGATCCCCGCCGGCGCCATAGAAATACTTAATGCAATTTTAAGTGCAGATTTATCAGGTGCTCCAAGGCGGAGGAAAACATGCAAGTGAGAAATTAATGAAATGTATTAAAGACATGTGAAATCCTCTAACACGTATAAGGGCAGAGCGGTGGACTCTTCCTTGCTCTAAAACTTCTCAGAAATGAAGCAGGCTTCATATTATACTCAGCAGTGGATCACATGTAAAACGGTTGTTCTTTTGGCCCGTAACAACTACCTTTGGACATGGGCATCTAACGTACCAGCACCAAGCGTATCGCACCTTTGGGCTGTGCCTGTCACCGGTTTGTGTATTTACGTTTGGTGTAAACGAGACAGATTTACCACCACCTATCGTATCGTATCTTGATATACCTTGGTATATCTTGATAAATCATGGTATACTTATCGTGATGGATTCTCATACGTCGCCAACACACTGCGTACGTATAGGCTGTTATTTCACTTTTTTAGCATTTTTGTATACGAATTCAATAATACGATATAAAATTAAAGTATTATATTGTTCGCAATACAAGACAATTAAGGACAAAACAGGTCATTATTTTATGTTTAGGAAGATACTTGAAACGAAAATTCATTACAAAATATTCAAATGAAGTGTTTTCTTATTTTATCGGCGTGGTTGTCATGACAGTTATTTATTTGGTACAGTAAAGGAGAGGTCATAGTCAGGCCAAATGGGCAAAGAAGTAAAAATATTAGGCAGGTGGATATCTTTAGTGGTTTGTTTAAGAATAACTTACAAAACAGTTTATACCTTTATGGACGTAATCATATGCAAACATTGTAAGCTTTCTTATTTAAAGAAAGTCCAATGAAGGAACATTTTGTGAAAAAATTAGTTCCGATATCTGTTCCACGAGTACAAGCTTTATTTTAAACACAAACATCACTTGGCGGTAGGACTCCGTCTCGAAAAGTGCTATCCCTTTACTATTGTCTACTACCAAGCAACTGTGCGTGCACTGCTATTTATAATTACAGGATGTGTGGCATTCCATGTTAGTCCTCAGAGATGACAACCCATTTGTAGCCTTCTTTGTTTGAAGCTGTTTCCATGTGTTGGTCCAGCGTTGGACACCATCAGATCAACTTTATAAAAAAAACACTTTTTAGTAAACATTTTGTTATAGAGGACAAAGACAACCGAAGGGTATAAATTAAGATACACATCATTAAAATACGGAGAATCACTAGAAAACTTAAAATTGTTTTCATAATATTATTAAGATTTAGTTAACTTTCAATAATTGATTTATTTCAGCAAAATAAATCAATTATACACAAAATTTCGTCTCTACCAAAACAATACCTTAAGCTACGGAAGATATTTACACGGTACGCTCATAACTTGCGCCAACTCATAGCACAAGTGTAAAAAGCTCGTTAATCTCCTAACGACGACGGTCTAATTGTGAACGCATATCAAGTTCCAATTAGATGCTGGATATAATGACATAAAACAGCGTGCATCGCGACAGGTAGGCCGAGACTGGTTGTAAGTCGCGAATTATAAGAGAGAACGAGAGGTGTAGAATTACTTGTAAGAGGAAAAGAGGTGAAGCATTCGTAATGTGTCTCTAATATCATAGACAATAGCATAATATGATATAAGATCACAAGTTTAACGTAATTTTAAAGATTGATTGAGATTAGATTATCTATATTTAAAATATTTTCGAGGTATAATTCCTGATTGGACACAACTCCTTGGAAAATTTATTACTTATAAGATTATCTTCGATGATTATCCACAATAGATCAATCGCATTGAACAACCATACTTTTTTATGCTATTTGCGTTTGTTTTTCTAAGTGGAACGTCTTCTCTTTTGTTGAAGAGTCCGTCTGGGATGATAAAATCCTGTTGCTTATTTTTGCCGCCAACAGCAGTACACAGCAATGTGTTTTGGTTTTAAGGATACGAGAACTACGTAGCATAATTGCAGACTGTAAGGTATTCCAGCTTAGTTCTCAGGGGTGACAACAAATCGGTAGACTTTTACTCGTTCGAAGTTGGCGCCATATTTGTCTAGGCTGCCATAACTTATTACTATTAGTTGGACTGTCGGTTTGTTTGTCACTCTTGCATTATAAACAAAATGTAAAGCATGGCTGTATCATTAACAATCGGTACCGTAATATGAGCATGAATACTTGTGTATGCTTGGTATGTTTAATTCAGAGAGCAGCTCTTGATTGTACCCAACAGATCTTGCTACGGCTGTAATGTATGTATGTGTCATTAGTGAAGTGTATTGTGTGTGGTTTATAGTCGATACCGTCTCCACGATAGTAGAATAAAAGGTGTGTTATTTGTCATTTTTGTTAGATGGACCTTCTTTACTTATATTGTCAACAACGGACATAACAAATAAAATTATATATTTTGGTTTTGCTTTTTATTCCACATTTTAAGAACTTTAAAGATATTCGCTTATACAATATTATATAAGATCTAAATAACGGATTTTAATAAAACTCAAAAGTTAATTTTTGTTTTCTTAATTATACTAAAATCGCTTGAAAAGCAATTCGCGGGTACAATTTATTTTGAACAGAGGCCCGTCTTTGCGTGGTGTTTTCAAGGCAACAGTGAACAGGCCTTTACCACTTGTCACCAAGTGTAGTATAAGAGGTAAATATTCTAGGTAGTAGTTACAGTAAACTAGGAAAAATTGTTGTCAATTTTATTTTATTTAAAAACTCCAAATGTCCAAAATAAAAAAAAAACACGACCGAAAACGAATAAATATTGTTAAAATACATAGGTACTTTGATCACTGTAGTCTCAGATAATAATTGTTTGGGGCTAACATTTAATTCGTACGCAATTATTTATTTCGTTAAAATATAAAAAAATATGTATTCGGTATTTTTAGTAACTTATGTCTAAGACTACATATGTAAATGGCAACCCTACTAATTTATCATCCGATGAAATCCATTTAGCGGCCCGATTGATTGATGGACGAGAGGTTCATATTTATTTTTAATATGCGCGCAAATAGATAATGTTTCTAAATATATTGAGCGTAAAAAACGAGAAGCAGTTAGATTTAAAAAAAAACTTTATGGTAACCTATTTATTGGAGGTGGTTTTTCTGTTTTCGTGTAAGTATTATTTACTTTGTGTCAATGATAAAATTGCATTTGGCTGTTATTATAAAATATACATTTTACTACAATGCACACAGGTAAATAACATCTTAAAATATAAGAAGTAATTAACTAATTTAAAAACAACTAAATCTAAACTAAAATAAACTTTTCGAAAATGTATTTGTGAATAAAAATACGAAACGAAGACTTAATAAAAAAACTACTTAGTAACCATTATACAGAGTTTATATATATAATTAATTTGTAACCCAATGTCCAAGACATTTTAACGCATTTGTAGGGCCCGAGAAAATATGTGGAATTTTTAATACACTTTGGAAGCCGCGTTCTAATACTGTGGTGCCATATATCTCAAACAAACGGCAAAACATTGAATACAATGAATAAATTAAATATCAAACTATGCATTTGTCACTGTGGTCAAATAGAAAACGGGAAATCAAACGCTAAAACGTAAAATACTGATAATGTAAATTTAGCTAGCATAAAATAAACTTTCCCGTGCAATATTAATCGTTTTAAGCGTGTAATGCACTATAATTAATGAAAATAATTTCGGTTGCGGATCGCAATTAGCAAGGTATTTAACCACATCATAGCTATGAATTAATAATTTGAAATTAAAATTATTGACTGCATATTTGTAAGGTTTTTTTTTATTATTCATGGTATTTTATAATTCATTGCGATTTATTACCGTCATTTACAATCGTCTGATATTTCTGTCCTACAGTTGGGATTATTTTCCATGAACACGCTTAGCAGGCGTATTGGTGCTCTCAGTAAAAACGGTTCGCACCTTTAATACTATTTTTCATAGGCGGTCTGAGAATTTTAGGTCGTGGTCAGCAGGATTAAATGGCGAATCCTCGTGAGGCGACTTACATTTGTCCTCAAAGATGTGTCTTCGTGATGACCACGATCGCTCTGTCAAGAATTTTACACCAAAGAACAATACGTCGTGACGAATGTTATAACAAATTTTATAAGTCATGTAGTTCATGTTTTCCTCACAACCGTTCAGGCAATATTATAAAACATATAAAAGTAATCATAGATATCACAGCAAATCATATCTAACACATAAATAAAATAGAACTATTGGGTGTTGGAGTTTTTATATGGATTTTTGTTGAATGCTTACACGAAGGAAAAATAAATTATTACATTAAATTAAGGATCACATTACACCAATGTTATTATATACAAAGAATATAACAGTAACAATAGACATTCTATTATTATTCTCTAGACATATGTCCTAATACAATACAAGTGAGAATAAGCATACAAAATACAATCAGAAGTGGTTTTGCTGGAGTATAAGACTCTCTTCGGTATATCCTAATATTGTTCTTTGCTCTCAAAATTACATTCAAAATGATATGCAATTCATCGTCTTCATACAAAGAAATGAAAGGTAAGAATCGTGTATCGACTATAGTTGCTGACTGTATGTCAGTTGCATTATTATTTTTTTCCTGGTCCGGTACAGAGCGCGGGTCGTGGTGAACTGATCAGATTAGACTCTGTAACCGGTTCTCAAAAACATCCCGAGGAAAAGAAATAAGAAAAAAACGACACTAATAACAACAAATAACGAGGCGTTCGGCCGTGGCTCCAAAGGGATGTGCAGCCATCGATTAATACGTGAGAAATAAAATGTCGATCAATTAATATTTGTTTGGAATAAATGTCGGTATATATATATAATTTTACGATTGTAATATATATATTATAAGTTGAAATTGGTTGAATTTACATAATGACAAATCTTCTACTTCAGTATTCCCAAGTCCCAGAAAACTAAAGTGTACAATGAGCGTTTGTTATTCATGACGACATATGAAACGGAGACGTGGTTTCTCACTGCTGATTGAAAACTAAAAATAATTTAACGAAATAAAGAGAGGGCTATGGTCGGGATTTCTCTGTGTGATAACTTCCGAAACAAAGATAACCGCAGAATTCAAACGCAAATTGTATATTGCATGTCACATTACAAATTAAGGATAGTACAGTAGGACCAGAGTAGTATAGTAGAACCAGAGTAGCGCACCGACATAGCGCAACCTATTGCTAAGGTGCCCACTAAACTGTGTGACGACCTTATATACTATAGGCATAGTAATATACAATATAGTGCATAACATTTTTAAATGAATATAGAATTTTATGTAATGTTAATAATAATATAATTAAAAACTCAGAAGTTTTTTTTAATAATTTACTTTCGGAAGATATCAACACTTCATCGATACCTACCTAATTCTATACTATCACGTCACTATGAGAGGTGGAGTCAGATGAAATTATACGAAAATATTGTAACGATAGTGACAGATGATTATAAGCTGGCGATAAAACACACATAATTCTCACATAATGGCTGCATGAGGCGAGCCCTGGCATTAAGTCCCGGTGATAATTCCCACCTTGTCGTAGTTCCACGGAAATCAATTTTACATCAATACACTGAACGATTTATGTACACGATACAGATTGTAGTTCAATGGTGCGAGAAAGTCGTTGATTACTCTTTTGGATGAGTCCTTTTTATTTACAGTGTTCAAATATATTCTTTATTTCATCGTAGTCATTTTATTGCACAGGCTAGTGCTATGAATACAAGCAATATCCAGCTTAGCGATTGCTAATTTACTTGATAACAATATAACAGTTTTCTAATTAGATGCATGCTACATTTACTGTAATTAAAGATCGATGATCATTTATAACTGTTATGATGTTTACTGTTACACTTTTCATTGGTTTGAAGAACCCCCGTCTCCAAGTGAGAGTAGATAACGTAGTTCTCAACTAATGCAATACTTAGCGTGTGGTGCCGTCGTGAAGGAATCCATCTTTTTAGTCAAGAAAGTTACTACACGAAACGCCGGTAAAAATAATGTATATTTAACAAATGAAGAAAAAATAATATTTCGTCAAACTTAAAAAAATTGTTAGGTCCTCCTTTGGGAATTTTCTGTCGCACAGGGGGCTATGAAATGCTTATAATGAAAATGTATAGAATAAGTCAATGAAGTTTAAAATATTTTATTCAAACAGAGCCTTTGAATGTTTTAACTTTTTATTTATTAGTAAATATTGCCATCATCGACACTGATCCAAAAATTATACAATTTTATAGACTCTACTACTATACTCGAAATGCAACTTGCCATGCAACTATTTGTATTTATTACATTGATATTTGTTTAATTGAGTATGAACTTATATCTCTTCGTGTTTCAAACGAGATAAGCGACATTGTAACAAAATTAAAGAGATTATCTCAACACGAAGTCTAAACATGATTTGACCACAAATATATCGTCTAAGCACTGCTTGAGTGCTATTTGCATGCAAAACTTGAGATTATGCTCAGTTATTTACAAAAAAATAATGAGGGAACAATTAAAACATTTTTCATGTGAAGAAGTGTTTAACCCCAACAGGTAGTAGAATTGTTTCATTACAGTATACAAAAATACTAATTGCCAGTTTCAATTTTGTCATGCACGTGGCATTTTTGGGTGTATGACCTGTACAAGTGATGGTGGGTGTCGTAAGAGGCGACAGAGGGAAATTGAAACAGGTAATGGTCAACAGCATCTTCCTGATAACAATTCAAAATAGTAAAAAACTGCGGTTGCCAATACGCCCGCCAAGCGTGGTACATATGGCAAAATACCCCAATGAGGCAATCCTACGGCAAGGTCTATGTTCAGCAGTGGACTTTTATAGTAGCACACTATTATTTTCTATATTTGAATTTCTAACTATATTTTCTAAAATTTTAATGTTTTGTTATTCGTTATAATATTAATCGTAACTATTTAATGATTTTTTACAGATTTTTAGTTGTATTAATTAAAAAGTTGATGTGGGACGCACAGGCCTCCATTGAAGCTTGATATTTCATGAACTAAGTTATACGTGTACCACGCGATACGCGTAGTGTATTAAAAAATATATTTTTATTTAATTAAGTCAAAAGTAAGATGTGGTTAGTGGATTAGTTCAAACGGATAGAATAGTTCTAATGGTAAAGCCCATTACATTAAGCCCATATAATAAGTTATATTTAAGTTTAAGATTATAACGAACGCTATAAACTACGTGGAAATAAAAGCTTGTAAAAGCTATAAACTTACCAAAAACAGGACTTAAATCTGATTTCACAGATAATTTTCCAGAATAAGGTTCACCCGATTTTTCCTGGAACAAAAAACATAGAAATATTAAATAAAATCAAACAGTTCTGAAGTAAACGCGATAAAAAAGTTTATCTGTATTATATAACCAAACTTAGTCAACAAAAACTATGGAAGAAGTCGCAATCTCACCGACGTGACGTATCAACCGATTCATTCCGCTGCCGAGTTTTTACCCCGAACAATATCAACTACGATAATGGACATAACAAATCGAGATGTTTCCGCTTTCATTAATACCAATAACCGAATTTCCTCTATCTACACTGTTACGGAGCCAATGGGCCGTTTGAAATCTCGACACCTTAATGATATATTGGGGGTTATTCTCACAACTCGAACGAAATATGGTGATCGGTCATATTATATGGAATTAGATTTTATTTTGTCATACTTGATTTTGAAAATTTCATATATCGATTTCTGTTTACCTTCATAAGGTTTTATTAAATATAATCGTCTACATTATTAGTTATAATTTTTATCACAATTTACCGAACTTCATTGATATTTTCTTATATAAGAAAAAAATGTGAGAAATGTTTATGATGTATTAAGGTAATGTAAATCCATTTAATAAATTTTCGCAATAACAATTTGTACAGCAGTAATATTTGTAAAGACTGTAACAAGTTTTGCATCAAAATAAAGTAGCCGTAGAGTAAACCATACGGGAACTGAATGTACCTTGAAACTTATGGGTACACTATTCCATCAAGAAGCTACAGAACATGTACGTAATCCGTTCCAATCCTTCACAAAGCCTGAATTGATCGAGATGAGTTTACATTCAATAGAGCAACGGCTGCCTAGTCGAAGCTTACATTATAACGAGACAGATAAAATGTTAAGTTGGAGAGGCAAATGCGAAACCGAATACGCTTCATTAATACAAAAAATAACACCAACAATTTATTTAGTTATGTTCGTAAAATAGGAATATATTATTGACATATGAACTATAACCAAGTTATTAACAATTATCAATTAGCTATACCATACAATTTATAACGTAAAAAAGTACAATTAATACATTCGACAAACGAGTAGTAGTTGAGAATAAGCCCCTTTAAGGAGCTTCTCCTTCAAAAAGAGGGTCGTAATTGGATAAGTCCGAATCAGTTTACCCCACTCGGACACTTATACCAAATGAAGGATAACCAGTAACCCCAATTTATTAGTGTTTTTACTTGTAACCATTACAGAGTTGCAGGCAGGAATTGTTTTAAAAAAATTGTATTGCCATTGAATATTTATTCGATATGTATTCAGAGTACCTTCAACCAGCACACCAAGCGAATTCAGTTCTAAGACCGCACTCATATTAGTTTCGTGTTTCTTCTCATTATTGATTTGGACTATTTCCAAGCGTAGTCACTTCAACAAGTCTAACTGAACACCGAATTTGATGCAAAATTATAATTGTATTATTATTCTCATAAAGCCCGCATCAAATTACATGCCTAGCTGATCTGGTCTGATGTTTTGTCGGTGTAATTAGAGATAAAAACAAAGAACCATTCGCTACTAAATTTCATACTTACCAAATATGTAAACTCAGGCTAACTTCACAACAGGCAACAAATAAAGAAGAATATTTGTTGCCTGTTGCCAAAAATAAAGAACATACTCTAAACATTTATAGTTGTAATAATGGATCGAACTTGTTAAGGAAACCTGATCGGCAATTATCACTACCTGGAGACGTCTGCAACAATGTTTTAAACTGTAGCATCGTCGATACAAGTTTTGGTTATTTGCTCTTGATCATATCTTGACAAAACCGCAGCAGACAGCTGTGGTTTTTTTGATCAATGAAAATTATCGCAGAACGCGAATTCAGGTATAAACTACATTTCATGATATGCATCGTGTGGTTTGCTGTTCCGTATAAGGTATACGATACAACACTGCTGAGTATTGGCGGTCAACTTTTTTTTAATATTGCGAACAGAATATGCTATTCACTGAAATAATAAAACTACTTGTTTCCAAGTTATAGAATAAATAAATTATTCCCTTCATAAAAGCGCATACCATTATACAGTAACTTGTGTAACCAAAAGTGTTACTTGTCTACACAAATACTAAAAACAACGGTTGAACATATTCGTAGTACCATAAAAATAACAATCACTTACAAAAAAATAAAATCTTAAAAATAATATTGAGCTGAAAGAAGTTGCCACAATAATATGTATAACCATCACGAAATTTTTCCGAACAAAATTTCTTGTATTTTGTGAGTTAGTCAACTTTGTTAATTACAAATGGATAGGTTCACTTTTAATTAAAAGGTAAAATATAATATAGGAAAAAATCCAACTTCAAGATAATAGTAACGTTCGTAGTTTATAACACATTGGAACTTTGATTAAATTCCTGCAGTGGGGCAAATTTTTTCGACATGACACCGGGCCGATGCGACGTAACAAAGAGGACAACTATTTAATCGCCTCGTTTAGAAATTAATTTCCGGAATAACTCGCAGCATTTTGTTGTGGACGGACAGAGAAAGTTACTGTATTAAGCTCGATGAATTTCCTTAGAAAATAGATGAGATTCACATTTAGCGAAAATATGTTAAGTGGCTTAAAAAGTATTATATTAGGTATATACGGTTGACTTAATATCTGGTTCAAGTAAGAGGCATAATTACGTATTGTATAATATTTAAACTTAATTTTGATTAGTTTTAATTTTTGACTTTGATTTTAATTTGCAGATTTTTTTTTATTTTTATTTGCAGAAGGCCAATTTTTCCTTCAAAATCTATTTAATTTTCTTGTCCATTATAAATGTATGATTCAGCTTTATCTGATTCCATATCTGTACAATTTGTAAACGTTAAACACATTGTTTCCTTTACATAACTGAAAGAAGTCACTTTCATATTTTACAAAACTTCGTATTAATGTTTGAACTGTGATTATGCTTGTTATCAAGTATTACAAAAAATTTATTGCTAGAACCCTTTTTTGCTGTAACGTGCTCTTATATTACACGTATATTTATATTTAAATTACTTAGCGAAACATAAAAATTAAGGTTGACTTTGGTTACAGCGAACTTTAAAATAAACATGCAACTGAAATTAATATCACGGCCGCTGCGTCTTTTGTTTTAAACAATAGTTCTTTACGTTAATAACGCGGAGTAATATTCTACCGTTGTTTTAATTTTTTCGCCGAAAGGTTTTTACATAAAATAGTAGACCAACGCTTTTGTTTATAAAATTTTAATAATTATTTTATTCATTTAATTACACTTATTACGTGTCTTCAAAAAATATTAAAAAAACACACGACATAATTTTTTTAATTAAAAATTATGTCGTGTGAGACCCGACGGTATGACATTGGTCCCTTGGGAGAGAGGCAAAGCCCTAGTGTGGGATGCTACTTGCGTAGACACTCTGGCGGCCTCTCATCTCAGGAGTACCTCATTTAAAGCCGGGGCGGCATCAGAGGCAGCTGAACTGAGTAAGTGGCGCAAATACGAGTTTGAGAGATGACTACATATTTGTGCCATTTGCTGTAGAGACTATCGGTCCGTGGGGTCCACGTGCGGTGAAGTTCCTAAAGGAACTCCATCCGCGGCTGGTCGTTGCTGCTGGTGATAAGAGGGCTGGTTCTTTCCTCGCTCAAAGGCTAAGTATAGCCATTCAGCGGGGAAACGCAGCCAGCGTTCTTGGCACGATACCGCGGGGAGTAGGACTATAGGATAATTAAGTTTCTAGTTTTAGTTTTTTTTTTATTATCATAGTTTTTAATATTGTAGATAAAATTAAGTATTATGTAATAAATTGATCTGATAATAAGAAAAAAAAATTAAAAATCGTTTTCAAATTAAAAGTATTTAGAAAAAATTAAAAGTATTTAGAAAAACGAATAAAAGTTTTAATAAGCTTATGGCTTTCATTACATAAATTCTTTAATATACTCATTACTTTAAGATTCCGAGAGTTCTTGTAAGAAAATATCTTAAACACATAAACGACCTACAATTTAAAAAAAAAACGTGTAAAGCTGAGCGAATGACTAATGACGGCAATAATAAAAATATCAGTGCAACAAATCTCTTACACGATCACTATACAGTATACAAGAATAAGCTGAAAATGTAGTGAAATTACTGGTTTAAATTTTTAAATAATAGGAAAAAATATACTGACCTAAAGAAGCAACTGTCTTTATGACGAATAAAAATTATCTAAATTTGTAAACGGTCATCAAGATTTGATTTTAATTGAACAAACGTGTTGATCGGGCGATACCGTCGACTGTACTGTCGATTAACCAAATAAAAACGACGTACCAGTTGAGTTCCGTTTTAAAAACAAACATATTTACCAACATTCATTCATTACAATCGTATCAAAAGTCCACTTCTAAATATAGGCCTTCCTAACTGCCTCATAGGGAAGACATTTGCCATAGTTGTCACGCTTGGCAGGCGGCTTGGTAACCGCAGTAATTTGTTTTAGATGTTATCAGGAAGATGTTGCTGCCCACCTCGTGTTTAATTTTTCTCTGTTGCCTCTTAAGAGTAGTAGTGAGTAGAGGTACGATAATACGAGTGGATTGTCTTACGCCACCAATGCACGGCGATTTTTACCAACTGTCAAATATAACAACCAAATATTTTGAGAAATGAAAAAAAAAATTCTTCATGTTTATCAGCCGATAACAATCCTCGGCTGGACATGAACCTCCTCTATTGAAGAAAAGTTAAATTGGTGAAATATGTGAAACTTTATTATTTTATACGAACATCTTTGTACCTTATTTCTTCTGAATAAATTTATTGGAGTATTTATAAATTATTCTCATCTGGTTGGGCTGAATAGATATATAAGAGTAAATGATAAATATACAACTATATAAATAAATAAAGTTTTTTTACGGAATTAGCCCGTTCGCAGATACGACCACAGGAATAATTTCGGTCTACAGACCATCCCACATGTCGGTCACCTCGTGAGCCAGGTCCAGATATTTTGTTTTCTTATCTGTTTCGGCTTTCACGATGTTCTCGTCATAAGGAATGATAATGTCGGCCACAAATATCCCGGTGCCCGGTCAATCAGCACAATATCAGGCTTATTCGAAAGAGTAGTCCTGTCTGTGATGATGGCCCGGTCCCAGTAGAGCATATCATGGTTGTAGTACGAATGGGTCGGCTCAACCGGGGAAGGACCAAGCTCTCACAGAATACCAGTGTAAAATAGCAGCTTAACGCTGCTGCGTTTCGTTTGGTGAGTGTAGAGAACCGGAGACCCTTTTTACTGGAAAAGAGGCATTCCATCTTAGTCCTCACGCGTGACAACGCATCTGCATTTTGATTCTTAATCGAAGATAGATGTAGATGTCTATGGGCCACAGCAACCACTTACCATCAGGTGGACTGTGTGCTCGTTTGTCACCCTTATACTATAAAAAAAGAGCCTGGCGCGGTCATTTTCGAGCACGGCTTCCGGCGTGTACTTATAATGAGGCAGTTTCCGATTCACGAGACCGTATTTTAGACCGAGCCCCTGGTGTGGAATCCTGGCTATTAGATTGCGTCTGTGCAAGTACTCAGAGTTAGAAAAAGCCGAACAACCGGAGATGACATGCTTAAGTGACTCACCGGGATAGCGACAAGCTCGACACATGTCGAAGGCGCCATCCTTTAAGATGTATCTCCGATAGTTGTTGGTCTTAATAACCTGATCCTGTATCGCACAGACAAAACCTTAGGTTTCCCCAAAAAGGTCACCGAAGCGTAGCCAGTGAAGGGAGGCGACCGTATCTACGTAAGGCTCATGTAGAACCTCCCATGGAGCTCCTTCTCCTTCCATACAGTTTGACGGTCGGAAATGCTTTGTACTGCCGGATCTTGTCATTATTTGTTGGCTTAGGATAGAAGAGTAAGCCCTTTATCACAAGAAATGACACCCTTATAAAAAGGATCATCCGATCTCGTCAGGAGGTAATTACGGAAGCTGCACACATCGCGATTATGCAAGGTGAGCGCGCTTAAAAAGCCACGCCCACCATGCTTCCGCGGCAGGTACAGCCCTATCACCGACGATCTCGGATGGTGCATTCTATGGGACGTCATAACAGTGCGGACTTTTCTATCCAGAGCGTTCAGTTCGGTCTGAGTCCACCTGAGTATGCCAAAGGTATACATGAGGACAGGCATGACCCAACAGCTATAATATGCCTGTGTCTTATTCACGCCCGACAAAAGGCTGTTAAGCACATTGGTTAAACGTGCATAAAACAGATCGCAAACTGATAGTTTCATGTCCGCCTCATCAATACCAATATTTTGTGACATACCCAGGTTTCGGTATGTTTCAGCCTCGGAAATGGTCCTTATGTTAATGGGCATAGACAAGGCTATGTCCTCAGAGTTAACAATCCTACCCCATCCAACATGCACGACCGCACACATATCCGTCCCCAGCTCCATTTCAATAGAATTGCTAACATCAAAAGTGATGGTTAGCAATTCCACAAGATGGGAGCGACTAGAGGCGAATAAAAATAAAAACGACGCATAAATTTATTATGGATGTACCTTAAGCGCCACGCTTGGCAGGGTCCTCGGTTATTGTAACACTAGATACTTTGACGCCGCTGCCTGTCACGGTCTGGGGTATTTCACATTTAGCATCAGAGACGGAAATGCCTAGATATTTTCACCTATGTTGGTATATAGGTGACTATATCTATTTCCTGTACTCGCCTTTTATGACACCCACGGGATTTTTTGATTGTGCCACGCAACACTTGTCCTCTTTATCAGGAAGAAAATACAAAGTACATTCAAGCCGACTTAGAAAAAGTAAGAGGTTACCAATTCGACGTATTTTTTGTACGTCTGAATGTAACGCGAAGTCTTCGCCAATTATATATCGATTTTAATTATTTCTATTTTATTACATAGGTAAAATACCTCGATTCCTAAGGCAAAATATGGAATAAAATTACTAATATTAATATTCAGACGATTTTTAGAAGTAGGTTTCTATTTTTTTTTTTTAGTTTAACTAAACTGTATAATATACTCTTAGTCTTACCAGTTGTCGCTCTCAAGTCAAAGCGGATACGTGTTCACACAGTTAACAATATTACGAGCTGTCAGTTAATTACTAAATATTCCTCGAGAATTCTGCATACATTAAAACATAATAAATCGGAAGTTAAGTATTAAAATAACACTCGTGTTTTGTTGTCCTTCTAACGATCGCTATCTTGTCAAGTGACAAGATTTTTTGCGAAC
Source organism: Parnassius mnemosyne (assembly GCA_963668995.1). Classification (NCBI taxonomy): domain Eukaryota; kingdom Metazoa; phylum Arthropoda; class Insecta; order Lepidoptera; family Papilionidae; genus Parnassius; species Parnassius mnemosyne. The sequence continues at coordinate 14,293,546 of CAVLGL010000092.1, read as the reverse complement.
GCACGTGTCACCGTGCAGATAATGACCAATTAAGCTTGCTTTAAATGTCACATTTAATTACGCGCGGGTAGTATCTAAACGATTTCCTAGGATATCTTAAAGGTGGAGCCGTTCTTGACACCGGCAATCGATCAAATTGATAAATACAAGTTGGATCGCTTTTTCACTGAAACGTCCGGGCGCCCACTACGGACACACGTGTACATCGCCTTAAATAGTACCTTAATGGTAAATTACTATGCATTTGATCGGCATACTTGTTTAACTAGAAATATGGTAATTGCTATTCGTTTACGGTTTTACAGACGGTAGCGTCTTTTTACGACCAGAAATTCGATTGTAACAAAACAAATTACACTAGAATACTCGTGGAATAAAAACTGGTCAATGCTCCTTATTGGTGATCAGTTTAGTACATGTATGAACTAAGAGAATTTTATGTTTTTTTATATCTTTTTTATTTTATAAAGATAAAAGATAAGCGACATTGTAATAAAAAGCTGACATTCCCCTTGTTAAGCAAGAGGAATGTCACCTTTTTCCTTAAATGACGATTTCACCTGTACGATATATATAACTGATCCATGGACGAAATTGTGGATACCGAATAGTGGCGTAAAATCCATCTAAAATAGCACTGAACCCAAAATTCATAATACGTCGTTCGTAAAACACTGTACAATTTTATCATCGCTCAGTGATAATAATATTTAATCTATGTAATAATTTTATTAAGAAACTGAGTATATTTATTAGCGACTACCTTTCAATTATGACATTTATGTACAATTGTTGTGTGTCATGTCTTAAAAACTTTCGGTATCATTCTAGTATGATATGGTCACATATTATATACAAGTTATATGTCTAAATGTGTATAGAATCTTTTTAAATTCGAGTTTTTTTGTTTCTTCAAGAGTGAGTCAACTGGCGTGCATAAGTTCAAAGAACTTGAATTGGTAGCGCAGTAGCTAAGCGATTGGCGAGCCGCGAATTCAAATCCCGCACAGAATAATTGTTGGTATAGACTACAAATCATTATTCCTGGTCTGGATGAAAAGTTTGAACATGTACAATTTATGTAAGTAAAACTCCTCCAGGATACAGAAGAAAATTGCAGTATGAGGTAAATTAGAAATACGTCTACGTACTAACCTCAGACAAATTTTAAATTTGAATGGTTTTTTTTCGCAAACAGTAAAGCACACAAATTTGAAATTAACCTTTAAGTGTACTTTAAATGAAAATAATTTTTACGGATATTATCGCGTTTAATATCCGTAAAAATTAGTTTCATTTAATGTGTAGTTTCATTTAATGTGTAGTGTCTTTATTATTTTTTTTTATTATTTTTTTTTTTATTTTAGTGCACCCTAACCATTGGTCTTTTTCTTATTTTGTATTTATTTCTTCTTCTGGGTTGTCTGGAAGAGATTGCTTTGTAGCAATAAGACCGCCCTCTGTATTTCCCTCAATAGTTGTTATTTTTTATTTTTGATGTTGTTATCTTTTCTTGGTGTACAATAAAGAGTATTGTATTGTATTGTATTGTGTAGTTTTCGCGTAAATATAGGAAATCATAGTGTACTTTCGAGTACTACTTTTATTATGTAAATGTTCTTATCTCAGGGCAATTATTGTAAATGGCATGCGGTTTGTTTCATTACATAAACAAAGAATATATTATATTAAACTTAATATAAGTATTTTCAATGTAACATGAACTTTAAACCGTATTAATGAATACGAATTATTTTTTTTAATAACGCTATAAATTATATATTATCTTTGCTGAACCTTTAAACATTACAGTCTTCATAAAATCTTAAAAACTAATAATCATATTTTGTAAATGTACATAATATTTAAGATGTACACAAATAACTATTTATGATAAGAGCGATAATCGTATACCTTTAGGTTCTGTTCCTTTCTTAAATTATTTAAAACATGCCTGGCTAAGAGCTTTTGTGATACTTCAGCTCACTAGTGACACTAGACACTAGACTAACTAGCCCCATTCTTCTATTTTTGTCGACATAAAAAGTAGCTAAGAAACCACTTTGTTTCATGGCCACGCATTATAAAAAAATAGGTCTAAAATGATTTTTACGGCAAACAATAGAATATTCTGTCAACCTATTTCAGCTTAAATATATAATATGTTGATGTAGGTGAGGACTATGTTCAGCAGTGACCAAGTGAAGGGCTATAATGATGATGATGATGATGACATTTGTTCAAAACGTACAGGTAAGTAGTACTATTTGAGTTACTTTTGTAAATTATATTCTTTACGACGGTTTGAATATATTACCTTGCAGAAATATGTTATTTAAACTTGCAATGAATATCAGACTATTTTTATCCTAATTCGGTCGAATACCCCAATTTCTAGGTAGTATTCGGCCGAATACCGAATACTTAAGTAGGAGGTTTTATTGTCGCCAGGCATTATTACAATTGGTAAAATGAAAATATTTATTCAAGTTAAAATTTAAAGCGTATTTCTGAGAAGATTTTAGTGTAGGGAAATATGCGCCCAGCTGCCCTAATGCGTGTGGGCGGACTTCAGGTCTTCGAAATATTTTTATTTTATTTCTCAGACATGTAGGTTTCCTCACGATGTTTTCCTTCAACGCCCAGCACGTAGCAAATCAGCACTTAAAATTGCAATTAACATTTTAATTGCTGCCGGCTAGGATCGAACCCGGGTTGCTAACGTAATTTGAAATTTACAGCGAGCGTATTGTCCCTGAGCTACCACGGCTAATTTTTATAATAAACTAGCTCGCCAGGCAGACGTTGTTCTGCCCTTTCCGACAACCCTTCGCATAAAAATCCTTAAATTCGCAATAAAAAATTTTGAGGGTCATTTAGCGAGATAAAAACTATCCTATCTCTCAAGTTGGACCAAAAGACACACAGTGTGCAAAATTTCATTAAAATCAGTTCAGTAGTTTAGGAGTCCATCGCGGACAAACAACGTGACACGTAATTTTTATATATAAAGATTTATAATGATTTTTTTCTTGTAATCATTAAAGTAGTCATAGGTACATAATCAACTTAAGTGTTAACTTAAAAAAAAAAGAATTGTCAGATAAATGTTTATGTACTCGAATTATCGTAATTAAAGTGGAAGATAATAAGGTGCAGAAAGACTAATTTTTCTGCATTTTCAGACAGTAGTTTACGCCTTTTCTTCTCGTAGATAATCATAGCTTCAGAGAATAAATGCTCTGAATAAACACAACTTCCTTCGCGGCCGAATACTTTTACCTAATATTCGGCCATTCGTCCAGGAAGCCCGCATAATATTCGGTATTTGCCGTGTGGCCGAATAAACTATTCGTTGCAAGTCTAATGCTATTATTCCTTATTAATTTAAACCTGTAAAGAATCATATAGAAGCTAACCGTACAAACCAATGCTTTGTGAGTTTGAAGGAAGCTTTATCCGAATCCTGCGTCTAATCTCGACAAATTTCGCTATCTAATCCACTGAAGATTATAATCGATATTATAGATACTAGCGATGTACACAAATAGTCCATTTGGCGCTGATTACTTATCAACCATGTGTTCGCGAATCGTAATGAATTTGAAAAAAAAAGGGAACGCTTCCAACGTTTCGCTAGTAACACTATAGACCAACAGCAAAGAAATGTAGACAGAACACTAAAAATATTTCAAGTTATATAAAAATGTTAAAAGTTAATTAGATCCGCGCAAATAAATATCAGTGACGCGTATTTTACAGTAATATTTAAGAGGTGGGTTACAGCTTACAGTGTAAGCTGTTACCCACCTCTTACTCTTTCGCTAGGCGTAAATTAAAGAAATTGTTGTAAAAAATATCCTACGTCTACGTGATTAATCACGACATAATCGACGTCTATGTGAAATTTCATTAGAATCCGTCCAGCTAGTGCTAACGTGATTGAATGACAACAACAAAGACCCAGCCAAAATTTTTTTTATATTTATTACATTTATAATATTAAGCCTACGACTATGGTTTAATACTGGTTATGGGACGACTTTATCAACCCCTTAAAACAACAATATTTGTCACATGTTGATATCTATAATAAAGACATCTTTTTCATATGTGGATGGAAAGAAAGTACCTTTCCAGATTTGCCTTAATCAAAAGTTTTACTATATTCCAATCACATATAATATAATAACAACTACATTTAATGGTAATCGATGTTGTTGTTAACGATACATGACATAATCTTATCTTGTTGGCATGAACGAGGACGCCGATACGTACGCTCTACTGAAAAATATACGACTCAATAAAATCGAGAAATCAGATAGGGCTGTAATTATAGAAGCGTTAAAAATATCTGTGTTGATTTCGAACCGAAATGCAAATTAAACAAATTACATAGCTATGTTAAAATAATTAATCGAATCGGTAATATCAAATAAAGAAAACCGGAACGCTTGTTTGTGGAATCAGAATTCAGAATAAAATATGAAAAAAAGTTAAGTGTTAAGAACTTACCTCTCATTCAACGGTATTTATAATTCACGAGAATAACTTTATTGATAAAACTGAAATGCAGGTACTGTGTAAGTTTATGATACTACTACTACATCACAAAGTGTATAAAAAATGTTACTCTATCCGCGACTGGTCTTTGCTGCTGGTGATAAGAGGGCTGGTTCTTTTCTCACTTAAAGGTTAAGATTAAGCGAGGAAACGCAGCCAGCGTTCTTGACACAATACCACGGGGAGTAGGACTGTATGATAATTAAGTTTTTAATATTACAAGGGTTTTAATATTGTATATATACAAAATCAAAATGTATTATATACTTTTTTATTTTTTTATTTTCCTGTATTGCTTTAAATGCAAGAGTAGTTAATTTTCCTAGTTAAATATACTATCTATTACAGACAACAATACAAACGTTTAAAGCCTTAGGTTTATTTCAATTGTAAGCGAATTAAATCTTCAGATAGGCAAGCATTACTTTCGCATACCCGTAAAAACTGCGAGAAATGGCGGTTATCTTTTATGCTAATTGGGTATTAAAATCCGGTATCAGTGGATTCCCGGTACCTAATTACTGAAACGTGAATAAAGCCATAGTGTAATCACGTCCATTGATACCAACAGCATCAACGAAATAAAGAGAATTTTCGACACTTTAACTTCGCAATGGTTAAATGTAGACTCTCGTATAGTGTTTTGCTAAATAATTATTTTTGTTTAAATACGAGAAAATGTATATTAGATTTGATCTATTTACATGTGTTTTATAGATATATTAATTAATACTTTTAATCCCTTACGTTATTCTTTTAACCCACGACGAAAATTAAGGGGTGTTATATGTTTAACGTGTGTATCTGTGTGTTTGTATGTGGCATCGTAGCTCGCAAACAGGTGAACCGATTTAGATTTAGTTTTTATAAAGTTATACTTCTTTTGGGGCGTTTGGGATGGGAAAACGATGAGAGTGAACACTTAAAAACGACACCATGAAGTTGTTACGATGCGCGCGCACACTCAAGTTTCTCTCATGTTTTCGTTGCAACTGATAACTATATTTTAAGGTAGGTGGTTATTCAAATATATTATATATTATATGAATCTACAACACGTGTTTTATTTATATTATTGTAGAGTATGTAAGCCATAATGTAGGCTTATGAAAAAACTAAGATCTGACAGTTGAGTTGTTATTCACTAAATATATAATATTTGGCGAGGAGGACCTTATTAGCGCATTATGGAGTGCAATAAAGTTAAATAGTTACAAATAAATAATGTCCAATAAAGGAAATGTGTTGTTCGGCAAAAACCTCACATTTGATCACCACATGCAAGAGTGGAATATTTTTAAGAGACGATTCGCTAGTTCTCTATGGAAAATGATTATCATGACGACACTGATAAAGCAGGAGCTATAAGAAAACCTTTTTTGCTAACATCATTAGCAAAAGATACATATCGCCTACTAGGCGATTTAGTTTTTCCGTTAAAACTAGAAGACTTAGCTTATAAGACATATTTAAAATATTGACAACCAGTTTTCATCAAAGAAATGTATGTTTGCGGAAAGATATGTTATTTATAATGCGGAACATAGACCAGGCGAAGACTTAACTAAATGGACGGCCCTGGTTCGTCATCTCGCACAGTTTTGTGGTTATAAAATAGAGCTCGAGACTTTTTTAGTGAAAACATCTAGTAAATCTAATAGCTTCCCTTCAGTGTTTCTTTTAATTAATTTATAAAATTCACTCTATAATATACTCGATAGCTTGACATTCAACAAAGCGTACTCGAGTTACAGCTAAAAGGTCATTGCAAGATGAGGGACTAGCCATATCATCAGCGGCAGCGCAACACTTTATGTGAATTACTTTTAAGTTCAAATATATAAATAATAATATTACCGTCATGGCAGTTTTTAAAAATACGAGGATATAAGGCTTCTACTTTTATTTGAATTGATCTTAAATTAAAAGTGATTTATGGGCAACAACGTTTTTGCCTACCGATCGACCCTTATGAATTTGTGTGTGCGTAGTAAAATCAATTAAAATAATGCATTACCACGCATTTTCATTTTAAAGGATAAAAAGAACAGTATGGTTGAGATTTATTTATTAATTTTTCTTCACAGTTCGCCTATATTACTTATTCTGAACCTTCTCTGCAAATTTGGCTGGTTATTGCAAAATAACCCTGTATAGTGTTCTCTGTCACGCACTGCTTTATAATAAAATTATTGAAAGTGTCAATCACTTCTTTCCACCGTTTGAAAACTCAACCATATACCATTGGATTCTCAATAAAAATATCTATATTTAGTATTTACACATTTAATTTTTTAGGAAAAAGAATAAGGGTAAATTACTATATCAGTTTACCTGTTTACAACTGGTAGACAGGTATTGTTGCATTGAAAAAGGTAGTCAACCATGCTGTAGCATTTACTATATTTATATTTTTTTCGATTGAGACCAATTCTATCTATGAAAAGAATGATCGTAACTAATAAAAAAAGTTAATTAAATAATGTTTAATTAAAAACGGTCTTGCCAAAACATAGGCTGTGTCAATCACACCAATTTGTATTTATATATATATATATATATATATTTTTTTTTTATTATAAAAAAAATTATTTCACCAAGGAAAAGAATGAGGGGGTATTTTTGTAAGCCGGATCTTATAGCAGCAGTACACGTTGGCCGAACGCGCTCGCCGAGTGCGTTCGGCCAACGTTTACTGGGCCGTTTTGTGTGTATTTGGCGTTTGCGGCCAACACTCGCCGACAAGCCGTATAGTGTCGGTTTTCCGTGCACAAATCAAAGAAATTTGGCGCAAGCCGCAAATAGCGATCACATGTTGGCCGAGTGTTCATTTCATAGCTACGCTTTACGGCTTAATAAAATTATTTCACGAACATGGCGACATGGCCTAATAAGGAAATATTTAGGTTCATTGATTCTTATCACAATGAATCAGTTATATGGAACCCCAAACATGAGCAACATAAAAATAAGGCCGTGATTACTAACGTCTATTATCATCTAGCTACCAACTCAGAATGAAGCACGCCAGCGTGTGAACGGCACCACAAAAATCTGCCGAGCGGGCTCGCCAAGCGCGCTCGACCAACGTGTACTGGAGCCTTTAGATTAATACAAATACTTGTTCCGTGCGGGAACGAACCAGCGGCCGTTAGCGCTGCAACTCATCTCTAAGCCACTGTGCCACGAATCCGTCACTTAATTGTCACCAGTATCTTAAATAATTTCTAGTTATTTTTGTTTTGTACGCTATAGGACGGCTCTGTGGCGCAGTGGCTTAATAACGGTTATTTAAAAATATTGATAAATTCATGTGCATGACATGGTTTGAAAGGAACACGTCTGCTGCTACTTGTAAGATACCTACGTTTGTTATATTATGCGTGTGCCGTGTGAAATCCCAATAAAAATTAAATAAATGTACAAATTAATTTTATATAAAAATAAAAATCAATTATTTACATATAGTTAATTTCAAACACTCATACATTACTCTTAACATTAAAATATTTATTTAATAAAGCTATATTAAATAAAGAGTTGATATTTAAACATGGATATGAAAAAACACTAAAAGAAAATATTTCCAAAGTAGTACAATTAATTGTAATCAAAAGCTGTAAACTTTAGCAAAAAACAATAAAGAAAACAAGGTGCTGTCGTTTATTTATAATAAGAAATATTTTTCAAGTATACATTTCGCAAGAAAATGCAAATAATTGATTTTTCAATTTCGTACCATTTAATAACGCCTGGGTCTGTTACCCGCGGTGTAATAAATGGTGATACTAACAAGTCCACTTCTGAGAACGGACGGACCTCGTTTTTCTTTCTTTTTTTGGTATCCCCGGTTTTTGGTGGTCACGAATCGTTTCGGAAGATAAATAGTGGTGGTTGACGTTTTATTGTTGCGTCATTGGATAAATATTCGTGTGTATTGGATTTTATACAATTTAGTACAAGTGTTATCTTCTTAAAAATAAATTTAGCATGACTAGATTATTGCATTTATATCGAAACGTTACTTAGAAACAAAGACATTTAGGTAATAGTAGTAAATATATATTTTAAATCTCTTTGCTTAGAAAAGAATAGGTGGGTATTTGAACATCGTTTGTGAGTTCACACGCAATTAGCACCCCTCCTGTCTCATTAGCATTGAATCGAAGGATTAACCTCGAGACCTGCATCTGTTTCACTTCATCTTATAAATAAACTGTTTTTGTCTCTATCTAATAGGTTAATATGAGACCTGGAAAGCTGTGTAGTTTGATATAGCACTTCTATCAAGCCATTGGTGAGGAAAGTTTGCTTTGCTCGGTTTATCTACTGGGAATTGTCGAGTTTAAATCACGGTAGTAGTTATTCCGTTTCTGTGTACAGACAGGCACAAGTATTTCTGTTCCATATCAATCACTGTACAATTTAAATTATACGTATTCGGAACAACTTGGAACTGTTGTAGAGGGGTGATTTGTGAATGATTATGACGATGGACGGTGATTTAGTTTCTTACATGAAATATAATTTTTTACACATAATTCTGCATCCTAAAACAAAAAATAATTATTTAGATTGCAGGAGTAAGGAGCCTTTAATAGCAATAATAATTATTATAAAGTTCAACCTTAAATATCTGAAAACGAAACTTTAATAACTCTCATTTCCATACAATTTAGTTAACAGAAGTTTAACCGTTATTTCTTTTTTAGACTAAGGGTTAGACTTTAGGACAATGGTAATGAATTCTCGCCCGACAAGAGTGGCAATAAAACAGTAAAGTAGTGTTGGCAGTTCTTTGTTTCAGGCCTGCCTTGAAGGGATAAAAGCAAGGCTTATTCACACTTGCATTGCGCTAAAATTCAAAATTGTAACAAAGAAAAATGTCTTCGTCTTCATAACTTGATATAGAATATAACGTTTAGAAAGGGCTTAATATTATTTTATTAAATTGCTTAACTGAAAATTAACTATCTAACTATTATTTTTCTTGTAAATATCTTGAAAAAAGCCTCGTTCATTATTAGTTTATTTCTTTGGAGGTTGTGGGTATGATTTCCGCACAGAGTGTTTGTATGAACTATAACTATTTCTTAAGGTCTGGCTGTTTGTCCTTGTGCAATTTATGTATGTCTAACGTCTCTACGATACAGGAGAAAGTCCTAATTTAGGTGGAAAGTTAACAGTCACTTTAAAAAAAATACCTGAAACTAGAAAAACGGAGACATTTTTCTAATACCACATATCTACGTAGTGACGACTGCTGGTCATTTAGCTCGAAGAACCTACAACTTCTTGAGACAGTTGCGTACCGGTAAACGAAATGTAAGGCGACCCCCAATTAGGAGTGACGACTTGGTAAAAGACACAGAAAGTCGATGGATGCAGGTGGCTCAGAACTGTGTTTTGTGACGTTTTTTGGGGGAGGCCTATGTTCAGCAGTGGACTTGTCTTTAGTTGTAATAATGGTGACGATTATTATGATGACAAATAAATTTTTTTCCAAATCCGCTTAGTGTTATGGACTAATCTACCAAACATAGATTAGGAAAAGTTGTAAAAGACGGCGAATGGTTGAGGTAATTTAATAAAAATGAAGGAAAAATCCCTAACGAAGGAGAAACAAATGTAGTGATTTTTTAAAGCTATGCCATAACTTTAAGAGCGTAGACGGGCTGCATTTTTTCGATACAAATGTATTCCCCTATTCTTTTCCTGGATAATGCCTCTAGAGTAATCGGTTTTGTTTATAAAAATCTAGGTCTATTGAAGGCATGCCCCTGTCATTTATTTTTTTCCAAAAAATTATTACAAAAATAAATATGACTTTCCAAAAACCTAAAAAATGCCCCGTCTTTACCTCCGTAATCAGACGACTACTAAACAAATTTGAAAAGTTTTTAAGATAAAAACAAGTGATAGGAGCATAGATCTATTCTTCCTTTAAATTTTGATACCAAAAATTATTTAATCGGCTTAGTTTTCGAGGAGAAAACAGGGGAATACGAAATGTCGATCGGTCATGGTTTTTGTAGGTATAATCGTTTTGAGCTGCAGTTGTCCCTATCGCACTCTACGGGGGAAGACCAGAGGTGAGGGATGGTTAGACTAATAAATACTTATTAGTCTAAATAATTAGGAAAGTGACAACTGTCGAAGTTTTTATCGATATCATAGTGATGTCAGTCGATATCGACGTTTATCCTATACTGATTTACAGACGGCACAGAACAGTGAAATTAATAAGACAACGAAGTAACAATTCAGTGAATTTACGTTTAGTATTATTTGAAATGAACTTTAGCGAGCTTTGGTGGAATAATACGTAACTAATGTTCGCATTCTACTGCTTGGTGAATAATTCTGTTCAGATCCTGACATGATGACCATGGGAACACATGAGAAGTATGTTGTTTCAAACAATGCCTATAAAATTTGTGAATTGCCCTTAAATTTCTTAGGATTCCAGCATCAGATGCTAACTTATACCTTCCATTATCATCTCAGCAACAAGAGATGATGATTACTAGGCACAAATAGATGCGTTAGAAAGTACATGAAAAACATTATATGTGCCTATAAAATTTGAGGGTTACCCTCGATTTCCCTGGGGTCCCATCATCAGATTCTGACTGTGTGACAATGGGACCACCTTAAGAGTGTAAGTTTTGGAATAAAAAAAAGAGTTATGAAATTCGGTCCACAATTGGCGGAGAAATCGGTGAACATACTTACATAAAAAATGCATACAGTCGAACATAATATAATCCTCTCCTTTTTTGGAAGTCGGTTAAAAATTATAAAACAAGTAAAAGCTCTATCACCGATGACAACCCCAGTCGGAAGGTGAATTTCAATTATACAGTTTTATAATACTTGATTGCCATACAGATAGGCAATATATACCTACTTAAATGCATATTATAATTTGACATGAATGCATATTACGAGCGTCCGCAGCAGGTGGTAATTTATCCGCTTAGATGGGATAAATATGGGATAAACCACATGCGAAACAAAGATACTAAGCATTGTTATTGCTGCTTTAATATTGTTATCGCCTTATGACAAGGACCATCTTGAGTAGAATCCAGCCATGCCATTCAAAATTGACCACCCACCCTTTGACCATAATAGATATGAAATTTTAACTTTACTTTTACTTGGATGGTACCGCACACGGTGCAAAATGAATCTTCCGTTTTATATAGGTATTCAAATCCAATCCACAAGCCGAGTCAAAACAGTGAAGCAAAGAATCAAGTCCGTAAACATGGTGCGCGCGGAAGATGCGTGGTACTGAGCTACGCACAAATACAGATTATTCACTCACATATTGATACCTCGGTTACTCGGACGCAGTGCGACAGCAATAGTTTCTTCAAATACCTATTTCTCAATTCCCGCGCAGACCGACTACGCTCTTAATATGATATTACTTTGTATAAGGAATTCCAAGTCGAATGCAAGTTAGCCTGTATTATAAACAGCAATTTCAATGGTAAGAAGATTCTAATACTCTCGATTAAAATACGTAGATTAAAATTTCATCATAAATTCGCACTTTATTTATTCAAAATGGCTGCCTGCATTCACTGCGTACAAGCAAGTGCATTACACTCATACAGTTCAAAAATGTGCGACAATAAAAATCTCCCATTAGAACGCGTCCAGGCGAATTTCAATAAACTCAAAGAGGATAATTTACAGTTATTACCTCGCTGACCCCGCAAAACACCCACCGTAGCGCGCCTGGTCAACTCGCTGTCACAAAAAACAAGTAAAAGAAATACCAAAATCTGGTATGACGAGAAAAAACTAAACTTAAATATACAAATAATTTTTTATCCTTACCACAAGGGCATAAAGTCCAAAATACAGAAACAATTATGATAAAAGTCGCAAGGCTATGACATAAAAGGAGCTTTATTGCAGAAGCGAGAAAGCACAAAGTGAAATATGTAAATTACTTATCAGAGCGGTCATTGATTTTTCAACCTTATTTAGAACGAATTAACGTCTAATACGTTAAAATAATGTAACTATTTTTAAAAAAGGAAACATCTCGTTTGGCGTGCCTGCCTACCTGCGCGGGCGCAGACGAGGCCTGTATTTATGGCGCCTAGCCGCTTCACCGTTCGGGAACGAACCACGTGGTACAACTACAACACGTTGGCATGGAGCTTGTTAGGATAACTGTTGGTCATTAGTGTGTTTAAATGTACAAGCTGGCCATAAAACTACTCAACTTTAGGAATGATTTCCCTTCTAATCTGAATGAATGTAATGTAATTGAAATCAAATTCCAATAAGGTATAACATTTTATATTCGTATATTACATAATAATAGATAAATATCACTAAACAGATTATTTTTATCTACTAACAAGCTTTTTTCCCCATTACGAAGCAGTTATCTTTAAACAGCTAAAGAAAATGAATTACATAGTTTTACAGGCCAATGCAAGTTAAAACTATTCTTTAATATGATCAATGGGAGGTAAAAAGAAAGAAGTTAACCTAAGAGAAGTCAATTTACAAACGTGAGACATCAACTATACATCAAGTAAGTGAGGAAAACATCTGAATCTAGATATCAGTTGTATAAAAAATGTTCTCGGATGACATCATTAGAATCTATCAGGATTTACATTTTTTTTTCAAAATTAAATAAAGGGATTTCAAAGGACCCTGACTTACGGACAAGCCGAATGAAGTCGTGCTTATCATAAAATTAACTTGCTCTAGACTTTTAGACTCCTTTTAAATTAGAATAATAGCAATTAAAATATATAATGATACATATTTTTTGGGGAATTTTTATTATCCATTGTCACAGGACTGTGTTGTTCGTAATTCGTAATAAATTGTCTCATAAAAACAGGCAGGCACAGGAAACGAGCATAGTTTGCACGATGATTTACAACGGATCGGTCTGGGTCACAGACGCCCAGAGCATTCGGGCAAATTATTTTCTTAATTAGCTGTTATGTCGTGGTCAGTGATATATCACTCTTGAGTGACAAGTCCAAACTAAAATACAGATTTCATTTCATGATTGGATCTCCTGTGCAAATTATTATAGGAATTCAACGCAATTCTACTATTATAATTAATTTTATACTCGTTTTATATTTTTATATATCTACCTGTTGTTTTATATATTTTTATGATCCCTGTGGTCAAACTAATTGTGTGGAATCAACGTATTTAGTATTTGTTAGCAAAACATTTTCTTGTAATATTTTCCCGTACAATAAAGACAAAGGTATATATCTCAGTAGATTATACGGTCATGAACGTCATCATAATGCTTTCATTTATTTAGTTAGAATGTATTGTATGGAAAAATTATGTTGTGTGTCATGTCGCATTGTTCTGAGCTATGTTTAAAACTAAGTGTTCCGGTCTAATCAATTGTAAATTTTGTTCCCAACAGATATAAACAGAAAGCGGGTTAATACAGAAGTGGTTATAAAAAGGAACTTAAACTTTTAATGTTTACGTATTAATATAATGTTGATTGCAGAGTAGCGCAGTTTTCATAGGTAATGCTTCTTTTACATTACAATTAGATGAAGATATCCAGTTAAATATGTTTATCCCTTAAGCTCGCAGTTGTGTCGGGAAATATAATTTTTTTGCGTATAACACAGTAAATAACAGTCTTATGGTGTATCATGTTTATGCATAGCGAGTTAGATTGCGTCAAAGCATTCACTAATTAGGTTGTATAATTTAAACGCGCGTGCACATGGACAGAATGTCTGTAATTAATTTTCAATTAGGAGGGATGATTGCATTTGTCTTAGCTAATAACGCTAATATTGATATTTTGTAATAATAATTATCAATCATTATTATTACATTTACATTAAGAAGGGAGAACTGCAGGGGTTTGCGATACTCGGGAGGAAATCTTTTGTCTTGAGGAATTTTTAAAAGGCGAATTCTCCATACAATGTCTTCACCAGAAAGGCAGCGGATGGATTTGCTGTGTTTTGATAACTTTTATATGCCTCGATATAAAACAACTGTGATGTAGAGATAAGGCGCAGTATGAGCACAGTATGAGGTACAGCCAAAAGATATTAAGATAATAAGACACGGCATATTATGGCAAAATATAGAGTCCCCCTTTGTAACTCCTAAATATAAGGCGTTTATAAAGTAACGGCCTATATACATCCAACTGCTAGGCCTCCTCTCATTTCTGAGAGGGTTTTAGGGCAAGGAAATGTCCGCCGCGCTGCCCCAATGCGTGTTGGTGAACTTCACGTTTTTGAAATATTTTTTCTTATTTCTCAGATATGCTGGTTTCCTCACGATGTTTTCCTTCACCGCCAACCACATGGAAAATCAGTACCTACTTAAAATTGCAATTAACAATTCCATTGGTGCCGGTGGGGATCGAATCCGGGTTTCTCGTCTACTGTGAAATTTACAACGAGTGCTTAGACTAGCTCAGGCGTGGTAGGCGTTTATAAATAAAAAAAAATAAAAGTACATAATTAAATGTTAACTTTTATTTAATTATGTATCTGCCTAATCTTTATTTTATAGGATATTACCAACGAAAGATTTATTAGAATAAATTATACTTATCTTTTAAAATTCAAATTACATAATAAATTCTTATTTCACTCTTTTGCAAATAAAAATATACTGCGGCAAATTACTTATACGTAAATCTTAAGGTTCGTATTAAAACTCCTCTGTTCACTTCTTCAGTTGACAGAAAATCCCAAGTGCCCAAATATTATGCTTTTGAAAGATAACAGAAACATGCGCGGGTGTACTTCAGATAAGATAAATTGTTAAAGATATTTGACTCAGAAAAAACATGTTCTTAATCCTCGGCCTCAGATAAGCTTAAGGGTGAAAGCCAAAGCAGGAGAGACCTTATATGCATCCGGTAAAAGAAATAAAAATTATACGAAACCTTTTTGATTTGATTCCTTTTGGGCTGTCGTTCCTCATGTATTAATTTCTAACATGAGGAACCATAACCAAAGCTAATACTAAAATGTTATATAATGTACTTTTGATTAATTCACAAAATCTTATAAATTAATTGAATGAAGTATTAAAAAGTAGGTACTGCAAGCAGTTTCATAAAGAACTAAAAACTTTGTTATATGTTGATACAATATAAATTTTGAGTTCTAAGTTGGTAAATAAATAAAAAATGCAAAATTATCTCCTGCATTCACAAATTGGTTACAAGTGGGCGTTTAAGTAATATCATTCTTGAGGGAATAGGTACTTGTGAGACTAATGCGTTTGAAGTGATTTGTAGATCGAACCTGTCACATAATATAGTACATATGTAGGTAAACTGGTTAGATACATGTGTTTTAAAATAAAATTAGTTGAAGACAGACAGCATATTATGGTTACTTAGGTTTTTAGAATAAATTACTAAATCTTATACGACGATTAAAATGTGAACATGAGTATTACCATTTACACGTAGTAACCAGTCCCTTTACGAACACTTAAACTAATTTTCGAACGAAATATTCCCCCAACGATTAAAGTAAGAATAATAAATATAATATTCTCAATTATTTGGAAGAAACCTTCTTCATAAAGGGAAACCTGTAAAGCACTACCAAAACACTGCAACAATAGGTCGGAGCAAAACAAATAAAACTGAACTTCAAATGTACCTATAGAGGTAGAATAAAAAAAAAACGACTGCCTGGTTCGTTAGGGCGCATGACTGGCAATCGGATAACATCACGCCAGAGAGCAGAGTTGCGTCGTGGATGTGGTATATTTTTATACCACTTTGGGACACTAGACCTCTTTACAACGTGGGTTGATATGACGTGTAGTTTTAGTAAAACCAACAATGGCATAGTTTTAAAGGAATTTTAAATTTGATCTCGAAGAACAAAACAATTAGTGCACATGGGTTCGACAATAGCAAATTTGCTCGGCGTTAAATAAAAAATAATATAATTTTTCTCAGAAATAACATCTTTGTGAACAAGATGATCATGGGAAGTGAAACAAAAGAGCAATGGCAGAAAAATAGTTGACAAAAATTATTGCGTCTAGAAATAAGTTATATATAAAATGACTTTTATTTTTCTATGATTTTTCAATTAAAAATGTATTTTAATTAATGCCACAGAAAAAAAACATACATTTTTGGGAATATCAAATGACTTAAATAATTTTTTTGGAGTTTATGGCCTGGTATCTAGACCTTTAGGCCAAGTCTTGAGTATTTTTATTCGGTTTATTATAATTTTTCCAAATATATAATTATCCTTCATAGTTCACTGCTTCACAATATGTTGATGCGTCACACTGTGCAGCCCCTTGGAGATTTAGGCGGCAACTTGAGCCAGGAGACAGCTGACAGTTGGTGATGGTATCTAAAGGCGCCTATGCAGATAAACAGCTTATCTTGAGAATCCATCACCATCAGAGCACTTGTTTCACCGTTTCCACTAATAGTTCACATACGTAGACAGTTAATACATAAAATCACACCACTTTTACATATCAAAATCCACTTCAAACTATAATACAGGAGCAGCACACCGCCGCCGGTCAAGTTCCCGCCAAAACTCACTTAAATCATTTTACTCTATTCAAGTGTTGCCATTTACTATATTCATACTATTTTCGTATACACTTTGTAAGACTATCAGCACAACACACAACACACAAAATATTTCTATATTAAGTTATTATTAGTAATAACTATACTATCAGTAATATTAATAATAAAAGTGATATGGTTGAAAAGAAGTCTCTTACAAAGAACTTCGTGCTACAATAATACATTATCTCAATCATAGTAATATGTAACAATTCCATTTAACGTTATGTCAACACTAGCTAAAACAAAATGTCAATGTTTTTTTTTATTGTCTTTACGGCTCTGGGTTCTAGCCCTTCTGAGAATGTCACTGTATGACATGAAGGCCCTGGAGCCATGCAAGAAATATACATTTATAGAATGCAAATATATAATAGAGATACAATAATCTAGAAACTCTAAATTATGTAGGTAGGGCACATTATGTTGAGAATGTATTAAGCTAACATCAAACAACCACAGGACGCATGACTTTTTCCAAGTGACATAAGACATAACCTAAAAAGATTCATATCTAAATATCTTTTTTTTTATGCCTTTTCAGGACCAAATTCTTTGACAGAGTTATCAAGGGAGTGATGCTCAACATTTTAAGATATTTTTGATATATAGACGCTACCATTCATTCTCAACTAATTTTATGTATGAAAGTCTGCCATTGTTCTTTCACCCAAATCGTTAAACCCGTTGTCGAGCATCCAATTACATAGGGCCATTTACAAAATTATGGACATACTAGCTGGGCAGAACCTAAATAAATGTAATGGGCATATAGATTTAAAAAAATATTTTATTACGATTTAAGGATTTAAGGTGAGCGAAAAGGCACAAAAGTTTGAAACCAGTATAGAAGAAAAGAAGAAAGAAAGAAAAACGTATATCGGTGGCAGCATCGTATTACTTTGTAGTATAAGTAGGTATAGGGTCTTTAAATCTTGTCATGGGCTTGTTTGTTGACAATGATTAAAGAACACAATATCGGCTCGCGGGCCGTATGTTAGACATGACTGATTAAAATAAAAAATCTGAAAAATATTACACAAACAATATATTGATGCTGCCTCGTTGGTCTAGTGGTCGTAAACGCGACTACTGATCATGAGGTTCCGGGTTCGAATCCCGGGTCGGATCATAAAAAATCAGTTATATTCTCAGTAGCTGCCCGTTGTCAGGAAGTTGGCGGTGTCTCACCCGCGTGCCTCGGAAAGCACGGGAGGCCATTGGTCCTGCGTCTGATCTCTCTCCGGTCGTGTCGGTTTACCGTCCCATTGGACTATGACAGTGAGGAAACAGTGCACCTGTATTTGCGTTATACACTTGGGCACTATAATACTAACCAACTTCGAGATTTTTAAGTCTTAGATATTACAATATATGTCTTTATATATAAAAATTACGTGTCACGTTGTTTGTCCGCGATGAACTCCTAAACTACTGAACTGATTTCAATGACATTTTGCACACTGTGCAGTTTCGTCCAACTTGAGAGATAGGACAGGTTTTATCCTGATAAGTGACACTCAATATTTTTTTATTACGAATTTAAGGATTTTTTATATGAAGGGTCGTCAAAAAGGGCAGAACAACGTCTGCCTGGCCAGCTAGTATATATATATATCAAATGAAACATTAAATAGTTTCTATATATTTGGTTACTTTTAAATAATTAAAAAAATATTGCATCCTTCTCCGAATATATTCAAAACCTTTCGTAGCTCTGTTATATCCCACAGATGAATATATAGTTGATAGCTATGGAATATTATGAATGTGGAAAAGTAACTATTTTGACAATACATAATATTATATATTAAATAGTCAGGCAGGAATATGGAGCTATAAGTTGAACTTTTTTTTGTGTTATCTATGATATAATTTGATGTTATATTATAAAAAAAATATATCCCTAGACCGAATGGAAAAACGAGCGTAAACAATGTTAAAAATATACATATTATTACACATTATATTCGTGCAATAATTTAGTCTTGTAGTTCATCTCAAAGGTCGGACACAAACACTAACAAATCAATTAGACTGTGTTTTTCCGAAGCTACGTAAAACACCTAATTCGATTTACAATTAAGATAATAATGTGTATTTTTGGACGGATAAAAAATGTAAACAAGCTCCGACTAGAAACTAATTCAAACTTACTAAGAACTAACTCACGATATACGATACGAAAGCAGGTAGCTCTTCGTAAACTACGATCAGCAAACATAGAGAATTCTTCGACGGGGCAAGGGTACGGTCAACAGAGCTATTTGCTCACGCTACTGGTGTTGGCCACACGCGTTCGCTCCGTCACTCGCGAGACGATTCGAGCAAATATGCCCATTCTTCCCAGAGTTTTTGGGTTACGGTTGGCAAAAAAGTTTACTAAAAACAACGAAAACTTAATGCGGCTAAAAGTTGTTACTATAACATATAATTCATAAAAATAGGTAATAAAAAAACTAATAAAAACGGTATGTTATATTTATTAAATGTATAATTCAAAAATCATTAATACCATTAATAAAATTAAGTAATTTCTTCTAATGAGTTACATATTTCGTATCTTAGATAATGATGTATGCATTCTCATAATTTCTTCAAGATACGCAATTTAAAAATTATTTAATGATTACCTTGGCGAAAACTTTGCATTCTATCGGTACATGCGTGCGCGCATCTAACCCGCAGGCGTAGCGTCGTGTGTATCACGCATAGCTTTTTATTTTCCCAGTTAGCGTTCGACTTGTTAGCTTGTTGATCCATTCACCGCTACAGCCTGGTTAGTTTGGACCCCCTTTTAGTCGCTTTCGTCAGATTTTATTACACGTTTTTTGGATTTATATGCATTGTTTATAATATTACTAAACTCTGAAATTCTAAAAAAACATTCAAAGTAAAACATTATTATAAAAAATAAGGTAACGAAAGTAGTAAGTTGTTCGGGCGATTATTATAATATATTGACAATAAATTGAAAGGGACTATGCTCAAAAATAATTAATTATCAAAGCAGATATTTAATTATTGCGTACGTTCTAATGACGTGGGTGGTCCGAACATTGACGGTTTGAAAACATCCGTCACTGCTGAATAAGACATAAATTATTATGCTATTCAAGGATTTAGTAAGAATTAATGTAAATTACTAGCCTAAAGCTAAATTTGATCAACATTGAAAAATAGTCTTTATATCTCAACATTAAAGATCATAGTAAGTTTTATTGAAGCAAGTGCTTTACATCAAGGCGAATCATTGAAATTCCATGTCTATACTGAGCAAGTAACGTTCAATTCACTTTACTACTTATTTAACTCAAAAATAATTCACATTTCCAATGCAGTTTATGTGACTCCTCTGTGACTAGAAGGATCGGATTCTCATTTTAAGCTTCAAATTATATAGATGTGAATTGCAATAAATAAATTTACATTGATAATATTGTCTTTGGATTCGATTCAAAATTTCAAACACTAAATTTTGATAATTATTTCGTGAGAATAAATATTTATATACTCTCCGATCTATCGAGGCAATCTATTGGAGGACCCTATATTCAACAGTAGACTTTTGAAAGGCTGTAATGGTAATGGTGTGATGGTCCAATGCGTTACTGAGTATTACATGATTCAATAGCATAGTCTGTCTGCTATGAACTTAGTGTTGTGGACTTTATAATAATAGGCACTGACATGTATTTAGAAGTTCATAGGGCTAAAGGGTTTTTTTTTTATAGAAGAAGGGTGACAAACGGATATACTATCTGAGTGTAAGTAGATGATTTGGCCATAGATATCTAATCTCGATTAAAAAATCAAAATGCTGATGTACTATCACTCCTGAAGACTTAGCTGGAATGCCTCGTTACCAGTAAAAAGGACCTTGTATTCTCCACACTCACCATACGGAACTCGATAGCACTGAGCTTGTGATAAAGTGGTTCGTCCCCTCTCGTGCTGACCCATTCAATACTGTAAGCCATTAAACAGCTGCAAGTATAACGTCAAAGACTACACAAACACAGTGACTCCATCCTGTCTTTCTAGTGTGCCCTAAAAATGTAAAACATTTTCAGTAAGGTCAGAATAGAATAGAATATTTTTTTATTCAATATAGATCACATGTGTAATTCTTATTGAAAGTCATTTTTTACTTTACTACTGGTTCGAAAAAACCCTATGTCCTGGGAAGAACTAGCAAGAAACCCAGCGGAATTTTTTTATAGTAAATTTTACATTAACTATTTACAAAATTTATTTTAGAAACTGCTTTTTTATAGGATAGGGTAACAAACGAGCACACAGTCCACCTGATGGTAAGTGGTTGCTGTGGCCCATAGACATCTACATTTATCCTCAATAAAGAATCAAAATTCAGGTGTGTTGTCACCCGTGGGGACTAAGATGGAATGCCTCTTTTCCAGTAAAAAGGGTCTCCGGTTCTCTACAATCACCATATGAAACACAGCAGTGTCAAGCTGCCATTTTACGCTGGTAATTTGTGAGAGCGTGGTCCTTCCCCGGTCGAGCCGACCCATTCGTGCTACAACTGCTTGGAAGAGATGTGAAAAGTTAGGGTAGACATCCGAAGTCCACCTAGAACCCCTAAACGAATATATTCCGACAACTGAAGTAGACCGTCTGAATCCATTTTTATCATCTGATGAATATGGAGTTGAAAATAAAAATAAAATATCGAGATAATATAAAGTCTACGAACTCATTACGGGTATATGATATGGTGGGACTTCTTTCTGTGAAACCAGTCGATTATATTATATCCAAGCTTAGTAACTATTTGGATTTCTACCTAACGTCTTAAAAGAAACTCCTTACTGCGGGAAAAGATACTTTAATACAATAAATAAAATTTATTATTACCAAATAAAAGCATTTGCATAAAACATGATCACAAACCTTAATCGTGAAGTGAATATATTATTATACACATGTACGATATAATGTCAAATCGAGACAGAAACGATAAAAAGTAATATAAATTATCGTCACAAAAACCACCCCGCTTAAAAGCTGACCCTCGTGTATGGCAACACCCCGACTATTATTAGTAAAGTATTATCCTTAACTGGCAACACTAATCGCTCATTAACGAGTTCCGGTCGCGCGCCGAATGGGGTAACCCACTTGTATTATAATACTCACTAATACTAAATCTTTGTGGGAATAATTAGTTTCTATTTCTCTGAAAAAAGTCCCGCTGAATTTGTTGTCAATTCTTTCCAGTACAGAAGTTATTTCGAGAGAAAAAATAGTTTCATCGAATGTCTTTTTAATCGATAATATGGAGTAAAATCTTTTATTTACATTTATTGGTTGATTGATATATTTAATGTAAACAGACGTACCTATGACGCTGTTTGCTGTCGATTATCAAGGTATTTTACGTCTGTCATTAACGAGATGGTCATCCAAGATCTATCAGGCTTCTTCTTTTAACTATTTTACCACAATTTTATTAAGTAATTTTCTTGTTTGTGTATCGTTCCGGGTGCAAACTTGAGATTTTGAATATAGACCAAATTCTGATGACAATGCAAGAATGTGACAAAAACGTGTTATTTTTTTTTAATTATAAAAAATTACACTTATTTTATATTTTTTATGAAATTCACAAGTTTCGGTTGTTTGCTAGTGAGAGTATAATTAGTAACATATGCTTAATGGGTTATTCGAGTAGTATGTTATTTGCTTTTGTTTGTGCTAGTACAATTAGTCTACTTGCCAGTGTCAAGTAATTGGAAATTTTAATTGATTTTTAAAACGTAACTAAGCAAAATGATTAAATGATGAAATATTTGGTATAAGACAGTCGGAGAGCCAAAACTGGCACAACAACTTGAGGGTTTTATCATCATTGCAGCACTTATGTAACAGTTTTTATACCCCTACGAAAAAGAGGGGTGTTATATGTTTAACGTGTGTATTTGTGTATCTGTCTGTGGCATCCTTGCTCACAAACGGATGAACCGATTTAGATTTCGTTTTTTTTGTTCGAAAGGTGACTTTATCGAGAGTGTTCGTAGCTATTATTCAAGAAAATCTTTTCAGCTGTTTGAAGATCATCAGCTCTTTTTCTTTTGGGCTTTTTTTAATTTTTAATTTATATTATAACTATAGTTCACATTTCAGCCAGTCAATATATAATATTGCACCGTTTTCACGTCATAATCAATTTCGAATCAATATTACAACGATGATAGAGTTACCAACAATCACTTACGACCAAGTTCACTCTAAGGGTCTTCTTGACAGCACATCCCCGCAGTAATTTTTATGCTAGATCTCAAGAAACTGTATAAATAATTAATTAATGCTGGAATAATGGGTCCATTACAATGTCACAATCACGATTATCTTGATTCAATATGCATTTGGAACATGATTGGACTGCCTCCACTGGGTTTAACCATTGCGAAGATTTTTTTTTAATTATCATACAGGATCCACATGCCAACAAAGGTTATATTATACGATTCCAAACCTTCTAATTTGTGTGCCAATTTATAGCCAATACAACTTTCAATTCTTCATTATCGACTACTGCCTCCGGTCGTCAACGGAACTCGTAATTGTGGTTAAAATTTTCAGTTTTTTCTTTAGGAAAAGGTATAAATCTGCCTTCTCGTCACCTTGGAGTGTGTAATACTGATTCATTTATAGTGTTAATAGAATAATATATTATATTATGTACATTTATCAAAATAAATTAACAAGTCGAGACCACATTATGATTCAGCCAAATGAACTGCTCAAACTGGCAATCAGTGAGTGTGTTAAAAATACTGTCTCGACTTCTTCGATTAAAAACCAGATCAGAATGAACGCGAAGAATTCTAAGTTCGAATCATCGAAACTCATTTAATTCGTAACAAAACAACGGTCATTAATGTACGAAATCCGGTCGAAACAATTAAAAATCGAACTCGCGTACCATTCCCGAATACGATCAACCGCTGGAAATAGTGATGTACGGATTATTTTAAGACCTTTTAAATTTTAAGAAACCTCACCCACTCACTAAAGAACTTGAAAAAGCTTAAGCAACATTTAAAAAAAAATATTCGTATTTAATATAAATAGTTATGAAAAACCGCCGTGTTTACGTGGGGTGGCGGCATAAAAGAATCTATCGCCCCTCCACTTTCTGTTGGTGTCTTTAGGGGCGACCTAGAAGACTGCCTACCTGTCCGGAAGATTTGATGGTCTTCCGGACAGTTACTAGTTTAGACAGATGGTGTCCGATAGATAGCGATATTCAAAATTTTAGATCTGGACGTCGTGATTCCAGTAAATCCTTATCTCTGTAAGGCCCTTGTGTAGCAGTGATCTATATACATATATTACACATCATGAAGAAAAATATACTGCCAAGAACTTTTTTGTTTATTATGTTAATAAATAATTATTTATAGCTTTAAGAGACAAGTTGATATTTTAAAATTATAAAGTAAGACGGATTTATCGAATCATCGCAGTCTTTTATTTTCTTAGTTTCCTCCACAGATCAAACTTGAGTTACTTCTATTATGTGAATAGCAAGATCTTATGTACCCAACCCTAAGCTATTTTTACTCTTATACATACATATCGGATATGGCGTGTTTGTTTTGAAGCTAGAAACAACCTACTATAGTTAGTATGCTGTCAAAAAAAAAAAAGGGAATTGATGTATTATTTAGAATATCACGCTTTTGTAATATTTTTATAAAACCGCGCTCTTACTTTAATGACATTTTAACAAAACCAAAGGGCTTACGGTACATGAAAAAAAATAAGACGATACTTATAAATTTGGAACCGGAGTACAACTAAAGAATCTCTTGCTTAACAATTTTATCTTGTGGAAGTCGATACATATTTACTGGAATGGAGATGTGGCACAACACTACTGCGAGTGAACTGTGATTCTCGGCTTGTAATTGGAAATATTATTTAATGGAATGAGCATTTTTACAACTAAAATGATAGAAGGAAAGAACTGGTTCCGATTCCCTGTAAGCTCGATTCGTTTTATTGTGCTTAGTTTGAGTATTTATGTGTATTATAATATTACCATGCAGTTTTGACCTCTTATTTCTTTCTTTCGTGTATAGAAAACACCGTGACGTGTAAAGTAACAATGGTTAACGAACTCTTATTTTTTACTACTTGTAAGTAATACTCTTGCAAGGCCGTAGGAACAATAAGCTATAAAAGAGCTTTTAACAGCAAAAGAGTCGTAATGAATTTCCGAATACACCGCACTCTCCCGACCTAATGGAGCTGACCGAGGTCAACTTGCAAAGAAAAAAAAACTATTATTTAAAAGCAATGGCAGTCCGCCGTAAAATTAAAAAGACAAATTATTGGACGTCTTCGTGGAAGTCAGCCTTTGTTATCTCACAAGTGTTTTTCAAGAGTTCTGTTTGTCTCACATCTTACTCTTACTAACGATAACCGTATTAAGCCATCCCCTTCATTCTAGTTAACGGAAAGGGCGTTCTATCAGGGCGTAACTCGCGCTTCCATTGTTACGTAATTCTGACACTTTCAACTTTCAAAACAAGGTCTGTTATTGTATCTACAGAAGAATATAGGGTTTTATCGAGGTGAATCCTTTAAAGGGCGTAACAGTTAGATCTCGCGTAGCGTGATATCGATTTATGACACACGGAATAAGCGTTAATTTCGCTTAATTGGCGCCTGTTCGATACCTCGTTCGTTTTGACACGGTTCGATTTTTTGCCCGAGCTTTACTACCTCGCATGCCAATCAATTTTCACTTAAAGTCGATCAACATAAGGCATATTATCGTTTAAATGTTGCATTGAATCTGAGGAGCATTAACATAATGATCATGGGTCGTGTTTAACGGAGCAGGTGTTGTGTATATCGGTTTATTCTCGGTTTTTACGATAAAATCTCGTTATATTACAAAAGCGAAACGTCTCGTGATTTTATGAGATTAAGCACGAGACTGAATATATTTATTCGGTTTAATTAGTGTACACGCATTCCGTGACAAATTATCGATGGGTCATATATGTTTGGATGCCGTGGAATTTAGGTGTAGGAAGTTCATTAATATGTTAGAAATGTTTATAGTTCGAACTCAGACCAACAAAGATAGACGTAGCGCTTCGTACATTTCAAGTGATGGCGAAACCATGCTCAACGTCCACATCAAAGTCAACATGCACTCACGCACACATCTTTCATCTTTCTTACTTTATCAGGCCGTAAAAGTTCACAACTGGA
Source organism: Parnassius mnemosyne (assembly GCA_963668995.1). Taxonomy (NCBI): domain Eukaryota; kingdom Metazoa; phylum Arthropoda; class Insecta; order Lepidoptera; family Papilionidae; genus Parnassius; species Parnassius mnemosyne. The sequence continues at coordinate 14,267,106 of CAVLGL010000092.1, read as the reverse complement.
TGCACACATATGCACTAAAAACAATGTATTGTTTGCCAATGATAAATAAATGCAATAAATCGAAAATGTTATCAATCGATACATTCAACTCGGCTGGACAGCGTTCGGGCCATTACGACACTTCTTGTCTGGGATACCTCCAAACTTCAAAACAAGATTGTACAACCAGTGCGTGAAGCCAGTGATGACTATAGATCTGCGACGTGGTCCGTGAATTTTGGCCGTATGAGGAAGCTCAAGGTAGATGCGAGCTATGGAGAGGGCTATACTCGAGCTTTCTCTGCTTAATAGACTTAAAAATGAGGATATCCGCAGTAGAACCGGAGTAAGCAACATAGCCCTACGGATTAGTAAACTGAAATGGCAATGGGCCGGCCATATAACTCCTAGAACTGACATTGGATGGGGAAGAAGGATTCTCCAGTGGCCGCCTCATCCCGGTAGACCAAGTTTGGGGCGGCTCCCCACTAGATGGAATGATTACCTGGTATGACATGCAGGAAGTCGATGGATGAAAGTGGCTCAGAACCGTGCTTTGTGTCATTCCTTGGGGGAGGCCTATGTTCAGCAGTAGCAGGCTTGTAATGATGATGATAATGATAGATACATGAGTGCGAGTTCTTACCATAAGTTAAGCATGGTTTTTGGCTCAGTTTTTGCGTCAGTTGTAATGTACACAGCGCTCCGAATATCTTTTTTATTTGAGAGTTCGAATATATTTTTCTTTCTATTTGGATCGTATGATTAATGATTAATCTTAAATGTGAAATACGTAAAGCAATAACCGTTACACCGAGATTGTTCCTTATTTTTTAGAGTGTGACAGCCCAAGGATTATACATAATAATTATTTTATTATTATTACTTTCATACATTTAAACATTTGTGTAATCTAGGCGTCAAACATAAATGTAAGCAAATGTTTACACGATGATAGAATAAACTATACCTTTACTATACCCATTATCTATATACATACTTTTAAGATACATAAGTGGTAAAGTTGTTATAAGGTGTAGATATGTATTAGTGTACTTTAAGGAAGTAAGTAGCTTGTTTAAAGGTACTGCTTTGATTTACTGATGACTCCATTCAGATAATATTAATCATTGTTATCGTAGTTAGTAACAGTGAAAAAAAAACGAAAAACAGTGAATATGAAAAGAATGACTAAGAATATTCATAAATGAACATTAATTAGCAAAACTAATTGAAAAATATTAAAAAAGTTATTAACCAAATTTAAAAAGTGTAAAAATAAACTTAAATTTAATTAAGCTTAGTTCAAAATGGAAGCGCGGAAAAGAAACAGAAAATATGGAATAAATAATGAGAGCTATATCTGTTCGGAAAAATAGTCTGTTATCGATGACTCTCCGATGAGAATTCCGTTACGTATGAAAAATAATATAAATCACACGTGATCACTCATCACAATCTCGATAGGTTAAACTGGAGTTATATTGCTTCTAAGAAAAACGATATAATAAACACGCTCTAGCGAACATAGACGAATGAGCTGAATCAGTCTTCGTTGAAACGGCTTTCATCGAGGTTTTAGACAGCCAAGCCCAGCACGTGACCTCTGAGCCTTAGTTACTCTATATTAAATAGTTTACTACATGATCAAGTTTATTAATTACTGAATTAAATACTTATAAATCATTAAACATAATATACGAACACTTAATCGAAAATGTTTTAGCAATAGGATTATATTACCTCACTTACAACATTAAACTCATAATTCATAAATTAAAATATTCTGTCACGTCTGTCTGTCTGTCTGTCACGAAACAAATAGTGAACATTTTTGATTAAAAAAAAAAACAACATAAAAATATTCAAATACAAACATGTGTAAACACAAAGAAGTCACATTTATGCGCTATCGCGGTTAAAATTGATAATTTGTATTTGACCCCGTTTATGTTTAAACAATGCGCTCATTGTCCGCGACTTACACAATTTTATAAATAGAAGAGATTAATCTTTTTTAAGCGTATCGCCTCTATAAAGTAACTTAGCGGAAGCTTATAATTATAGAATAATACATTGGAAAGAAATGCTTTGTCATTCGAAAGTGTTGTGTCCCCGTAATGACGAAATAACTTCTCGAATATACCTAGTCTCCTGCACGGCTAGCCAAGCTGACTTTATATCCTTTACGGCAGTAGAAATATAAAACTAAAAAGGTAAACTTTTAATAAAAAATAATAGTCAACTTTATAAAATACGAGTAAAATAATGAACACATAATAGCTTCAGAAGTCGGTGTTAAGGCCAACTTCAGACGACTTTCTATTTAAAATAATAGAATAATTACCGACGCAGTAATTATTCTATTATTTTAAATCATGGTTTCCCAACTTTTTTTTGTAGCAGTGACCACAAAAAAGAAGTGAGCAGGAACCACAAGGTGTAAGAAAAAACTGTATTAATCTAACAAAAAATTATAATCATAACTTTTAACATAATTATATAATAAACTGAAAAGAAGCATTCATTAACAGTATTATTTGTGTATTTATTGTTAAAGCTAGTAGGTACTTATTAACGTGACGCGTGATGTTGCACTGCCAGCGGGACGAGAAAATAATAAATGTGTAATTTAAAATGAATAGGTAGGTAAAATATTTAAATCTTTCGCGGGCCATGTTTAAATGAAATGTTGGAAATAATAGTCTTAAATATTTTGAAGTTGGCTATTATTTTTTAATTAAAAACCTTAATATTTTAAACTTTAGTGGACAAATAATTAAAAATTAATAATTTTGTACAGCCGACTTCAATAGAAGTTATTAAGAATAACTCAAAAACTATAGGTCTGACCATACATATGTGATCAAACGAGATGTACCAGCTTTCAAATAATAAAAGAATTGTCGAAATCGGTTCACCCAGTAAAAAGTTATGAGGTAACACACATTAAAAAAAAAAACTAAAAAAACATACAGTCGAATTGTGTACCGTCTCCTTTTTGGAAGTCGGCAGAGAAATATCACAAGCACAAAGGTAACAACTAGAGTGTCATCTATTCTAGAATGTCGTATACCCAAGTTACCTTCTTTAAGAACTTCATCTCCAATTTTCTAACCTTAGTTTTACCATTAAAAAAAAGATCAACGAAACCCGGTTCACAATAATTGGAGAAAATAAAGCTTAACATATTATATCCAAACAATATATAGCTGAATTTAGAACCTCCTTCTTTTTTTTAAAGACGGCTAAAATGAATGGGAATTACATATCACAAATCTGTCAATTAACATGACTTAACATTTATTGCATTTATGTTTACAGTTTTCTATTAGCGATAACGATAGAAGAAAGTCAACTTGACTCACCCCACTGTTCTCCTATTACTCGTATAATATAACAGGGCTAATGATGGTAAAAATAAAGGTTGTTCTTTGCTTTTCAACTCATATGGAACCTTCAGAATTTTTTTAGGTTTATTTTTAAATTAGACGGGACAGCGTAAGGAATTCCGTTGATGCAACATTAAGGTACCTATAATGCAAATTATAAAATTGATATTTTTGTAACGTAAAATAATTTTATTTCATTCATTCATTACAGCCACCTGCATTCATCGATTTCCTGCATCTCCTACCAGGTTACTCGACCTAGTTAGTGGGCCGCCCTACACTGCTTAGAGGCTGCCGCTCGAGGAGATTTCTTCCCCATCGATTGTCGGTTCTTCGAGCTATATGGCTAGCCACTTCAACTTACTGACCTGTTGTGCTATGTCGGTTACTCTGGTTCTACTGCTGATATCCTCATCTATACAAATAAATAAAATAGAAGCTGAAAATTTTGACATAATCAAATTGTCTGTTTGGTTATTTCAAAATAACAGCTTTTTACTAAATGCATAATTATGAAAGTATATACAGTACTTATGGCTAATCCGTTTTTGACGGGACAATCACTGGCAGATAGCTGATGTTATAAGGAGTAAAGTAGGCTACTTTTGATGTAGAAAAGGAATTAGGGTTCCACGCAAAAAAAATTAAAATCCTAAATTACACGTGGGTGAAGTCTCGGAGAACAGCTAGTTTCGAAATATATCACACAGAGAAACTGAAATAATTTCCATGTACAAAATTTAAGTGTTTAATTTAAATATTTTTGATGCAGTTCTTCTATGTGTTCCATATAAAAGAAGTAAGTACTAATATCTTGTTTCATCATATACTTTATGGATTCCTAAATCAAACTAACACTAACAGGCGCTGAGAATACACATACACATACATCATCTAACATAAAAGCTTGTTTCATAAAAGAAATCATACATCCAAACACCGTACTTATGATTTAAATAAGAACATACGACGAATTGTCCAGTCTAACGGGACCCCTGCAACGTTATCGAGTTCCGTCTATCATACCAGTAGGCAGAGGTCACGCATATTAGTTTTTCATTCGGTTCCCCGGCCAAATGATACTACAAACAAACAAAAGAGGAGAGATAACATTTGTTCGAGAATATGAGTCAACGTGCTCGTTTGTTTGCTTGAACGAAGAACGGTCTTGAATCTAAAACATTTGAGGTGTGTTTGGTGATTTAAGATTTGGGAGTGGACGATCGCGTAGCTAAAGTAATTACGTTGATGCATAGTGGTCAGAGTACCCAGCTACTACGCCTCTGATTCTGGGTTGAAGTCTGACAGGCACACCCATCAACCACAGTCAGGCTGAGATAAGAAGAGGATTTAGACTCAATTGTTTTCGACTGACAATTGTTGTTTACTCGAAATAAACATTATTATTATTGCTTTTGTAAAGTTAAGTCAGTAAGCTTTACTAACTTCGGCTACATCACCACTTAGCATCAGGTGGGATAGCAGTCAAGAACTGGAATATAATAGTTACTTAAAGAAACTAATAGTGTACGTGTTAAGCAGAAATTTGTTTAATTTTGGATTCGATCTCTGAACCTTTGAAAACGAAGGTATACCTCGTAAATACGTTGAGCCCCGAGGTCCATTGCATTTGAAGATTAATTACAGTGCACAAGTGCGTAGACAGCCGCTTGTTTACCAATGATAACTAAGACATTCGTAGACGCATAAAAATGTCACTTTTAACTGCCGCGACGACTAACGCATAAGCCCAAAGATTACGCGGAAGCTAAATATTTAAAGAATTCAACTTGTAGTGTTTTGAGATAAACAGTTGTGCTTAGATAATACTTTATTTGTTGTGTCGACAGCGCCAAGCCTTTGTCTTGTAGTTTGTAAGTTTATAAGAACTACCGAACGTTTAGAGCTGTCTTAACTTATTCTTTATTTCAATACATCACTACGAAGTCTTATTGACAACGACTTTTTTTACTGTTTACTTTTAAATGGTATGGGTTTTAGAAAACTGTTGTTCTTTTTCTTGTAAATTCTTTTTAAATGTATTAGGTCTACACAGATAACATTTTTTTTAAGTATTTATATGTACCTAATATTTAACATACTAAGATGACAGTAGAAGTATGACATAAACATTCAAAATGTAACATAGCTCGAAGAACTGACAACCGGTGGAGAAGAAGGGTACTCGAGTGGCAGCCTCCATATAAACAATGTTATGAATAAGTCCTCCTTTTTAGGAATTATAATTTTTATCGATCCGTGTCATAATTATAAACAGCAAACATACAGTTTCATACAATGATAAGAACTTTATATATAATGTATGGTGGACCTATATCTGAAGCTTATAATTCATGCATTATTATGGACCTAAATTCGGAAATCGTAATTTAAAATCCCGTTTTCGACTTCAAAAAAGCCCCCAACCACGTTTTCACGATAGCATCCGCCGCGTATGGGTAGGGCAATTAAACGTACAAAAATAGCCGTAGTACGAGTAATTGACGAACGCGAGCGATTTATGTGAGGCGTTAACCGACACCAGCTAACGTTCCTGCGCGAATGGTAGGGCTTTTGACCGATCATATCTCTATTTATAATATATTCGCGATTGTACCGTTACAGCATATCAAAAGTCCACAGCTGAACACAGGCGTCCCCATGGATTGTCCCACAAGAGACATATTTGTTATAGTTGCCATGCTAAGCTTTCATGATGTCCTAAATAAACGTTTATTATTATTATTATTATCAGCAGCTTTTCTTTTGTGTTGCTGTCCATCTCCCGGTTTGTTTCCCTCTGTCGCCTCTTACGATAGCCCCAATAATTAATTTAAACGTATTAATACAGTCCAGTCAAATAAAAACGTACTCTGAAAACCACTACATTGCACGATAAAGGTTCATATTCGAAATTATACAATTTTTCTTTTTATACACCTGAAGTGCCAAACTTACAGTTCCCTGACGTGGCTACTGCAATCCATGGACACCTGCAGAAACTTCAAACAAAGATGACTGCAAATACGTTGCCACCTCAGAGGACTAAGATGGAATGCCATATAAACTAGCTCTCTTTAGACTTCAGACCGGAACACAGCAGTGCAAGAATTGCTGTTTGGTGGCAGAAATAGATTAGGGTGGTTCGTAATCAGACGAGCTCATAGACAGAAAAGGCATCTTACCACCTAGAAAATTTAATCAGTGAATGGGGAGACAAACAAGCACACAGGTGGACTCATGGTTAGAGAATGCTGTAGTGAATGAAAATGCAGATATGCGTTGTTAACCCTGAGGACTACCAGGGAATGCCTCGTTTCCAGTAAAAAGGGTCTCCGGTTCTCTACACTCACCATACGAAACACAGCAGCATTAAGCTGCTATTTTACGCTGGTATTCTGTGAGAGCGTGGTTCTACCCCGGTTGAGCCGACCCATTCGTGCTAAAACCATAATATAGCTGAAGCGTGGTTAAACATCATCTCATGTTTTGATTTTTGACTCATGTTTTGATCCGACGTTTTTGAATATAACAATAATGACAGTGGATCAGAGCTATAAAACAGTTACTTTCTGGCACCAGTTACATTATACGGCTGGTACGTAAACATAAAACTTTAGAACTTAATTACGTTTTACGAAGTTAAATTTTCGCCGGTAAATAAAACACGATGAACAGGCGCCATCGATAAAATCGTCAAAAACAACATCGATGTTTTCGATTAACGTCTATTAGATTATAAAATCGATTACAATGTACTAATCGGGGCTCCCGGTTTGATGAAGCTGAAAGAACCAGCGCGTAATGTAAATAAACCGTTTTTTTTATGCCAACTTTTACTACCTAATTGAAGCGTTAACTATTTGCAATACGTTTGTATAATGTATTATAACTCAGTTACGTATTTCTATAGTTTCCTTAGTGAGCTCTTTATTTATAGTCTGATAGTTTATCTATTACACTTTATTTAAATGAAGTATTTTAGCACTGAAAACTAAATTCTAATATTAAAAAAGATAAGTATCTCTCTCACCTAAAGTTATAATATAGTCCATAGCAATTAACTAACTCATTTGCACCACAAAATGATTTCTTATATTAACGGGAACACAATGCATCGTGTGTAACAAGCTTTACGGATTTTATCGAGTTATATGAGATTGCTATTTGGAGAAGTTGCCATATTTTTCATTAACTTTATCATATTATCTCAATTTTTCCACTTTGACTTCAACTTTGGATTTAATAATTTGAGTTACATGATTTAAAAAAAAATACATATATATAATGTTTTCGATTATTTAAGCTTTATTTACTGTAAAGAATTAGATAAATCGTAAATGCTTTATAAGGCAGTAAAACAACGCACGTGAAAATATGAAAGGACAAGTAAATATGAAAGGAAGTAAGTACCTTAGCATTCAGAAAGGTAAAAACCTGTTCTTGAAGTCCTGTGTATAAAACATGCTATTCACACATCTTTGTGATTTGTGAAAAATTAAGGCATTGGAGGTGAAGTCTAATGCCGAACAAGTTTTTTGCATTTGCATTTGCTTTTCCTTGGCTTTTTCTTGTCTCTGATGTATTAGGTACGGCTGGATCATAAGTTTTAGTGCTAACGGTAATGCATAGTGACAAAAGTGCGTTACAACCTATTTTTTCTTGATGTCTCGTTTTGTGGTTGAAAATTTGAAAGGGAACCTTCGTTTTACGTGGTAGAGCCATGCTGTAGCTATATTCCTGGTATAGTTATAGCACGAATGGGTGGGCTCTACCGGGGAAAGTTCACGCTTTCACAGAATACCAGCGTAAAATAGCAGCTTAACGCTGTTGTGTTTCGTATGGTGAGTGTAGATATCTGGAGACCTTTTTTTACTGTAAACGAGGCTTTCCTTCTTAGTCCTTTGTATTTCGATTCGTCGTTTATGATAGATGTAGCTGTCAATGGGCCACAGCAACCACTTAGCATCAGGTGGACTGTGTGCTCGTTTGCCACCCTTATCCTATAAAAAAGTTTTCTCCAGAAATCGAGATCGGGAATTCCAGGGAAACAAACTCTACCTAATCCCCATTAACTTCTTCAAGATTATGAAAAAGTGATAAAATGAATGAATGAGGATTGTTAATTAAACCCCTTTTGTTACATTATAATCTATTGTTCATCACAAAAATACATTTAATAAATTTTTAGTAGAGTCAGATGATGGCTGTGATCACCATAGTTGTCAATTTTATTCGTTAATCTAAACCTACATCACGCAGCTTTTCTACATATTTTAGTTACGATAAAGCATTGGAATTGGGCTAAGCAGGAGCTGGCAAAGATACTCTTAAGAACGATCCTTTGTATAAATACCTGTTAGGTCACTGACCTTTATTTTAACACTAACATATTAGCACCTTTGCAAATTAATAACATATCTTTACGTGGGAAGCATAACTAATTATTGATATGGTGGTATACAAAAAATACAGTTTAGTTTTAATAATGTTTTATTTAAACAAATTCTCACTATCTAAGTACCTTGTTCTCGTATTTAGCAACGCGTGACGTCATAAATTAAATATTCTCGTTCTCGCTAATAATCCAATTAAAAATAAAAATAAATCAAGCTCGTGAGCTTTTATCTTATTAGTAACACTTTTATTAACGTATTGTTCAATACAATAGGTATAAGCTAGAACGATTAGAATGGGTGGGAATTCAAGCATCTTGCTAAAGCTGCTAATTCAAGGTAATTTCCAGTACATAATTTTCGTTGTACAACTTCATCAAGTTCATAAGTGTTGTATAAAATTAAAAAGAAATAGTAGCAGTAGAAAAATTTATTCCTATTAAAGAAACTCATGAGTAACATTTCTTTCAATGAACAACAACATAAAAACTTACCAACAGACTATTTCAAAAATATCTTTCGACATACGATCCAATTTTTCATGCCTTTCTTAAATACGTAATATTAACAACGATCCAGAGTGTAGATAGATGCAACGTAAGAGAATCCATCGAACATTCCCTTCCCTAAGTATCGAATATAATGTATAGTAAAATTCTTTTACAGAACATATGCCAGGAAAATGTCATAACTTACGCTAGTGCGCGGAATAAACATATAAAATATGCATGACCTAAAATAACCCGACTGGAGACGAAGAGCAGTGTCTAGAGACTTCGATCGTCAATCCACCTGCCAAACGTGGCTATATTAGGGTCTATACTATGGGATATGACAAATCTTCATAACTAGAAAAAATATCAGCAGAGAACTTACAGGCTGATGTCGATTACGTCCACGGAAACTCACAAAGCAGGGTAACAAGTTAATATATTATGTACAGTACAAGTAAATATAACTACGTAATATATTATGATTCAAGGAAAGCAACGTCAACGTCTCGTCAGTTAAAAACTCCCATGGACTCTATTTTTAAAAACAATCTTTCGTAGAAGCCATGCACCTCGTACGAAAGTATAAACCTCTTTTAGAGGACAATAAAACGTTTTACAAGTTTTACTAATGCAATGTACCGAATTTTACGATGCACCTACACTAAAGCGGCAAACTAGACGTTTAAAAATAGCACGAATAACTAACAATGGAGGTTATATGCTACGTTCATTAACTCCGGCTGATTTATCTTTACTGCTCGTTTGACTACGAAAATGTTGCTGTATCGATATCGTTACGGTTTTTAATTCGTCGCTTTGAACCTAGGAAAAACAAATACTGCAAGATCGACCAATAAAGAAATTCATGGCTAAACGATTTAATAGTTTCAAATAATGGTTACAGATAATTTTAACTAACAGGCTCGTCAGTTATCTGTAAATTAAAATATATTTTATTATATACAATATTAAAAACTATAATAAAAGAAAAAAAAAACTAAAACTACGAGGGTGGATTGAAAAGTACTCGGCCTAACCAAGAAAATAAACAAATACTAAATCAGTTATATTTTTATTTTTCTACATAATCACCATCAAGTTCAATACACTTTTGCCACCTCCCCTTCCAAGCATTTAGACCGTTGAAAAAAAATGATTCTTCCTTAGAGTCAAAATATGCGTCTACAGCTGCTTTGACCTCGTCGTTTGTCGAAAATCTTTGACCTCCCAAGTGCTTTTTTAGGTTAGGGAACAGAAAGAAGTCTGATGGTGCCAGATCAGGTGAATACGGCGGATGCGGTAACAGTTCAAAGCCACAGTTGTGAATTTCAGCCATTGACTGTACTGACGTGTGAACACGGGCGTTATCTTGATGAAACAGGACTTTTCTTCTGAGCATTCCTCGACGTTTTTCTTTTATTTCCTCTCGTAAACGACGTAGTAAGGTGCAGTAGTAATCAGAGTTTATATTCTGACCCCTTTCAAGATAATCAATCATAATCACACCTTTCGAGTCCCAGAATACTGAAGCCATCACCTTATTTGCCGACAAAATCGACTTAGCCTTTTTAGGGGGTGGTGAACCAGGTCTTCTCCACTGTTTTGATTGTTGTTTTGTTTCCGGTGTACAGTAATGAACCCATGTTTCGTCCATAGTAACAAAACGATTCAAAAAATCATCTGCATCGGCTTCAAATAACTCCAAACAGTCGCGTGAAATAGTCAATCGCGTCCTTTTTTGTTCAACAGTAAGCAGTCGCGGAACCCACCTCGCAGACACCTTGTGGAAACCCAACTCGTTGACAATGATGTTTTGAGTTCGTTCATAAGAGATGCCTATAATCTCGGCTATCTCTCTAATTTTTAATCTGCGGTCTCCCATTATTAAATCAAGTACTTTTTTAATATTTTCGTCAGTAGTTGATGTCGAAGGCCTTCCAGAGCGGGGTTCATTTTTCACACTCTCTCTACCACGCTTAAATTCTGCTATCCATTTTTTGACGGATGAATATGACAGAGCACAATCGCCTAATGTACTGACCATGTCATCATGGATGGCTTTTGATGATAGCCCCTTCTTATGGAGGTACTTAATGACGGCACGCTGCTCGATTTGCTCCATTCGCGGAAATTATGTCCGATTACTTTGTTAATAAATTTATAAAATCACAACTAATTATCGCACACGTTTCGAACTTCACACAATGAACTAGTCTGAACTGAACTAAATAATGTGGGTAGATTTGATTTTTAGAATTGAATGGATCTGTGTTAGGCCGAGTACTTTTCAATCCACCCTCGTATTAACTTAATTATCATACAGTCCTACTCCCCGCGGTATCGTGCCAAGAATGCTTGCTGCATTTCCCCGCTGAATAGCTATACTTAGCCTTTGAGCGAGAAAAGAACCAGTCTTCTTATCACTAGCAGCTACGACCAGCCGCGGATGGAGTTCCTTTAGGAACTTCACCGCACGTGGACCCCACGGACCGATAGTCTCTCCAGCGAATGGCACAAATATGTAGTCATCTCTCAGAGACTCATATTTGCGCCACTTAGTTCAACTGCCGCTGATGCCGCCCCGGCTCTAATTAAAATTAAAATTGGATAACTTTTTTTTTATAGGAGAGGGGGCAAACGTTCATGCGGCTCACCTGATGGTAAGTGACTACCGCCGCCCATGAACAGCTGCAACACCAGGGAGGGAATCACAGATGCGTTGCCGGCCTTTTAAAAAAGGGTACGCTCTTTTCTTGAAGGTCCCTAAGTCGTATCGGTCCGGAAAAATCGCTGATGGTAATCGATTCCACAAGGAAGTCGTGCGAGGAAGAAAACATCTTCTAAATCGCACAGTGGTGGACCGCCAATCATCCAGATGGTGTGGATGGTATCGGGAGTTCTGCCGCGATGTGCGTTCGTGAAATTTGGCGGCTGGGATTAATCCGAACAATTTCTCAGAGCACTCCCCGTGGTAGATGCGAAAGAAAATGCAAAGGGATGCAACATCTCTTCGCAGTGCCAATGAATCGAGCCGAACGGAAAGGACTCGGTCGTCGACAATTCGAGCCTCTCTGCGCTGGGTGCGGTCAAGTTGAAAGAGCTGGCACTGGGGAGCCCCTGCCCAGAGATAGGAACAGTATTCCATGTGAGGCCAAACCTGCGCCTTGTAAAGTTGCAGGCGGTGTGCCGGCATGAAATACTGTCCCGCTCTGCTGAGCACGCCAAGCTTTTTAGAGGCCAATTTGACCTTCTCTTCCAAGTGACCACGAAACTGCACGTCACTCGATATGTCGACTTCGAGGATTCCGATACTGGCTGAGGCAAGAAGGGGAGTGCCTTGAAACTGAGGAGATACGACAAAGGGGTTCTTTTTAGCGGTAAACTCGCAAACTTGTGTCTTCTGGGGATTAAACTGGACTAGATTTAGTCGCCCCCAATCCGAGACTTTGTTCAGCAAAGACTCGACTTCAGACACAAGTTTGTTCCGGCACTCGGCGACGTTTTCCCGAGAAATATTGGCACGGCCGGTGTATAGCATCACCAGTGCTGTCATCCGCATAGCAATGAATGCTACCAGTTAGCAACATATCATTGATATGCAGAAGAAACAGCGTTGGTGATAGCACACAGCCTTGTGTAACACAAGCGTTAATAGGCTTGTAGTCGGAGCATGCACCGTCTACAACGACCTTGATTCTCCGATCCGCAAGGAAGCTGGTGATCCAATCGCACAATTTCTCGGGAAGCCCATAGGAAGGGAGCTTCGAAAGAAGCGCTTTGTGCCAAACCCGATCGAAGGCCTTCGCAATGTCCAAACTAACGGCCAACGCCTCCCCTTGGCCTCTGCTCATCTATGGGTTATGGGTCAGGTAGACCAGAAGATCACCAGCTGATCGACCCCGACGAAAACCGTATTGGCGGTCACTAATCAGCTGGTGATCCTCAAGGTACCGTTATCATGAACTAGGAAGTAATGCAAATAAAAATAAGTTATTTATAAACAATGGTTTATGCATTCGTCTTATTCAAACTATGCTTATGGTTATTGGATCGTATAAGCTCGTCGTCTTTACGTACATATACTGAGTTATAACGATGTAGATCACTACAATAAAGATCGTTCATTTTTATGCTGAACTAGCAACCCACCCCAGCTTTTTGGCCCCGGCCAGGCTTGTATCATCTATCAATGTGGCGTCATTTAGGTTTCCATTTAATTATTATTTCTTCCTGCATTTTATTTTTCTCTAATAAAGATATTAACCACGCCACGTTTATACCTATTTCTGCCCCTAAGCACCTACTACTGCATTCCGGATTGAAGCGTAATAGAGCACATAATAATAGGCTACGGGGTATTCTTATTTCTTAGGGTTGACAAACAACATATCAATGGCCTCCATAGAAGTAGTATGTACGAGTAGTTGGTTAGTTTTGGGCAGTAGGAGTCACTTAACGTATGTGGAATGTTAAATTTTGTCCCAAATATTATATTAAACCTATGAGTAAAGACTATTACAGTAGATTCCAAAGCACATTATAGTACCTTAATCTATTTTGTTCCTGTTATTTAACTTGAAAAGATTATTATCCAGCTGCAATAACACAAGATGTTTGTAAAACGAAAAACTTCCAAGTTGTTGAATACGCTAATCTAGGAAAACAGCTTATTACGTAGAAGCCTATTCAGTCCCGCCTTGAACGAACCACGCTGCGGTCGGAGAGCATAGACGCCATAGAATTTCGCTCCTCAGATGTGCGCTTTAAAAGGGGGAAAACAAACGCTTTGTGCGAACGCGCGGGCTCGTAACAATAGTGTGGCTTCTTAAAACAAACTTTTGGAATTAACGTTCCAACTTTTTATTTTAGGGAATTTCGTTACTTTTAGGAGCTATGTAATGAGTGCCAGCAAGATACCAAAGAGTGAAAAGCAAGTGCAACATATTATACTACACGTAATGTAATAAAAATAGGAAGTCTAAAAACATTAAGCTGTTTTCGTTGCTCTGTTATCGTTTCATAGAATTATTATGAAACTACAATATTATTTGATAACACAGTGAAACGAAAATCAGTTTTTTTACGGTCCCTTCTGCACCAGTTTGTATTATTTTGTATTTAGTTTGTATTTAAAGTATTTCACAGATAAAATAGTAAGTAATGTCTATATAAATATAAAAATAAACCACTTACAAACTATAAGAATGTATTGCGAGATAACACGAAAAATACAAGTAATCAATAATTGTAAGTTAGCATGTTCATTCTTATCAGTTTCCAAGCTGCATTTACGTATCAATATTAACATGTAGGTTATTATCCCTCATAATCCCAAAGGCTGACGAGCTAGAACGATAACAGTAACACTGTTTCTTAGGGCTATCAATTATTAAGGATTCCTCGGTTACGAGTATGATGATTTTTAAACTACTTAAATAAAATATGGAAAATTGTTTATGAATATCATCATTATTGAGGCCATGTCCACTTTTGAAAATATCCTTTCGCTATAAGTTCGGGGCCGGCTGAAAATCAGCGCTGCAAGCTCGCGGCACATGCTGAGACGGTCTTTTCCACCACTTCATCATAGCACACAATTTTTTTTTTAATTTAATGTGTGTTTGTATATACATACAATGGACACACTTCTTTAATTTATTCTAATTTTTGTTTGTTTGTTTGTTTATAAGGCATTTGTTTTATTTTTAATTGTAATTTGTCATGTGTGTAGAAGATGTAAGTGTTGGAATAAATGTCTTTATGTCTATAGATTTGCTACAAAGAATGTTCCCAAATCATCAGCATCTACAGATTCATTAAAAGATCCTCAGGACGGTCTACACTGAGCGAGATTGTCAATACCTTAAACCTTTCTTCATCGGTTGGACATACATAATTTTAATGTAGTTTATAATAAAACTAGCTGTTCCTCGTAACTCCGCCCGCGTAGAATTTATTACGATTACATTTCATATGTAATAATTTTTTGCGTGGAACACTAATTCTTTTTCTAACATAAAAGTAGCCTAAGTTACTCCTTATAACATCAGGTATCCGCCAGTGAAAGTCCCGCCAAAATCAGTCCAGCCATTTCGGAGATTAGCCGGAACAACTAGACGAAGAGACAAACAGATAGTAAAAAAATTTAAAAATGGTTTTTATTTGTTATGAATACCGTATATACCTTCATATGCATTTAGTAAAAAGCTTTTTTGACATTACAAACCGACTTAGATTATACAAATTATATTGTATATATACGCCGATGAATAAATATTTTACTTATATTTTCCTTATCATTAATCTCTAAGTGACAGACTACGTACTGACTGTCCTGTAGGTAATAAATCGATTTCTATTAAGCTACTTTAAATCACGCAAGATTTTAGGTGTCACCACAACCCTATCAATATATTTCCGCAGGCCACATGTAAATAACACGTCACACACAAAGCACTCCGTGTCCATAGTTGTCATAGCGGATAGCGCTGTAATGTTTCACTCTGTGGCTCCTTTTAGTTTATAGCAGTCGCGATAACTTATCGACGTTATTGGACAGGACATTATTGATTCGGTGATAACACTACTCTTTCTAAAATACAGATTTTTATTTGTGGTTTTTTTACAAGCTGAGTTAATGCGCCTGTATTTGTATAAAATGTAAAGAATTGCACAGATTTAACATTTTGTTGATTCATTTTCCCGTATATAATGTATAGTATGTGTACAATACAAAAACATACACATAATTGGTTTTTAAAACACATTAAAATAAAATAGGTAAAAAACCGTATTGACTTTCGTAGAATTTCGTGGTGCTGTTTTAAAATTTGATTTAACTTTCTTTTAAAATTATACGTGGTAGAGCCATGCTGTAGCTATATTATGCTTCTAGCACGAATGGGTCGGCACGACCGGGGTCGGACCACGCTCTCACAGAATACTAGCGGAAAATAGCAGCTGAATTCTGCTGTTTCGAATGGTGACTGTAGAGGACCGGAGACCCTTTTGTTGGCCTAAATTAAACACATTTAGTTTAAAATTTTCTACCAAACTTAGACCAAATACCAAATTTACAGCTGTCCGAAACAATAAGTTACTAGGCAAGTATTTTAATAATCAATGAATTTTAGGTAACATGATATTAACACGTAGTAAAAGAGTGAATCTAAAAATGTATGTGATCTTAAATAGTATCCAACGGAATAATAACTTTAAAATTTAATAACTTATCCTTACTATTACTCTCTATTAACAAATAAGTTATTAATAATTAATTTATAGCCTTCCTTTCCTTTCAGAATTATAAAAGGTGGAATTTCGGAACTTCATATTACTTCATAATTATTAATACTTAAATATTTTATCTTAAATAATTAAAATATCTAGGAATTACCTTGGTTCAACACAATCTTATCTAAGCAATAAACGAATAAAATGACAGGTCTTAAATTAATAGATATCATTTTTAATGCATTGGTATCAATACTTTAGATATAATGTAAAGTTTTAGGTGTTTGAGTGAACTGTTACTATATTTAAAACGAGATGATGTACTGAACACAATGACGACTGACGAGAAAAAGCTTTTTGAGTCACAACTTCATACTGACAAGCGCTATGTGGGGCAACTGCCGCTTCACGGAGTAACTTGATAAAACAAGCAGGGAGTCAATGGATGCAGGTGGGGCAGACCTATGAAGACCTAAGAAGGCTGTGAAGTTGGAATGGGTGGTATTATGATGATGGTTATGACTGATGATGGTATAAATGTCCAATTGATGTGCAGAAGCATTATCTAAATTGTAAGAGGATTTTTTTATGTTCTCCAGTGGTGCCCACGTACCGGTAAGCGAAGTGTAGAGCATCCACCCATTAGATGGAGTGACGACATGGTTAGATATGCAAGAAGTCGATGCAGGTGGCTCAGTACCGTGCTTTGTAGCATTCCTTAGGGAAGGCCTATGCTCGGCAGTGGACTTGTGAAGAGCTGTAATGATGAAGAGGATTATGTGGTAGGCGTCCACGAGGTTTCAGAGCACACTGGCGGACTTTTGGACAAAATGTTGGGTCTGGTTGTGTTTTTAATTGTTTACTAGACGTTGACACTGCACCCTAGTTCGTGTCCGGTGTTCTCGTGAAAGCCCTAAATCGAGCACGAGTGGGTTTATACAGTGAGTGTCATTGTGTTAGTTCGCACATTTGTGAGACTATAAAATCTGCAAGAACATATTTTTATTTTTTATGATTAATGCAAAGAAAATGAAGGAACTATCATTTTCAAACAAATAAATTACGTCGATTATCGTTTTAACATAATTGTTTAAAAATCTTAAAATAATTGTTTACGATACAAACACGTTACAAGTTAATGCAGGAAAAATAGAATTATAAATTATGTTGACGTAAGTTTTAAAAAAATATTAAATATTTATTAATACTCCACAACGTAGGCCATGTAGTGACAGTGTAAGAATTTCCATTGCCCCATGTCGTCCCGTGGATGTCGTAAAAGGCGACAAAGGGAAAGAAACCAGATGGGCAGCAGCGTCTTCGTAATAACAACCAAAAATAAAAACAACTGCAGTTGCATACCCGTCTGCCAAGCTTGGCAACTATGGCAAATATCTCCAGTATGATGCAATCTATGGGGAGGTTCAGCGGTGACTTATGATAGGCTGTAACAATAACGGTAACGTAACGTAACAATGTAATAAGGAGTTATAACTAGTTGATAATCTCATGATAATGATACTCGTAAATTATTGTTTGATTTCAAGCACGGTGACGTGGTCGAATATTTTTAAATACGTATCCGTTATATTATTGTTGCAGGTATTAATGCATATAAATAATTTTTATGTTTTTTCCCCGACTGCGAGGGAGCCCAAAAGAGAGTGATATTTTTTGCTGTAAGTCCGTTATGTGTCCGCTTCTATGTCCGCTTTTATCTCCCAGCAAGTATTATATAATCTTATATTAATATTGTTTATTTATTATCATTTTACTTAAGACTTCTGCGTAGATACTTTTTTTGTATAAAATATTTATGTATTAATATAATGTTCTATAACAGCGAGGGAAGCAATTGACTTTGTTTCAAAGCAATACTGATACGATGCGACTGAAATAGATAACAGTGTAATTAAGATTTTTCTATACTTCATGCCATGTCTTTTCATAAATAGGGCCATGAAAGGCCTAAAAACCAGAAAAAAAATTGCAGGAATCATTACATTACGTAGAGGCTTCGACACTTTCTGCACCAACCGGAAAAATTTCCAATTTAAATCAAACCCGGTAACAGTTTTTAAAGGCAGACACTTAGCGAACTACTTAGGGACCTACAAGAAAAGAGCCAACGCGTCTGCAAGTTTCCTGGTGTTGCACTTGTCCATGGGCGGCGGTAATCACTATATGAGAGGGGGCAATCAAGCCGCATGCTCGTTAGCCCCCTCTCATATAAAACAAAGTCTTTAACCGCTAAACCACATCATACCATCGCCTCTTAAATTCCTAAGAAAAACCTTTCATGTGGTTTCATATAGTGCGATCACTCGGCGTCTAGTAATCTCACAAAGAAAATAGAACATAACGCGCGGTTACTTCTCCAGTTACATGTGACTAATGAAAATAAAAAAGATCAGCGAATATCTAACCGCAGAACGGAACCCGAGAAGCACCATCGCATCTGCTATTTCCATATTCAATACAACAAAACGCAAACGCAAACGGAAACAGAAACAACGACAACAAATACTGCACACAAACGCATTAAACTTGCATATCTAATGCATTCGTGAAGGTGAAGTAACAAGATGCTGGAGTTTTGAATTACTAGATGTGAAAATTATTACGATTCCAATTATTTATTATATTTAACACACACATTTGAACACAGCACCCGTGGTCTCACGAGGACTGAGACAACATTCTGATGTCAAAATTCACCAGATCTACCGTCATCATTTTTGTTTAATTAAATTATTAAACTTACAGCAGCTTTGAAATGTCGGGAATTAAACATAAGTCACAATTAAACACGATAAAATTAATTTTATATCAATTATTGTATTCTATCAATTTCATTCTATTACCAGCATTATTATAAATATATTAAATAACCTTTCTTTCTCCCAACAGGCTATAAAAGCCAACATTGGACGAGGAAATAATATCTCATAGTACGAATAATATGCCGTTGCCAGCATGCTTGGTAAGTCAATTAACAATTGCAGGCGTCTCACACCTTTGGCGTTTCTCCCACTCGCTGGTCTTGATATTTAATATAAAGTTAAAGTTACAGCCTATATACGTTCTACTAGCACAGATGTTTGCACGAAAATGTCCGCTGCGCTGCCTCAATGCGTGTTGGTGAACTTTACTTCTTCAGTTTTTTTTTCTTAGACATACAGGTTTCCTCACGATGTTTTCCTTCACCGCCGATCACGTAGTAAATCAGCACTTAAAATTGCAATTAACAATTTTATTGGTGCCGACGGGGATCGATTTTATATGTGGTGATAAAAATATAAGACAGTTAAACAAACAGCTATTAGAGGTCGGAGAACGTAATATTATTTAGAGAATTTCCATGAGACAACCCTCTCTCTTATCTGACTTGTCTTAGTGTTCATTTCTTGTTATATATTTCTACTATTGGGCAAAGCTCGTCCATTATTTGAATGATTTTATTGACTTTGTAATAGGATTATTCCTGAAGTCCACACTTTGTTGATGGATTTTTGATATCATTATTAGTCTCCTTGTACGAGTACCAGCAGCCTCGGACGTCCGAAATATTCTAACCGACGACAGGTAGCAGCCTTCGGTTAGAATATTTATGATGTCTTAAAGTATGCTCCAGTTTAACAGTTTTGTTAAAGTAGGATATTTGTAAATGATTACAGAACGTAGCGTTGAAATGAAAATAAAAAGCCAGTCAATAATTTCAATACGATTTTTAAAACAAGAAGTTCAATTCATAATCTGCCTTTCAACAATAGAAAAGCATCAAATAGCGCACTCGGCGGTATATCGATGTAACAACAATGCCGGTTCCAGACTCTGTATAGCATTAATACAAAAGCTATGCAGGCCAATGCGACTGCCTACGTAGAAACAAACAGCTTCTATCCGTGGATCGTAATTAGGAAGTATACCTATGTTGTACGCACCCACACCCTACCGTTACGGCTCTGTGAAATTAATAACTGTTGATAATTTTGCATGGCCCTTTAATGGGACATTGTTTTAAATTTCAAATTCGTTAATAAAGGTCGCAAGTCCTTATTTGTTTATGGTGACCTAGTTACAGATGATAATACAGACGTGAATATACGCTCTTTATTCCTCCGTGGGTAATAGTTAACTGTTAAGATAGATACGTTTAGCTACCTTGGGCTTATTATAGCTAACTACGTACGTATTCTTATTAACACGTATTATAAAAATATATATAATACTAAAATAATTTCACGTTTCTTTATAGGATGTGATCAAAGGAGTGATCATTAGAGTGACGAAACATTTTAATGATCGTTTTAAAAACAAAGGGCGGTGGCCATATTCATTCGTACACAGTAATTATCATGATGACTATAACAACCGAAAATTGGACATAAAATTGTACTACTTGTAATCCCTGATTTACAATAAGCGTAATAAGGTGCATCTTACTGCATATAATTCGAAAAAAATTGGAATAACATAAATGGCTACAATGCCTACTAACTGAATGAAAATCGTCATCGACAGGGACATAAAATTTTACAGCTACTAGTTGCTGCACGCGAACTGGGCCCCGAGGGCGGATATAAACGCCTTGTCGGAGGCGATCATTCAAAACCAACCACGTTATGATAGTTAAGCTCAATTATGTAGCAAGGTAGTAGCGACATGAGTTGTCTGCTTTAGTCAAAGTCGATATATTAATTTATATAATTATACACTACGCAAAGCAAAGGATGGCGATAATGATAAAATATACACGCTGAAGATTAACAAGGTTTGTTTTTAATTTGTTTGTTTGTTTCATTTTAACCGAATGTTTACTTATACGGCAACATATAATTATTGATGTTATCAGCTTGTGAATCCTTATATTTAATTATCCGTTATTCGTACATGCCACACTTGACCTTTATCACTTCCATAAATAAAAAGCAAGCATATCACAACTGGCAAATAATTTATAATATGAAAGTTTCATAACTTTCATAACGTAGTAGTAATTCTAGCGAACAATTGTTCTACATAGATAATATATATTAAGTATTAACCTTAACGAATCCCTATAAAATATTGTTGCTAATGTTGAAATTTTAATTTTATATAAAATATGGTAAATGGAAGTGGAAACGCACGTTGGGCAACTGTAGCGAGTATCCTCCATACCGAATTTCGGTCACGGTGGCCATTCCTAACAGAGACTAGCCATCTGCGCAGGCCAGGATTATAGTGCACGAGTGTGTGCGCAAGCACTATTCCCTCACACGCACAAGTCCGATGACGGTCTGATGGGACGCAATCCGACACGACCGGAGAGAGATCAGGCGCAGGACCTTACGTGCTTTCCGAGGTAAGGGGCGAAAAAACCGACTTTCTGACTGCGGGCGGCTACTAAGAATTTGTTAACTGAAAAACTCAATAACTGTGTTTCTGCCCATTCTGAAGCTCATGATCAGCAGTCGTCACTAGACCAGCGAGGCAGTGAAATTTAAAATGAAGCATAGACATTTTGGATCATCCAGAAGGTTTATAATCAAGTTACTTAAGTTTTTACAGACAATTTTAAATTAGTTTGTTAGATTTCGCCGACAGTCCAATATAAGTAACATTTTTTTTAAATACACAACACATAAAATGCTATTTTTATAATTAAAATTATCCAACACCTTACAGCAAGTACTTTTTAATTTACATAAATACAAAAAAAAATTAATGACTAATTTTCACAAAAATCTCATTCACAGCCTAATATACAAAACATTCCCACCAACTGACAGAAAAATGATGGTCGCCGAAAGCGGGAAGTCGGTTTGTAATAAATACTAATTAACCAAATGTACGCACAAGGCTGAATTAATATGGGGATTTGCAGAGTTAAGGAGCCATTAACGTCTCGCAGCTCTTTATAGTGTTGTAAATTATTTAATATAGCAACTCTTGCGCCACTTATATAGTGGCCATTCGAATATTAAATAATCTAAATTGGCCATTTTTTACGAACACGAGGCTACTTATATGAAAGTAGAGTTATTATATAAAACGAATAAAGCATTTTAATAACTTTATTTATCTTCCAAAGAGGAAAGTGACTGAAACTGAATAATATAACCATGTGTTGTTTATTGGCATAAATACATACACAACAACTTTATTTTTTCCAATAATCATTCATTACATCCACGCTTGGCAGCCTCAGATTTTATTATTTTCAGTTTTTATTAGGAAGATGCTACTGCCTATCTCCTGTTTCATTTTCCCCTGTCGCCTCTTACGACACCTACGGAATGATATGTGGCAGTGGCTATTCTCACATCGCCACTATACAACATAAGCATTACTTCATATTTAAGTCCGAAACAAACTTGTGTCTGAAGTCGAGTCTTTGCTGGACAAAGTCTCGGATTGGGGGCGACTAAATCTAGTCCAGTTTAATCCTCAGAAGACACAAGTTTGCGCGTTTACCGCTAAAAAGAACCCCTTTGTCGTATCTCCTCAGTTTCAAGGCACTCCCCTTCTTGCCTCAGCCAGTATCGGTATCCTCGGAGTCGACATATCGAGTGACGTGCAGTTTCGTGGTCACTTGGAAGAGAAGGCCAAATTGGCCTCTAAAAAGCTTGGCGTGCTCAGCAGAGCGGGACAGTATTTCATGCCGGCACACCGCCTGCAACTTTACAAGGCGCAGGTTCGGCCTCACATGGAATACTGTTCCCATCTCTGGGCAGGGGCTCCCCAGTGCCAGCTCCTTCCACTTGACCGCATCCAGCGCAGAGCGGCTCGAATCGTCGACGACCGAGCCCTTTCCGATCGGCTCGATTCATTGGCACTGCGAAGAGATGTTGCATCTCTTTGCATTTTCTTTCGCATCTACCATGGGGAGTGCTCTGAGGAATTGTTCGGATTAATCCCAGCCGCCAAATTTCACGAACGCACATCGCGGCAGAACTCCCGATACCATCCACACCATCTGGATGATTGGCGGTCCACCACTGTGCGATTTAGAAGATGTTTTCTTCCTCGCACAACTTCCTTGTGGAATAGTTTACCACCAGGGATTTTTCCGGACCGATACGACTTAGGGACCTTCAAGAAAAGAGCCTACTCCTTTTTAAAAGGCCGGCAACGCATCTGCAATTCCCCTGGTGTTGCGGTTGTTCATGGGCGGCGGTAGTCACTTACCATCAGGTGAGCCGCATGCTCGTTTGCCCCCTCTCTTATAAAAAAAAAAAAAAAAAAAAAAACAAACGGCAATTGGTCTATGTTTTTGCAATTTCATATTGTGGATTCGAAAACAATTGAACTCATGCCTAACATCCTAACACAATAAAAGATGAGGAACAGGCGTTTTTTTTTTTTTCACTTAAAATCTTGATTAAAATTAGTGTTGTATAATATAATAGCTTTAAAGAGAAGTTAAAATGAGGGGATGACTATAGTGTATATTACTGGTAGCGGGTCTCAAATTTCTACATCTGACTCAACAGTAGCACCCTCTACCGAGAAGCTCCGCTCTTACCCAACCAGTATGGCGAACGGAAGTGGCTGAACGCAGACAGCACCGCGTTGTTCTCTATATTTAGACGTGATTTTAGACGCGTGCTGTACACAGACTAAACACACTCAGTACGTTCAATTAATGTAAATATAATTGTGTCAACAACAAACATTAAGGTCATACGTTATTGTATGTTTTCTTTTTATTAACCCTTTCATCATACATAGTTAGTCAATGAATAAAAATAATACAGAAACGTATTCAAGGAAAGTTCTTTTGGCACATTATGTTATTACAATTCCTTTTTTCATATTATATTCCTAATTAAATATTATTTTTACTTCATAAGCAACCTATCTAAGCCCACGGGTGAACATTCACTTTTTCAAAGTCCATTGAAAACGTCCATTGTTGAATGCTTGTCCTATAATTTCGGAGAATTATAAGTCAGTTAACATACATAAATTTCACAGGGACAAAAATCCAGACCCACAGATTACCCCCTTAGGAGGTAATCTATGTCCAGACCCGTAACAATTATTTGTAGGTCTTACAAATAACTTATACCGTGCGGGATTTCAACCCGCGACTCTTTGCGCTGCGACTCATTGCTAAGCTACTGAGGAGTCATTCAAGATTGCTTCATAGAGGAGTATTTTCCACAGTCGACACGCTTGGCAGACATCGATAGTCAAACGCAGCTTTTTTATTATTTTAATTATATTTTTATATTTCATCAAGTTTTGATAGATCTCTATTAGTGGTTGGGAGCGAAATCTTTTTAAGATAATGTCCCCGTAGCATATACATTAACTAAACAACTCGAACGATTATCGATACCATACCACTACGACCGCAACGGTGACATTGACTTTTTCTGGACTGCAGTAAAATGCTCTTTGATATTCTGCTTAAGCAACGTATTCAAGATAAAAATCAATCACTGGCATATAAAGCAGAAAATTGAAAGTTCGTTTTAAATAAAAAGAATTTTATTTTAAGAAGTTTTATATTTAAAAAGCTATATTAGTTAGTCTTTTTGAGTTAAAATGTAAGTGTATTGTAGTAAAAAAAAATATTTGTAATTTTTTAATTAGCTACAATACTACTTCATACTTAACTTTAGGATTTAAATAACTTTTAGAAGAGATTACATACTATACATTACCACGTAGAAAATTAAAAGAAAATTATTGATTTAAAGAAAGTGATTATTATTATCTACATAGATGTTTTTTCGGTTCAAAGCAATTACAAAATTAGTAAGCAAAACTGGCCGTGTAGGAAATTTAAGGAAAATAAAAAACAACAATATGACAAAACAAGTGGCCTGAACAAACATAACACAATCGTCGCGGTTCTTTCGAATGCATTTCGGAAAATCAAGGAGGCGTAAAACTCTCGAATACGAAACGAAATCAATTCACAGCCGGACGCAAACTATAATCTAAAAAAGAAATCACTCGCAGGGAATGGTGCTCACAATGTGTATTGTAATAGCATCACGTACGATAATCGATACCATTATGACATACAAAACAGAATTGCACCTAAGTATAATCCAATATTTATATGATCCGTGACTGCAACGCTTCAGATTCCAGTACAAATCAATGTTTCGTCTTTATCACACTGTTGAATAAAAGTTAAAGCGGAATAGGGATGGTTGTTTACAGTCTACTTCATCTGTCCGTCGTGTTTGCACTCCCTCGCCTCTCACGACAGGTAAATTCGTCGACAAAAGCAGTGGGAGTCCATGTTTATTATAAGGAATACCAAAATGCAGGTAGAGATTCATTGTATACGCGCCCCCATATATCGAATAATAGAGTTTTAGGAAATAGTACAATGAGTGAGTAATTTATGTGGACTGCCATACAATATTTAACATAAATTTCGAGAAATGTATCTGTGAACTTTTTCAACGACGCTGTTCAATCGGTGTTTTGGATAACGTTAGTTTCGGTCCTTGTGGTTGTTTTTGTTTGTTTTACGGGCAATTTGCGATTTAGAGAAACACTTTTATCTCGGTCTCTGATGCTATCTTCTGTTATTTGTGGTGGACATTCAGAGATAATTAAGCATTTTATTCATTACAGTTAACAATTTCGATGTTAATCTACGCGTAGAATTGGACATAATGAGGTCGACTACCGCGTCTACTTATGAATATTAAACTCTCTTAGGCGGATCGTGTAAAAATTTGATGCCATCATAAACTATGCTTTATCTAAATTCTTGACATCAAATGGCTATCAAATGAGACACGCCTTGTGCAGTAAACATAACTAATTGATCCATTCAGCGAGGTGTATCACGTACAAAAAATGGGAGGAGCGTTGAACTTGATAAGTAAGCTAAGCGTCAAATTCAGTTGAATATAAAAGTGTAATATTGTGAAAACGAATAAACGAATAAACTCAGTCTACAATCGGCTGCACTTTGTTAAGAACATTAAAGTTCTAAAGGTATTATAGAAATATATATGAAAATTGCGTTGAAGTGAAATTTAAGACTGCATCAGCAACTTTGCTGCAGTGGTCGGATTGTATTAAAATAAATTGCGATTCTATTCAATAGTGCCGTAGTTTAATACTAATACCAGGAAGCATCTTAAAAGAGGACTACCTGAGCTGACACCTGCTGGGAACCCGCCAGTGCATTTATAGTTTCCAAAACGTAAGCGCCACGTGAACCTATTCGTTTACTTTACACTTTTATTAAAGGCGACACAATTAATCTAATAGACCGATTGGAAGAATACTGTTATTTGTGTGTTATTAAGACCACCCATCACTTTATAGTTTTAAGTATTAAAATACTTACGACCATGTTCATGTGTTGATATGTATGTCGATATATTGTGCAACATCGTACTTTTCATTGCATTCGAAATCTCTATTCTAATTTGATCTAAGTATCGTAACATCGAACGACTAATTCCACTGTATTAATAATACCGTTTTTATGTGTATTAACAATTAATAGCCGCCGTTAAAATCGTGTAGAAAGTATGATGAAAATTTATCCATACACATAATATTCCTTTAATTAGAAATTATTTGTAACTAACACGACAAAATTAACACAATTATAAACTAGAGAAAGAAAATATGAAGTATTCAAAATAACTTAAAATCTTACCTCACTCTCGGTCCAATCAATAAGACTGGACTTCTCTTCGAGAAGGTTTTCAGAGCTTCGCTTTTCGTCTTCTCCGTCACCTTCGTCTTTAAACACCTTCACCTCATCTGTGGAGCCCAGGTCGTCGCCGCCCGAGCTCGCCGCTGAACTCGAGTGCGCATGAGGCATTTTCAAGAACCCAGCGCCCCAACTTCCATTATCCCATCCTTCAACAGCTATTCATAACCACTATCTGTTATCCATGACCACTCACTACGATTTCATTTTGTCCAATTCCAAATTCAAAAATTTACAGATTTTGGTCCTTTGAGACGGATATTCGCTACGAACATGAGCTAACGCTAAAATTGTTTTTCACTAATCTAAATTACGTGATAGTTTTATTTTAAACTAAACTAAAATGAGATCACAGATAACATTTGTCAGGTTGAACTAAAAATGCTATGGTCGAAGTGTTCCGTCTGATTTTGAGCTGAGTTGCATCTGGAAAGAAGAAAAAATCCTTATTAGTATATATCTTTTTTTCACCCTTGTTATATTATATTGTGGAAATGGTAAGTTCGCCATTTTACGCAGTTATATTTTGCCGTCCGCGTACATATTTCGGGTCAAGAAGCTTGTCAAGTGACGTCGACAGCCTCTCTTGGCGTCAGGCCAAGTATTGCTGAGAAAAGCCCTCGGGAATAACGGATTGACTATAGAATATACAGCAAATACTTATACTTCGCAAGACTGATTAAAACAATCCAGTCACTTTTACTTAGGTATAAAAATATTTTTGATGATATAGCAATCATTTTTGAAATTAAACTCAATTTTCGAAACGTACATTAGATTTAAATATTTTAAACAAGCTACATAATAATAAAAATAGCAGCAGTTGTTATCCTTTAATATTGGGTTTTAATACATAAATAAATGACCTACTGTGATATCATTACCATCACAACATTAAAAACAATTTAAAAATTAATTAAATTAAACAACATTAAAATTAATGCGTCACAGGACACCAAGAAAATAGTCTTATTTTAAGTTATTATTAATCTTCTAAATAAATAAAATTTAAATGTGAGTTTGTTCAAAATCAATAATTTCCGAAAGTTCTTTACAGATTGGTTTGTAATTTTGACATAACGTTGCAATAAAAAACGCGTGTGTTTTTAAATCCTTTTCTTTAAGTTTTTGAGCCACAGTACCGCGTGGCCGTGCACAGCTAGTTTTAAATAAATTACATGTGGGAAGTTCTTTATTTTTGTTTCATGCGATAGTTCGATAGGCCATATAGCTCGAAGAACTGACAACCGATGGAAAAAAAGGTTTTCGAGTGGCAGCCTCGTACCGGTAGGCGAAGTGTACGGCGACCCCCCACTAGATGGAGTGACGACCTGGTAACACATACAGTAAGTCGATGGATGCTGGTGGCTCAGGACCGTGCTTTGTGGCACTCCTTGGGAGTGGCCTATGTTCAGCAGTGTACTTGTAAAGGGATGTAATGATGATGATGATGATGATGATAGTTCGATCTGAAAGTGACGTGCAGAGTTTTGTTAGATCTTATGGTATTTACATAAATTTAAAATAAAGATTATTTGTTTGACATATTATGTAAAAAACACGCACACACGCGCTAATGCTGCGCGCACGCAATTGTTGCTATGTAGAATGCATTTGTCGTAGTTGGTATGTGGTAGAGGTGTAGACCGTTTGGTGCAATATGAATAATGTCGACCGACACGCCCGGGGAGAGTTATGCATGTCAATGATGCCGTGTTGAGTTACGAAGCGCTAGAGCTCTTTGTTTTAATAGGCCTGCTTTAATGAGCGACGCGGTTGACAACGTACGTAGAGGATATTGCCAGAAGGAACATTATTTAGAATTGCCGATGAATTTTTTTAGCAAGAAGTGAAGGAATACATCTGTTTAGAATTAAAACGAAACAATAATGAAATTGTTGGACTAGATAAGCTACCTATTTATAAATAACATCAATATATTATGTATTTAAATTTTTTAATCCATCGATTTTTTTCGTTTTTTGTATAAGGCAACTATTAAAATGTGCCAACCGGCATGCATAACTTGAAGATTTGACACATTCACCAAGTTGGACGTGTGGAGAGAATAGAGGTCGGTGAGAGCAGAACCATACAAACACCTTTGCAGTACTATACTTTTCTCTGACACTAGTCTATGGGCAAAGAATATACGAGGGCGGGTTAAAAGTTCGCGAAATGGAGGGGTTAGAGAAGAGAGGGTTTTTTTAACTGTCACTACTTGGTGACTCAATACAACTGTAAATACCAAGTTCGTCGTCTCATACATTACTACGTAGTACGTACTATGAGATTTGAGTTCGTCATTTCCGAATAGATATACAGACATTTGTACATCGCGGTCTCAATTATTTGTTTACAAGATGCACAACTTTCAGATAGAAGTTGGCATTTTAAGAAGTTGTCTATTTTACATATTAATATATATACATAGTACATCATGAATACTACAGCTTTTGACCAACTCTAAAACAAACTCGTAACAACATTAAAAATTCAAATTTAAAATTTAAAGAATTCTAAAAGCCATAATATGTAGGCCATTATTACTGATTCAGATTACATTTAGTTTGTTAATTACAAAATAAGTAACAAAATATGTTGTAGTACCTACACATCGATCAGGAAAACAAATTCACGTAGCAACGCACCGTAACTCTTAGTTTGAAATTATGAGAATTCTTAAAGAGAAAAATCTTGGTTATGTAATATTTAACTATTGAGCATGACATTACGTTCAAAGATTTTCTTTAAATTATAAGTTTGTATTTAACTACGATCCTACCTTATGGTGATATTATCTTCTTGAGTGACAAAACGCACTAGCTTAGTAAAAGCCTCTTAAGAAGACACCTGCATTGCGTATGGATTAAAAGACTGTTGGGAGCAAATTATTCCAATACTTTGTTGTAATGTATGTATCTGGCACGAATCCTGTTTGCAGCAGGAGCTCTTGGGCGATGAATATATTGCTTTAATGGAATTCTTATAAAATATTTTCTTTTAAAATGTATTTGCATATAATATGAAGATAATTTAACGTAGAATTAGTTTATTTTGTAGGAAGGATGAAAAGCAAAGAAATTATGTTAAGTAGGTACCTACGTTTTAAATATTATGTACTTTCTGTTTCAACCGTTAAGCTTGATCGTGCAAGAAATAAATACCCGTTTTTAAACTCAAAATTTTAATAGTTCTGGGCTGTTTGTTATTTTTGTATTGCAATTGGCAGTAGGTACATTAAATATACATTCTGAAAAGTAGGAGCCAAGTTAAACGGACTTCCTTAGAGAATAGCTAGACACTTTGAGAGTCTACATTTTAAATACTATAAAGTTAAAATCAATTTTATTTGCGCCCACACTGATCGCCACGTTTGTGAAAAAAGTATAATAAACTACTTTTTATAAATATATTAAATAATTTAGTCACTTTAAGACCAGTTAAATATAAATTATTTGACAAGGTTATGATTTGAGGGATAAATTATTATTGTGTGCGTTACTTGCTTAAATTTGGAAGTCAAAATGTATTATTAAAAAGGCTATATAGCTAACTTCTACCATATTGCTTCGCTGAGCGTAAATTCAACTGTAGTAATGATTATTTTAAAAATTATCCTACAACCACAATACAGTGTGTGTGTGTGTGTGTGTGTGTGTGTGTGTGTGTGTGTGTGTGTGTGTGTGTGTGTGTGTGTGTGTGTGTGTGCGCGCGTGCGTGCGCGCGTGCGTGCGCGCGTGTGTGTTTATGTTCGTACGTGAGTGAACCTTCTTCGAGTTTTCATTAAAATCGATTCTGCGCTTTAATTCAAAATAAATCGAACTTACAATTAATTAAGTTTAAATAGCGACTCTTGTCCATTCTGAACAATTCTTAACATCCATTAGCAATCATAATCGTTCGACATCCAATGCAACCATTAATGTCGCGGAACCGCCGTTTTGTACATGCATACAATGCAAACATATTACAAACACGGCGACACCTATAGGTGCGAATTTAATATGTCCAGTGACTAACAAATTATACGAGGTGAGCTGATCGCTTCGATTATTTTATACATAACACTATGTTGTATAAACAACCACATCCTGTCTAAATTAATATAGAAATATATTTAACATTCGAACGTTTTATTATTAATTTTATAATAGGTAAACAGAAGAAATAACAGTATTTTTGTTCTACCAAAAATATACTAACAATGATCACGACAATTGAATGAAATAAAAATATGAATGTAAATGGAAAAATGACACGAGAACGTTAAGTGTTCGATTTGATTTAATTCGTGAACATGTATTCAGACATATCCTTTATTTATCCATTCATAGAGACTGGCTAACACTTAACACATACGAACATCCTTGTCCAGATCCATAAACTTGCGATTAAAACTGTCTGTAACATAAGATTGAACCCCGAAACAGATAAAATTTCCCTCAGCAATACCGTAACTATATTTACACTTCGGCAGTATAACAACAAAACGATTAACTTTTGAAAGATATGCCAGTTAACCCGTTTACTAACAGGCTATCAGTCTAAGTCAAAACTGGTTCCTGACATTGGAAATATAGCCGCGAGGAACGCCGCAGGGATAGAAACAGGTCGCGGTTATTGCTTACTACTTGTATCTGTAACGTTAACGTATTATAGAAACACAATACGTACGAGATATTGCAAGGAAAGACGAGGTCGCATGGTGTTAATGTTAAGTCCTGATGCTACATCGAAAATTTAGTGAAAAAAAAAAACGGTAATAGGAAAATAACTTCCATTGAAGAATCGTCATCAACGTTATATATAAAGCCTATCAACATTTATACGAAGTCCATTTCTGAACACAGGCCTCCCCCATAGATTGCCCCGTAGGGGGATATTTGCCATAGTTTTCATGCTTGGGAGGCGGGTTGATAATCGCAGTTGTCATTAAGTATGGTGCAATTAAAATCAAGTTCATATGAGTGTATTTAAAATAAAATTCAGAGGAATGATGAAATATTTAAATAAAGAAATGCTCATTCGCTCATACGAAAATTAATCTACGTATATGACGCATTAGTATACTTTCATTTGGCAACGTAAGTGAACGAATTTTATATCAATAAAATTATATTTTGTGGCAAACGGAACTCATTTGTGATTTGGAGGCATTTTATTATTATAGTTACATGGGTTGTTTTGGCATTAGTCCAGAATTTTAAGTAACTGATATTTACCTATAAAGTGTGAGAATATGTCACACCTAATTCATTTTATATAAAGAGAATTATATTTATTCATATTGGATGAAAATTATTAAGAGTAGAAATAAATTAGTTAATTTAAGAAAGCAAAACATAGAAAAGACGATGATCTTATGTCTTTAGCTTATATAAAAATAAAGATTATTACATATAGCCTAAGAACGTCTACTACTGCTACGTCAGCCCGTAAAAGTCCACTGATTGTAGAATTTGCTTGCTTCGCAGGCGGATTGGCGATCTCAGTTCATGCCGTCTGATTCCGTAGATTATGTCTGTTGTATGTGGTCTATTTTTTGGGAAACCATGACTGGCGTTTCCACTAATTCCCTCTTAAGATCCAGAGGATGAAATGTTATGCTCTTAAGCTACTATCACTGGGAATCGTCAACTGAATCAATCTCACACGGGCGGAAAATACTCGGAAAAGGTTTGGTATGGTTTGGGGGCCAATGAAATTTGTGAATTGCAATTTTAAGTGATGATTTATCACGTGCTCGGTGATGAAATAAAAATCATTAGGAATAATAGAATGTCTGTGCTCAGCAATGGTACGTATAATAGGTGTAATTTATTGCCGAATAGTATTTAGCTAGGTAAAAAACATTAGGTACCAAACAATCCACGGCATTCGTAAATAGGATATATATATAACCCAACAGGCAATAAACAGACACTTAAACAGTAAAACTGTAAATGGCAATACGTTAGCCGAGGCTCTTGTAATGGGATCTTACTTATGTATCGCTTTTATGGTGGATTTTACGATTTCGCTATGCGAAACCATCGGACCGGAGGATGATTGCGCGTCGTGTGGTCGAGTTTCCCGTTCTTATGTTTGTGTATATTGTACGTTGTCAAGTCTTATGATCTACTTCTCTAATATATATTTAAAGGTACTTTTAATTGTCCAGAAGAACTTTTGCCAGGTGGACTGACCTTCTTCCCCGTTTCTGCCGTAATATTACCAGTGCTTGCGTTGCTGTGTTCTGTAAGTTATATAGAGACAGTATAATTACAGGCTGTGAATCCATCTTAGTCTTCAGAGGTGACAACGTATATTTAGCCTTCTTTTTTTTTAAGTTAACTGCAGGTGTCCTTGGACCGCAGTAGCCACTTACCATTTGGTGGACCGTTTGTGACGAGTTATGAAACGGTAAACAGTAAAACCATGATTGTAAATTCGTCAATGCATGAGGAGTTTTATCGGTATACCAAACCAATAAAACGTAACGCGGGGTATACGTCTGCATTTTTTTTAATCTTATAACACATGAAGTGGGATTCAAGTAAATTACCGACGATAATGCATGCATGTAAACTACAGAATAAGAAAAATAGGTATTTTTAAAAAAAAAAAATTAAACATCTTCATATTTCAAAAATATCATAATGCTTATTTCAAATAAGAATACGCCAATAAAAACAACAAGAGTTTAGTAATGTTGTTAATCATTAATTAAATCTTTATGTATCAACTTAAACGTTTCAAGGATAAAAATACTTATAGTATTAATGAAACGGCGGATCCCTTGTAATTGGTAGCAACCACACATTACCACTTAAGGCGAGAACTAGTGATGTCAAATGAAGTATAATGATGAATTGATATAACAAAATTATAAATGGATATATTATCGCTGTAATTTAATTAATACTAAACGTATTTCTAGAGGATTAATAAATAGTCGTTCGATTATTCGATATTTACCTTGTAATAATAATTAATACTAAACGTATTTCTAGAGGATTAATAAATAGTCGTTCGATTATTCGATATTTACCTTGTAATAATAATTAATACTAAACGTATTTCTAGAGGATTAATAAATAGTCGTTCGATTATTCGATATTTACCTTGTAATAATATTTAAAACTAGCTGTTCACCGCGACTTAGCCCGCGTGTAATTTAGTGTTTTAATTATTAGGCTCTGTTTTCAAATATTTTATCCCACTTCAAAAAAGGATGTTCTCGTTTCGACGTTATGTTTTTTTGTAACATATATGTTAGGCGATAAATTCTTCAATTGTGAACGTATTCATATGATTCTGATTATGATAGAAAAAATATGGGATAAAGTTTTAAAAGCAAATAATGTTGAAAATGCAAAAAAAAGTTTTGACGACATCCCAGTTTTTTGTTACCTTAAGCTTGTAATGTTCCTCAGTGCACTCAAGAGTCAAGAAATTAAATTTTAAATAAAAAGAAAAATCTGACGCTAAGAGGTAGTATGTATATCGAAAACTAGCTTATATGAGGGAATTACTTTATTCTGTTAGGTCTTTAAAGTAGGTTTTTACTTTCCATTTTTGTATAAAATAATGCAAATATTGATAACGTAAGCATATTATATTATGTAGAAAGTGATTTTAGCGATGCGGCTTATTAATTTTGTGCAACTCATGGAAGGTATGGTCAATTGATGAGTTTTCTCTAGCTGCATAAACACTTTTCCACAGTACACTGAGCAGAAAAGCATTCAACAGAGAACATATGCTAAATACCATGACAAGTGAGATCGTAGTAACAGTAGAAATCGTATGGTTAATATTCAAGTAGCCATTATTCCTCTACGGACAAACCGACGCCAATGTATTTTATCTATTCGTGTACCAAGGTCCAACCTAAAAGCTGTTAGCATGCAAATTTTAACATCGCAGTTGCAGTGTGCATCGAAACGAAATGATGTGAAATGCGATGCAATATCTTATCGCTATAATATAATGGAAAGCTGCTAAGCGATTTTACGCGGCGTCATCTTTCAAAATTATTCAGAAAATAGCTGGTAGCCGCCAGAAAAAACAACATAATTATGTAGGATGATAACCACATTGTCATTATAACAAGATTTTGTGATTAATAAGATCTTTTAAATATATCGACGTAAAAAGTTACAAATTTCGTGTTTTAAACGCATTTTTCTATCGTATCTTTCAATATGAGGCTCGCCTGACCTCTGAACTTTTTAAAGTTATTTATTTATTAAATTCCAACTATTATGTTAGTAGATATTCAATAATATATATTTATTAAAATCACCTGGATATTGAATCGTAAACGGTACCTACATTTATTTAAATTTTTATATGTATTAATTATGTGTAATTGTGTTTTTATATCTAATATATAAAAATTAATTTTTGTTTGTTCGTATTTTATACGTTGTCATACCGTTCACCAGAATACGGTAAAACATTGTCAACTTATTGCTTGCATTTCAGCGTAGGTTACAGGCATAGTACAATTAACTTACAGTAGGTGACGCGCGTATCGTACCGACAAGTTTATTTGAAGTCAACTAATGAAAATACGCAGAGGATTTTTTTGCTTCCGCCACTTCAGTTAATGGCAGAATAACTCAACTCTATATTGTAAATAAATTTTCGTGCAATCATCGATATTTATTTTGTCATCTTCAAAGTAAGCGTTATTAGAGGCAACAAACATATACGCCAGCGTTTTTTCCTGTGTACGAATTTCTTTTATAGGCGCTTTCCGGTACAGCAATAAACTCGTTCAACGAATTTTGTTTTATGGACTTGATCGACTCAAAACGTGTATCACGGAGTGGCAATTTTAGTTTGGGAAACAAAAAGAAATCCAATGAAGGCAAATTTGGTAAATAAGGTGGTTGATCAATGGCATTTGTCGTTTGTGGCTTTCAATACGTTCTTAATTGCTGCTCTATGCAATACTGCATAATGATCGTGCAACGTATATAATTCGCAACTAATTCTGGCTGCTATTATGTATTTCACACGCAAACGCTTTATTACTAAGGCCAGATAATATTATTTATTGACAATAATTTAAAATTATAGTTTCAATTAATTTCAAAATAATTCTAAATGTGCCAAACCACGAATATTGAATAAAAAAATGAGCTTTATATTTACCTATATTTAAGCAACGTGAGTTTTGGCCCGATTTTATTGTCTAAGAAAGACCACCAGTTTTACACCACTATTTATGATTCTAGCTATTATTTATTATTGTATTTTCGAGATGTTGGCGCTGTTAGCCTATGCGGCTGTTACAGTTTCACCTGACACAGGGCTTATTTATTTTTACTATCATTTAATTTTTATATATTTATTATATTCTATTAGCGATCTAGTATTTATTCTAGTATATATTAGAGATTTGTTTACAATATTATCCATGTAAAGCAATTACGAGGGTGGATTGAAAAGTACTCGGCCTAACCAAGAAAATAAACAAATACTAAATCAGTTATATTTTTATTTTTCTACATAATCACCATCAAGTTCAATACACTTTTGCCACCTCCCCTTCCAAGCATTTAGACCGTTGAAAAAAAATGATTCTTCCTTAGAGTCAAAATATGCGTCTACAGCTGCTTTGACCTCGTCGTTTGTCGAAAATCTTTGACCTCCCAAGTGCTTTTTTAGGTTAGGGAACAGAAAGAAGTCTGATGGTGCCAGATCAGGTGAATACGGCGGATGCGGTAACAGTTCAAAGCCACAGTTGTGAATTTCAGCCATTGACTGTACTGACGTGTGAACACGGGCGTTATCTTGATGAAACAGGACTTTTCTTCTGAGCATTCCTCGACGTTTTTCTTTTATTTCCTCTCGTAAACGACGTAGTAAGGTGCAGTAGTAATCAGAGTTTATATTCTGACCCCTTTCAAGATAATCAATCATAATCACACCTTTCGAGTCCCAGAATACTGAAGCCATCACCTTATTTGCCGACAAAATCGACTTAGCCTTTTTAGGGGGTGGTGAACCAGGTCTTCTCCACTGTTTTGATTGTTGTTTTGTTTCCGGTGTACATTAATGAACCCATGTTTCGTCCATACTAACAAAACGATTCAAAAAATCACCTGCATCGGCTTCAAATAACTCGCAAATAGTCGCGTGAAATAGTCAATCGCGTCCTTTTTTGTTCAACTGAAAGCAGTCGCGGAACCCACCTCGCAGACACCTTGTGGAAACCCAACTCGTTGACAATGATGTTTTGAGTTCGTTCATAAGAGATGCCTATAATCTCGGCTATCTCTCTAATTTTTAATCTGCGGTCTCCCATTATTAAATCAAGTACTTTTTTAATATTTTCGTCAGTAGTTGACGTCGAAGGCCTTCCAGAGCGGGGTTCATCTTTCACACTCTCTCTACCACGCTTAAATTCTGCTATCCATTTTTTGACGGATGAATATGACAGAGCACAATCGCCTAATGTACTGACCATGTCATCATGGATGGCTTTTGATGATAGCCCCTTCTTATGGAGGTACTTAATGACGGCACGCTGCTCGATTTGCTCCATTCGCGGAAATTATGTCCGATTACTTTGTTAATAAATTTATAAAATCACAACTAATTATCGCACACGTTTCGAACTTCACACAAAGAACTAGTCTGAACTGAACTAAATAATGTGGGTAGATTTGATTTTTAGAATTGAATGGATCTGTGTTAGGCCGAGTACTTTTCAATCCACCCTCGTAGCTCTTTTTAAACATGCGCAAACGTTTACTGTCTTATGACGAAATCATCTATCAACAATAATCTTTTAACAAAAAGTACAAACAGACTTCAAATAGCTAAAAGAGAAGTTATTTATTTGCTACCTTTAGGGATAAACTTTTTTCTCCAATTTTATATGGGGCCACCCTTGTAGTATAACCTATTTAATTAAAAAAGAATCATCAAAATTGGTTCACAATCTGCGAAGATATCACGTGACATACATACATTAAAAAACATACATTCGAATTGACAATTCCCCCTTTTTGAAGTCGGTTAAAAATATTCACACGCCGCTATCCATCGTAAGCTGGAATCGCGATTATCGAGCACAATTTCCTTTACTTATTTCAAGATTTCATCGGCTAAAGAAGTTAAGGAGCGTCTGGAATGAAGGTTGCCTTGAACGATGTCTCAACCCTTCTTGAACGCTTTTTATACCACTCATAGGACCGAGATTTAAATGAAACTGATTCCTTATAAGCCTTTCGAGTCAACTCTGATTGCGACTCAGAATAGCCTCGGGAAAATGCTTTCTTCAATCAATAGCTCATTGTAAAAATCGTGACACAATATTGCGGTAAACTAATTCAAGCAGCAGCTGTAAACAAATGGTTGGCACTACGCATTTCTTTTAACATTTTGAAGAAGAAAGTCTACCACTTAGTTTTTTTATTATCATTACCGCAAATAGCGCATTGTATTTACTGTGAAAGAGGCCCAGGTTCAGCAGTGGCCAATTCACGGGCTGTTATGATAATGATAAACACCAATCAACTAACAGAAGCGGTCACAAGTTTACACGAAACTACATATCTCACAACCAAAAAGGCACACAAGTACCAACATTCCTCACGATTACCTGTAATTACCAAATCTTCCATTCTTGCGTCGTTGATCAATTTTACCTGTAACAATGTAGCTTAACCGTTTAAAAGTCAAAGCAATTTCAAACACTAATATATACGGATCAATGGATGCCAGCTTTTGAAATGCGCTGTTAATGTTTTACAACACTGTATTACGAGTCGTTACCTTTCAAACCAAGTTTACTTCCTGCACTCGACAGTTAAGTGTAGTTTTACTGACTTCACACTTGCATGAATTATATTCGACTTGTAATATATGAGAGCGTCGCTTACACAGACACGTGGTAGAGCCATACTGCAGCTATATTATGGTTGTAGCACGAATGGGTCGGCTCGACCGGGGAAGGACCACGCTCTCACAGAATACCAGCGTAAAATAGCAGCTTAACGCTGCTGTGTTTCGTATGGTGAGTGTAGAGAACCGGAGACCCTTTTTACTGGAAACGAGGCATTCACGAGTCCTCACGGGTGACAACGCATCTGTCTATGGGCCACAGCAACCACTTACCATCAGGTGGACTGTGTGCTCGTTTGTCACCCTTATCCTATAAAAAAAAAGACACACACACACCATTGAAGAATCTTCCTTAAACTATACAGGGATATTTTTCAGAGTAGCCAAATTTTAAACTTATGTTCAAATATATAAATAATGATATACCATTATTTCAGTTTTTGAAAATACGAGTAAATAATGCTTCTACTTTTATTTGAAATTATCCCAAATTTTATGTGATTTATGGGCAACAAAGTTTTTCCTACCGATCGACCCTTACGAATGTGTGCGTGCGCAGCAAAATCAATTAAAATAATGCATTACCACGCATTCTAAATTTAAAAGACAAAAAGGACAGAATGTTTGAGATTTTTGAAATTGATTTTTCTTCATCATTTGCATATTATATTACTTATTCCGAACCGTCTGCAAATTTGGCCGGTTATTGCAAAATAACCCCGTATAATAAGATAAACTGTAGAATATAGTCAGCGTTATTTTATAGCGACGTGTTATTCGGTGATATAATAGATATAAAATACAGATGTGTTTAATTATCACATCGTCAGATTGTGATTCGTTATTATACAAACGGCGTCGTCTGTCTGCAAAATCTGGTTGGTTTCTGGCAAGTTAAAAATTGCCTCGACATTAAAGCTAAATGATGATTCGGACGCTATTTATAATTTACTAGCTTTGATCGTAGAAATAGGCCGATAATAATTTTTAAGTATGCCTTCTGTTAACTTGGTCAAAAACACGAAATCAGCTATGTAGTAACACCAGCGACAGTAGCTCGGCCAAATCATGATATGGAGGCGTATCAAGAGATCATTCTACCATATTATGTACGTTCCTCTTTGTAACATGATAAAAGTAAAACAGTCTAATTAAGTATATCTACCTACCTCATAATTATGTACTTTGTTAAATGAATAAAACGACCCAACTATTTAATTTATCCATAAATCATGGTTACCCTAACATTACTATTATTTGCGACATGAATACGGTTTACAAGTATATATCATCAATTTGTCCTAGCATTTTTCAAACGCATGCAAACAGACGACGCCCAATTGTATAGTGACGAATGATATAATATCATAATATACTTGCATTGAGCTTGCCAGATAGCTCGCAGAACCGACAATCAGTGGGTGGGAAAGGTTCTTGAGTAGCAACCTCATACTATCTAGAACCGTTTTTCACAACCACTAAATGGAATGACGACAAAGATTGCAGGCAATCGAAGAATGCAGGTTGCAGCTGACTGCATGTTATATGACGTCTAGCGTCTACAGATAAAGTAAGACTGAGCATAAGCCTTTAAAAGATAACTGCCATTACAAAAAAATAAAGTAACAGCCTATAAAAGTAAAGTCCGCTGTGTGGTCCAATTCGGGTTGGGTAACATCACATTTTCCATTATTTTTAATATCCAGATATGCATACAAAATTATATTTTGTGTGTATATAACATAAAAGCACGCAGGTTTCCCTACTAAATTTTCTGTCACCGCCGAGCACGTAGTAAATCAGCACTAACAATCGCAATTAATCATTTTATTGGTGCCAATAGGGCTCGATCTTGTTTCGTACGTGTCGATGAAATTTAATGGTTAGTGCTTATCCCCTACGCTATCATAACTTAACTGCCATTGTAATTAACCAGTAATTATTACTAGTCCCCTTATCAATTCAACAAAAGCACTGTAAAGTTTACGAGCCGCCACGAGTAGCGTATTGAACCCCTACTTACCACCGGCGTACCTTAGACTCTATGAGCATCTCTATATAAAGCGAATCCATCTACCGCAATGGCGAATCTCAATTTGCAGTCTACACGCCTGCACTCCCGTATGACTGAAGACTTCAAAATTGACAGGACAAATATAATCATGTGTCCAACTATATCTGCTTTTTACAGAATTACAACTATTTTATGGTTTAGTAAATAAGTTTTGTATACATAAATACAGACTACCTATTAGTGACGAATTAGGACAAAGCTTTCCTTTTTAGGGTTCCATACCCAAAGGGTAACCAACGGAACCATATTACTAAGCCTCCGCTGTCCATCCGTCCGTCTGTCAGTGGGCTGTATCTCATGATCCATAATAGGTAGACAGTTGAAATTTTTACAGAATGTGTATTTCTGTTGCCGCTATAACAACGAATAATAAAAATACTAAAAAAAAACGGCAAAGTGCGAGTCGGACTCGCGCACTGAGGGT
This sequence comes from Parnassius mnemosyne, assembly GCA_963668995.1. Classification (NCBI taxonomy): domain Eukaryota; kingdom Metazoa; phylum Arthropoda; class Insecta; order Lepidoptera; family Papilionidae; genus Parnassius; species Parnassius mnemosyne. The sequence continues at coordinate 14,225,577 of CAVLGL010000092.1, read as the reverse complement.
TCCGAACAAATCTGTAGGTATATAAGTTTAAAATTATTAAAAATATTTTTTTTATATGATGTAACTAAAAATTTATGCTTTTCGCAATTTTTCCTTTATCTGTGCTATAAAACGTTGCTTCGTACCAAATTTCAAGGTTGTGAGTTCACGGGAAGTACCCTGTAGGTTTTGATTCCCTTGCGAATGTCGAAAATTTACGGCATAAACGGCTGTATCTTTTGATTGCGTTGGCTTAGAAGTTTGATTTTTTCACAGCTCTAAGGGACAGTAGACTTGAGTATTTGATATGAATTTCAGCTTGATACCTCCACGCGTTCCTCAGAAAAAGGGTCTTGACAGACAGACAGACGGACAACAAAGTGATCCTATAAGGGTTCCGTTTTTTTCCTTTTGAGGTACGGAACCGTAAAATAAAAAAATTAAAGAGGGTACCTACTACAAACGTGTTTTACGATGGTACGGAATCCGTCATGCGCGGGTCCGACTCGCACTTGGCCGGCTTTTTATTTTAAAAGATCGTGAGGAAACCTGCGTGTTTGAAAAATAAAAAAAATATTTCGAAGACGTGAAATTCGCTGACACGCATTGGGGCAGCGCGGCGGACATTTTCTTGCCCTGTCAAATCTCAGAGAGAAAAATTAGAAATGAGTGGAGGTCTGTGCCCAGCCGTGGGTCGTACAATGATGCATTGAATTTGAAATATTAACCGGCGATATTACAATTTTTGTTCCATATTCTTCTCGTTATTAGCACGACTGGTCTAAACATTTTTTTAACAAGAAAGCTATGACGAAGGATCGTTTAGTGTCAGATTACGAATTCGTCACATGCCTAAGCTGTCGAGGGATAATAAGGCAATGGATTGTGACATCTTATTTTTAAGAATTAAGGTTCATTTTAGCACATTATAAACATTGTTATTGTAGTCCCAATTTCGTAAGAACACAGTAGCATGTGGTAGTGTCGGGTTGCGCGATGGAATCATGTTAGTGTGATATAATGCATTATTTATGTTTTAAATACCTTAAAGTCGGGGTTGACAGGTAGTGATTTAATTTCGCCAAACGTAACTAAGCGTGTCAATCTAAAAAACATAATAAGGTGACTCTAGTTATAAGTAAAAATAATGTTTATAAAAACGTTTTAAAGTATTTTTAAACTACATATTATCCTTGTTCCACGATATTATAAATAAAACCCATGATAAGACATAAAAGTAATTTATTTTACTCACCTACTTCGCCAAAAACGTAATATCATTATCGCTTTAAAAAATGTGTATAATATATCTTCCTCCCAATGATAACGAAAGAGATGACTATACACATATAGAGTACGAGGGTATTGACTCCGCGTTCACCAAACAGTGTCCAGCGCGGTGACTATAGGCAACTCTTTCAAGAATTTCTTGCTACACGTTCTTAAAACATGGACTTCAAAAAACGTGCTACTTCCTTTTAGGCTTTTTATATTCACGTTTTTCTATAGGTCAAATTAGGTACATATTTCACAATCGAAGTTAACATGTTAATGTTATTGTTTATACCAACCTATTATATTAAGCTATTCATTTTAAACCGAATTATGAAGATTTCCAAGTTATCATTTACATTGAATGGAATATCAGCTGATGTAATTTTTTAGCATTACAAAAATCTATACTAATATTATAAAGACTTACGTGGTAGCGCCATGCTGCAGCTATTTTAATAGTATAGTTGTAGCACGAATAGGTCGGCTTGACCGGGGAAGAACCACGCTCTGACAGAATACTAGCGTAAAATAGCAGCTTAATGCTCCTGTGTTTCGTATGGTGAGTATAGAGAACCGGTGGACCCATTTTACTGGAAAGGAGGCATTCTATCTTTGTCCTCACGGCTGACAACGCATCTGCATTTTAATTCGCAAACGAAGATAGATGTAGATGTCTATGGGACACAGCAACCACTTACCATCAGGTGGACTGCGTGCTCGTTTGTCACCCTTATTCTATAAAAAAGGGAGTGCGAATTTTGTGAATTTGTATATCTATATGTGGAGGGTAATCTCCGGAACCACTGCACCTATTTGAATATTGCTTTCACCATTTGAAAGGTACATTATTCCAGATGGACATATGCTATATATTTTATATGTGTATATAAAATATATAGCCTATGTCCATATATTTTATATTTATTATAAGTATATAATATTTTATATTTATTATGTGGATATATTTATATTATGACTAAGTTTTGATGATATTTGTCAACTGAGCTTTCAGAGTGCACTGCATCAACAGGTAAAGTTACATGAAAATAATGTATAACTGAATTGTTCCTCATAAAAAGTTTTAAAAAAATTTTGCGACTGCATATGTCTATCTCCTAAGGATAACTCACAATAACCATTTTTATATAAAAACTGTCTCACGATAGTAGAAGATAGGTGCGCCTAAAAAGGGCCGGTTCCAAATAAGGTCCATCTTTTCAAACCTCCCGCACTTAATACTTAATCAAAACGGATAATAGAGCGCGATCACTCCCCAGTAAACAATTACAAAAGCGCAACGACGTTCATTGCTTTCGCGGTGGCCATTTTTTCAGTGGCTCTATGTGTAACCTAAAGAGCGACCGACGTGACTCAATTTATAAAATATTTTGATTCAATTATGAGTTGTTTTAGTAATAAAACCCGGTCGTTATGTAATAATTCTGCAATAGTAATGTTAAAATAATTTCAGAACGTGGATTGAAGAGATAAGTTACCAAAATTATTGCTTTTTTAACTCGATTTTTTTTTGGTTTTTCGGGACCTATCTAAGTGCTTAACAAGGTCCACTTTTGTCTCCAAATAAGGGCCGGACCTTATTAGGGGCACGAAGTTTTAAAATAGGTGTGATCAGTTACTTAAATGACTTATATAAGTGTAAATAAGAAACTGGCCTAGCAAGTGGCACTTTTGTGCGGCGATAACTACACTAGGCCATTGCTATCGCATAAAATACCATATGTCTAGACACCTTTCCTTCCTTGGACAAAAGACTAATCTAGACGCTTTGTTATATTGTTTCCAGTAAAGACAAAAATGGAACCATCGCAAAAAAGAAAACGGGGCTCAGGGTGGTCTCTAATTGATCTTCAGGATGCTCTAGATGATATTTAAAAAAAAACAAATGTCTGAGCGTGCAGCAGCTTTAAAATACAATATACCACGACGAACGTTTTGAAAAATCCCATAAAATCTGGAAGCTTGGTGAAGAGGATGAGAAGAAAAGCTGTTTTTACCGACACACAGGAAAAGGAATTGGTAGAGAGAATTAAGAAGTTTTCATATATAGGCATGCTTTTAATACCAAAAATAATACGTAAACAATCATACTTATTTTGCGAAAGAAACAATATAAAACTCCTTTTAGTGACAAAAAATCGACTATGATAACAGAAGTTCAATATCTACCTAATAAGGTCCAAAAACTAAGATTGAAAAAAAATTACTGTTTAGTAACATTCTGTGATTTTCTTTACTAGAGTTAATAAAAATCAGCATAAAACTACAATTTGTTTTATTTATAACTAAAAAAATAGGTTAGTTATAACTAATATACATTTCCTAAGACTTTATAAGAGCCATGACACTAATTTATATGAATTTCCGTTTCATTATTCGAAAGCCATGAACTTAATAGTAATTTAAAGCCATTGCTTTCTAAAGATGTGATTTTTCTAGTATACAACGCCTAAAATCTTGCAGTTCAGTTATGGACCTTATTTAGAATCCTAGTGCCTAATAAGGACCACAGACAAGCTTTTAAAGAACTTTTTTGTAAGTAACTGGCCATTGGTGCTTTATTTTGTACAATATTTTCTCTTCAAATAAAAACGGTTTATTTGATCATGATGTCTTAGAAATTAACAGACTTTCCAAAATTGATTTATAAGGATTTCCGAAAACCCGGCCCTTATTAGATGCAATAGAATAGAATAGAATATTTTTTATTCAATTTACATTACATGTGTAATTCTTATTGAAAGTCATTTTTTACTTTTCCACTGGTTCGAAAAAACCCTCTGTCCTGGGAAGAACCAGCAAGAAACCCAGCGGGACTTTTTTTTAAAATAAATTTTACAATAAAAATGATTACGAACTATTTACAAAATTTATTTTAGAAACTGCTTGGAAGCGATCACCTCATTCCCAGGGGTTATTATCAACCATGTATTCATTTATACTATAATAACCCTTTTTATACAGTTTCAGCTTAATAAAACATTTAAACTTGGTAATAGAGAGAACCTGTACACTTTCCGGGACCTTGTTGTAATAGCGTATACATTGCCCCAAGAATGAATTACTGACTCTGTGGAGTCGAGAAACTGGTATCACTAGCTTGTGTTTGTTCCTAGTGTTTACAGAATGTATATCACTTCTTTTACTAAAACTATCTTTGTTTTTGTGAACATACATTAAATTTTATACTGAGAGGCCAAAGTTAATATATTAATTTCTTTAAATTTATCTCTAAGGGACTCTCTCGGTTTTAGATTGTAAATAGCTCTAATGGCCCTCTTCTGTAAAACAAAAATAGTTTCTGAATCAGCCGCATTTCCCCATAGCAAAATCCCATAAGACATTATGCTATGAAAATAACTTAAATAAACTAATCTAGCTGTCTCGACACTAGTGAGACCTCTAATCTTTTTTACAGCATAGGCTGCAGAACTTAGTCTGCTTGCTAATTTGGATATATGGGGGCCCCACTGTAGCTTTGCGTCAAGAGTGATGCCAAGAAAAACAGTGGATACAACAGGGCTCAATTCCTCCCCATTTAAAAAAACATTGGTATTAAGATTTTTAACATTCGTTGTTGTAAATTTAACACAATTAGTTTTATTTCCGTTCAAATGCAGATTATTAACGTTAAACCAATGCACTAATTTTGATATAGCATTATTCACTTCGTCACTTTTAAATGATTGACGTTTAAGTTTAAAAATCAAGGAAGGAATTACCTTAGTTATGATGGCGATCGGCGCGGTAAAGACGGGAGGAGCTGCGGTGTGCGGAGGGGGAAATAACGTATCAAAGTAAGCAAGCCAAACGGGCAGACACGTGAAAAATAAATTGGCCACTAAGTCCAGGAGGAATGAGTACCGATAACTATTCCACCACAATTTTTTTATGCAATTCTCTTCAAATTGTCCTAATGATGATGATATAAATGCACGTTGCAATGAGGCAACTTGGTGTCACATCGTTTAAACTGATTTTTTTTCAACTGCAAGGAATTGTTATTTTCAAACGGGTCAATTTTTTAAATTTTTTGATGAAATACAAATAAAAAAGGTTCTATGATTTTTTACGTTAATATTTTCGGAATTATGAATTTTAAAGGTTTGAAAAATCCCGAATTTGGATACTTTTGACTCGTTAAAATATATGAAGAAATTTATAGAAATGTTTTTTTTGTTAATTTCGCTTGAAGATATTATTAACTATTGTCTAAAGAAGATAAAAAAAATATCTTTTAGTTCATTTTGGTATAGCCGAGAATTCTCTTATTGACCCAGTCATTTAAATTTGAACTGCGTTTAAGTCTCCATCCAGAAAGAATCCGTATGTTCCATACGAAAATACGAGTCACTGGGCAAACTTCTTCAATATGTCTGTCTCATAATGTGGGACGAATGTACGATGAGCCACCGCTCACATGTAGTAGCTGTATACAGAACTCTAAAAGTCCTAAGAAGTTTAGATAAAATTATGGGAGACTTCACCTTCGTGTCTGCCGGTAACTTTGGTCAAACTCTTCGTGTTGTGCCTAGAGGAACACGTGCAGATCTTAAAGCCTGCTTAAAGGCGTCTCCTTTATGGAGCTCTGTAAAACCAATCACCTTATGAACAAACATGAGACCTCGTTTAGGAAAAGGTAATACAATACATATTTCGCGAGTTTTTTTTTCAGTAATTGAGAATATTTCTCAAAAAGATTACACATGGAATGCGAGAGGGTACCTAATAGTTTCGCCAAGAAATTCTTCTGTTGATCAAATAATTAATAGTTTACAAATATTAAAAAGATGCATTACCCACAAGAATTCCTTAACTCCCTTAACCCTACAAGACTTCCCCCTAATATTCTAAAATCGCTACTTAATACGTGATACGTCATTGAGAGTATCATTCTTACAGGACAAGCGGCAGGTCAGTTGGCTGCATTCCTATAATCCCTACAGATTTAGCTTTCCAATTTAAGCGATTACTGACTCCAATAAAAAAATTTGTTCGCCTTCACCATCAACAAATCTGAAGGCCAAACATACAAATATATTGGACTTAAAAGATTGTTTTACTCACGGACAGTTATATATTGGTCTCTCTAGGTCAGAAAACGCGAAGAATCAATTTATATTAAAGCCGCAGAAAATGGAACAAAAATGTGTTATACGAAGAAGTTTTAAAATAAGTTATATCTATTAAGCTAAATCTGAAATCTATTATACCTATATAGATAATTGTTCAACCCGGGCAAAGCCGGGGCGGGCTGCTAGTGTACAATAAAGTACACATTAAAGTTTACTATGATAAAAACTACAAGCCTCTAATGAAACCAATTACTCGACAATAGTTATACGCTGGAAAATATATACAATCTTTACAAGGCTTTAAAGAACCTCGCATCTTGCATTAAATATTTCCGCACTTAAGATAGGGCAAAAACTACTAAAGATTATTGATTCTTACGCGCCGTCGATTATTTACATAGCAAAGTGCGTGCATTTACAATAGCGATGATTTAATTATATGTGAGATCGCATTCGACACGCCATGTGAAGGCATCATAGGTACAGTCGAATAAAACATCGTTAAAAAATTAACGAAGTATAGAGATTGCTATCGGTTACGGCCTGACTTAGGGACACGCCCACCTTTTTACTAAGATTTATATTAATTATATTTTTTTACCTATTTATTAAACTAACTTGTATAAAATTTAAATTACAGAACGTTTACATTTAAAATAAAAACGTTTATTAACGTTTACCAGTTTTTTAATGAACACTGAATATTTCACTATACCATCGATGCTCTAATATATAATAAAAACATATTATAGTACCTAAGTTATGTTATATTAACGGAAAAAGATATCAAACTTACATTACTTATGAGAGAACATATACCCTGAACATACATAAACCTGCTGTTAACTTGGATATCGCTTTATTTTCTTACCTGTTAGAAAAACTTACTAGTTCATTACTTAATGCTCTTGTTTTTTTTTTCTTGTTACAAAAAAGCCCTCAAAATAAACTGAAAATAATAAATTCCGCTTGCCTTAATATGTATTTAAAGCAGTTAATTTAAAGGTAACCATTATATTTATTTTCTAAGTTACGTAACACACAACTAATCTCCATAACTTTACGAAATGGAAGCGAATAATAGTCAAAAGTTAAAATTACAACAAAACTATATCTTACGTTGTTACAAAATTTCAATTGTTAACACCGTTTCACACTACTGTACCTACGAGTACGCACACTGCCGCAAAAAATACCGCCTACCGGGAGCGGTATCCGATCCGCGATACAGCACCTTGCTATCGCCGCGGCTGGTGGTCAATCGCTTCACTAGACAGGCTCTTTACGATTATACTCGTATGCAGATTGATTAAAAGCGTAACTGATGACGTTTACTCCACTGATTGGTAGACAAGTTTGAACACAGATTCAAGAAAAGCATAAACGTCCGACTCTACTCTACAATTTACTGAAAATGGTAAGAGAGGGGGGGGGGGGGGGAGAAGGTCCAAATACCAGTGGTCGTTCACTAGTCGAAATTCAATAGTACTTCATGATAGGTGCGACGTATAATTTGCACTTGCTTGCTTGCCTCTTTTAGTAGTAGCTTAAAACTTGATGCATCTTCGGGTTTTCTTTTGTAAAAATTAAGTGACAGGCGAAGTTACAGTCCAGCTGCTGGTAAATGGCTTCTGCAGTCCATGGACAACTGCAACCAACTTAAAACAAAAAAGCCTACAGATGTGTTGTCATCTCCGAACACTAATATAGAATGCCTCACAGCCATTATACTAGTTCTCTAACTCTCTATACCCTTCAAGACCGGAACATCAGAGAACTAAATAAGGCTGGATGTAAGTTAAATTGGACGTTTATTGTTTATTAATGAAATTATTTATTTATTTAGGCACCAACAATGTATAAACTTTACGAATTGTAATAAAAAAGACAAACAATGTTAAAAAAGGAAAATTGTGAGTAAAGGGACTTAAACAGACTCGTTATGATATCTGTGATAGTGAATTATTGTAAGTGAATTATCAATATTTTGTTTCATTATTGGCTATTTTCTATTATTATATTTATTTGACCACAAGAGACTACGACGTCGTTTAACGGTATTCCATACACTCTCTTTATAAAACTTTAATTTTGACAGCTCGATAGAGTTTTTAAGTGACGTATCCACTATTATCACAAACCTATTTTTATCTTAAAAATTCTATAATCCCCTTATTATAGACAAATATTTACCATGGTAAATATAATTCATTCTTAAATTATATTTACCATGTTCAGTATATGAATATCAATATAATCTATATTCTATACCCTGTTCTAAAATAAGATATTATAATTTAATATAATTATTGATAATAAAGATTAACTTACTAATCTATTAATATAATTTCCCCTATTAATAAAAATCACCTAATCAAATAACTTAGAGATCGTATAAAATTTATTTTACCTTTATTCCAAAATAATCTTCGACTATGTAAAAGTTCATGATTAATATTTGCTAAACAAAATATCCCGGATGAACATAATCCATGACCAATTATTATAATATAAGAACCTAAGCAACCTCAATAATTTATTGTTATAATTCCAGTGACCGACCAGAACATTTAGTTGTATTAATTTTGTTGCACAGCATATTTTTTTAGTTTGTAAAAGCCCACAGCTGGAAAAGGGCCTCTTTCGCAATATACTCTATCGCCCCAATTTGTTCTAAGGGTTTCGTAAGAGGTGTATCGAAAACACCTGAAAGTTCTCATGACTTCCGGTAGGTGGTGGTATTACCATTGCGTTTACGCCATACAAAATACCCAGGGCGACGATATGGAGGTGGCGTATCAGGTAATACGATCGCCAATCCTTTTGCCAATTGTGGCGATTAACGCAGGTTCTCCCAACAACGAGGCCCATATCCAGCATTAGACTTTTATGAGCTGATGAAGATAAAGAATGCGTCAAATGCGTATAATTCCTATTTATAATGACTACTTTAAAGTATGTACTGCGCGCCAGATGAAAATTTGGCGATTGAGATACAGTATAATTTATAATACAGCTCTTTTTAATTATCATTCGCATTAAGATAATTTTCTTACACTGTCAATCCGCCAAGGCAACTCAAGTTTAATGATCTCGGGTATTTTTATTAAGGTCAACTAACAACTGCTCGTTATATATCTAAAAGCTTAAAAAATTGCTATAAACTAGAACACGATGCCTTTGAAACAATGGACAAAAAATAAAATTTTAATAGTATCTCGGACAATGAACACATTTACCGATACTTTTTGTTATGCCCCTGAAGTCCGGTATGGTCAGGTAGTCGGGGGATCAGGTCTAATTTTAGTTATTAGTACAGGTATTGTATTCAAAATGTAAATATGATTTTATTATTAACTAAATAGAGCAATGTATCGGCTAAGCGATGCAATTTAACTTTTTTTTTTAGTTCGAGAAAAAGTTTACTAGGTATTTTTAATATGTATAGTATTAAGTTACATATATGTGTCATTTATATGAAGAGAACACGGTGTTTCGCTTAAACCGCGCATAATATACGTTAAAATAATACATTTAATATCTTACAAATAATTAATAAATCGAAAACAAAATCATAAGTTATGAAAATAGAACGAATGAATAAAACATGTAATCTCTAACATTCTCTTTTAAATCTAATCGCATCATAAAATGAAATTTGTAAATAAATCCCTAATCTAAATAATAATTCAGCGCGCCGCAGTAATTTACACCACATTTGTTAGCATCCTATTATGTCCAGTAGCGAGCGCCAATTATGGTCGTGAACACGCCCCGACTCCCATAAAATGTTAGTCCAACATAACTGCTTTACGTCGATTTGCTAAAACTGTGCTATTTTATGAGAGTGATCTCCTTTTTACATTAAATTAACGAATAAAAAGCAAAATAAAAGATGAATAAAAAAAATCGACGTCGGATAATATTCACAACCACCTACGAGATGTAATTTTTTATTTTAAATTATTTCGAAAACCTTTTTCTTATAACGACTTTAGCGGTTGAACTCTACTAATATTATATTAAGCGAGTTACTTATAACATAGCAATAACGAAAGCTTAATTTCAAACTACGCAACCCTAGTACGCCACTTGAGCAGACCTTACCTGGCAGAAATTAAAGAGGGGCCTTTAAGACTACGTTACAACGACATTCTATTCAAAGTTAAACCTAAGCTACTCGTAATATAGGCCCCGGGATCTTGCAATTTTTGGAGGAGAGTATTATTTTTAAGTTTTGTTCAAATAATTTACTTTTTTTCGCGTATTCCATTTATTAGAACTTTAATTTTATTATAGATAATTAAACTTTAAAAAAGTAAAAACCTACTTCAAGACTAAAAATAATAATATAATTTCCATATAATTTAACATTCATAACTCATGAAGTCATTGTAGTTTTTTGTAGTCACTTCTTAAAGTTAACCCTTTTGAGTGGATTAAGCGTTGTCGCAATTACAACCTTAAGGTGACACTAGTCGACAATATTTCCATTGATTTCCATACAAATTTCGGAGGGGTTTTACTACGCTGTTTGACAGTGTACATCCAAAGTTAAACATGATATCGTTTTGTCTTATTATTAAATTTGTCTGTACGGAAACAGAATAGTAAAATAAAATGTTATTAAAAAGTTACGGGCTACCAAAGATTCGTTTTTATTGCCAATTTTAACACAACTTTGGGCGTAAATTAGTAATAAAAGAAGTGTAAAATTTCCAAAACAAAGTCGGTACCGACACAGCTTAATTATCGAAGAATTCAATAAATTTTATTCGTAATTGATTTATGCAGTGGTTTTTTCACAAAACCCCTTCTTCCAAAGGCCTTTTCGTATTTTTTTACGCGCGTATGTTACTATGAATTATCGTGCATCTCACTGAATAATGTTTCCCCCGGTGCGGTGCGGGAGGACGACGCGAGTTTTATTCGAAACGAAAAGTTTTGCTATTTTGTAATTTGGACGCCAAAGACAAAAGACAGCATGGAAATTGATATAATTGAAAGAGATGATGCGTTTTGGACGACAGACAATATTGTAAAATTTTTGTCTGTAATATAATATAATTATAAAAGTAAAAAAAATTAAAGTCTATATACGATTACTATATAAAATTGCAACAATTTCATTGGTGCCGACGGGGATCGAACCCGGGATGCTCGCGTAATGTGATACTTACTTACGGCGAGCGCTAACCATCTGAGCTACCACGGCTCTCAATGCAAGTGTTATAAATAAATAAAGAATTACAAAACAGTTTAATTATTTATTAGACGACTCTTGCGGTGGAAAAACAAAGTATATTATGTGGGATTTTCATAGGTACCTACTGTTATTACCTAGATACCTACAACCTACAATACAACAAAATGTCACAAAACGTCACCGCGTCGTGGCCACAAAATTGTAAACTTTAGGTAGGTACGTCAGTACTAAGAAAACAATCTTGATGGGTCACTTGTCTTGATAAAAACCTGTGTTTACGTTTAGTGATATTGAGTATATATAAAAAAGTAAGAAGACAGGTAAGTATTTTTGAAAACAATTTATAGGTAGGCAGAACTAATTACAATTATTATCTAAATATTATAAATGCGAAAGTTTGGATATTTGGATGGACGGATGAATGGATGCATGTTACTCAATCACACCAGAACCGCTGAAGGGACCTGGATGATATTTTGCTCAGAGATAGGTTATAGTCTGGAATTTTATTATTTTTTTATTTTTTGAAAAAACGTTACCCCCACACTAGGATTTTCTCCTGTATCGTGGAGGCACTTTACAAACATCCAGACCCGGAACAACTATTTGCAGGCCATACAAATACTTGTTCCGTGCGGGATTCGAACCCGCGGCTCCCAGTGCAACAATTCATTGCTAAGCAACTGCGCCACGGAGCTGTAAATAACAAATATGATACCGTTTATTCAGGTATTTCGTTCCCGTTGGATAATTTTTGCAGTTACACACGTTCGAAGCCGAACTCTTGAGTGATCGCTGCATGACCACTCGGGAAAAACTAAACATAATAAAGTAAGCAATCTATATTAGGTATATAGAGCCACAGAGGTATAATATGAAGCGATAAAGCAGCGCCTAATAATTTCGCGGTTTCACGCGCGTCATCACGTGTCCGAGATGCGTGGCATGACATGACACCTAGTTCAAGCATTTTATAATTGCAATTAAATATTTTATTTGATAATAATGTATGGAAAAATTGTCATAATTAATGGAGTACTTTTATTTTATCTGTCGGCATACTATGCGCGGTTTTATCCAGTTTTAAAGAAAAACGTACACGATACATGAAAGTGTGTAGGCAAGAAATGATTCTTGATAAATTTGCTATCAACCTCTTATACTTATTAATCAATTAAACTTTCAAAATACCATAGCAACGTGAAATGAAAGAGTTCAGAAATAATGATGTAACTAATCATTGTTACGCTCACCTGGGAGATAGATAAAAGCACTCAGTTAATTTTGAATTTATTTTAGCTACCAGCTGTTCCCCGCGACCTCGTGCGCATTTAGTTTAGGGTGTTAATTTTGTTGCACGGACACCTAATATTTTTTCTTAAATTTAAGCAGTCTAAGTTACTTCTTATAACATGAGCTATCTACTAGTGAAAGTCCCGTCAAAATCGGTCCAGCCGTTTTGGAAATTAACCGGAACAAACAGACTGACAGACATACATAAAATGTTAAAATGTTATAAGTAAGTAGCGTATATAATTTCATATGCATTTAGTAAAAAGCTGTTATTTTGACATTACAAACAGACACTTCAATTTTATTTATTTGTGTAGTTATAGATAATGATTGAACTAACGGCTAACCTAACCTCGCTCATAGAAGCTTTCAATACTGGCTTCTCAGTTCGCGTTATGCGTTGTTTGCGCGTCAAGGCCAAGTATTGAATTATTTTAATTTTACATTATCTCTTAAACTATTTACTATATAAACATGGTATAAAGAACGAACCCTCAAAAAATTGTCTTGATAATGAAGTAACTTTCGTTCGTAAGGATAAATATGCCATGCCTAATAATTAAATTTTCATTTTTTTTTGTCAAAATCAAAATGCCTAATTGTGGCTTACTTATATATAAAAAATAGACATATGGTATCGCGGACTTTTTTTTAGACGGAGTAAAGATCTATATTTTCTGCTTTATTATATTAGTATTAGATGTTGCATCGTGTTCGTGTAACTTCGTTTTTGTTCAAACGGTTCTAAATGCCGTACGAACAAGACGTGCGTGAATACTAGTGTCGATATGCTCATCACTGATACTATCTCTGTCGGGCACGATGCCAGGTGAGACAGCGTGCTTTTTGGCCGCGCCCACCAGCGAGTTCGAGCCCGCGACTTGTGCCACCTTAAGGTCACAACTAGAATGTCGTCAAAATGGTTACATTAAACATTTTGTCCTCCATTTTAACATCTTTAGGGAACGGAATTTTTCTTTTAATTTTAATGGATTGAGGATAAAAAACTATTAAAATAAGTTAACAATTATTGGCGACAATATTCTTTTCTTAAGTCGACTAAAAAGTTTAGAATACCAACGTGAATAACTAAGCTTCATTTTAGCTAAGTATTTTTAGGGTAATTGATTTTGACAAAAGTCACAAATCTATGTTAAACAAGCTGCTAAACATCCGAAATTGGTCAATCGCTCTAAGCCACTGCTGTTTCACGACAACGCAAGACCACACACTGCACAACAAACAACCACTAAGTTAGATGAGCTACAATTGGAATGTCTGCGACATCCACCGAACTCCCCGGACCTTGCACCAACAGATTACCATTTCGGACAACTTCTTACAAGGAAAAAAATTCAACTCCGATGTGGCAGTCCTTCAAAAAGTTTATTGATTCTCGGCCCCATGGTTTTTTTTTTAGTAAAGGGATCAATGAACTACCTATGAGATGGCAAAAGTGCATAGATAACAACGGTGCATACTTTGATTCATCATCATTACAGCCCTTCACAAGTCCACTGCTGAACATAGGCCTCCCCCAAAGAATGCCACAAAACACGGTCCTGAGCCACCTGCATCCATCGACTTCCTGCATGTCTTACCAGGTCGTCACTCCATCTCGTGGGGGGACGCCCTACACTTCGCCTACCGGTACGAGGCTGCCACTCGAGAACCTTTCTTCCCCATCGGTTGTCGGTTCTTCGAGCTATATGGCCGGCCCACTGCCACTTCAGCTTACTAATCCGTTGGGCTATGTCGGTCACTCTGGTTCTACTGCGGATATCCTCATTCCTAAGTTTATCACGCAGAGAAACTCCGAGCATAGCCCTCTCCATAGCTCGCTGAGCGACCTTGAGCTTCCTCATACGGCCAGCAGTGAAGGATCACGTCTCAGTTCCGTAAGTCATCACTGGCAACACGCACTGGTTGTACAATTTCGTTTTAAGGTTTTGAGGTATGTCTGACGAGAAGATGTGTCGTAGCTTCCCGAACGCTGCCCAGCCGAGTTGAATCCGTCGATTGACCTCTCGGTCGAAGTTGGACTTACCCAGTCGGACTATTTGTCCCAGGTAAACATACTCGTCAACAACTTCGAGCTTAGTGCTCCCAACAACTACCGGCATAGGTGTGACATGGACATTAAACATGATCTTTGTTTTGTCCATGTTCATCTTAAGACCTATCCGTTGGGAAACACTATTGAGGTCATTGAGCATAGTGCTTAGGTCCTCCAGCGATTCTGCCATAAGGACTATATCGTCGGCAAATCGAAGGTGAGTGATGTACTCGCCATTGATGTTGATACCGTATCCTTTCCAGTCCAGAAGCTTGAAAACGTCTTCCAATGCAGCGGTGAAGAGTTTCGGGGATATGACGTCACCCTGTCTTACACCTCTCTGCAATTGGATAGGTTTCGTACTCTGGTTCTGTACTCGGATAGCCATCGTAGCCCTACTGTACAAGCACTTCAACACTTCGATATACCGACAGTCAACTTGGCACCGCTGAAGGGACTGCAGCACCGCCCAAATTTCGACGGAATCAAAGGCTTTCTCATAGTCCACATACGCCAGATATAGTGGCAAATTGTACTCTTCGGACTTCTGTACAACTTGCCGAAGGGTGTGTGTGGTCTATGGTGCTAAAGCCTTTTCGGAAACCGGCTTGTTCGGGAGGCTGGAAGTCGTCAAGTCTGCGCGCGAGACGATTCGTAATGACTCTCGAAAACAGCACGTAGACGCGGCTCAGAAGGGAAATCGGTCTGTAGTTCTTCAAGAGAGCGTTGTCACCTTTCTTGAAGAACAAGACCACCGCACTTCTGCTCCACGCCTCCGGTGTAATGCCACCATGGAGGACGGAATTAAAGAGCTTCTGAAGGACTTCAAGTACCGGTCTTCCACCCGCTTTCAGAAGCTCCGCTGTAATTCCATCCTCGCCTGGGGCCTTACCGTTTTTAAGGTGCTGGAGAGCCATCCTAATTTCGCTCAGACTGACATCCGGGATATCTTCGGAATAGTGTCGGATGAGACTCGCTCTTGGATCGTTACTCACACTTGCGTGTGGCTCCAACGATGACGTGTACAGCTGCCCATAGAACCTCTCAATCTCACTCAAAATCTCAGGTGTCCCGGAAACGATGCTGCCACAATCTGTCTTCAGCTTTGACAGTTGGCTCTTTCTGGCAGACAGATCTCTGGCAAAGACTTTGGAGCCTTGGTTCCGCTCGATCGCTTCTTCAATACGAGCTGTATTGAAGTTGCGTAAGTCCCGCCGCATGCATCTGGAGATCTGTCTGTTCAGATGCCTGTATGCTGTCAAGTCTGTTGAAGAATGTAGCTTCATCTCCCGTCTAACAGCCATGAGATTAAGAGTGTGATCGGAGAGTTTTTGTGTTCTTCTGCGGCGGGTCTTGCAGAACTTAGCTCCGACCGCATGGACAGTTTCCACGAGCTTGTCATTCATATCGTCCACTTCATTGCAGTCTTCCAGGCACTGAAAACGGTTTTGTAACTCGAGCTGAAAGGTTTCGGGACTTTGGAACAGAGCACGAGGGGGACGGAACGTTGACTTCATTAGACGAGACCTCTCCAACTTAACGTTTAGGTTCAGTGTGCCTCTAACCATTCGGTGATCGCTACCAGTTTTCACCCTCGCGATCACGGAGACATCACTGAACAGTTGTCGTCTGGTCGTCATAATGAAGTCAATCTCATTTTTTGTGGAACCGTCGGGGCTCGACCAGGTCCACTTCCTGTGGGGCCGCTTCTGGAAGAAAGAGTTCATCATAAAGAGTCCCTCTTTCTCCATGAAGTCGGCCAGCTGCTGGCCCCTTGGGTTCCGTTGCCCTATTCCAAATTTCCCTACTTTCAGCTCACCGTTCTCTCTTGTGCCTAGTTTTGCATTGAAGTCTCCCATTAACACCGTATATTGGGTTTTGGAGGAATGCATGGCTCTAGAGATATCCTCATACATTTCCTCCACCTCCTCATCGGGGTGTGCCGAGGTTGGTGCGTAAACCTGTATGACCTTCAGCGAATACCGTTTGGTGATTCTGAGTATAAGGTACGCAACCCTCGTCGACACACTCCCGATCTTTACAACGTTGTTAACGAGAGACTTGTGGACGATAAATCCGACACCTCCTTGGGACAGATGATCGCCCTCCCGGTGATAGAGCAAGTTGCCGGATTCGAGGATTACCGTGTCCTCCCCCTCTCTTCGGACTTCGGATAATCCTATAATATGCCAGCGCAACTTGTCTATCTTTGATTAATCAAATATATTTTACAAAAAAAATTGACTTTATATTCCTCCCGTACAAAACGCCAATTTCATAT
The DNA here is from genome assembly GCA_963668995.1 of Parnassius mnemosyne. Taxonomy (NCBI): domain Eukaryota; kingdom Metazoa; phylum Arthropoda; class Insecta; order Lepidoptera; family Papilionidae; genus Parnassius; species Parnassius mnemosyne. The sequence continues at coordinate 14,208,394 of CAVLGL010000092.1, read as the reverse complement.
TTAAGGACCTAATATATATATTAACATAAGCAAAACACACCAACAAATTTTTATGTTAAAACTTAAGCAACATGAGAATACAGTCAAAATACCTAACAGAAGCCCTTAATATCATGTAATTACGATCGATATTACATCAGTTAGGGTTTACTCAAGCGTAAACACCTTGGTGAAGCGAGAACCGGTTGAGAGGTGCGTGAGCTCGTTGGGAAAACGATTATTATTATACGTTGGCGCGGAGCTTCAGAGCACGAAGGGTTGTCCGCGCCTACGTAATCTTTCGAAAGCTTGTTTCGAAACCTTATAGCAGTAGCTGGTCAGGAGTTTGTCTCATCTTACTGATATTGCTAACCTGCGTTTTTTATTAACCAGACAGTATATACTAGAGTAATATTCATGTTACTAATTATATGAATACACTACTTTTAAAATGTATAATAATAAAAAAAATGGGTTATTAAAACCACTTTGATATATGAATATTATTATGTTGTTTTATCCGCTTGGCTTTATAACTAAAGCATTAATTCAAATAATTGCAATTGAGTGTTATCGCTTAGTAGTCTCCAATTTTTATATAATAAAGAAAAATACAAAATGTAGTTTTACTTTTAAATGCCATCACAACATAAAAATGATTACCATAAACAACATAATCGTATACTCAACTATGTGTACGTGTTGCCAAATACATATTCATCGGTCCACACCCTCTTACCAATAATAACCAATGAACATTCACTATTTTTGGAGGGTCAGATGGGATAATCTATCCTCTCTAGTTTCTCCCAATAATTTACATATCGCTAATATTTCCTAAAATAACCCTAAACTATTCATTACATATGTACAACTGTATTAAACTTCTATATAGTTTTATATTATAATTGTAAATTATACAAATTAAAATGTATCTTTGTATAATATTCACAAATTAAACTAGAATTTAAACACAATTAAAGATTGGTCTTCGCGCTATGGAGTCTGTTTGAATCCAGTAAAATGCCAAGCGATTTTAGTAGGATGTAAAAAGATGCTGGCTAGGGTTAATCAAGCAGACTTACCTCCTGTTTGCTATGATAATATTATTATTCCATTTAGTGAGTCTTAAAAACCTTGGCCTGTATATTGATAGCTCTCTGAACTGGAAAGTGCAGGTTACCGATTTAAGTCGGAAAGTCATTGCCATCTTACGTTCCCCTTATCGTCTCAAATACTTCCTTCCCATTAAGTCTAAGCTCATGCTGGTCCAAACTCTTATTTTACCTATCTTTTATTGTGCAGATGTGTGCTACCCAGACCTGTCCGAAGAACTTCTTAACAAGCTGGAGTCTGGAGAGCTTGGTCTGCGTAAGTATGACCATATTTCTCATTATAGATCTCAGCTTAAGTGGCTTACCATAAGGTAAAGGCGCAACTCCAGAATATTACTTGTTCTTTTCTCAATTTTTAATGATCCATATTCACCTTCTTACCTCAAAGAACGATTTCAATATCTCTCTTCTTCTCATGATAGGGTTCTTCGATCTTCCTCTAATAACAAGATTTATATTCCCACTCATCTCACCGGGTTCTATGGTAACTCCTTCACTGTACAGGCTGCACATCTTTGGAATTCCTTGCCTGATGATATCAGAAAAGCATCTAACAAATACTCCTTTAAAAAGAAGGTACGCGAGCATTTACTGAATAATCATTAGAATTTACAAAATTGTTAATTAATCGTATCTATATGTATGATATTAACTTTGTATTTATGTATATTTATATCTATATATATATGTATTTATGTATGTTTATATTTGTTTATTGGCATATAAATATATTTATTTATATTATGAATATGTGTTAACATATGTAAATGTGCGAATATATATATATATATATATATATATATATATATATATATATATATATATATGCATTTACTTATAATATTATATCATAATCTGTTTTGTTACATATAATGTGTATTAATTTTAGTTTCAATTTTTTTTTCTTTTCCATTAATTGCTACACCTACGACAAACTCTCACCACTCCATGGTTTGACTGGTAGAGAATGCCTTTAGGCGTTATGTCCGCCCTTTGTATCCTTTTTTTCTGCCGACTTCCAAAAAAGAGACGGTACTCAATTCGACTGTATGTTTTTTTATGTGTGTTACCTCATAACTTTGTACTGGGCGAACCGATTTCGATGATTCTTTTTTTATATGAAAGCTGATAGTTCTCGTGTGGTCCCATATGAATTTGATCAAGGTCAGACCAATGGTTATTGAGTTATTCTTAAATAACCTATATTGAAGTCGCTTATATTGAAGTCGGCTGTACAAAATTTTTAATTTTAAATTATTTTATAAAGAGGCGCAATAAAGTTTTTAAATAAAATTAAATAAATAAATGTTACCGCCCTGTAATAGTAATCCTTATTATACGAAGGACCGATTTTTCAGTCCTCAGATAAAATTTATGCATAGGATAAAATACACCATACTTAATTTATAAATTAAAAGCTACAGTTGCATCAATAAAATATTACAATTGTTTCATTTTTATATTCAATCAGGTTATGATTTATTTGCTGAATAACTTTTGTTAAACGTATGAGAGTTTATCTGCTTGATAAACTTAGAAATGAGAATGTCCGCAGTAGAACCAGAGTAACCGACATAGCCCAACGGATTAGTAACCTGAAGTGGCAATGGGCCGGCCATATAGCTCGAAGAACCCGCATCCGATGGGGAAGCAAGGTTCTCGAGTGGCAGCCTCGTACCAGTAGGCGAAGTGTAGGGCGACCTCCCACTAGATGGAGTGACGACCCGGTAAGACATACAGGAAGTCGATGGATTCAGGTGGCTCAGGACCGTACTTTGTGGCATTCTTTGGCACAGGCCTATGTTCAGAAGTTGACTTGTGAAGAGCTGTAATGATGATAACTTTGTTTGACGATTTAAAAATTAGCCCTAAGTAAAATAACTAATTAATTTTCGACAGAAGTAAATTTACTTATAGGCTTATTTGCTTCTAAGCATGTCAACGGCGAATCAGATCACTAAGAGTTACCATAACCCAACTTGCACGTATCGAAAGTACGAATAGGTAGAAATTTAATACGTACGTTGTCACTGCGAGGTCTCTTCGATCCAGCGTGCTGGCAAAAATGTTTTATTATAACCATATTTAATCTGTGTTATAACAAAGTATAGTAATGGGCCTTCCTAACATTTGTGTGGACTTGTAGCAAGGAAAGATCCCACTGAGCTGCTAACAAGCGGTTTCTAAAATCATTTATGTAATCAAATGAATTATAATAACAATAATATTCCATTCATACTGTTTGTACCCAGGGTAGTTTTCGAACCTGCAGTTAAACAATGTTATAGGTATATGTATGTTCTATAGGTATCCCCCCCCCCCTCTTCATCAGTTTTGATTTAAATTCCCAGTTAAATGTACCTTTGCACTGTGTAAAGCTCTTTAGAGGTAAACGTTATAAATTAAAGTTCAGCATTAAAGCAATCACTTATTAAATGTATATTCCTTTACTCAATAAATATAAATTATAAAGAGCTCGAGCTAGAGCTCATGAATAATAAACAATATATTTATAGGATATATGCTCGTATAACTAAATGTGTAGATTTAAGTAATTATTTGAAATGCGCTAGAAGTATCGACAAAGTGGAAAACGCAGTAGTAGAGCGTGAGGGCGAGAGGTCCGATTGCTAAATTGTAGAAGGTAAAGATTGGTATAAATAGTTAATCTATACAAATAAATAAAATTGAAGTGTCTGTTTGTAATGTCAAAATTACAGCTATTTACTAAATGCATACGGTACTAATAACAAAAATACAATTTTTAAAGTTTTTGTCTGTTTGTCTGTCTGTTTGTTCCGGCTAATCTCCGAAACGGCTGGACCGATTTTGACGGGGTTTTCACTGGCAGATAGCTGATGTCACAAGGAGTAACTTAGGCTACATTTATTTTAGAAAAAGAATGAGGGTTCCGCGCAAAAAAAATTAAAACCCCAAATAACAAGCGGGCGAAGTCGCGTGGAACACCTAGTAGGTAATAAAAAAAGTGTTTAGCCACGAAAGTTTTACACATGGAAAAATTTATTGAAAGTTTCAAAATAAATATTTCTTACCAATAATTTCAGAATTTACATAGCCAATATGAAGCGGCTCTGGCCGATTTACAAACAACTAAATATGTATAAAAACATACTCTACACATTTATTTTGTTTAAAAAATCGTTACCTTCCTCACTAGGAATTTGTTTTGTATCGTGGAGGCATTAACAATAATTAACACCTACAAAAAAATAAATACAAATTACTTCCAGAGCTAAAACTATAAGGCAAACACATCTACAAGTATCTACTTGGACCATGCAAAAATCGAACCCGCGAGCCGCAGCGCCGCAACCAGACCTACCAGTTCGCTACCGAAACATTGTCTGTGAATTTACGAGCACATAATACTACGTGGTCTAAACACAAGTTCTATTCTATACATGTTGTAAAATACATAAAAAATATTACTTCTATTAATCCGTCTCTCGCTTGTACCATACCCTACTCTCCGGGTGCAGAGTCGTCTGACTGCACACCATCGCTAATTATTATTATCGCGCCATGTGGGATTCTGTTTAATATGTCCACAGTTTTAGAAACGACTCGTTTTAATACTGGCTCTTGCAGTCTTCCACCATCTTTTTATACGTGTCTAAGTTTAACTTCGCATAAAGTGTAATTTCAGACAGCGACAATTGTTGAATATGTGTTAGGTTTTGTGACTGCAGTTTAAAAAACACATGACTAAATTCAGTTACATACAAACATTATCATTAATATTAAACAAACTGTTGAAATTCAAGTAAATATTTATAAAAAAAAAAACAAATAAATGTAAAGTGATATTAATAATTAAAAATACATTTCATACTCGTATATACAATTTAAAATGTGTGTTGTGTAGTGTGGCCGAGATGAACCACGTTCGCGTAGACTGCCAACGAATAATAGCAGCATAGTGCTGCTGTGTTTCATATGATCAGTGACGAGAATCGGAAACCTTTTTTTTTAACTTTTTATTCAATATTGATTATTACATAATACTTATTGAAAGTCATTTTTTATTTACCACTGGTTCGGAAAATACCTCAGTCCTGGGAAGAACCAGCAAGAAACCCAGCGGGCCTTTTTTTAAAACTTAATTCCACATAACAATAATTTTGTTTATACAATTTTTAAATGACTTCATAGAACCAGCATGGTGGCGATCACCCTATTCCCAGGGGTTATTTTCATTCATGTATTCCTTGATATTATAATAACCCTTTTTGTACAGTTTTTCTTTAATAAAACTTTTAAACTTGTTTATTGACAAACTTTGACTATGTTCTGGGATTTTGTTGTAAAAGCGTATACGAGTATACATTGCCCCATAAATGAATTACTGATTCTGTGGAGCCTAGTAACTGGCATTACAAGCTTATGTTTGTTCCTAGTATTTTAAGTATGCACATCCTTATTCTTAGTAAAGCTATTTATGTTTTAATGCACATACATTACATTCTCATAAATATATTGCGATGCCAAAGTTAATATGTTTATTTCTTTAAATTTTTCTTTGAGGGACTCTACAGTTTAGGTTATAAATCACCCGTACGGTTCTCTTTTGCAAAACAAATATAGCTTCAATATCAGCCGCATTAGCCCATAGCAAAATTCCATAAGACATTATGCTATGAAAGTAACTAAAATACACTAATCTAGCTGTCTCAACATCTGTGAGACTTCTAATCTTTCTTACAGCATATGCTGTAGAACTAAGTCTGCTTGCTAATTTTAGATATATGGGGGCCCCATTGAAGTTTCGCCTCAATAGCAATACCGAGAAAAACAGTGGTATCCACAAGACTCAACTCCTCCCCATTTAACAGCACATTGGTATTCGAATGTTTTACATTAGGTATTGTAAATTTAATACACTTTGTCTTATTGCCGTTTAAGAGCATATTGTTGGCGTTAAACCAATGTACCAATTTCTACTAATATGATAATATAATATGTAATATAATTAATATATTTAATAATAATTATTTAGTTGTTTGTAAATCGGCCAGAGCCGCTTCATGTTGGTTATGTAAATTCTGAAATTATTGGTAAGAAATATAATATGTAATATATTAAATTACATAATATGTAATATGTGATATATTTAATATAATTTGTACTAATTTGCCCGTGTGTCACTCTTACTTCTGTCAAAAATAGGAATTCCTGTCTATTGTTCATCGAAGATAGATGGTTACTACTCTCACTATCAAATAGACTATGCCGTGTTTCAGCCTTCCTCATTTAAAAAAGCTTTTAAGTCTAGTTATTTCCTATTACCTCGTCAATCATTATCCTAGTTATTGTTACTCATTAGCTTTTACAACGACAAAGACGAAGTATGCAATGTGTCGGAGGAGCAAGTCACGATTAGAGTGGCCAAAAATTTGGAAACTTTAGGATATGAACTCAAGTGCATATATAGATATGCATATAAAGAACACAGCCCACCTGATGGAAAGTGGATGTTGTTTCATAGATATCTTATCTATATCTATCTTCGATTAAGAGTCAAAATGCAGAATATATTGGCTGCTCTGAGTACTAAGGTGGAATGCATCGTTACAACTTATGTGGTCACGATAATGAATAATATGTAATATATTTCTTAATTGTACCCCTCAGGTACGCGATTCTTTTAATGCAAAGAAGTTAACCTTCTTTTAGTAAGAAGGTTTATTTAAAATAATTATTACTGTTATTAAATATTTGTTTGTTAACTCGTTCATCGTTACACATCACAACTTAAAAAAGTAAGGCCTGATAGTCCGGATTTAACGAGGCGTATATGGTAATATTAGTAATCCGCTTGGAAAAAAAAGTAAAGAAAAAGTTGGCGCGGGTCTTCGATATTTCAACAATGCGATTTGCTCTTGCCAAAAGAATTAAACAGTTTAAAATTTAACTTTATGTCCATAATCATAAGTAACATATAAGACAGTTTTAAAGATCAGAAAAGAAATATGAAAAATATGTTTCATTAGTTTTCGGATGCAGCGTAGACAGTCACTCCTGTCTTTTCTAGGAACGCTTCATTATGCGTCTGGGGAAAGAAATTTATTACGTTACGGTTGAAATGGCCGGTTATGTTTAATTTACAAATTAAGCAAATAAAAGCAGACGTGTTTATAATTAAAACCATAAATGCACAATTCAATTATACAATGAACATACTAAACTGATATGGATAACTAAAATCAGAGGTATATATTGCTTATCATCATCTGCATTTTCATTGATTCATTCATTAGTTATTACAGCCCTTCAAAAGTCTACTTCAGACCCCCCCCCCCCCCCCCCTCCGCCCCAGTAATACCACGAAGAATGATCCTGAGCCACCTTCATCCACACACAGGCAGACATACATATACATCTCTAGGTTTTAGCTTGCGAGGAAATGAGATGGAATACAGTAATTACAGATTTATTTAGGAATAAGTGGTATTTAGGCCATCTAGCGTCTATTTTACGTACCACCTTGAGAGTCAATCAATTTTTGTTCGATTAAATAACTTTAACTATAGAATAAAGTAAGCTCTATCACAAAGCATTTTTCCTAGAAAGAAAATATTCTTTTCCTGAAAGTTTCACATCTACCGAGTGTAAAGTGTACACATTTTTAAATATGTATTTATTAAGTACTATTTCAACTACATTTTCCCTTTTTTTGCTTAATTACCTAAATGTAGCAAATAGGTACCATGTCGTAATCTATTTTTAAAACACTTGCAGCGCCAGGAAACATCAACAGTTTAAAAAAAACTACACAAGGGAAGAGTGCAACACAACAAATACTGGCAGCCCTATAAAACCTATAAAAATAAGTTTCAAGGCCACAAACAGTAGCTTCACGCATCGAAATAATATAAAGCTATAAGCGACATAAGCAATGGAGTTACAAAGAACGTGCATAATATGGTAATCATACAACAGATTAAATACCATTGGAAGTCTCTCGATAATCACGAATTAATTTTTAATTTTTAACATCTTGTCAGAAATGTACACAAAGATATCAAATAAGCGTTTGTTTCGTATCAATACGTCAATATATTTGTATCAATATCTCAAGGACACGTGGTTCGCGCGAATATATATTTGGTCAGTTCTCAAAAGCCTATGCCAGCAGTGGGACAGGGTTTACGGTCTAAATAGGTCGTTACCCATTGATTTAAATTTTTGCAAGTGCAAAATATTGATCATTGCGTTATAACTAAGTTATAATTAAGTCACTCAGGAGGCAAAGCGCTCTTCATAAATTTCACAGTACTCGAGTAACCGGAGTTCGATTCCCGCCGTCACCAATGAATCTGATATTTGCCAATATAAGTAGATGCTGATTTACTACGTGTTCATCGGTTAAGGAAAACAATATTTCGAGCGCATGTGAAGCTCGCTGGAGCAGTGTGGTAAAAGCCTCGTAATCCACTTTAAAAAAAGGAGGCTTGTGCTTCTGTATAATGTATCCCACATATCCCTCATCAGCTATTTAAAGACCAAAACGTTACCAATTAAGCAATGCCCAACATTTGTAGTGCAATAAAGTTAAAGAGGGTTATTTTTTTAAAAGTTACCCCAACACTATGAGACTTGGTAGAACCACGCTGCAAATTTGCTAACTATGTATAATTGCAGCACGAACGGGTCGGCTTGACCGTCGTAGCACATGGAATACTGTTCCCATATCTGGGCTGAGGCTCCCCAATGCCAGCTCCCTTCCATTTGATCGCATCCAGCTCAGAGCGGTTCGAATCGTCGGCGACTGAGCTCTTTCTGATCTGCTTGACTCACTGACACTACGTGTTGCTTACTACAGTATGTTCACTCTTTGCGTATTTTATAGCATGTACCGCGGGGAGTGCTCTGAGGTATTATTCAGACTAATTCCGGCCACTCAATTTCACCATCGCACATCCATACCATCCGGATGATTGGCGGTCCACCACTGTGCGATTTACAAGAGGTTTTCTTCCTCGCACAACTTTCTTCTGGAATTGACAACCACCAGGGATTTTTCCGCACCGATAGGAATTAGGAACCTTCAAGAAAAGAGCCTACTACAATACCCGTGGTATTGCAGTTGTTCATGGGCTGCGATAGTCACTTACCATCAGGTGAGCCGCATGCTCATTTACCCCCTCTTTTATAAAAAAGGCTCCACAGAACATTAACGTGTATTGTGAGTGTAGAGAACCGGACACCCTTTTTACTGGTAACGCGGCATTCCATCTTAGTCCTCAGAGATAACAACCCACTGATTATTAATCAATGATACATGTAGACGTCTATGGGCCTAAGCATCCACTTACCATCAGGTGGACTACGTTCTTGTTTGTCACTCTTTTTCAAAAAAAAAAAATTTCTCCTGTATCCATTGGTTGCAGATTGCGAACGCATTCGGTATGCGTACAGTGCGCGCGGTACAACACGAGCGCATTAGCATTCCCCGCTCTCGCGCTGGTTCTCATAGCGTGCCGCACGCGTTTATACGCGCCTACGTAAACCAAACGCGACTTTGATACGTGTCGAGAGTATTTGGGCCTTTTATGCCACTGCAATCGCCTGTTTGACTGCCATTCAAATCAAGGAGATGCCGATGTCCTACAGTAGACAAAGATGATGACAGCTTGGGGTTAATTGGACTCTAACAAGAGGAGTTACAAGCTTTCTATATAAAAAAGCAATTTAACTGTGTTGTGAGTGTGGCGACACAGGGAAACCGACTCTTCCTGATAATAAAAAAAGGCAAACACCAAGCGTAGAAAATATGGCAAATATCCTCCCCACCCCCTATAAGGCAATCTATGGGAGACGCCTATGTTCAGCAGGGGACTATTGATAGGCTGAGAAGGTATGGGTAGTGGTATATAAAAAAAAGACAATGCTAAACTATAAACAGAGTACTCAGCATAAAGGTCACGTTTATCTACTTATATTTATATGGAGAACACGACAAGGTCCAAACGAATTTCCGCGAATCTTGACAAAGTTGGTAAGTAGTAAGTATTGATCGCATTGTATATTTACTGATTTGTCTGATTATATTTTTGGGTTGTAAAGATACAGGAAAACTAAAACTAATGCTGTATTTTCGATTACTCACGTTTGATTTAAGGTCAGTGATGTAAGTCTTGTTGTATAGATTTTAACGAAACATTTCGGGTTGCCCACAACAATTGATAATTAAAAATAATTTTACAATTAACAATTTTTGGGGAAGAAATGTTCTCTAGTAGAGCACTAGATTTAGTGACGACCTTGTGAGATCTGCAGGAAGTCGATGTTTGCAGGTGGCTCAGTACCGTGGCTTGTGGCATTCCTCGGGGGTCGGCGGAGGCCTATCCTAGGCATTGAACTTGTGATGGGCTGGAATCATGATGATTTCTTATATTTATGCGAATACTACACATTAAATGAAGATAATTTTTACGGATTCTTCGTGTTCAATTTAACTTTTTTAATTTCCTACATTTCACACGTTTAAAACATACTTCAACTCGCCGTAGAAGATTAGTCAATTTTTACCATTTGTCAAGTGTCATATCCCTCTACAAGATGCAGGAGTGTAGAAGCTGGATTGTAAATATGGTCTCTCTTACATAGGACAAACAAAAAGGCATAAAAACCCGCGTAAAAGAACATATAGCTTTAAGCACCGACGTTCCGGTAAGTCTGCAGTCTGTGAATATGTTCAAGATCGTCCCCGCACATACCTTAGATTTGATAGACCACAAAACCTCGCAAAAGAACACCGATTCCTACCAAGGATGATTTGCGAGGTTATTGAAATTAAAAAACATCCTAATTTCAATAGAGAAAATGGATGTTGCTGCCATCTGCTTGGGATCCTATAACTAATAAAATTAAATCCAAACCCAAGCATACCACTACAAGACTTCAAGATACTGTAATTTCATTCTGCGTAGATCGGACCAAAAATTAATATTCAAAACCAAGCCGGGCTAAATATGACATCGGGACGTCAATCACATCAGTCCCCCCCCTCGTGACCATGGGTGATGTACCTAAAGCACCCGAAACGTCAGGAAAGGATTAAATGATTAAATTTTACGCGATAGAATTCGTAAAATTATTTTCATTTAATGTGGAAACATGACGATGAAACAAATTCTCGGTGTCGCAGTGGCTGACCGCTTGCCTGCAGCGCTACGGGCCGAAGGCTTGCAACTCGTACGAAGCATCTCTTGCTATCTATATTTTGTATGATCTATTCTCTATGTCCTATTTATGTATGTAAAATGCCGACATTGCGAGTAAATCATATAGCGGTCCTAACGTATTTTTTTAAAGTAGTACATGTATCTATATAAATTACTTTTTATATATCACGATAAACATCACCATCACAGCCTACAAGTCTACTGCTAAGCTTAGGTCTCCCCCCTAGAATACCTCATAGGGGATATTGCTTTAGTTGCCGCGCTTGGCAGGTGGGTTGTCCTTCGCAGTTTTTTATTACATTGAGTTGTTATCAGGAAGATACTGCTGCCCTTTTTTATAGGATAGGATGACAAACGAGCACACAGTCCACCTGATGGTAAGTGGCTGCTGCGGCCCATAGACATCTACATCTATCCTCGTTTGCGAATCAAAATGCAGATGCGTTATCACCCCTGAGGACTAAGATGGAATGTCTCCTTTCCAGTAAAAAGGGTCTCCGGTTCTCTACACTCACCATACGAAAAACAGCAGTGTTAAGCTGCTATTTTACGCTGGTATTCTGCGAGAGCGTGGTCCCCGGTCGAGCCGACCCATTCGTGCTACAACTATACTATTAATATAGCTGCAGCATGGCTCTACCACGTTTAAAAACGCCCTTCTTCTGTTTTAGTTTCCCTGTGTCGCCTCTTACGACACCCATGGAATGACATAGTGTAGTGGATTCTTTTACGCAGCCACTACACGGCAACTTATTAACTTACTTTGTGCATCTACATTTGCATTAAAATACTTTCGACCGACACCTAACAGCAAAATAATCGTTCAAAAAAATCTGATAAAGTACATGAACATTAAAAAATATCAATCAGTATTGAAAATTTTGCACGATCAATTGCTAGGAACAATAAAACTACATAGCTTGTGCGCTTTCTGATTTATATTTGAAAATAGCGAGTAAGATGACTGTCATTTCTCCCCTTTCAGCAGACTTCAAAAAAGGAGGTTTCAATTATTGAATTTTTCATATTCCAAATAAATTTAGACAAAAATACCACCAATAAGAATAGGGAAAACAGGAAAGAATTTTTTAATGTAGCTATTTAAATCTTACTCGACTTTCTAATTTTTATTTGAAGTAGGGAAATTCTTGATTCCACTCAAGAATTTCAAAAAATGTAATCTACCCCAGAAGTCAGTGCTAAGACATAGAATCAAAACACCGATATTTCAACCTGTTACGTGAATACTATTTTATTTCTTTTTAGTTCTTTGAAGTCGGCTTTTAAAAGTAAACTTATTAAAAATGACTTTTTAATAAAAACACTTTTAACATATTATAGAAAGTTTAATATAATTACTTCGAAACTAACTAGTTTATTAATTATTCTACGAAAATGGTAAAGTAAACTATTAACATCCCACGACTGTGCTGAGATCGAGAGTAATAGAGCAGAAAAGAATCTATAACGCTACTCATTTTGTTTAATCAAAATAAACTTATCAATACTGATAAAAAAAAACTTACAATCCTAAACCCGCAGTGTCAAACTAGCCAGTGTATTGACGTTCATTTAAAGAAAACATCAATTAACCACTATAGTTTCGGAGCGTAGGAATAATTGATTGCGATTACATGAATAATTCATTGTAGATAACCGCCGAAATAAGACGATTGTCCGTTTCTGAGAACGCAACGCGTTTAGTTTTGTTTTAAGCGCCGGTTAAAAATGTGATGTAGAGAATAAAGGCTCGATAGTGAAACTATTTAGAAATAAATTGTTTCTTGTAATAACAGGTGCCTCTGTTTTATTTTATAACTAGCCTCTAACAGAATTACAAAGTTGTAACAATGTTTGTCGTACCTAAAGGGTAAAACGTAGTAAACGTAAAGTCATACGTAAACTCACGTGAATGAGCTACAAACCTGAAATTTGGATATTTGGTGTAGACTGTTGCTCCAAAATCGAATACTGAATTAGTAAGTTTTCATTTGAATTATTTTTTAAAGTCCCACACATGAAAGAGAAAATTTTTCTTACCTTAGCATGTGGTTTTTATTGTCTAAAGCCCATTAAAGAGAGTACATATACATTCTTGATACCAAGAATTGGGGGGTCGTCAAAATTGTCAGTTTTAGACCGTTTTTGTTCCGGGGTCTGTCTCTAAATTTAAGTAGTTAGGAATTTTAAATTTCTGTATAATCATGTAAATGTATGTTACATTCGTCTGTGATCAAAACAAACTAATTTTTTTAAAAGATTTTTCTATTACGGGACGTTGCGGTGTCTAGCTCGAAAACACTATATTTAATTGGTCAAAATAATGTGTGAGGAAATTAAAGAGAAACAAAACAGGATATGACAACATAACAACTTAAAATAACAATAGCAAAAATCTTCCTTAAATAAGGACCCCTGGGAGGCCTGTGTTTTTATTGGTTGTAATGAATGAATGAATAGTCAAGACTTACATTATTCATAATGTAATAATCAATTCCTTCATCAATCTATCACCCTAGAATACCACTCCACTACTCCATAACATCCCTACGGTGTCGCCAAAGGAGACAGCTGGAAAACTGAAAAAATAAACCAAAAGTCGTCCCAAGCGTGACACAACTATGGCAAACACATGCAAAAGTGGATTTTTGATAATCTGTAAATCATTACAGATTATCAAAAAATTACATCAGATGATGATACTTACCATTGCTTTTGAGGCAGGACCTTTATTAACTTCTCGAACAACTAGACCTTTTCTGTCTTGGTATAGCGATTGTAAGCAAAACTAAACATTGTTATTCTTTCATCATCCAGAACAAGACATCAACAGGATTAATCTCAATCGAACGGAGCCTACTTTAGCTTGTTTCATTGTTCGAATATTTCATATCAACAAAAAAATATATATTATAGTTAAAAAATTAATAAAAAAAAATTAAAAGATTAAGAAAAGATTTTGTTATTTATTCTATTCGATTTATTCAACACAAAATATTTTTAGATTGTTCGTAAAGAAATATCAAGGGGATTAAAAACCAATTAATAAAATAACATTCAAAAAACTTACATAATGGACGATAATACAATAACGTAGAATGCTCTTAAATTTACAAAGGTATAACCAACTTTAAAGGTGAATTGAAAAAACAGATTAAAAAACCATCACAAAATGTTTCCTCAAGGTTTTAAACCATTCCGAAACACGGTTTTCGAATTGTCCACCCGTGACCCCGCTTGTCGCGTTTTATTGCGCGCCATAAAAAAGAAAAACGATATTCTGGATTACATATTTTTTAAAGAATAAAGGCGTTATAAATAACCCATATCGTTTTTGTGAAATTGCAATGAAAAACGATAAATAAAAACACATATTTACTTGAGCACTTGGAAATATAAATTTTTATGAAACAGTACCCGACAATAGCTACGCCGTTTTTATAATATATAAGGGTATTACCACAAAAACTAATGGTTGACCTTTTAGCGGGGGAATATTTTAGGAGTTTAAATTACTTTAGTAAGTTTAGGTTGCGCGACTGGTGAACTAAACTACAACTATGTTTAATTCTGAATTACAGAACATTTTTTAATGTCATTTCTCGCGCATTATTTAGCCCTGATTTCAACAGTATAAAAATTTATAATATGTTAAACTTTTATACAGCAGTACTTGAGTTAAATTATCAGTGATTTAGCTTTTTTTATAGAATAAGGGTGACAAGCGAGCACAAAGTCTACTTGATGATAAGTGGTTATCGGTGCCCATATACATTTACATATATCCTCGTTTGCGAATCAAAATGCAGATGCGTTGTCAGCCGTGAGGACTAAGCTCGTTTCAAGTAAAAAGTGTCTCCGGTTCTCTACACTCACCATACGAAACACAGCAGCATTGAGCTGATATTTTATGGCTCTATCACATATAAAATTATAATTAAAAATTTATATTCTTTCTTGATTATCAATCTACTTTACTAGATGGTAGAACTGCATTTCTGCCTATTAATCCGTCTGGTTAGGTACTGCCACCTCATTAACTATTTCGACCGTCAAATAGCAGTACTTCCTCTGCTGTGTTAAGGTTGTACAAAGCCAGCAAAATAACAAGCTGTAAGGTATTCCATCTTAGTCCTCATGGGTGAGAAAGTATCTGTAGCTTTCTTTGTTGAAAGTTGGCTGCAGCTGTCCACGGACTGCAGTCGCCACTTACCATCAGGTTGACAATAAGTTAATTTGTCCCTTTAATTTAAAAAAAATCAGTACTTACTACAGACTACTGACATAAAATATAGAAAATGTAATCATTACAAATTTGAGCTCGACGTAGTTATGTCAAATGTTTTTAATTTTAAACATGAATTAAAAGCGGACAATGTCACGGGCGCAGCTTGCTATAGTTGCTCATTATGTGGCCAAATAAATTTAATAACGTATAATTTTATTAAAGACACCCGTTTTTTAATGACGATCCACCTTTTTATTAAGCAGCTGCATTCGTAACACGTCAAAAAGCTTATATTTTTATTTATTGAGGATCGCTAACAAAAAAATAAAAACAAATGGCATCACAAATCGACATTGTCCTTCTGGGGTTGTCATTTGTATCTTGCCGGGGACATTTTAACAACTCTCCGGTTTGATCTAATTAAGAGCGTCGCTACAGTTTTTACTGTCAATTATTGAAACGTATTACATAACATTGTAGAATAAGACAAGGACCTAGGATCTGATAACGGTCAGAGCTCTCGTAATATTGGGTAAAAAGCTAAAAAATACAAATTGGTTTTCGAGTTGTTAGTATAGTTGGTTTATGTCAGGTGTGATACAATTACCTACAAATGGTAATAGTATGACACCAAACACAAAGTAGATTCGACTAAGGCAGATTTGAACCTACGGCATTCAAGTTCGCGATTCGTATTCTTAACCATTAATTAGGCTGTCGATTTTAAAATATCATAAATGTTAAATTATTATTATTATTATTATTTAGACTACAACGTACCTGTAAAAGATATGTTGTATATGACACAAAAGAAAGTTATATAATGACAATAAATAACACTAAAGCATTTTTATTGTAACAAAAGACCAGCGAAATAAAACTTATAAAATCTACAGAACGCATAAAGTTGGGGTAAAAGTGAGCTATATCATTAATCTTATTATTTTATCGGTTCTTTAATGTTCATTTTTATGAGTATGATAAAATTATTGTGAAGCTGCAATATTAAAAAAAATAACACCTGCCTACCTATTATTTTATTTTAGTCATTGAGGTACCTATTCATTTACCATTTATACGACTGATTTTATATCATATTTGGTATATTTCTACTGACCAAATATAATTTAAATAAAAAAGAAGGTAACGTTGCTTTAAGTACCCTGCAGGTAGTCAATTGCAAATTTGAAAAAAAAAACAGGCGAATGAATTTTTGACGTCATTGTATTGAATAATAATACAACCAAACATATTCCATAAAGAAAATATATAAATTCGTAAAGCAATATTCCATAACAAACAGAATTTAACCCGAATAATTTATATATTATGAAGTAGTAATTACTGGGACTTAAATTTAAGACATATGATCACTAATTCAATTGAACAGTTTAAAAAAATATGTATATAAACACGGGTTACTTCAATGGATTCCTTTCACCTTCTACGGCGTACACTTTTGGCGGGAATATTATTGTTGTAGACACACGAAATATTATAACTTACATTTAGAAAAGATTTAAACATCTCCAATGACTGGTAATTGTATTCAGAATAATAAATAATATACTTAATCTATTTAATTTACCATTAAAGGAGTACTTAGTTACTTTTGATTTTATTACTTATAAAATTATTGACAGGAAGTCAATACAACTTTTTATTAATTTTGAATATATAATACACTAATATACTTAAACCTGAATATTTTAGCTCATCCCCGTATAAAATAATTTCACAAAAATTATGTAATATGTGCTAGGTAGGTATAAGTATTTTCATTAATTTATTAATAGAGGTACGAAAGGTAAGCTTCAAACTACTTACTTGACAAACTACTACGCGTACCTACTACACTTTTTCAGTAGGATTTGTTTCATATTATAGGTAGACCCTCTCAATATAATAACTTTATGTATGAAAAACGAAACTATTTAAAACGTTAAACATAACTTTTAAAAAGTGGCGGTCCTTAACCGTATTTTTGGGTAGTCTGTAGTTTTCGGTTAGATTGGAGCTGTTGTAATGAGACATATTTAAAAAATGTATGCACTTGGTCATTGCAATTGTCGCAAATAGATTCAAAGTTCACCGTTCACGCGTTATGATCAGTTCACAGGGAACGATAACTTATTTAATTATATTATAAATTACCCGACACACTTCCCGAGACTGATAACACGCCGACGGCGCCGAATGCACATAAAACGACGTGGAATGACGGATGTGAAGACATACCCTGATTCGAAGCAGTGACTAGTATAAGATTTAAACAGCGGCCCTTTTCTCTTACTAATATTATGGTAACTAACAACGGGCCAGCGACCTCTAAAACGCTGATGGGCCATAATTAATCGGTCGGCACATACCTAAACACAACGGGCATGGCGCTGTCCACGCGCCGCAAACTCCAAAAACACGTTCAAAAACGCACTATGTTTAACACAACACGCACGTTACATTCTCGTTATCACACACTGTTGTCGCTTGTTGCACTCGCGATGCACGTTATGTGGTACACTCATTATTTTGTTTATCGCCGGCAGTTTTGGTCGGGATCGGGCGGCGAACGTGAAGCGAACCACAGCCGTCCGAGCTCCGCGAGTCTACTGCAAACAACAATGGTGCGACGCGCGCGAGAACGAACTGACACTCACACTAGCCAAAAGACTCACTCACCCAGAGAAAGAGTCGTGCACCGACGTGCGCACATATAAAAAACCAACGATCGGTATGCAGACGTTCGGTTTGAGCAGGTCCTCGGCTTGACGCTGTTTTCGTCTGCGGTTCGGTGTGACCAGCGTATCCCTATTCCCTATTAATTTCCAAGTCTGTTGTAGTTCTAAAAAAATAGTTAAATATTTTAAATAGTGTTACCAATATAATTTAGTTTATCATCTCATATAAATATATTGCACAATGCAGCAAAAATTTAAAATTTTAATTAATTTTTAATAATGTATACACTTACATTATTAAAAATTAATTAAAACTTTAGGTCACTATTCTGAACCTTATCAGTCTTTTCAAATAATTACTGTGACTGTTTAGTGATTCGTTGAAATCACTTTATTATTTTATAACTTTCAATTTCAATTAAAATTTAGGCCTTAACTACAAGTTCTGCAAAGATTTTTTTAGATATTCATTAACTACTAAAAACTGGTTACAGATTGAAAATTGATATGATATGTTTAAGATATTTTATTAAGATCATATTATGGTTAAACTACTATACTTAATAACTCATTTGCTTATTGCAAAATATTGCAATAAATGAATTATGGATTATGAAAATATTATTTTGTATAAAAATAGATGTTTTTAATATAGTAGTGATGCTGCCTTTTAAAAGAATATGTATTACATTAATATTTTGCTGTAATTTGGGATAAATTTCTTTATGTGGCAACATTAAAAACAAAAGAACGGCAGTCAGCGAACCTTGAGTGGGCAGGCGATACGATTCGAGCCTGCGCCCGAGTCAGCGCGCCATGTTGCCAGCGGCGAGAATGAGATAACGCAATATAATCATTGGCCTATCTCGCTCACTCGCTTGTTAGCGTTATTGCGTGCCGTAACTATACTCGTCAGCGACGGTACCACACACCCACACGCACATATTGTTATCTACACAAAATTTATAACGAGCAGGTCGGATTTGGTCTCAGCCGCGGACACTCCTAAATTCTTTGCGGAAGGATTTCTTTTTTTCGAATCTTACGCCTTTTGGTAGAGCTTCGGGCAATATTAAATTATACTGGTGGCTCATGTAGTTTGTTTAGCTTTTGGTTTGTTATTTTGGCAGCACTGTGTCATTTGCTTGGCGACGATGATGCTCGGTTAATTACCTATGCTCAATTTAATAATTTAAAATTAATTTTGATTCCCGAATACACAACTTTAAGGTTTTTATGTTACAAAATAATTAAAAATACGGTAATAATTTCTTCTGAGAAATTAGTCTGCAGTCGACACTTGTATCTAGATCGTTTTTAAGTACTGTATCTAGATAGGTACCTACCATCGCTTTGTATACTAAGATGACTTTTTCGCTGCTCGCTGCGTAGGCAGATTTAAGTTTTAACAACTACAAAATTTATGTTTTAAGTTTACCTCGAGACATAAATGTATGCTTAATACAGGATACTAAATGCCTATTACATATTAGGACATAAGAAATATCAAGCTGGGAGACGATTAAAGACTTCTTGTTGTTTCGAACGGCAAGCTAAATGCGAACAGTTGAAAGTAAAAACTCAACTCGACTATAATTGACATAGAACAGCATACCACATATTGTGTTTAATATAAAAAATATAAAACTATACTATCAATAATGAAGAAGCCATGAGAAGAGAGAACTGTGATAAATAGCTCAGTGGCTAAGCGCTCGCTGTAAATACAGAACGTGAGCAGTCCGGTTTCGATCCCCACCGGCACTTATGAAATTGTTAATTGCAATTTTAAGTTTTGATTTACGTTTTTTTTAAATAAATCTGAAGTGACAAACATACTTACAGTCCACCTGATGGTAAGTAGATACTGCAATCCATGGACACTTGCAGCCAAAATCAAAAAAGATGTGTTAACACCACTGAGGACAAAGTTGGAATGTCTCACATCCTGTAATTATACTGGTTCTCTATACCCTTGAGATTGAAACACAGCATGCACCAACCCAGAGGGACACCTGGGCAGAAAAGGACTCTTACCACCCAGTCCTCAGAAAAAATCGTGAGGAACCTGCATGTCAGATAAAAAAAATTGGGAAGACATATAAAGTCCACCAACTCGAATTATAGCAGCGCGAAGGAAACTGCCTTGGATTAAAAACTCTCGTGCCCAGATGTGGGTACCTATATAATATATATATAATATATAAATAATAGTTAAAAGAACTATTACGATAATTGGGCCTTACTGTCGACTTGACAAGGTACACGCTACCAGCTCTCATTAAATGCGGTATTTAAATTAACTTTAATATAAAAATGGATCTCCTAATGTTTTATTTGTAATAACGATGTATGAGGTAACATGAGGTAAACTTCAACATACACAATTTGCAAACAAGTGCCACTGCTCGTATTTTTCTACATCGATTTGAGTATGAAGCTATTTAAAAACGTTCCAAAACTCTATACGTGGTAGAGTCATGCTGCAGCTATATTAGTGGTATAATTGTATCACGAATGGGTCGGTTTGACCGGGGAAGGACCACGCTCTTACAGAATACCAGCATATAATAGCAGCTTAACGCTGTTGTGTTTCGTATGATAAGTCTAGAGAACCGGAGACCCCTTTTACTGGAACGGAGGCATTCTATCTTAGTTCTCACGGGTGACAACGCATCTGCGTTTGGATTCATAGTCGAGGATAGATGTAGATGCCTATAGGCCATAGCAACCACTTACCATCAGGTAGACTGTGTGCTTGTTTACCCTTATCCTATAAAAGAAATACTATTACGTCGTTAGTAAGCAAGCATGCATATACCTATACTCTAAAATTACGACATATAAGGTAAAGGCTGAACACTCTTAAACTTATTCTTCAATCAAAAACTAATAAATGCATTAGTTTTACATCCATGATACTTTCTACAAGAATAATATAAACTGCGAAGCACTGGAAACGTGGGCCTTGTAAAATAAGTTAATATAATAAATGAGAATAAATCAGTAAAGTTTATTTTGTTCATACATTTTTTATAGGAGAGGGGTCAAACGGTCAAACGGCTCACCTGATGGTAAGTGACTGACGCCGCCCATGAACAACTGCAACACCAGGAGAATTGCAGGTGCGTTGCTGGCCTTTTAGAAAGGAATAAGCTCTTTTTTTGAAGGTCTCTAAGTCGTAATAAAAACAAAAATAAAAAGTGAAAAGCACTTTCTGCCATTTTTCAATTATTTTTCTGTCCGCCAAAATGTGTGAATCTAACGAAGAAATTCGATATATTCTGAATTTTTATTACAAAAAAAGGAAAAAATGCGACTCAAGCCGCGAAAAAAAATTGTGACTTTTATGGACCTAATGTAGTGTCAGTAAGAATAGCACAAAGTTAGTTCAAGCGTTTTCAGTCCGTAAATTTTGATGTCAAACATGAAGCTCGCTCTGTTCGCGACAAGAACGTGCATAAAAGATCATGGTCAAGCTAGTAGTCAAGCCCCACAGACTGTAGCGAGACCCGGATTAACATGCAATAAGGTGATGATGTGTGTATGGTGGGATTGGAAGGGCATCGTTTATTATGAGCTTTTACCGCCCGGAAAAACCATCGATTTTAGAACACTACTGCCAACAACTAATGAGACTTAATCAAGAAATTGAGAAAAAAACGCCCGGAATTGATTACAATTGAACAGAAAAGGAGTGGTCTTTCATCATGATAACGCCAGACCACACACATTTTGGCCACTCAGCAAAAATTGAGAGAGCTTGATTGAGAAGTGTTAATGCATCGACCATATAGTCCTGACCTTGCATCCTCAGATTTTCACCTGTTTCGGTTTCTTCAGAATTCTTTGGTTTGTGTTAGGTTAACATCAAGAGAGGACTGTCAAAACTACTTGTCGAATTTTTTTTTGATCAAAAATCACAAGATTTCTACTGCAACGGGCTTATGTCACCACCTGCAAGTTGGCAACAAGTTATGGAACAAAATTACACATATATATTATAATTAAATGTAATTAAACTTTGAAAAAAATTCTTGAATTTGTATATAAAACACGAAGAAACTTTTTCCCCGACCTGATATAGACTTACGTTAGGGATGATGCAGAAGCATGACAGGACGAGAAATTATTATGTGATAAGAAAAAAGTGTGGTTTTCAAGACGTTCTGACGAGGATTAAAATAGGAATTATTCGGTGGTTCAGACACGTAGAAAGAATGAATGAGAAAAACTTTTTTATATAGGTTATATTTCCAAAAAGAAAGAAATAGACATCGTGTCTTTTCCAGACAAGGAAAATATTATGTATATTATATATTATTTGTATTTATTTATTTATTTATTTACATCCAACTTATATCTAACATTACAGGTTTCTACCCAATGCGATAGATAAAGCACTATTTACAATCCTATATTACCTATATTACTATATTACCTTATAACTAATTATCCATAAAGCAAGTTTTGTGAATTCGTTCAGAGTCAAAAGAATAAATCTGTTTTTCTGTCGATCAGGTTTAATGTTCGAAAAGCTCGCGTCAGGGGTGCCTCTCGCAGCAAGTTAAAGTAAGTTAAACGTGGTAGAGCCATGCTGCAGCTATATTAGTAGTGTAGTTGTAGCACGAATGGGTCGGCTCGACCGGGGAAGAACCACGCTCGCACAGAATACCTGCGTGAAATAGCAGTTTAACACTGCTGTCTTTCGTATGGTGAGTGTAGAGAACCGGAGACCCTTTTTACTGGAAAAGAGGCATTCCATCTTAGTCCTCACAGATGACAACGCCTCTGCATTTTGATTCTTTATCGAGGATAGATGTAGATGTCTATGGGTCACAGCAACCACTTACCATCAGGTGGACTGTGTGCTCGTTTGTCACCCTATCCTATAAAAAAAAGTTAGTGCGATATCTAGGGACGGCCAGTAGGTAAACATAAATATTAATCTTCTTCAACATATTCTCATTAATAATCCTACTCCTAAGGACCATAAAAATATATGAAACTAGTCTAAGTTCACTCCTTACCCTGAGCTGATTGTATCCCACCATACCCAGAAAAAATAATGTGGGGTATTGCAGTGAGTAAAAAGGGTACACCCCATATAACTTGAGATACAAATACCTTAAAAATTTGTTTTGTATCTTCTCCAGCATTAGATCGTACTTCTTCTCATGTGGAGCCCAAATTATTGAATTACACTCCAAATGAGTACGAACTAGTGTGTTGTACAAAGCTATAATAGCTTGCACATTTGTGAAACCGTTAACCGTTCGTAACGTAAAACCTAGAGTTCTAAAAGGCTTTTTACATGTATCAACAATATGATCCTTAAACGTTAAATCAGCAGAAAATTTTACTCCTAAATCCCTGACTTGCATTATCCTAGACATAGGTGTCCTGTCAATGTAATATGTATATATATGGGCATATGTTTGCGCGTGAAAGATATTGTTAAGCATTTAGCGGTATTAAATTGTAATTTGTTATCTTTGCTCCATTCAACAACTTTATTTATATCGTCTTGGAGACGATCACAGTCCTCCAAATTACCTATATCCATCGATAACTTAAGGACATCTGCAAATAACAAACATTTTGATTTCTTCACAACATTGGGTAAGTCATTTAATATGATCAAAAACTCCAAAGGTCCTAGATTCGACCCCTGACTCATACCAGACCAGGTAAAATATGGTTTTGTCTTATGATCCTCATGTTCTACATACTGTTGCCTCTCTGTCATGTAGCTAGCGAAAAATCTCAATAAGTCTGGGGTGAAACCAAATCTTGCCATTTTTTTTAGTAATATTTACTCACATTTAAGTCTGGTCTCTGTGTAGTATACACCGACTGAAAGAATTTTGCAAACTCAATAGCACAATGCTCGTTGGTCAAAACCTCCCCATTTTTTAAAATTTTTTTTGGATTTCGAATACCTCTTTTGGAATTAACAAAATTCCAAAAGGATTTAGGGTCTCTTTGGAGATTATTTTGCACGCAGTGCTTATACTGGTTAATTGCAGTTAGTAACATATTTTTAACTTTAGTTCGCAACTCAGCGAATTTTATATAGTCGGTGGCTAACCGTGTCTTCTTATATTTTTTATGGGACGTAGCTTTATATTTTATTAAATTTATAATATCACTAGTATACCATTCAGGGTATATCCGACCTGAGCCCACCCGTTTTGTTTTCCTTTTTGGTACACATTTGTCTAATACTAAGTTAATCTCCTTGTAAAAATAATCTAAGCTTTGTTATAAATCTAATGAATAAATTGGGGTCCAGTCTATGTTAAGTATTGATGAATATAATAATAAAAAATCAGCTTTGTAAAAATTCCATTGTAAGGTACCTGCATCATTACCGGGAGATGTAGGTGTCCTGTATGTATATTATGTATTTATTACACTTCAAGAATTCGCGTTTACGCACGTCGCAGCACAACATCAACACCATCAGGATGATTGGCGGTCCACCACTGTGCGATTTGGAAGATGTTTTCTTCCTCGCACAACTTCCTTGTGGAATAGATTACCATCAGCGATTTTTCCGGACCGGTACGACTTAGGGACCTTCAAAAAAAAATAGCCTACTCCTTTTTAAAAGGCCGGCAATGCATCTGCGATTCCCCTGGGTCTCCTGGTGTTGCAGTTGTTCATGGGCGGCGGTAGTCACTTACCACCAGGTGAGCCGCATGCTCGTTTGCCCCCTCTCCTGTAAAAAAAAAAAATAAACGTATTTTTTGTCATGAATACCATAATATTGTCAAATGAAAGCAATGGCGCTAGCATTTGTGCCTACTTGTATTTATTAAGTATAGATTTGATTAAAGGCTGAACATTGAATGATCATAAACATGACGGCTCCGTGTAGCAGTGGCTTAGCAATGAGCTCCTGCGTTGAGGGCCGCGGGTTCGAATTACGCACAGAACAAGTATTTGTTTGTATGGCTTACAAATAATTTTTCCGGAGCTGTATGTATGTCCTAGTGAAATTTATGTGTGTAAACTACCTCCACGATACAGGAGAAAATACTAGTGGGTAACTTTTTTATAAAAAAAGACACAAAAGAAAAAATGAATAAAACTAATTTCGCGAATTTAATCGCATTTAATTTAAACTTTCCTTAACTTATTTTTATAGAATAAGGGAGACAATCGATCACACAGTTAATTAGAGGTAAGTGGATGCTGTGGCCCATAGACATCTACATCTATCCTCGATCAAGAATCAAACTGCATTGTCACCTCTGAGGACCAATATGGATTGCTTCGTTTCCAGTAAAAAGGGTATCCGGTGGAGAGAGCACCCACTCTCTCTCTATTCTGTGAGCGAGTGGTCCTTCCCCGGTCGATCCGACCCATTGGTGCTACAACTATTATATAGCTACAGTGTAGCTTTATCCACTTTTTTTAAATTGATTCTCGATGTTACAATGAATAAATGGTCATGGTCAGAGTGAAGGAGAAAGAGGTTTAAAAAGATTTAAAATTAAACGCGATAAAATCCGTAAAATTAGTTTTATTCAATATGTAGTGTCCGCGTAAATATAAGAAGTCGTTAGGCTAAACTTTATTGGTGCCCTTTAATTTAAATTTCGTGTGAAATAAAACCATCTTGTTAGCTATTACTGCCGCTATTGAGTTATATGTGCTATGTACTAGAGAAGCCATTCCGAACATTGACTATGTCCAACTGAACTGTAGTGCAATCCATACAAACTTAAATATTGCGTAAATTGAAGATTTGTGAATTCCATAAAATAATTATTATTACATTTTATTTAGAAATATGTTTGTTTAGATTAAATTAAGATATTTTATATTAAATTCTTATATTTATTTTATATTAATATCTTATTTTATATCAAATTAAAGTCTTCGCTCATGCGCGACTACTAGTCCCGCGCATGCGCGAAGACATAGAGTAGGACACAATTTTTGTTTGTAATGGCTTCTCTAGTACGTAGTACATATAACTCAATGACTGCAGCCAAGCAGCATGCTATGGCAGCACCTATGGCATACAGCATCCTATGGCTGCTGTTTTGAATAGAGAGCCTACTGACTGACAACGTATCTGTGGTCATCAACACATGACATTGTACATGTCCACGATTTTAGTAGCCACTTGATGGATTATTTTTAGTTTGGCGCTCATTAGAACGATTAATGGTTAAATATGTTATAAAATAGTTGAAATAAAAAAATGGTTTCTAAGAAATAAGTATACGAGTTTTATACCTACTTAAAGCTAATGTAAAATCTTATTCATGTTTAATCAAGATATCGAAAAAGTTCATCGATTTCCCCGTTAAACAAATTTTGCGTGGGCGGATGCCTTCTTAAATGGATTTATAATGAAGATAGGGGTAATTTGTAACTTTCATAATTATCGATAATATAATCACAATAGCAGTTAGGGTTGCGACATCTTTATTTATTATAATATAATAGTTGGTGAGTTTATTAGTGATCGTGTAACATCTGTAACTTTAATAGCAACCAGGCGTCGGGAAGTTGGCAGTGTTCCATCCCCTTGCCTAGGAAAGCACCTAAAGCTGTTACTCTTACGCCTGATCTCTCTGCGGTCGTAGCAGATTGCAGTCCTATTTAATTATGAGAGTGAGGGAATAGAAAGTGCACCTGTGTTTGTGCATACTCTCGTGCATTTTAATCCTGTCCTGCGCAGGTGGCTACTCTTTGATACGAATGGCCGCCGTTACCGAAATTAGGTCTGGAGACTATTATTATTAGATTATCCTATGACTCCAAGAAATTTGACGATGTAGATTTAGCAACTATTATAATAATTTTCTCCTATAATCTATGATTATATTTGACAACATGTCGTGAAATAGGATCCTATCATAAACCACTTAGTATATGTAATAATGTCTGATATAAACAAAGATGGCGTCAACTTACAAGTTATGGAAGGCTTGTTATAGGTATGTTTTTCTAAAGAGTCTAGCCGGAATAAAAGTCGAATATTTAGTGATAGTGGGAGTACTTTTTAAATAGAATATAGCTTCATTTACACGCATACTTAGTTTATGGAGGACTTCAGATTTTGAATTCTATTCTTAAAAATATAAATACAGCCTTTAAACATCCCCTTGCTGGGCTCTCATTTCTGAGTGGGGTTTTTGGAACAATACGTTCGCTGTACTGCTCCAATGCATGTTGGTGGACTTGAGATATCGTCGAAACGTTTTTTTCTCAGACATGCAGGTTTCCTCGGGATGTTTGCCTGCTCCACCGAGCACGCAGTAATTCGACACTTATAATTCAATCATTGGTGCTGGCGAGATTCGAACCCTTGTTCCTCGCATACTGGGATATTTACGGCGAGTGCTTAACCTCTGAGTTATCACCGCTACGGCTCACGGAATAAGTTCCTTACTGTGTTACTGTTACAGGCTATCAAAAGTCCACTGCTGAACATAAGTCTCCCCCATAGATTGACTCAGAGGTAGGATATTTACCATAGTTGCCACGCTCGGCAGTTAAAGTATGATTAATAGAATCTGATCATGTTAAGATTAGAATGTGCCAAAATAACAGTGTGTGACGAACTTGGGTATGTCATGCTCGCTAGCGGTTTCTGCTTGCGGCAGCGTCGTGTGACGGGTCGTCCACTACCCTTTTAATATTGTCAAAGGGGGCGATAGCAACCACCTGCGCCTTACTTACGAACAAGTGCAGCTTGGGGAGGCTGGCCACATTAACTTAATTATTATTTGCTGTCCTTAAATTTATTCTGGTATTAAAGTTAATATTAACTTTCAAAAATTACAATAAAGAAGATACCCGCGGAACTTTTTCCGTGGTTTCTTCTCCGGTCAGAGAAAAAGTTTCTTATTTCGAAACAGTAGAAGATTTGAAAATATATTACATTTGGTAATCGAAATATTATTTTCTTACATCGAAGAGTAAAATATATTTCTTTTCAGGTGATTTGCATGCTCATTTGCTTGCCATTGTTATATAAAAAAAATCAGATTGACCATTTCGCCAATCATATTTTTTTGGGTTCTGTTGGCCGACTGACGGCGTGCATCGAAAAACGCAGAAAGCAATCACAGACCGCGCAAATTATGCAGCAGAATTACAAGTGTGAAACTTATGGACTGACTGTCTCTTTAGTCTAATGGTCGTAAGAGCAACTGGTGATCATGAGGTGCCGCGTCAACTCCCGAGCCATAAATTAGTAATTGCGTTTTCCTCAGTAGCAACCCGGAGTCAAGAACTTGGCGGTGCTTCACCCCCAGGCATCAAATGACAAGTAAAGCCTGAGTCGTCTTTCCTTTGTCATGAGCTTGACCTCTCACTGTCGAAACCTTCTCGTCGTCCGTGTCGGATTGCCGTCCCATCGGACTATGAGAATGAGGGAATAGAGAGTGCACCTGTGCCGTGGGTGCTCCCACTCGTGCGCTATAATCCTGTCCTGCGCAGATGACAGCGGTAAATCAGCTGGTGCTTTCTTGAAATTTAAAAGATGATGTTCGGGCTATCGCATGACCTTCGACGGAAACCAGATTTTGTCGTTTCTTTTTTCAATAATCTTTTTACTATTTAATTTATAAAAAAATATATTGGGATGTTGGCCAGAGCAAAAAATATACATATACTTGTTATATACCATACAAATACTTGTTCCGTGCGGGATTCGAACCCGCGGCCACCAAGCGTTGCAACTCATTGCTAAGCCACTACGCCACGGAGCCGTCAAAGAATATATAAGATATATGTATATAAGATAGAATCTGACGCTCTGACGTCTGAGTCTTACTCAGACTTGTAAGGACTTTAAGTATCGTATTAAAAGGTGCCGACTTAACAGAGTTTCAGCATTTTTTTTTTATTTTCTACTCAAACTCTACTGCTTTTTAGCAGAGACTTGCACGCAGCAGCTTTACCGCAGCTACGGCTTGACCAAGGAAGGGTCTCACAGAATACAAGTGTGCAATAACAGCATAATACTACTGGGTTACGTATGAAAGTGTAGCGAACTGAAGGCCCTTTTAACTTGTAACAAAGCATTCCTTCTTAGTCCTCAGGTACTGTGCCTCAGGGATGGCAAAGTATCTTGTATTTTGATTTTTTATCGATGTTATATGTATATATCATCAGATGGTCTGTGTGAGAAACAAGCACCCTTAATTTTAAAAAATAAAACATAAATCAGACTGTTAATAGTTCCTTGTTTGATAGAAATAAATTTATGAAACAATATGTGAAAACTAATTTCCTCGAAAATTGAAATTTTTGTTTTCGACATTGAAGACAATATTCACACGTTCTCAATATTCTTAGATTATGATGAATGTATTTAGAGTAACGATAAAGAAACTTGAAATTAAACAGTAATTATTATTTTAATTCTAAGTTTTGCTTCCAAACTCAAAATGACCCATGAAACAAACAGTTAAGTTTTACAAATTCCAATACGTTTTTTTCATAACACAACCGTAAAAGAATCTTGTTACGCCCACTTTATTTCCGTTGGCCATAACTTTATAAATGGATTAAAATATATCATAACGATTGACTTGGAAAATACAACCATAACGGAGATGTTAACTGCTCTTTTATTTTATTTCTTAAATTTACGAGTTACGAATACAATACACTGAATGAGTCTGATTCTACAGATATTATCATTATCATTATAGCCCTTCACAAGTCCACTGCTGAATATTGGCCTCCTCCAAATCAAATCTGGGCCTGAGCCACCTGCATTAATCGACACTCACGCCACTTAGTGGGGGCTGCCCTAGATTTCACTTACCGGTACGAGACAGCCATTCGAAGAAAAGAGTATGAGTAGAAACCGTCTTGTTCGGGAGACTGTTAAGTCTGCGGGCGAGACGTTTCATAATGTTTCTCGAAAACACGTAAATGCGACTCAGACAGGCCATACTCATAAAGGCCGGCAACGCATCTGCGATTTCCTCCCTGGTGTTGCAGTTGTTCATGGGCGGCGGTAGTCACTTACCATCAGGTGAGCCGCATGCTCGTTTGCCCCCTCTCCTATAAAAAAAAAAATTTAAACATCGGCTCAATAGTACCTATATTCCGGTCTCAGCTTAACACCCGCAACATATCAAAAGCTATCAACAGTTACGCAATCCCCATACTGACATATTCGTTTGGTGTAATAAACTGGACTCAAGGTGACCTTATCAATCTACAACGTATTATAAATACCACTCTAACGGCTCACCGCAAGCACCACCCTAGATCCTGCGTACAAAGGATGACTCTTTCAAGGTCCGATGGAGGACGAGGTATAATAGATGTCCTCAACTTGCATAACAAACAAATCAGATGCCTTCGACAATATTTCTATCAACGCTCAGAACACTCACCTCTCCACGAAATAGTAACCTTAGCCGACAAACGCTTCACACCACTTAACCTTGCAGACCGAAATACACAACGCAACGAACGGATCACTGACGTAAAAGAGAAGATCGCCTCATGGCAACAGAAGTCCCTACACGGAAGGCACTATCACGACCTGCAGCAGCCACATGTCGACAAAAAAGCGTCGAACGCATGGCTGAGGCGCGGTGAACTCTTCCCAGAGACGGAGGCCTTCATGTTAGCGATCCAGGACCAGGTCATCGATACTCGAAACTTCCAGAGACACATAATACGCGCACCTAACCTTCCCACCGATACTTGCAGACATTGCCACTCTAGTCCCGAAAACATACAACACATTACATCCGCCTGTAGAGCCCTTGCACAAACACAAACCGACTATAAACACCGGCTTGACCAGGTAGCTTCCATAATACACCAACATCTTGCGCTTAAATTCAAATTTATACAAAAAATGACAACATATTACAAATATAAACCAGACATTATATTAGAAAATAATAATCATAGAATTTACTGGGACAGGACCATTATCACGGATAAAACTATCCACTTCAATAGGCCAGATATCACAATGTATGACAAAAATAACAAAACTACTTACTTTATTGACATTGCCATACCAAACACCCATAACATTCAATTCACCATTGCTGAAAAACTTACAAAATATCAAGATTTAGCAATAGAACTGAAGCGTCAATGGAAAGCTGAGGCCATCCATATAGTCTCAATAGTTATCTCATCTACCGGAGTCATACCTAAAAGCCTACAGCGCAGTTTAGATATTTTGCAAGTACCCCAACACACACTGTACACACTGCAGAAAGCTGTTATTCTCAACACCTGCCGACTCACACGCAAATTCCTCATCACTTCATCCGTCACCTCCGCTTACACCATCACCTAGCACCTACTCACGCTTGGATTCGGTCCGTGTGATTAGGTTTTAAGTTACCTCTGTAATAGGGAGAATATAGATGTATAATAATAATAATAATAATGTCCTCCAGGCCGAACACTGGGGTGAGACACCGCCAACTTCCTGACTCCGGACAGCCACTGAAAATTTCGTGATGAAAATCCCGGGACCTCATGATCAGCAGTCGCACTACTACAACCTCTAGACCAACTAGGCAGTCTAAGTTATAACACTTAGAACACTTATAAACAAAGGACAGTATGCAAAAACAGTTCCTATACAACTTTAATGATAAAATCAGATTGAAGTATTACAAACTACTTAAAGTTGTATACTAGAGTTTTCATATTCTGTTTAAGAACCCTAAGCTTACTTAGATCCCATAATACAGACTTTGTACAGCTTGCGCTGTATATTAACTCATAAACCACTCTTATAAGGATACAACCTCTTTCAACACTCATATACGCTTCTAAAAGAACTTAAGTTCTATGTGGGCTGGTATGTTGATGTTCATAACATAACGCTTGTGTGCTGCTTGGGAAAGTCGCTTCCCGTCGTCTGTACGCTTAGATCTTTTAAACTGCTCAACTGATTTCGATGCGGTTTTCATCAGTAGATAGAATGATTTAAAAAGGAAGGTTTATATAATGATTTCTTATATTTACGCGAAGTCTACACATTAAATGAAACTAATTTTTATGATTTTAACGCGTTTAATTTAACTTTTTAATTCCCGACGTTTCGGGTGCCGATGTCATACTTAGCCCGGCTACCTTTAGTTTTTGAATATTAATGCGTGGATCGGACCAAAAATTAGGTAGTAGTAGTAGTAGTAGTAGTAGATCAGTTATGGGTAAACTTAATCTGGCCCATCTTCAATTAATCGCCCATTTGGTCGATAAACTTTCCCTTACGTCGTCTCTTCCTGACTCTGCCGTTCACCATAGATAAATAAATATCTAGCTAACCGTTCACTCCTGCAACAATCAATCATCAACAACTATAGTGTGTATCGCCTGCAACGCAAAGTCAGCAATTTGCATTTAGAAAACCCCAAAATTAGGGGCTTTTTAGGTTTTAATTAGGTGCCAAGTTTAAAAATTAGGTGCTCTAAAATTTTCACCGCAACGAACTGTTGAAATTTGCAATGAAGTTATCAGATATACGATAAATATTAATAGCAAGGAATTAAGTTCTAATTAGGTGCTGCAAGTATAGGTAATGACAAGGCGCCGATAATAAAAATAAAGTCGTTATTCAGAACAAAACAGATGCAAAATTCAGGTTTTCTGAAAATCAGAATAGAATCAAAATTTCTTTTAGAAAAATCCCAAATTAGGGGATTTTTAAGTGCTAATTAGGTACCAAGTTTAAAAATTTCTTGCTCTAAAATTTTCACCGCAATGTACTGTTGAAATTTATGTTTTAGTAATACATACACAATATAGAGATGTGGCAACTCGGAATAATCACGACTTTTTTTTTCTTTATAGGATAAGGGTGACAAACGAACACACAGTCCACTTGATGGTAAGTGGTTGCTGCGGCCCATAGACATCTACATCTATCCTCTATTACAAATCAAAATGCAGATGCGTTGTCACCCGTGACGACTAAGATGGAATGCCTCATTTCCAGTAAAATGGGCCTCCAGCCACCTGCACTCACCAAGCGAAACGCAGAGGTACACCTCTACTTCACGCTGGTTTTCTGTGAGGTCGTGGTACCACCCCGGTTCGAGCCGGCCCATCCGTGTGACAGCAAAAGCTGCCGCGTGGCTCTACCACTGTTAGAGACTGATTTCTGAGTTGAAATCCACGCAACTCGAGCTTAAACTCGAGTGACGCAACTCAAGTTAGCAGTATGAAACAGAGTAAATGATTTGTTACAAATTACTTTTTTATAATTTTTTTCTGTCAAGCTCTTTGGTGGGTTGGGATAACTATTAGTTCCTTACATATTATGGAATTAGCGTTTTGTCGTACTGACCACTTTGATCTGAAATATCTCCTCTTTGGTTAAGAATTCCAAATTTAAATTTATAAATTCATTTAGCTGGTATCTTTGCGTTTTGAAAACAGTCATTCATTTGTTTTTTCCTCATTATTTTTTCTTTGGCGTCGCTTATTACCGCACAATGGAAAACATGAAATATCGGTATATTTAGGAGAGTAGGAATACGAGTTCTACCGTGGCACCAGTGCTGCAGAAACAGCCCGAAGGATTAATGATGTGTACGGCGCTGGTATCGCAAAAGAAAGCACGGTACGTTTTTGGTTTCAACTTTTTCGTTCTGGAAATTTCGACCTTCAGAACCAACCCCGTGGACGGCCGGAGACCAAAGTGGAAAATGAAGAATTAAAGGCTATTGTCGAAGCGGATCCATCACAAAGCACTTCAGAGATAGCTGCAGGCTTCGGGGTAAATGATAAAACTGTATTAATCCACTTGAAGCAAATCGGGAAAGTAAAAAAAACTTGAACTATGGGTACCTCATGAATTGAGTGAATCGAATTTGCAAACACGCGTCGACTGCTGTGTTACTTTGCTCAACCGACACAATAATGAAGGGATTTTAAATGGAATGATTACTTGTGATGATAAGTGGATACTGTGCGATAATCGGAAGCGCTCGTCGCAATGACTGAACCCTGGATACCCAGCCATATCCTGCCCTAAACGAAAATTGACTCAGAAAAAGTTACTTGTGAGTGTTTGGTGGATTAGCGCAGGTGTCGTTCACTACAGCTTTCTAAAATCTGGCCAAACGATTACGGCAGATATCTATTGTCAACAACTGCAAACCATGAAGGAAGAACTAGCTGCTAAACAACCGAGATTGGTCAATCGCTCTAGGCCACTGCTGCTTCACGGCAACGCAAGACCACACACGGCACAATAAACAACCACTAAGTTAGATGAGCTACAATTGGAATGTCTGCGACATCCACCGTATTCTCCGGACCTTGCTCCAACAGATTACCATTTTTTCCGGAATTTGGAAAACTTCTTACAAGGAAAAAAATTCAACTCCGATGCGGCAGTCCAAACCGCCTTCAAAGAGTGTGTTGATTCTCGCCCCCATGGTTTTTTTTAGTAAAGGGATCAATGACTGATCAACTACCTATGAGATGGCAAAAGTGCATAGATAACAACGGTGCATACTTTGATTAATTAAATATATTTTACAAAAAAAAAATTGACTTTATATTCCTCCCGTACAAAACGCCAATTTTATATGTAAGGACCTAATATAATTACCAAACTTATTATGTAGGAATGAGATAAAAAGGTATATTTAGTATAGTCTAGCTTTAAGATGTAGATGTACATAAGCTATTAATAATTTAATTATCACAGTCTAAATATTCTCAAAATAAATTCAAATTCTAAATAGGTGCTTTTTGTAAGCTTAGTGTTACATTTGGTGTTAATTTAAAATATGATGTATCTTACAAGTTACTGCCATTTTCGGGTACCTAATACAATAGGCTAGTAATAGATTTGTGACGTACATAATTGTATTAATCCTAATTAATCAAAATTATTATAGAAATTAAATTACATAACTTCGCTTTTATAAAATTCTAAATAATAAATTGTTTTGGTTGTAGCCAAATACTCTTTGAAACATAAAGCGCGCACACAACGAACGAATCGCGCTCTTACTCTTTTGCTGACTCACTTGATCCGTTCATGTACAGCAGACCAAACTCGGGTCAGGGAGATCTAACTCGAGTTGACTCATCGCTGTACAATACGAAGTTGAACATTGATAGGTGGGATAGGTGGTTGGATTACTATTCTGCCTCTGCCTCCGCTGTTGAATTCCAATTTAATGAGTATCCAAGTTAATCTTAAAAATTGACAACGCGTCAGTAATCTTCTTAATTTTATTAAAAATGTTTGACAAAATTACTCTCATAAAAGTATTCATATACTTGTTAAATTATCTACACAGCGAATCTTTATGCCGTTCAGGTGTTAGGTGACATTACAATAAACGCGTCTGGCGACGGCGTCGAATTTCTAGAAGTAACGTCTTCACAAGCTTCTCGTTACAATGATTTGCAGTTTTAAACAAATATGTCATTGCTTAATTATTGAAAATAACATTCAATTTATGTACTACATTTTCTGTTTTTGTTTCCTAATGTTCGGTTTTTGACCAAACATACTTTGAAGGATATTATTGATATTTTTTTATGACTAGATGCCGTGATGTGGATGAAATTTTGACATGTAATCTCTAAAGTTTTTCATATTGCACTTTTTGCAGAGTAGTGCTCAGGACCGTGCGTTGTGGCATGCCTCGTAGGATTAAGGAGTGGACTTTTGTAGAGCTGTAATGAAGATGATGATGAATAGTACTAAGGTGCATCCAGAGCAGAGCAGACAGAGTTCCTTGGCAGTGAAAAGACTCCTCAGCTGCAGAGAAGACCATTCCCAGACATAATCCCCTCTTTGTCTCTCTCTTTCTCTTTATTATTCTTTCTCACTCTTACAGACTAATATCTCTCCACCTTAGATCATACTATAAATAAATAATCTAGTGGCACTTTTATATCATATTGATAATTTTGTCAATGACATCTACATCTATCTTCGATTACGAATCAAAATGCAGATTCGATATCACCCGTGAGGACTAACACGTGAGGAATAAAATGCCTCGTTTCCAGTAAAAAGGGTCTCCGGTTCTCTACATTCATCATACGAAACACAGCAACGTTAAGTTGCTATTTTACGCTGGTATTCTGTGAGAGCGTGGTCCTTCCCCGGTCGAGCCGACCCATTCGTGCTACAACCATAATATAGCTGCAGCATGGCTCTACCACATATAGATTGTATCTTCTTGTAAATTGTATCTTGTTGGTACTTTTCAGATTTTTGAAGACTACGTCCGCCATCTATACAAAAAAATAAAAATTTATGGGTTCATGGTTGCGCCATCTATGAATTGTCGTTGTTTAAATGTTTTATACGAAACACTTTTATGACAAAGTAAAATAAATAATTCGTCTTCAGCATTGCAGCGCTGCGCTAGTACTCTGTTTTTGTGCAATAATAATTAATAAAAAAAAATTATTCCGCCTACTAGTAACGGCATTATATTATAATCCATCAACCATTCCTTTTGGTGACGGAATAGTCGACTCAGGGAAATGTGCTAAGATCTTGTAGCTTCCAACAGATGGCACTATAACTAAAGTGACCATTTATTTTTCCCTTACAGAGAGACGCCCAAGTTTCTTTGGATTTTAAATCTAAACGTATGAGATCAAAAGAAGAACAAAATGAAAAACACTAATAATTTTAATTTTAAATGTGAATGGCACTGTTGGCATGACTCGATGATGTTATTCAAATGGCATACAGCTGAGCGTCTCCTTATTATGTTTTTTCACTAGTCCATATTTTATCTTTGTGGGAAAATAATTTTTCAACTGGAGCGTTACCAACTGCCAGGCAGACTTGATGTTATACAGAAATTCGTACTAAACTCGAGAGTAGACTAGTTTAGAAAAGTAACAAAGTTTAGAAGTGTTTTAATTCTTCCGCCCAATTATTTTCAGCAGCTCTTAGCATTCCCATTATAATCTGACATGTAATTTAATTGGATATCAATGAAATCTCATCAAACAATGCTGTAACATGTAAAACTAGGCTTTTATGTGTTAACCACAAGTTCGGCTCGGCACCTGAATGGTGCAGATGCACAAAATAAAGTTAGAAAATATATTCTAGCTTGTTATGAAGATCTCAGTTCAAGTCTTGGTAGAATCAACTATGAAAATTATATTTGAGTACCTAATTGTTCAAACATAAGCTTTATAACAGTGGAAGAAAATTTAAAAAACGGTAGTGCAATCATAATGTACCTAGTAGAGACCTTCCACTGCGGCAACACGCGACACTTTTCAATGTGTAATTAATAACTAAACTACCTACTTGTATTAAATAATTGTATGACTCAATTTAGATTTTTTGCCGTAGTTGAGAACGCTATGACGCAATTATATATTCAAATAAATGGAAGACAAACTCGTAAAGAGCATTCTTGAACATTGAACTTATAGCTAGCGTTTGTATTTTATAGGCATAGAACTAAGATGTTTTTAATACGTCTTTGGCATATAATTATTACGTAGGGTTTACAGAAATCAAAGTGTAATGGCCATTCATACAAGGGTATAATGTTGTTATTTAAAATAGTGTTAGTACCTATCAATCGATTTTGGTTTGGATATAATTTTTGCAATTCGCCTGTATACTTATAATCCATAATGATAAAAATATTTAATAAGTAGAGTAGAGAGAAAATTATCTAAATAAGATTACCGCCTTGCAAAATTACCTGACTCAATGAGCACATTCGAAACAACCACATACTAGGGATGTTACGGAAGTGGTTATATCGAAACCGAATTCGGAAGCGGAGTTTTTAATTTATGTTTGTCGGAACCGGAACCAAAATCGGAACTGGAATCGGAGGTGGAGGCAGAAGATATGAGTTGGGGGCAGGTCTATTGCACTGTATTTTTCTTTTCAGTTTCAATTTTTTTGAATTCTTCAAATTCAGTGGCATTCACAAACTTTAAATGACTTTTTAACAAAGTAGTCGTACCTCCCTTTCTTGAATATATCAGATATTTTCTCACATAGTTTACACTTTGCCGTATTCTCAGAAATTTCATTGAAATAATTACAAATGGCACTTCATTTTGGCTTCATTGCCCAATTCAAATAAATTTGTTATACGTCAAATAAAACACTACTAAAACTAATCAAAAACTCGGATAGGTATAAAATGAAGCACGAACGCTTCATTTATATAACTTTCGATTAAAATTTAACGGAACCGAAATCGGAATCGAAGGTGCAAAATCAATCGGAAGTTCCGAACTTTTGGAATCAGAATCTAACCTCCGTAACATCTCTACCACATACCCATAAATTACACTAAAATTCATTGCTTCGACACACATGTAGGTACCGATTTTTGGCGCTTACGAAAATAAAACCACTCCAAATCCGGGTAAAGAAGTGGGAAAGAATAAACCTTTTAATTTTTATTACTTAGGTACTTCCCATAAATCACGAGCAATTTTAAGTACCTACCTAATGTAATTGTTTATAAGTCGGTTTAATATCACACCAATTTTATTATTTTTATAGAGTATTTAATTATTTTTATTTATTAAATCGACTATGAGTATCCATTAACATGGTTGCGCCATCTAGTATAACGTTGCCTAAATGTTTCATCCAAAACACTGTGATCACATATAGTTTCATATTTTGCTAATAGATGGCAGTTATACGCAGCTAATATCGTCATTGCAGTTCAACGCAAAATTGCTGCTTTTGTAGTATAAAATGGTTGTACCTAAAGATTTTTTACAGTTGGTGACGAAAGAGGCGACTCAATTGCTGTAAGCCCCAATAGATGGCAGTATAATAATTTCCTATTTTTATACCATACGTAAAATAAGCAGACAGGCGAAGGGTAGCATCATGAAGGAAAAATTGCTTCATGGGTAGCAGCATCAAATGTACTTGTTACTGTCGATTGAAATTCGACGGCGTTTATAACAATTCTCATTATGAGAGCTCGTGTCCATAAGTAGATTATTTTTAGGGGCATATCAGTAAGAAAATAAAGAATTTAATCACAACGTCATCACAATGTAGGTACTATACATTGGTATGTCAATAAATCAAAAGTAGCTTATCCAAAGTTCACTGCCTTATAAACGCTTCCACCATATATTGCCTCACAGCCTATCCAAAGTTCATATGCCATATTTACCACACTTGACATGCCGGTTGGTGACAGCCAGATTTTATGTGTTATCAGAAAGATGTTGCTGCCACCTTCTGTTACATTTTAGTCTGTCGCCTTTTACGCTATTCACTAGACGAAATGAGGCTGAAAGAAACGGGCAAAAATAAAATGGTACAAGCGCGTGGAAGCAATGTATCCATCGATATAGCCTATATAAGTCCGTTGCTGAATATAGGTCTCCCCATAGATTCTCGTAGAGGGGAAGAAATATACAATTGTTACAAATTAAAATGTATTTTTAAACACAACAAGAGTAGAAACACAACAGAAGAACGAGTTACATTTTCAATGATCTTTTAATTTTTGACCATTGAACTGCTCTCCTTTTGGTTTTGAAATTTACACGTACTAAAACTTCGAATATTCATTACTATTTTATACGAATAAAAATAAATATAACAGATTGATAAAGACGGTGACTATACAATAATTATAATTTAGGAATTGCCTGGAAGTAAGGTTTTACCTCCGTGGAGCGGTGGCGAGAGAAAATCCCTCATCCGATTTCAAATTAACATCAGGTTTTAGACCGGCGACGGGAAATGAAGCTATTGATACTGCGATCGTTGCGAGACAGGTTGAAAATTGGATTGGAATGGAAATTCTCCCTAATACGGAAATAATAGATATAAAAAAGAATATATTATTACTACATATCAGGGGTGACAACGCATCTAAATTTTGATTCTTAATTCAAGATAGATGAAGACGTCTATACGCAACACTACAGCATCCACTTACCATCAGGTGGACTTTGTACTAGATTGTCACCCTTATTAAATAAATAAAAAAACATTGTATGGTACTTTAATAGGGTGGTCTCAAACTTTTGACTGGAATTACAAAGTATAAAAACTTTTTTAAAGTATCAAATACATCAATACTTGTAGGATATATTTATAATACGAAAAGAAATATAAAATATTTTAAACGCCTTTTTTAAGATAAAAACTGCGATAGATAAATCCCATCAGAACCAAAAGTGTGAATCGATGCTGTCATTTCTGTCTACGAGTCCATCTGGGTAGATGCCGCCCTCGTACCTATTTCAGATGCCAAATAGCATTCCTTGCATGGCTGTGTACTCGTATGAAGGGTATAGAAACTCTATACCGTTCATATTCTCCATTAGAGAGCCAGTATAACTATAGGCCGTGAGCCATTCCATCTTAGTCTTCAGAGGTGAAAACGCATTTGTAGCTTTCTTTGTTCGAAGACAGCTGCAGGTGCTTATGGATTGCAGTGGCCACTTTTTATGTTATTTATAGAATAAGGGTGATAAACGAGCACATAGTCCACCTGATAGTACAAGGATGCCGTGGCCCATAGACATCTGCATCTAATCTCGATTAAGAATCAAAATGCATATGCGTTGCCACCCCTGAGGACCTAAATGGAATTCAAGGTTTCCAGTAAAAAGGGTGTTCCTGTTCTCTAAACTTACCAAACCAAACACAGCAGCTATGAGCTGCTAATTAACGTTGGACTTCTGTGGGAGCGTGGTCCTTCCCCGGTCGAGTCGATCCATTCGTAGCGTGGCTATACCATGTATAAAAACTTACCATCATGTGGACTATAACATTGTCACCTCAATTTTATAAAAAAAAGTAGTTCCATAGCAGTTCCTCATACCATTGCTATAGGAATGTACAAAATTTTAAATAAAATTTGTTACGTTTACTAATATATGGAATTTGTAACTTGATAAGTTTTGTATCCGACTAAATTGTAATTGACTTTGACGTGCCAATGTCATAGTTAACCATGGCTACATCCAGATTAAAATTATTAATTTTTGTTCCGATCTACGCAGTATGAACTTATAGTAGCTTGAAGTCTTGCAGTTGTATACTTTGGTTTGGATTTCATTTTGTTAATTATAGAATCCCAAGCAGATGGTAGCACCCAGTCATCATCTCTCACATAGCTGGACTGGACGCTCCGGGAAGCCTACAGTCTGTGAACATGTACAGGATTACTCCCGTCAATAAATTAGATGTGATAGACCACACATCCTCGCTAAAGACCACCGATTCCTTCCAAGGATGATTCGCGGGGCTATTGAAATTAAAAAAAAAAAACATCCTAATTTCAATAGAGAATATGAAAATATTAAAAATAAAATATTCAGATTATCGATGGGCGTCAAATTGTGAGACCTCTCGTTCTGCAATTGTCAACGCGCCTACCAAGAGTGCATTCGACAGCAACTTTTATGGGCTGATGATGATGAAGAAAAGATTATTATTTAGGCCCTTTTTACTGGAAATGAGGCATTCCATCTTAGCCCTCACGGGTGACAACGCATCTACATTTTGATTTGTAACAGAGGACATCGGCTTCCTGTGTAGCCAAGTCATCACTACATCTAGTTAATTTTCATTAGTCACGAGGTTATTAATAAATAAAAAAGGTAAAACGTGTAGGAAAATGGTGAGTATCGCAAGGACGACCGCCGCTACATTAATTAATATACAACGCTCAAAACTAGTATTGAGCATCCATTGACTTTCGACCTTTGATAAAGCAGCGCTCTCGGACGATACCTGTTACCCTTTATTGTGAGTTATGGTGCGAGGTGCATGAGAGATATTAATATGTATATTTATATATATAGATCGCAGTACTTAACCTATACGTGGTAACGCCACGCTGCTACTATGATTATGGCCCGAATGAGTCGGCTCGACCGGAACAGCATCACGCTCTTATAGAGTACCAGCGTAAAATAGCTGCTGTTTCGTATGGTGAGTGTAGAGAACTGGAGACCCTTTTCAGTGGAAACGAGGCAATCCATTTTATTTTTCAGTGGTGATATCGCATCTGCATTTTGATTCTTAATTTAGGATTGATGTAGAAGTCTACGGGCCACAGTGCTCGCTTGTCACTTTTATTCTGTAAAAAAACTAGGCAACCGAGATTTACTCGGCGTGAAAAAAAAAAGATTTTTTTAGGGATGACACATATAGATAAACGTAAAACTTAAAACTAAAAAGCAAAGCATTATAGATGTAGGTATTTATGGGTCATAGTATCCACTTATCATCAGGTGTACTGTGTGATCGTTTGCCACCTTTATTTAACAAAAAATCTAAATATATAAGAATTGCTAGTTTAAATTATTACGATGATGGTTTGAAGAACTTAATGTTTTATTTGTTTATACATACAATATTATACACAAGTAACGATTTTTTTTGTTAAATACATTTATATGATTTATAATAATAAGATTTAACTATCACTTGGTGGTTATTAGGATTAATTTTCACAACTCAAAGGACAGCAGTAGACAAGAATATTGAATACTATAAAACTCTTTTGTGTCATTTTCTTGTGTTGTTCGAAAATAAAATTTTAGTACGTACCAACTATCTTACAACGCATATTATTTCATTTCTTTCTTAATCATCAAGAATAAATTGAGGTGTCTATAGGCCATAGCTATCTACTTACTATCAGTTGGACTATGATCTCGTTTGTCACCCTTTTTCAATAAAAATAGTCTTAATAAGGCAAAGTAACTTCAAACATATCAAATCAATAATAGTCGATGCATAGTTCTACTAATAATTTTCTATAAAAATAGTCTTAGTGAGGCAAAGTAACTTCAAACATATCAAATCAATAATAGTCGATGCATAGTTCTACTAATAAATTTAATATTTCGATGTCTGGAACTATTATTAATTAGTTATTTAAAAATGTTGTATTACGTTTTATTTAATAAATATTTAAATGCTTCGTTTTAAACAGCAAAATATCTTTGTGTATATGTAACATGGATATTTAGTTAAATTAAACAGAAACAAGTTCATTCAATAGTTTTAAGAGATGGCTCTTTAATATTAGCTAGTAAATTATTATCATGTAAAGAACGTAAAGATATTGTGAACCTCTCTGTAGAGCGAACTGTGGAAATAGCATGAGTTGAGTTTGAGCACCTTATTGTTGTGAGCGTCTACAGACCCCCCATGTTCTATATACGATACATTTGAAAAAATTACGTAGGAAGTTTTTGTTACGCTTAATAAACAGAATATTTTTTGTAATATGTGGAGACTATAACATCAATATCCTAAAAGTTTCCTCCACCAATATTAAATTATATTTATTTTTAGAGCCAACGCATATTGCTCAATCAAGTGTAACATGTATAGATAACATTTTTACAAATGTTATGCCGTTGCATAAATGTATAATACAAAAAATAATTACTGATCACTGTGGACAATTAGTTTAGACCTTATGTTCCCAAAAAGCAAGTAGATGAGAAAGTTGTGTTTGTTCCAGTAAATGCACCTCACTTGGAGAAGTTTCGAAGTAACACAGTGAAAAAACTTCCATCACTTTCACACCAAAATTATCCCAATTTTTTGTATGGAACATTATTTAAGCTTATTTGCAATGAATTTGATAAAACTTTTACTTCTAAAACATTCTCCTTAGAACAGTCGGAAGGCGTTCAATGAATGGGCGACAGTAGGAGTCCATAAGACCAGACAAAGGTTATATGATCTTTACCATGAAAGGTCATATATTCCTAGCGTCAAATTTAGGGAATACGTAAAAAAATATTTAAAAAAGTGTCCACAGCCAAGTTTTTGCATTTAAGCAACAAATTTAAGACAGCTAGTAATAAAAGTAAAATGGCATGGAGTATAATTAATAACTGGTCAGATCAACTTTTGCAATTCAAACTGCCGGTTAAGTTTTAATAACAAATTAATTGAATTAGATCAGGGCATTGCAATGGTTTTTGAGAAATATTTTACTGATATTTTGATCTTAACCACTAACCTTAACCACTAAGTCACTGAATTCTTCTCCTGCCGCCACCGAATCATTAGTCAAACAAAATATAAATGCGTGTATAAAGAATTTTACATGTCATAAAGTATCATCAAAACATATTGTAAAATATCTTAAAGCTATTGATATTAAGATGCAGATCTGTGGGGGATTTCCGTTACTTATTGCGTCTTTAATGCACGGTTTCTGAAGTTCTCAGTTATATTCCCATTAGTTATTGATTCATTAAAGTTATCTATACAAATAAATAAAATTGAAGTGACTGT
This sequence comes from Parnassius mnemosyne, assembly GCA_963668995.1. Lineage (NCBI taxonomy): Eukaryota > Metazoa > Arthropoda > Insecta > Lepidoptera > Papilionidae > Parnassius > Parnassius mnemosyne. The sequence continues at coordinate 14,163,932 of CAVLGL010000092.1, read as the reverse complement.
TTGTAATGTCAAAATTACAGCTTTTTACTAATTGCATATGAAAGTAAACACGGTACTTATAACAAAAACACAATTTTTAAAATTTTTGTCTGTCTGCCTGTCTGTCTTTCTGTTTGTTCCGGCTAATCTCCGAAACGGCTGGTTCGATTTTGACGGTACTTTCATTGGCAGGTAGCTGATTTCATAAGGAGTAACTTAGGCTACTTTTATTTTACAAAAATAATTAGGGTTCCGCGCAAAAACATTAAAACCCTAACACGCGAGTGAAGTCGCGCGGAACAGCTAGTCTGTAAAATACACGTCAGTTATCTGTCATTGCGTTTTTGAATACGCAGCTAATCATTCAAAAACTATGAAACAAATAGCAAGATCCATTATTTGCCGCTAGATGTGTCTGTTCAAGAGATCGAGTTTATAATTGATTTTACTAATTCAATTCTTCATTAGTACTAGTTTTATTTATAATAATATATTTTTCGAGTCTAAATAAGTGAATAAGGACTGTTTTAGTAATAAATTATGATAATTCCATATTTATCAGCGACTATATTTGAACGATATCATTGCCAAATTTAAAAAAAAGAAAGGGTTTGAGATTTTAAGTTTAGTGGACCTTGCCATCTTTTGTGCTTTATCCTTGTATTATGTAGCAAATATCTTTATTTTATAAATTAATAGTAAAGTTAATGTCATAGTACTTGGAAAGTACCCGTAGTGTAAAATCGTGATACTATTTATTATGTATTATACGTATTTCTATTTTATTTATTACATACATATACATAAACACTCACGCCTGTCACCCAGAGGGGTATGCAAAGACTACGGACTTCCGTTTGGCGCGATCCTGACACACCTCTCTCGCCTCTTTTACATCCATATATCTACGCATACACGCTCGTCGGTTAAGGGTACTCCTAATCTGGCCCATTTTTAATGTATCGCCGATTTGGTCGATAAACCTTCGTCTAGGGCGTCCCTTCCCGACCCTACCGTTCACTTCTGCAACATAAATTTGCTTTGTCACTCTTTCCTCGTTCATTCTTTCTACATGACCAAACCACCGAAGCATTCCTTTCTCAATCCTTGTCGCAACGTCATCTTGCAAACCACACTTTTCTCTTATCACACTATTTCTCACCCTGTCATTCAGATTCAGCCCTAGCATACTCCTTAAGTAACGCATTTCTACAGCATTTATTCTACTCTCATGCTTCTTCTGCCAGACCCAACTTTCACTACCATACATTTAAGTAGGGACTAACACAGCATTATGAATTGCCATACGTGCCTTAGTTGACACATTCTGATTCCTCATAATAGCGTGTAGAGCTCCATTCACTCTATTTCCTGCATTCACTCTTCGTTCTATATTCTTATCATATCTACCATCCCTGCTAAATAAACACCCCAAATATACAAACTCATCCACTTGCTCAATCAACTCCCCTTCTATTCTTATTTCACATAAAGTTTTACTTTCTTCTCTTTCAAAAACCATCACTTTCGTCTTACTTGCGTTCACTTTCATACCCCTTTCTTTCAATGACCAATTCATTAAAGTAACCATCATTTGCAACTCGGCCGCCGAAGATGCAAATATGACTTGATCATCGGCGTACAAAAGGCATTTGACGGTTGACTCACCCATTCTCAACCCACATTCTTCAACTTTCAAAGTTTGCAAACAACTGTCCATAAATAGATTAAACAGCCACGGGGAAGCCACACATCCCTGTCTGACACCTTTATGAATGCCAAACCAGTCCGAGTTGCCCCCGTTGATCCTGACACAAACACTAGAGTCCCTATAAAGAGACCTTAATGCCTGTATCAAGCCAGCGCTCAACCCAAATGAGTTCAGTGTTTGCCATAACACATTCCTGTCCACTCTGTCATAAGCCTTTTCCAAGTCCACGAACGCACAAAAAACTTTCTGGTTTTTAGCCAAAAACTTCTCCGCTATCATGCGCATGGAAAAGACTTGATCCGTACACCCCATCCCCTTTCTAAATCCAGCTTGCATTATTTTATTTATTATTTGGTCTATTGTGCAAATTTATTCACCAACCGAGCAATCAACTACTCTAGAAACTGAGTCATTTTACTCGTCTCTTAATACCGCCCTCAAAGAACACGTACATAAAAACTGCATTGTAATGGCTGATTTTAACGCACAAGTTGGGACACCAAGGAATGGAGAAGATATCGTACTGGGCCCATACAGTTGTGGAAAAGTTTCGTTTCTGTAGCGGCCAGATGGTCGCTACAAAAACTTTCAAACATATCAACCACCGACATAATGTCAAAGGAAATAGATACTAGAATTGGAAAAGCATGGAAATGTTACTGGCAGTTAAAAGAAGTAATGAAGAACACCGAAGTTACCAGTCCTAACATATGGCTGCCAAAGTTGGGCACTCACTAAAGCGCAAAACAAGAAACTAGAAACCTGTCAGACAGCAATGGAGAGGAGCATTTTTTTTTATAGGATAGGGGTGACAAACGAGCACACAGTCCACCTGATGGTAAGTGGTTGCTGCGGCCCATAGACATCTACATCTATCCTCTGTTACAAATCAAAATGTAGATGCGTTGTCACCCGTGAGGACTAAGATGGAATGCCTCATTTCCAGTAAAAAGGGCCTCCGGCCACCTGCACTCACCAAGCGAAACGCAGAGGTAAACCTCTACTTCACGCTGGTTTTCTGTGAGGTCGTGGTACTACCCCGGTTCGAGCCGGCCCATTCGTGCGACAGCAAAAGCTGCCGCGTGGCTCTACCACTGTTAAAAATAAAGACTTCTTTATATAAGCATGCTGAATATAAAGAAGTCGGATAGAATAAGGAACAGAATTATTAGGAAACTTACCAAAATAGAAAATGTAACAAGGAGAATAAGAAAACTCAAGTGGAATTGGGCAGGCCATATAATCAGAGGCATTGAGAAATGGAACAAAACCATTGTATTTTGGTACCCAAGAAATAGAAAAAGGAAACGAGGTAGACAGTTTCGAAGGTGGGAAGCCGAAATAAAAGCCACAGCAGGGAAAACATGGACTAGGAAAGCGATGAATAGAACAGCGTGGAAAGAAATGGAGGAGGCCTTTTTCAAAGTTGGGCAAACAGACCAAGTTGTTGGTGTCATCGACTAACGAGAGTCGTGAATATAAGATTTATGTTTAAAAATGTGTGTCTGCATAAAGGCTTATATTATTATTATATTATACGTATTTTAAAATTTATAATAATAATTAAATTAAAAATAATAATAATAAAAGTAAGCTCTAGTACTTCCAAATCAGACATACTTTATATGTTTTATCCCCTGAATATTTTAATGTTTATCGTTGATTGCCCATTTATTTTAATAATATCACGTGATAAACTAAAATTTGATGGAGTTTGCTTGAATTAAAGCGTCAAATAAAGTTATGGAACCGATAAACAGGACACATTGGTCAGTTAAGTTAACCTAAGTTTAAACGGACTTTATCTTACTTTGCGATGTTCGGAAACGCACTTTCTTAAGTTATCGAACCAATAGCGTTAACGAATAGAAAAACCGCTGATAGAAGTACCTCAGAAACCGAGCATAACATATACAATTGCGGCCCAACTAACTATTATTTCTAATAATAGTATCGAACCTGGTGTGTTTTCTGATTTAACGAAGCATAGTAAAGCTATACCTTTATTTACATCTGGTAGTACTTAGACCCCGACAATTTTAGACCTATTTCTGTACTACCAACACTTTAGTAAGGGTTTTTGAAAAAAATATTATAAATATATTATAAAATTATGAAATGTTAATTTTTTTTTAGTTTAAATTTATACGTGGTAGAGCCTTGCTGCAGCTATATAAATAGTATGGTTGTAACACGAATGGGTCGGCTTGACTGGGGAAGGACCACGCTCTCACAGAATACCAGCGTAAAATAGCAGCTTAATGCTGCTGTGTTTCGTATGGTGAGTGTAGAGAACCGGAGACCCTTTTTACTGGAAAAGAGGCATTCCATCTTAGTCCTCACGGCTGACAACGCATCTGCATTTTTATTCGCAAACGAAGATGTATGTAGATGTCTATGGGCCACAGCAACCACTTACCATTAGGTGGACTGTGTGCTCGTTTGTCACCCTTATTCTATAAAAAAAAATTACTTCATAAAAATCCATTTGGATTCACAAGGGGTCGCTCCACAACTGATGCCTGTGTTGAGCTGATTAAATATATCTTTAATGCATGGTAGAATTCACAGGATGCTTTGGGTATAATCTGTAACCTACCCAAGGTCTTCAATTGTGTTCACCATGAAACATTAATCAGGAAACTTTAACTTTCAAATTCTCTTAAATAAATTATTTCGTATTCAAAGAACAGAACGAAAGTTGTCATTAATAGAATGAGCCCTTCCGGGTCGATGGTACAAATGGGTGTGGCTCAAGGCTCAATTCTCGGCCCTTTTCTGTTTCTTGTATACATTAATAACTTACTTTACATATTAGGAGATAACCAAGATATAGTATTATTTGCTGATGACAATTCTTTAATTTTCAAATTAAAACGACAATTAATAAAATATGATGAAGTAAATAATGCTATATCTAAATTAGTAAATTCAATGTTAATAATTTGCATTTAAATTGCGCTAAAACGAAATGTATGAAATTCATGAGACCAAATGTCGAACAATTAAATAGTCATGTAATTTTAAATGGGGAGGAACTGAGTCTTGTCGATACCACCATTTTTCTTGGAACCATACGAGACGCCAAGCTCCCATATATCAAAACAAGGAAGCAGACTGAGTTCTGCAGCATATGCTGTAAAAAAAGATTAGAAATCTTAACAGTGTTGAGACAGCTAGATTAATTTACTTTAGCTATTTCCATAGCATGATGTCCTATGGTATTTTGCTATGTGGACACGTGGACGACACTGAAATTATATTTGTTTCACAGAAGAGGCCCATAAGAGCATTTTATGATTTAAAGCCTAAAGAGTACCTACGAGAAAAGTTTAAGAAAATTAATATATAAACTTTGGCCTTTCAATACATTTATGATAATGTAATGTACGTACACAAAAATAAAAGTAGTTTTACAAAAAATAATGATATTCATTCTGTAAATACTAGGAACAGACATAAGCTAGTAGTATCAGTTACTCGATTCCACCGAGTCAGTAATCCATTCTTGGGACGATGTACTTTTACAACAAAATCCCAGAAAATATTCAAAATTTGACCTGCTCAAAGTTCAAAAACTTTATTAAATTAAATTTGTATATAAGCGTTATAATAAAACGAAACACAATAATAAAAAATACATTGTCGCTTTGCTATTAAAAATATAATTTATAGTTTTTTTTTCATATAAGTTAAGTGACTATAAATGGATCTTAGATGTGGTCTTTCACATCTAGCCGTATGAGGAAGTTTGGAGTGCTATGAAGAGGGCTATACTCGGATTTTATCTGCGTAAAAGAATTCGTAATAAAAATAAAAGTAGTAGAATCAGAGGAACCGATGTCGCCTAATGGATGAGTAAGCTAAAATGGCAATGGGCTGGTCATATAGCTTTTTTTTTTACTAATTATAAGCCAGTGCTTGACCACAATCCCACCTGGTGGTAAGTGGTGATGCAGCCTTAGATGCTAAATCGCACTGTCTTGTCGTAACAAAAGCCTATTCACTCTTGCCTTGAAGACGCCCAGATTGTATTCAGACACTGGCAAATTATTCCACTCCTTTATTGTACGCATTACAAACGACGAAGAAAACCATTAGGTTCTAATACGTGGAATATCGACAACAAAGGGATGAAGACTCGCCGACCGCCTGGTTGTCCGATGGTGGAAAGGAGAGGGAGGAATTAAAGCGTGTAATTCCTGCGCACACTCACCGAAATGCATCCTATAGAATACCGAGAGACAGGCTATTCTACGCCTGTGCTCGAGGCTGACAAGATTGGTTTCCACCAAATCAAGGTCAACAATGAGCCTCTTAGCACGTCTCTCCACTGAGTCCAATGCTGCCAGGTGGCATTTTGCAGCACCAGCCTATATGTGACAGCAGTACTCCATGCACGACCGAACTTGCGCTTTATATAAGGTAAGAAGCTGCCCCGGCGTGAAGTACCGCCGCACCCTTGCAACGACACCAAGTTTCCTTGCAGCTGCTTTGGCTCTGGACTCAATGAACCGCCCATAGTTTAGGTTTGGAGAAAATTCAATCCCTAACAACTGAAGGCGGTCAGTGTACTCCAAGGATACATTCCGAAAAGTAGGAGCCAAGGTGAGCGGGCTCCTTTTAGCGGTAAAAAGACACGCTTGTATTTTGGAGGAGTTAAATCTCACGAGATTGGCATTGCCCCATTCGGAGACTGCCTATAGTGTGAGACTCACACACTCAACCATAGCCTCTCTTTCTGACTGGATTTGATCATGACTGGCCCGGGAACTTGGTCAATATCTCTCCACAACTGTGCTGTCGTCTGCACTCCCATAGATACCGGGAATGAGCAGATCATTTATATGCAGCAGGAAGAGAGTTGCGGAGAGAACGGAACCCTGACGGACACCGGCGTTAGTCGTCACAGTACCAGATGAGAAGCTATCGACGACGACCCGAAGAGATCGTTCACTCAAAAAGTCCTTCACCCAGGCAATCAGGCCAGGGGATAAGCCGTACGCTGAAAGCTTGCCGAATAAACTAGCGTGCCAAACCCTGTCAAAGGCCTTCGAAACATCGAGGGAAACAGCAAGTGCCCTTTTTACTGGAAAAGAGGCATTCCATCTTAGTCCTCACGGGTGACAACGCATCTGCATTTTGATTGGCAAACGAGGATAAATGTAGATGTCTATGGGCTACAGCAACCACTTACCGTCAGGTGGACTATGTGTTCGTTTGTCATCTTATCCTATATAAACAAAAACAGTGCTTCACCACTGTTCTCGAGGGCTTCGCCCCATATGTGAGTGGCATACGCTAGAAGGTCCCCAGTATGCCATGAGGTGGGCGTTCAATATACGCTCCATAATCTTGCAGAGTATGGAGGTAATTGAAATTGGCCGATAGTTGGCAGGGTCGGTACGGCTACCTTTTTAGGCACAGGCTGCACATTGGTCAGCTTCCAAGATTTGGGCACTATTCCAGTTGTGAATGAGAGGCGGAACAAGCGTGTCAACACAGGAGACAACTCAGGTGCACAAGCCTTTAGAACAATAGCTGGAATACCATCAGGTTCACTACCTTTGTTCACATCTAGACTTCGCAAGGTTTTAAGAACCTCCTTGTTGGTGATACGGACCTCTGTCATAGAGGTACCGCAGTGAGGTATTATATATATGTCCTTTGTCATAGAGGTACCGCAGTGAGGTAATATGCGCCAGTTAGCCATCTGGTTTTACCAGCAGAGGCAGTGTAGACCGACAGAAGTTTGTCTCGACCGCCTTGGCGGGAGACCAAAAAGCTCTACTGCCAGATGGTTTTACAGAGAGCTTTGTGCCGATGCGTTTAATGCGGTTGAAACTGGCTTGGCGTAATGCCTTTTTGCACGAATTGGCGGCTTGGTTAAAGGCTGTCTTCTTAAGGCTAACATCCGGAGCTTTACGGTCTAGAGCATCGACCCGGTACGCCATATGTTTGTGCTTTTCAGTACGAGCGCACTCGGCGATAAACCATGGGCGAGCTTTACCACCTATGGGCACGTCAGCAAAGGGGATGAAATACTCCATCGTTTGACATATCACATTGGTTATGGCATCCGCGCAACTTGACGGGTCTTCAGAGGAGAAGCAGACCTGCCGCTAAGGATAAGATGCAAAGAAATGCCGCATCTCATCCCAATCTGCTGACTTGTATCGGCACATTCGTCGCACTCCGTGGAAATCGTAGTTAGGTAGGGAATATAGCGACACAGATTTCACCAGACAGTGGTCAGGAGTTCCCAAGGGTGAGGTAACCTGACCGTCGTACCTATCTGGATCGGTCGTCAGCAGAAGGTCCAGGCAATTGGCTGTGTGCCCATCCACATCAGGTACCCTATTCGTTTGTTGTACCAGCTGGAAGAGCCCCAGCAACAAGGTAAAGTTCCACGCCTGTCTCCCAGCGTGATCGGTCTTTTGGTATGGGAACAGCCAGTCCTGATGACAGGCATTAAAATCCCCCAGAAAAACCAAATGTGCATTAGGGTACCGATTCAGTGCCACATCAGAGGCTTCACTGAGGTGATCAAACAACCTAGTTGTCTCCTGGTCACCGCTGTGTGATCGGTAGACACAAGAATAAATAATTTTATCCATTCCAGTGTCTATCAATACCCAGATCGTAGAGAAAAAGGGGTCTTTAAGGTGACGGAGACGCTTACAGCAGATGTTGTTGCGGACGTAAACGCAGGCTCCGGCGCGCTGATGGAAATTATGCTCCAATGTATACCCAGGGTAGCCAAGGTACGCCGCATCTAGAGGACATCTGATCTGCGTCTCAGTCAAGAAGAGTAAGTGCAGCTTGTCAGTCTCAAGGTGGTAATGGACTGCATTGAGATTACAGTGCAGGCCTCGGATGTTTGTGAGGTGCACTTTGATTGAGAGAGAGTGCAACCGTTGTACAGACTTAATCTTCTTTTTCCTTTTTTCATTAATGGTGGGAGTGAATAGGTTGAGAGAATGGCAGTTGGACGAGGCGTCACACATATAACCTAGGGACGTAGACAGAGTCACAGCATCGGTGGTACCTAGCATGGAGATAGCGGAGACGCCCGAACAACCCTGGGAATTGACACCAGGCCCTCTCCTCCGGTCACCAAGCAGCATGGTGGAGCCATCGCAGGATTTATCGTAAGATGGCGGCACAGCCTTTCATGAGTGGCTGGCTCATTAATTGGGCCCCCAACTATCTATCTACGGTCGGCGAGCGGTGCAACCGTGCTTTGAATCCCGCTAACCTCCATAACCAGGCACCTGATCGTAAGAAACGGCCGCGTCGCAGCCGGTTCGTATGCGCAACGCAACTGTCCATACCCATTCTCCCTAAGAATATCATACCGGAACATGATTTGCATCATTTGGCGGTATGTTTTTGCCAGGTGGGTAGTAACTAACCTTCGGCCGGGCCTCTCACTAGTAGAGGACCAACCTACCACCAGTATGTAGTACTACTCGTTTAGCACTACCCAGGGGATACGTGTAGGGAATCAGGATTCAAGTGATTCCTACGGACGCGAGCAGCTTCATCCCCCAAAGAAAATTCTCGAAGAACAGACAACCAATGGAAAAGAAAGGTTCTCGAGTGGCAGCCTAGCACTAGTAAGCGAAGTGTAGGGCGGCCTACACTAGGTGGAGTGATGACCTGGTAAGAAATGTAGAAACTCGATGGATGAAGGTGGCTCAGGATCGTGTTTTGTGGTATTTCTTGGAGGCCTGAGTGTGGAGGGAATGATGCTGATTTAAAATTAATAAGTAGTTTTCCTAAACCTTAGTGTATGCTATAGCCCATAAATATCTACATCTATCCTCTATAATGTGTCTAAATGTAGATAACATATATGAGGAATTAGATAGGATACTTTATTACCAGTTAAAATTGTCTGGTTCTCTTCAAATATCAAACAATACAGCAATATTCTGCTGCTATGTATTTTATCTTTCCTCGTTCAAACCGACATATTAGTGCTACAGCCATAATAATATACTGCTGTTTGGTTCTTCCATGTATAAGTATGTATGTATGTATTAAATTCAGTATTTAAAAATCAGGACAACTAGGTAATAAAAATTGGGTAAGACCCAACCGTTATGAGACAAAATCTCTTATAAAATTAGCAGGAATAGATATTTTAAAACTTAATGTATAAATTATTCTCCTGCTTCCTCTTTCTCAAATTATTTGGGGTCGGCGCAGCATTATACGTGGTAGAGCCATGCTGCAGCTATATTAGTGGTATAGTTGTAGCACGAATGGGTCGGCTCGACCGGGGATGGACCACGCTCTCACAGAAAACCAGCGTAAAATAGCAGCTTAACGCTGCTGTGTTTTGTATGGTGAGTGTAGAGAACCGGAGACCCTTTTTACTGGCAAAGAGGCATTCCATCTTAGTCCTCACGGGTGACAACGCATCTGCATCTTGAGTCTTTATTGAGGATAGACGTAGATGTCTATGGGTCGCAGTGGCCACTTACCATCAGGTGGACTGTGTGCTCGTTTGTCACCCTATCCTATAAAAAAAAATGGCTTCCTCTTCCATTCTCCTCCATTCGCCGTCATCTCATGACTTACTCCTTTCTTCCGTATTTGATATGCCTTGACACATCATAGTCAACATTAGTTTTGTTATGTGACTTTCTTCCCTTCCCACAATATGCCCATAACACGCTAGCCAACCATTCTCATTTTCCGTGTCACTTTCAAAATGTGAATGTCAAAATTCATTTCTGATTCTATCCAATTTTGTCACCCCACACATCCATCTCAATATTCTCATTTCAACTCGATTAACATTATGAATTAAAAAAAGAAAGTACTAAAAATAATCATACATTTTAATAATAACAATAATGGTCTCCCCTGCCGAGGGCTTCCATCTGGTTGGGTTTTTATATATTTATGTATTTTTTATGTATTTATTTTATTTTATTCATATTTATGTATGTTTACCATTTTCATTTACAATTATATATTTATACTGCCCAACCAGATGAGAAAACTTTATAGATACCCCAAAAACAATAATTATATACATTTTTTTCAGGGCCAAATATTAAAATCATAGACAAATATTTACACTCTTCACTTTTGTACTTTAAAAATAAACAGGCCTATAATTTTATGCGACATAAAATCAATACCGCGCGTGGTACTGGTTTGCTGTCCCTATTTATGACCATGACCTAATGGCCAGTATATCGGTGGTATTACGCAAATGATTAACGGTATTTTAGTAATATATTAGAAGACTTAACACGAGACAAAAATAGATTCTTTAATAAGCTTTTTATTACTCTTATTATATAACATGTATTCCTTGTATAATAAAGAAAATAATTTTAAGTAATGTTACTGTTTTGGTGGATATAATCTTGCGAATAGTTATTAGATTATATTTATATATTTGTATGTAAGTCTTTAAATAAGTTGTCGTAACGCGAATCGATTGAACATGATAGAAGTTACGAATTGGCGGTACATGGAAAAACTTTAGTAAGTTTATTTTGTACCGTCGGATGTTATAAAATGACAATATCATGTAAAAAAATAATTAAAAATAATAATAAGCATTCTTCAGATGCTAGACAATTTTTATAAAATAAATTATACCTTTTTCTTCATTAGCCCGTTAGTCCAAGCTAATAATATCTATACAAATAAATAAAATTGAAGTGTCTGTATGTAATGTCAAAATTAAAGTTTTTACTAAATGCATATGAAAGTAAATACGGTACTTATATAACTAAAATACAATTTTTAAAACTTGTCTGTCTGTCTGTCTGTTTGTTCCGGCTAATCTCCGAAACGGCTGGACCGATTTTGACGGGACTTTCACTGACAGATAGCTGATTTCATAAGGAGTAACTTAAGCTACTTTTATTTTAGAAAAAGAATTAGAGTATAGCGCAAAAACATAAAAGTCACTTGGGAGAGCGGATTGACGATCGCAGTAACAGGCGTCTCGTATCCTTGAAGTTCCCCAAAGTCGTGGCCGGTCTGGGTCTATCGGATGCCATAAGATTTTGTAGAATTTACCATTACACAAACCAGGGGGTTGTGGATTCTCTTACACCGGCGCTGTACACGTATATATGTTGCGTACATGACGATATCATATCATGATAGTAAAAGACTTATTTACTTTTAATATAATCATTTGCAGTTGTGATCACATCCTTTATATCTTTATTGGCATTTTTTTAATTGTATTTCGGATATTTAGCAAAGCTGAAAACTACGACTAACCTGAATGGTGAATGGCATTAACATATTCTTGCAGAGTAACTTAAAAGGTACGAGACCTCTGGTACTGTAATCACCAAAACGCCTGTTAAGATTATGCTACTATGATGATAAATTCTTTCCCTAATGGGAGAAGCCCAGATCCAGCATTAAACTGATAAAGAAAAAGTAGATACAATAAAAGGCCTCGATTTTTTTTATTTTATCAGCACCGTGTTTCAAAATAAGATCGTATGATTCATATGAAATTTAAGTGACCATAATGTTAAATATTATACGTAAAATCAGGACAATTTTTTTCGTATATAATATGTATATATGGACGAAGCTCAACGAAGGCAAGTGTGCAAGTGGCATTTTGCGTGTAACAAGCACTACAAGGCGACTTGTGACGTGCGCTATAAAGCTCCGTCTGCGTACGCGGTCGAGTTTGAAAGTGTTCGAATCAGAGCTGAATAACATTCGGGTATTTTTTTAATTATTGTAAAAAGCTTCTTTCACTGTCCTTATTATTAAGAAATATATTTTGTAATAATATTACAATATTACATATAAACAATTAAAATGTTTATATTTTCTTATGCTATTTGGTTACATTTAAATCTAAAAAGCTCTCGCTGTATGTATGTATGCGGTCAACCCGGATTCGAAACACGCCGTCAGAAATAAAATTGTTAACTGCAATTTTAAGTGGTGATTTACGACGTGTTCGGTAGTAAAGGGAAATGTCTTGAGGAAACCTGCATGTCTGAGAAATTAAAAAACAATATTTTGAAGACATGTGAAATAAGCCAACACGCACTGCCCGTGTGCGTGGCCCGTGCCCAGGAGTGGGAACCGTGTAGGTTGTAACTTAATTATAAGAATAGCGTTTAGTTGACAAATATTTGTTCTTAAAGATGAAAAACTATCCACAAAATAAGAGGACAATCTATAACAGTGTTGTTTACGGGTGGGTGAAGAGGATGAAGGTTGATTAATTGGGATCAAAAATCACGTAGGTACTAAAAATGTTGCTTTCCCCTGGCGCTAACAAGGAGGCGAGAGATAGAGGTAGTTCAACGCGCGCGTCTCAGTCGACTGTCAGCTACGCGCACCACTAAACGACTTTCACTCTACAACTATACCCGTACCCGACTCTACCACTGTATCGATATGCAGCGAAAATAAACTGCGTAAAGTGATAGTGTTGTGAAAAATATATACTGTTATTATTTTCCCGGACAGTAAAATTATGATATAGTGTCTGTTGCGATGCTACAACCCAGATTATTTAGTACCGGATGTGTTAGTGGCAAAATGGGATTCAAGTACTGTTTTGTGAGGAACTTCAGCTGCTGGACAGTCGTTTGTGTCGCAATATTTCTAAGTATCACCCTAGTGACATGTCAAGGTAAGATTTATTATACAGAGTTTGGTAAATCAAGATGTTGATGTCATGTCTTAAATTTTTTTTAAATTTAAATGGTATTGTACATAAAGGTCATAATATATTAAAAATATTCTGAATAAATGTGACAACAGGCATTGGGGCAGAACGGTGGACATTTACTTGCCCTCAGAAATGAAAGGAGGTCTTTGTCCAAAAGTGGTAGACGCATATGCCTGTCACTTTAACTTTTTTGTACATAAAGGGCAATAGTGCAAATATATTTAAAGAAAAGTATTATAATATCTTATTTTATTAAATAATTAACACACGTTCTTTGAGCTCTATTGATAAATAAGATGTATTTATAATATTTAAGAAAAAATTATACGAAAAATCGAAAGGATAATTTATTCTTGATTTATCGCTAATAACCTAATGTTAAATAAAGCTTTTCTTGTAAAAGACATCAACGCGCTCCGTCGCGCTCACTTACGTATTCAAATTTTAATTAGTTTTATTACAGCGTTGTGTTGTGTATTGTGACATATAATAAATAATGAAGAGAAAGGCAGAATAAAATTAGGAAAAATTCATCAAAGTCATGGCTTATTATTCTTTAATATTGTTGAATATTTTTACTGATTAAATATTTGCTCTACTTTTTGTATGGTAACTATTGATTAAAGTACAAAAGCTCTTTCGTATAAATTACATATTATATTTACATACCCAAAGCATTTTGCCCACAATGCAATTGCAATATATTTAAGATAACAATCTTCGTTATTTATTACATTTACACGTAAGACTATACGAAGAAAAAAAATAGCATTTTGAAATAATATGTTTCGTTCTCTAGCTTTATTGATGAAACTTTAGCCGGATGCATAATAATATGTTAATGAGTTGAAGATGTGCTTAATATAATACGTAATAATGTCAAGGCTTCGTCTTACGGAAAGATGAGCGTTACGCATGCTACACTAATTTAGCGAAACTGATTTTTGTTATGACAATATTAACGTTGCTTTTTAAGATCACTAGAGTAAAATTTGTTTGTATGATTTACTTGTATTATGAAATATAAAAAATTACAATCGGTTACCTCGTTTTATGTACAAATCGTTGAAAGCGACTAAATTAAATATTTTAATGGAAAAGCCACGCTACAGGAGTAATACGATTACGGCTGCAGAACAAATTTTTCGACTTGAACGGGGAAGACCACAGTCTCACCGAGAACCAGCGTAATATAGCAGCAAAATTCAGTTGTCTTCGTATTATTGTGTGAGAGAACCGGAGATTATTTTTAATATTATCTTCAACCATTAATTTTTAATCGTGGATAGATGGAGATGTCTATGGGCCATAGAATTTATTTACCATCAGGTGGACTTCGTTGTCACCCTTCATTATCATCATTAAAGTTCTACACAAGTCTTCTGCTGAATCTAGGATCCCCCCAAGGAATGCCACAAAGCACGGTCCTGAGCTACCTGTATCCATCGAATTCTTGCTTTGGTCGTCATTACCCCTAATGTTAGTCAGTGTGTCCAGACCGATGACGGATAGCAACATCAAAGGTGCGAGACAACTACTGTAAATCTGTCTGACGATTAAAGCAAATCCTCCTAACGAGGGAGGCCCATGTTCACAGATTGTGCATCGTAGCCTCTGAACGTATTTCATAAACATATTAATAAATTATTATCTATTAAGATAAGGATAGGTCAGAATGTATGGGCAACTTATGTAGGCGCGTGTAAATGTGGATTTATTATATTTTCTGCTAATGACAGTTTTCGAAAGTTCAATATGTTATCGCCTAGATAAATCGAACATCACATTACTTTCACTGGGTTGCGAAATGTTAATTTGATTTGGGAAATAAGCCAATGTATGGAATTTTTACTGGTTTTAGATAAAAAAAGCATTTTAAAAATATTCTATTTTAAATTCACTGTATACAATGTTTTTTTAAATATTAGTAATGTTAAGTTGGTGTAATAACTGTAGCAAACGTTAAAAATTATTTAAATGTAAATTAATTTATGTTAAGCATTAGCAAGTTCTGAACAAGAAAAGGAAAGCTTTTCAATCATTTACTTAGATAGAAATAATAAATTAGGACAGTCATTAGTAGGCAGCAAACCGTCCGAGATTCATATACTATAAAAAGTATCATCGGAAACATTTCCATTTAAAGTTATGAACTACGTGTACTCCATGCCGAGCCCTTATACTTTTATGACAAGTTTAACTAAAACTCAGTTTTAATAAAAAATATTAGTATGAATAAGATTATAGATTTATATGAACAAAGAAAATAAAAATTATAGAAAATATAAAATAAAAAAATTATATATTTAGTAAAATGTAAGGGAAACAAATGAGCACACAGTCTACCCGATGGTAAGAATCAAATGCAGATAACCTCTGAGATGGGTTTAGATGGGATGCTTTGTTGTGAAATTTGTTTTTAAGTTTAGGCAAAATGTCAAAATCCTTATTGAAGAATATTTCGTGAGATGTTAATTATAAACCAGAATTGAAATTAAAGAATACGTGGTACACAAGCGACATGTGCCGAACAAATGTCTTAGTTTGTTTTTACAAACAGAAATACATGGAGTTATTTTCAGAATTCAAACAAATGCGATGTAAAAACTTTAGCCGATTTTGAAAAAATAGGAGGTTCTCAAGTCGACTCTATGTTCTTTTATTTGTAAGTTATGCGACGTATTGTCAAATGTGAGCCGATTTTAATGATATTTTGTATTAAATAATCTTATTTTTGCAGTATCCTTGTATAAATTTGGTGAAAACCTTATGAATAATACATTAAGGGGATGTAGTATTCATGTTAGTCACACTTAAATTTAGACGACGTTGCCTTCCTTGAGTTTGACATATTTCTATGTCCACTCAAAAGAGCCAAAAGATTAATCTATACAAATTGTTTGTAATGCCAAAATTACAGTTTTTACTAAATGCATATGAAAGTAAATACGGTTTTTAAAATTTTTGTCTGTCTGTTTGTTCCGGCTAATCTTCGAAACGGGTGGACCAATTTTGACGGGACTTTCACTGGCAGATGCTGATTTCGTGAGGAGTAACTTAGGCTACTTTTCACGAGCGAAGTCGCGGGGAACAGCTAGTTTTTAATAAATAGTAAAAGACGATTTCAAACAATTAAAAAGAATAAACGATTTCAACACAACAGCTTCTGAAGTCGGAGCTTTAATTTTCTATACACAACAATAATTTATTGGGGAAACTATTTAATTGTTTTAGTTGTTGGCAGTCGGCTTTTACTTTTTATTACAAGTTTTGTTTTTCCGCAAAACAAGTTTCGATCATTGTCGTTAATAATATGTATTTTAAAAATACGGCTGAATGAATTTATATTATATCTCTCCAAATAAGATTTATCTAGAATTGCATTCGGGTTAAGTAAATACTCGTACGACGAAAATGTCAAGCTAAGGTCGTTTTTCTCCTTAAAGCAAAATTTGTTCGATGAGATTGGTAAACAAGTGTGAGGTGCCGCGGGCCCTGACCATACAAGTTATTCATTAAGTCATATAGGTATTAATTATATGTAGAGGTTTCAAATAGTATGTAACTTCATTTGACCCCTATATCGTAAGAGCTTGCTCAACGCGGGTGAGTGGTCAAGCCAGCAAATGTCACTTGTGGTTTGGTATTCAAACGGTTATATATATATATATATATATATATTTTACTGCACATATAAAGAGCGAATATTAGTTTATGTTGTCAACAGTTAAAACAGAAGATAGGTACCGAACTTAATGTTAAAATTGTGTTAGTTGACTGAGACTGTTAAATATGTACAGCATATATACATACCATACATACATTCTTAAAAATATCATATTCATTTTATATACATAATCAATTTAATATTAGAAAAAATCTACTAATAAAGTAATTATTTTATATAAGAATATCAGCCTATTAAAGTCCACACAGGCCTCCATATTTGCCAAAGTTGCCACATTTGACAAGCGGATTGGCGACCGCAGCTTTTTATTTTAAGACACTGCAGTCCATCTCCTGATTTGTTTCCCTCTGTATGACGATGTACGACACCCACAGGATGATGTGGGGTAGTGAAGAATATTCTTACACCGCCACTACACGGATTATTTTATATATTTAATTTCTTTTTATGATTTAATTATTTTAAGAAGTGCGTAATTTTGTGCATATGCAGTATACATAATATTCAAAGGAGTGGTTATGATTATGAAGTAGACCAGGAGACTAGGACGAATCCTTTTCTGCCTAGTGGTCAGTCTAGTTAGACACCATTTTTTATGTGGTAGAGTCATGCTGCAGCTATTAGTAGTATAGTTGTAGCACGAATGGGTCGGCTCGACCGGGGAAGGACCACGCTCTCACAGAAAACAAGCGTAAAATAGCAGGTTAACGCTGCTGTGTTTCGCATGGTGAGTGTAGAGAACCGGAGACCCTTCTTACTGGCAATATAAAAAAAACCGGTGTATGCACTGCTGTGTTAAGGATATAGAGAATCAGTATAGTTACAGACTGTGAGGTATTCCATTTTAGTCTTGAGGTGTGACAACGCCTGTAGCCTTCTTTGTTAGAAGTCGGCTGCATGTGTCTATGGACTACAGTAGCCACCATTCATCAGGTGGTCTGTAAGTTCGTATGTCACTTCAGTTTTATAAAAAAACTAACTGTTCCCCACGACTTCGCTCGCGTATATTTTATGTTTTGACGCGGAACCCTAATTTTTTTTCTAAAATAATATGTTGCTCGTTATGAAATTAGCTATCTACCAGTGAAAGTCCCGTCAAAATCGGCCCAGCCGTTTCGGAGATTAGCCGGCACAAACAGACAGACAGACAGACAGACAAAAATTTAAAAAAATGTATTTTAGTTATAAGTACCGTATTTACTTTCATATGCACTTAGTAAAAAACTGTAATTTTGACATTAAAAACAGACACGTCAATTTTATTTATTTGTATAGATATATTTACTAATGCTTTTAGGATATTTTGTATATATCTTTTCTCTATCTTACTATGTATTTTCTATTCCCCAAGAACGTTACCATCTGCTTTACTAATCTTAACCACGCAATGTTTTAAGTCGTGATCCACATTCAATCTGTCATAAGAGCTCACGAGTTCGAAGCCTGACAACTATCAGCATCTAACACGAATTCAAAGCTTGTAATTATCGGCTTCGAGATCGAACGTGGATTCTTCACGAACGCTTATTTGAGCCGGTCACGACGTAACGAGTCAAAAGTGAAATGACTCGTTGCGTCAACACCAATAGATTTTTGTACATTCATTTTGATTGCATACAGCTTGCACATACGTTTCCAATCTAAGAAACAAGTTACTCAAAGTTAACTATGATTTTTTATATTAGTATAGAGAAGGTTCTTCGATTTGGCACAAACTAAATTTTCCTCCAACACGACTTTGCTGACCTATATTTAATTTACTAGTGATATCATACCCTAGAAATTTGATTTAAAATGATTTTAATCAAAATTTTAATTGACTGTATAACTTTAATGTGCTGTCAAAATGAAATTTTTCGTGATATCGATGACGTCATAATACTTCTCAAACAATAAACATCATTGCTAATGATAAAGATCTAATTTAACTTGAAATGGAAACCGATCAAGTTTTGACGACTTTTCTGTTAATAAGTGACAAACAAGCACATACTGGTAGATTAATGACCTTGGCCCAAGGCAATTAATCTTAACCTATTTACTCAATTCAAAAGCGTTGTCACCTTTGAGGATTAAGATGGAAAGCATTGTTATCAGTATGAAGAGACTTTGAAAAGCAGCTAATTCAAGTTTTAAGTTTGTATTTATTTATTCAATGGAAACATACATATTATAAACGAATATAATATAGTGAAAATGACATGTATGGGTGGCGTAAGGATTCCACTTCTTCATTTCATCCTGTGGGTGTCCTAAGAGGTAACAGGGATGGGTTGCAGCATCATCCTGATAACAACTTAAAATATTACAAAAACTGCTGTTACGCAAGTGTAGCAACTATATAGACAATTTTTGTGGGGAAGCCTATGTTCACGCGTAGATTTTTGATAGACTGAAATGAATGAATGAATAAATACCAATATTTGGTTAACAGTAGATTCAAACATCTATACTTAAATATTAAATTAAATGTTGAAAACGATGGTCAGTTCAAATGTACTGTAATCGTTTTCAACATGACATGCTTAGAGAAAATATGCCGAGAAGAGAAAACTTTACATTACATAAAGTGGTAGCATGTGCGATAAATTTGTTCTTGCAAAACTTATTTCCTTATAATAAATGTGTCCTTGTAAAATGTAATTTTAAAATAAAAATTCCCAGACTGCTACTAAAATTAATTTTACTAAGAAGGAAAAATGATTAATTATGATGTAGTAATTAATTAACGATCGTGTTAACTACCCCAACTGTAGTTAGAAAGGCTGTAACAAGTAAGTTGCCGTAACAAAAATATTTACATTTTAAAGTAAGGTTATTATTTAGTTTAAATCTTGCAACTAGTATTGTAAGAATGCCATTAGCCTATTTAACTAAAATGAAGCGTTGTTGCAATAAAACACAAATACTGAATTGTAGAGATATCAAACGATAAATACGTTTTTGAACATAATCATATTTTACGTTAAAATATCATTTCAAAATTCAGTTACTAAATTGTGTGTGTTTGCATCATAATAAAACAGTTCATAATAAAAATAAAACGATATGGCGCATGCGCGTTGAGTGTGACTCAGTGGCGTAAGATCTAAATAAAATTCGAAAGATAAATAAATGTGTACTTGCCCGAAAAGTAAATGTAAAAAAAAACTAAAATATAAAACTAACATTTATAAAAAAAATCTATTAAAAGTTTAACTTAATATAACATAAAAGAAATATTTACACACACACACACACACACACACACACACAAACACACACACACACACACACACACACACACACACACACATATATATATATATATATATATATATATATATATGTGTGTGTGTGTGTGTGTGTGCGCGTGTGCGTGTATAAAATATATAAATAAATAAAAATATGAACTATTTCTCCAAGAAATAGTTCATATTTTTAAAGTTGATTTAAAAAATAATAACATTAATTATACTTTCTAAGATTTTTTTAATATTCATTATAATATTTACTATCCCATAACTGACGACTCAACAGTTAATTTTTACAGTAGCCAAAAACTTAAAGATACCATTTTTAGGAAAAATGTTCTACATTTTAACTTTTCCTATCTCTTACTACGTATTTCTTCAACTTTTCTCTGATGTTAAAAAGGTAAAGTATCAAAATACTCTCTCACTCGATCAAAATTTATATTTAAATGCTTGTTTAGCTGGACTAGATGTTTTAAAATTACTCTGATTATAAACGACTCTGATGAATTAATTAAATTGAGTAAAAAAGTTACGATATGAGGCCTAAGGGAACCCAAATCATTCCGTGGGTGTCACAAGAGGCGACCGAGGGAAATGAAGTGATGAGCAACAGCATCTTCCTGATAACAAAATTAAAAAATATTAATAAACTACGGTTGTCAAACCACCTGCAAAGCGGGTAAAATCATACCTGTGAGACAGACTATGGTTGCACAGACAGCATTGGACTTTTGATAGTCTGTAGAAGACCCCAGATAGTGACGACTGGCCATTTCTCCTGTAGAAGAGATCTATTATAATTAAATTTCACCATTAAATTTTATTTTATTTCATAAATTTTATTTTATTTTATTTGCAGTGTGTACGATATATTATTGGATCATTATCTGACAATTTTTTTATAGGACAAACGAGCACACAGTCCACCTGATGGTAAGCGGTTACTGTGGCCCATAGACATCTACATATATTCTCGTTTGCGAATCAAAATGCAGATGCATTGTTACCCGTGAGGACTAAGAGGAAACGTCTCTTTTCCAGTAAAAAGGGTCTCCGGTTCTCTACACTCACCATACGAAACACAGCAGCATTAAGCTGCTATTTTACGCTGGTATTCTGTGAGAGCGTGGTCCTTCCCCGGTCGAGCTGACCCATTCGTGCTACAACTGTACTATTAATATAGCTGTGGGTTTGTTCTACCACGTGCATCAATCAATAAATGAATTATTATCACAAATTGACTATAATGGGCTTATTAAGGAAGAAAAGGTTTTCTTAAAGTTCCTCCTGCTCAAAATTCCAAAAGTTTATTAAACAAAGTTTGTATAAAAACGATTATTATAATATTAAGGAATATATGGATGTTAATAACCCCTGGGAATGAGGTGATCGCTAACAAGCTATTTCTAATTTGTTTTGTGTGGTTCATTGTGACTACATGATTGTAAGCTGTTATTTAAAAAAAAGTTCTGCTGGATTTCTTGCTGGTTCTTCCCAGGACAGAGGTTTTTTTTTCGAACCAATGGTAATCAAACAAAAGAGTGACTTTCAATAAGTATTATTTATAATCTATATTGAATAGAACATTTTCTGTTTCTGTTTATGATTTTTTAAAGAAATGAAATCTAGTCTTACTAAAATAAGTTAAATATGCTTATTTACAATATTTTACAAACATAATAAATTTGAAATTTTTGATAGTTTTATTCATCTAGCCGATCGCCAACACAATAACACCTAATATTCCATTAGTCGACTTATACGACATGCTACAAAAGTACACAAATAAGTTGGTATATTCTTTATTGTTATAGGCCCACAATAAACATGGGACCTAACAAACTAGAATATGATTGAGGATAAAAGAAGTGCTTAATAAATAATTATTACTGATTTATGATATCTGCACGCGTTCTAATGACCATGTCATTACCAAAGAATGAATCACTCATACATTGCGCCTTCTGGTAAATCAAATGTTAAATTTAGTATAACAAATTAATAGTTATCTTTACGATTGTAATATTAAAAAAAGCAAATATTATGTACTAGTTTCTGGATATGGCACATAAAAAGAACATTGTACTCAGTCAAATACAAAGTAAGCTTTAGTAAAAATCTTGAGAAAAGGTGTATCTCAATGTATCGCAGAGCAACGATTCAAATGGGACCGCACCATTTCTCGCGGCATAAAAACCTGTACCTCACTAGGTCAGTCGACTGGGCGGGACTAGTGATGAGCATTCATACGGATGTCGATACAGGTTGTTTTTTTTAAAGATGAACCGGAATGTTGCTTGTGGTATGCTTAACTATCGTTAAGGAATTATAGTAGGTAGCTGTGATATTGACGCGCGATGTTGAAGAATAATAATAATTTCTTTAATATGTGTTATTACTTTAGTAAAAGTATTCATCTGATGTTAAAAGTGACAATCATATGATTTTATACTTTAACACATACAAATTCACTTAAGAGGATTGTGAAATGCCGATACGCAGCTCGAGTAGGTATTTTCAAAAATGCCATCTGTTTCATATCGTTCGCTCTGTATGCGATAGAGAGAGTTGTAAGTCTTGGCAGCAATTGCCTACATTACCTTTTTGAGAAAATGTTTCGGGCGATAACTTTTTCACCCCCCTAAACCTTAACCAAATGAGACCAGTTTGGTCTCATTATATTAACGTACGTCTCTACGTTTCTCTATTTTAGTAATTTAGTTCAGAATAATTTAAAAAAAAATGCGCGTGGAAGTTTTTAGACCAAAAATATAGATATTTAAATACTAATAACTTATATCTTACGTAATATTTCTATAAAATAAAAATAAAACATGCGTGAGTGTCGTGGAACACTCGGTTGGAACGTTATTGACTAGCTGTTTCCCGCGACTTTGCCAGCGTGTTATTTGGGGTTTTAATATTTTTAAGCGCGGAAACCTTATTCTTTTTCTAAAATAAAATTAGCCTAAGTTACTCCTTATGACATTAGCTATCTGCCAGTGGAAATCCCGTCAAAATCGGTCCAGCCGTTTCGGAGATTAGACGGAACAAACGGACAGACAGACAGACAAAAATTTTAAAAATTGTATTTTTGTTATAAGTACCGTATTACCGTATATTTCATATATATTTAGTAAAAATCAGTAATTTTGACATTACAAACGGACACTTCAATGTTATTTATTTGTATATAAATTAACAAATACAAATAAATGAATTACTAGTGTCTATTAAAATGAAGCGTCATTTAAAATAAAATAATATTTATTTCATGGCAAGATAAGAAAAAGTGCGAGGGAGATGGATATAGTTTTTTGTCGCCTAGCCCCATCCGCCAAATCCGTAAAGTCCAATAAGGAACTTCGTTCCAAAACATACGGGCCCAGTTTTCCATTATATCTCCAACATTTCGAAAAATTGTGAAAATTGGACTATGTTTACGGGGGAAAATTTTATAGCTTCACAATCCTCTTAACGAATGAAGATATAAGTAAGAAGTTATAAGTAATCGTTAAGTACCGTATGATGATAAAATATCAACTAAAATGGCTTTATTTGCTGCTGGGTAAAGGCATCTTATTTTAAGTGTTTTTTTTTTATAGAATAAGGGCATAATAAAAATGCGTCGTTAACCCTGAGGAAAAAGATGGAATCGTTTCTAGTAAAAAGTGTGTCCGGTTCTCTTTACTAACCATACGAAACACACCGGCATTAAGTTGCTATTTTACACAGGTATTGATATTGCGCGGTCCTTCCCTGCTGGAGACGACCCATTCGTGCTACAACTGTTATGTAGCTGCGGCACGGCTGTACCACGTATAGTCTAGGGTTACTAGAGGTAATCTGCCACGCTATGTTGAAGTAATGATCTTAATATGTTCTCAAAATATTGTTCGAAAAATTTATAATATAATAAATTTATAACATAATTTAAGACTTTACATAATTTAATATAATATTAAAATTTATGTATTAAATTATGGTATATTTTTTTTATTTGAGTAGGGTTTTCATTAGATCTTAAGCCCAATTATTGTTAAGATTCTTTATCATTTGTTCTGGGATGAAAATTTTTAAGATATGCCTTTTTAAAACCCGCTGTCAAAAGTTATCGTAAGAATAAATATAATACTAATAAAGTTCTTTTAAAACAGAATTACAAATTTTCCTTTTTTTGTGGGCAATATTACAAAATAATTGGAGGAGTATGGTTACAACTACAATTTTAGTTATGGCTCATAATTGGTTTGGTTCGACCGGGAAGAGTCCACGCTTTCACAAAATACCATCGTAAAAATGGAGCATACCGATGTTGTAACTTGTATTAGAGAGTAACAATTACCGGAGGCTTAATAAGAAGCAATTTAGTTTGTGATGTCCCGAAGTAACTATAGTTCAGTTTTTATTTTTATTTACAAGTTATATTTGTCACATAAAGTATACTTCGTCACGATGAATTTAAATTTTGTCGGTTCATTAATAAACATTTATTACGAATAAAATATGGATATTTTTTTGTTAATTAATTTTAACATCTTTGTGAAAAACTGGCATACGATAGAAAACGCTATTTAAAAACAAACATTGACATTTCGTTGTTTGACCTTGAAAAGAACGGGAATTTGAATTTAAAATGTAGCGCATGAGGTTAACGACAGCTATCATCGATTTCACGATTTATTTGGAAGCGATGTAGATCAGAACCTTTTGGATTTCAATCATACACATTTATATTCAGAGAGAATCTATAACGGGACCAGATAGCCTCACAGATGGCATCGCATTATAAGGAAGTTGATGAGGTCTGCCTGGCCTGGCTGCATTTTGATTACGACCAAAACTTCGAATAATAAGCTAACGCCGTTACCGTTACAAAAGTCCATTGCTGAACATTCGCCTCCCACATAGATTGCCTAATAGGGGAGATATTTGCTATAGATGCCACGTTTGGTAAGCGGGTTGGCAATTATAGTTTTTTTGGTCGTTAGGAAGACGCTGCTACCCATCTCCTGATTCGTTTCCCCTTGTCGCCTCTTACATCACCCACAGGATAATATGTGGATATTCTTACACCCCCGCCACACGGTAACTACGCAGATGATATTATTTGTGATACTCATCCTTACTTAACGTTGCATGATGTAATCTACTATAAAAATATAAATCATCGTACGTCACCCTCATAAGCCAGTAAATAATTCATAGCCAAAACTGAGTTTCTCTGAAGCTTTTATTATTTGTCACAATTTTTGCTCTTGCCAGGTGGAATTACGGTATTTATTAAAACTCTAAGACTGGCAAAAGAAAGAAGTTTCAGAGATGCGAGAGGTCTGTTATCGATAACAGGCTTGCTAGACGTGGTGGTTACCACAATTCGTTCTTAAGACGGGAGAGCCCCATTTCAAGTAGTGAATTGCTTGTTGGTTCAAGGAACGGAAGGATCAGGAAGGTTAAGTAGTCATCTTATAAACAATATATTATTAATATATTGTTTATAAGATGAAGACACGATTTAGATGATGCCTTGGAGTTTTAATAAATACCGTAATTCCAGCTGGCAAAAACAAAAATTGTGAAAAATCATAAAAGCTTCAGAGAAGCTCAGTTTTGGCTGTGAATTATTTACGGGCTTATGAGGGTGACGTTTACGATGATTTATATTTTTAATTAAGTAAGTTGTAGTGTTGGTACCGACTTTGTTATATGGCAGCGAAACCTGGGTATGCCAGAAGAAGCATAAAAGCAAGTTGAATGCAGTGGAGATGCGATCTCTTCGTAAAATGTGCGGCGTTACCATGGCCGACCGAAAGCGAAACGAAGAGATTCGCAATATGGCAGGTTTGAAAGATGACCTTATCACAAAAATTGATAAGGGCGTGCTTCGGTGGTTTGGGCACGTTGAGCGAATGAGTGAAGACCGAATGGTGAAGAAAATATATAGCGCGAAAGTTAATATTAAAAGGTGTCGAGGTAGACCGAGACTAACTTTCGAAGACCATGTGAGCAAATTGCTCGAAGAGGGTAGGGTCAAGAGTACTCGGATACCTAGACGTGCATGTATGAAGAAGATAATGAATCTGAAAGAAGCGAAAGAGGTATGTAAGGATTGTGACACTTAGCGATCTGTTCTCTCTGGCTACCCCGTCAGGGATTGTGCGTGAAGATAAGTAAAGTAAGTTGCAAAATGAATGAAAAGATAACATTTAGTTAAATTGAGAATATTAGGTTGAACCACTTATCTTAAGACTTTGGTAGATAAACGTAGTAGGCGTTTTAAAAATTTAAAACCATTACAAGTAAGAGCAATAACGTAAAATTAGAAGAAATAGGATAAAATAAGAATTAGAATCCCATAACACTGCATAAACAACAAATAATCAATAAATATATACTTAACATAAATAAAATGAGAAGGGAATTCCCGTCACTAAAGCTAAAAACCATAAGCAATCATTTGCTCGAATTCACGCGAGTCATTCTCATATTTTGATTAATTTACATTCTATATGTTTGATTTATTAAAAATTCATACGCTATGGTATATTCATACGTTCATTGCGTTCATAAATTTTAATTATTGATTGGATAGAATGTTGCTTAATTTCACTTCTTGCTTTAATCTTCAAATTGCCAATACGGAACGTAGCTTTTATTAGATTGCAATACTAACATTTGGCAGTGTGTGTGTGTGTGTGTGACACTCAATACATAACCGTTCACTTGAGGCTCATACTACGTTCACGTCTTAGCCACTGTTCACCTGTACTGTAGTTGATAATGGTACAATTACTAAGTTAATCATATTAAGGATTAAAAATGGACTTAGGTCTTTGAGGACTTCTGTTTACTTGTGAAAATTGATTTCTTGAGAACTGATTAAAACGTGTGTATATCTATGTGTTTACATATAGAAATCTTTATATTAGACATATAGTTCTTGTTAGTATGCGAAACTCTGTGAGAATATCGTCAAAATAAATCGTACTTAATTAATTCATTAAATAGTAAATAATTTTTTATAAGTTTTACTTTAAAAAATTTTTAGTTTTCATTTATTATCCTACGTAAATAAAAAAATGTTCTCAAAAACAAAGAATAATTTTTCTTAATATTATAAATAATTCTTATTGAAAACTATTTACTTTAATCACATTTTCGGAAAAATCTCTGTTCTGAGAAGAAACAGTGTGGTTTTGAGTAGTAACGTAGCAGATAACAATAAGAATTAGTTCATTAGTAACGTAGTAACATACTATTCTTGTTGTCAAACATAAGAATAAACGCTACTCCTACTGTGATAGCAGCCTTAATATAACTTTCACAATCTCCGAGGAAAGGTCAAATATGCTTGTGTATGTGTGCGTTCAGTTGACGTGTATCTGTGTGAATGTAAACACATGGATGAGCGCTAGTGATTCAATATTATCGACTTTCTAATTTTTCGGTTTGCATAGCTTCATCTACGGATAATTAAAAGGGAGTTAGCAACACTCTTTCCTAATAACTTTTGTAATTATACGAGTATACGCTTTGTATTTGTCGGCGTAGTGGCGATGTAAGGATATTCACTAACCCATATCATCTTGCAAGTGTCGTAAAAGGCGACAGAGGATGGACAAATCAGGAGATGTGCAGCAGCATCTTCTTAATAGCGACTAAAATAAAAAAACTGTGGTTGCCAACCCGCTTGCCAAGCGTGGCAACTATGTCAAACATCCCCACTGTGAGGCAGTCTAGTTTCTGTGATGTTAGTGCTGTTAGCCTTTTCGTTCTTACAGCTTCATCAATCTATGGGGGAGGCCTATGTTCAGCAGTGGACTTTTGTAACGGCAACGCTAACGCTGTATAGTGGCGGAATATGAATATCGACTACCCCATACCATCCCATGGGTGTCGTAAAGGCGACAGAGAGAAATTAAAAGAAGTAATGGGCGGCAGCATCTTCCTGATAACGACTGAAAATAATAAAAAAATTGTAGTTGCCAACCCGGCTACTAGGCATGGCAACTCTGGAAAAATCTCCTCTATGTGAGCAGCCAGCGTGGGGAAGGCCTTGTTCAACAGTAGACTTTGGTAGGTGGTAATGAATTAATGGAAAACTATAAGGAAATATGTACCCTTTAATAGATTTTGATTTTACAATATTTTATGTTGAGTTAAATAATTTATTACACTTACAAATAGAATAGTAAAATATTTCTTAGTAATTTTATATCAACAGGCTTAGTGCACTCGCCGGCCGTCTTTTAGAAAATTATATACAAAATATCTTATGTAGCTAACTTATGTGTATATAAACAACGTCATGTATACGCAGTCTTAAAATTATATAATATATATAATTTTAATATAATATTATATATATTAACATATAACAAATATACATATTATATAATATATATATTTGTATATGTATGCAGGTTACTCAGAACCGTGCTTGGTTGGTCTTTGTTTAGTAGTGGACATGTAAACGGTCAAAATGAAAAAATTGGGATAGTCCATACCACAACTTATAATATGCCGTTTCTTTTTGTATTTTGTATTTACCTATTAGTAATAAATATTCATTTTATTACAATAACTAGGGACAAGGCTTCCTCTAGATGTGATGAGGTCTCTTATTATAGCGTCATTTACTCGTATCTTTTAGGATAATCATGAATAAACATTTATTTAATAGATATTTAGATTTCACAAATAGTCTAGTTTTTCGTAATGCCAAGCTGTCCATCGGTTCACGAAATTTTATTACAATCGATTCAGCTATTCCACACATACCGGATAGACAGACAGACAATACTTATAAGAATAGTTATTGATGTCTTTGGCATGCAGATTATCCCATGAGCTTAATAAAACTCAATTATTTCTATGTGTCAGACAGTCATTTAAATATCACAGCTATTGTAATAAGTATAATAATATGAAGAAAGCATAACTATAGTATAGTCAAAAATTTCAAAAGAATCGGTAAGTAAAATCGTTACCTAGTCACTGTGAATAACAGATACACATTACGTTTTGGGGAAGTGAGTATTATTGTGACGTAATGCCTATTATCCGAGTTCTCAAACGTATTTCCTTTGCTTTGTAGTTACATCAACCGTTTGTAAAGGTTATGACGATAATTTGACATAGTTATTTGATTGTTAAATGTACGTTTCTCGTTAGAAAATGGGTTTAATAATCGAATTCAAAGTTACGTAGACCGACTAAAATTACCGTTACTCTTCAAGAAGCAAGAATAAAAGAATGTACATACTTTTATTGTACACCATAAAACATGGTAGGTTTATCTATAATAAAGGTATAGATAAAAGGCGTATATTACTTACTGTAGAAATAAAATGAAATAAATACGTATTTTATAAATTATTAACAAATATGTATAATAAATTTTATATACAAAAGCATTAATATATACATATACAATATGAATAAATAAATTACCAAACTCCACAAAAGTACTAGTATCACTATTAAAAAAGTAATCCTTAATTTCATCACAATAAAATCGGAAAATATTTGCATTAGTATTGTTTTGTACGAAATATTGAATGGCCGAGTATACGCCCACGGCGACGATTCGTTTTTGTTGCTTTTCATTGTCAACCCGAATTATTCCGTTGATGTACAAGGGACTCTACTACTCTCTTACGTATAAATAAAACGGGTGAGTGCTATTTTTGCAACTACTCTTATGCTATATACTACCTACGCGGTTACCATAACAGCCTATCAAAAGTCTACCCCTGAACTAAGACATCACCCGCCAGCTGGGTTGGCAACCGCCAAATAAACAGGAAGATGCAACACACACAAGATTGCTCTTACGGCGCGTCATCCTGTGCTGCTTTTAACATTCAATTCGAAATGTATCATCGTGTTCGAAGTTCATCATCACCGTCATCATCATTTTCATCTCAATTTTGTTTTATAGGATACAAATAGATGCTTCATCAAAATGTCATTTGGTTTGGAATGTTTATGCTTACTTAATAGTAGGGCAAAAGATGATAGATTCAGCTTTTAGTTAGGAAAATACAATTATTGTATTGGTAAAAATATAGTGACATAATTTAAAGCTTTCTGTTTCTGTTTCTGCCCTCAAGCTTATATTTAAAAGCTCCCCGGTTCGAGCTCGACAATAGATTTTTCTAATAAAAATAAGAGTATTAAAGCGTTATTCGCAAAATATTATATATACGTATACAATAAATTTTTACAAACAAAATCCAATGTAATGTAAATTAATAAGAGTATGAATTTCATTGTAAGGTAATAACTTATATTTACACCTAGTTTAATTTATTTTTGAATGCCGTAGTATAAATGGATATCGACAATGTCAAATATTATTATGGACTTTAGGAAGTGCATGACCACAGATAATTCAGCGATGGCGACTAGTAACCGAATAATCGATCAAGGTTTTATAAAGGTCATTTATTTACGTGTCGGTAACCACGTTGGTTTCCTGGTAAACTCAATTATATATAAATAACTTTGTTAATTAATACCTAGCCAAATAAGTTCGAATTTTTCAGTCGAGGTACTAGAAGGTGTAGTATGTTTGTGAGATGTCATTTCGTACTAGTTGTACTTCAGTAAATTACGCGTAACTTATGTGTATTTACGTGGCAGAGCCACGCTGTAGCTATATATATAGCTGCAGGATAAATGTATAGCACAATAACGCGTGTGTAATAATAGTGTTTCGTATGGTTAGATCCTATTTACTGGTTAATGTGCATTCCATCGTAGTCTTCGTGGGTAACAACTCATCTGAGTTTTGATTCTAAATTCATGATAGATGTCTAGGGGCCACAGCATCCACTTACAATCAGGTGGAGTGTATGCTCGTTTGTCACCCTTATCCTATGAAAAACATGAAGGAAACAAACCGAATTAAATAAGTTCAAATTTACATTCAATTGTGTAATTCTTTTAGGAAATGCGTAGACAAATCAATTTTTAATTGCAGAAGTTTAGTAGAATAAGAAAACTTAAACAGCGCTTATTGAGCAAAAACTGTAATAATCTTAGTGAGAATATGAGGTCATAGTCATGAAATTATTGTATTGCAATCAGTTCATAATAAATTTGCAAAACTTTAGATTATTCGAACATCTGGAAGTGGGTGTAGACTAAATTAAAATATTCTATTACGTTCATTTATCTATACATAAATACGGAGAGAGAAGATAATACGCGTAATAATGTTTCCATTTTTAACTTAGCTATCCCAATATGGCAAAAGAAAAGAATGAAATTATGTACATGAAATTGCAAACGAAATACGTGAACTTTTGCTTTAAATATCAATCCTAGTACCTAACTTCGTGGCAAGACACTTTTTCTACCTAGGAGTCTGGTTGGGTAGGTACCAATCTCTTACCTATTGCTACCATCAAATATTAGTGCGTCCACTGTTACGTTCCGATCTAAAGAGATAGCCAGATAGTACAGATAGCCAGTAATATTAAAGGCCGTGAGGCACCTTAGTTCTTAGAGGTAAAATGCATCTGTAGCTTTCTTTGTTTTAAGTTGGCTGTAGGTATTCATGGATTGTAGGAGCCGCTGTTTTATAGGATAGGGAGACAAACGAGCACACAGTCCACCTGATGGTAAGTAGTTGCTGTGGCCCATTGACAATCTACATCTATTCTTAATAAAGTATCAGATGCGTTGTCACCCGTGAGGACTAAGAGGGAATGCCTCTTTTCCAGTAAAAAGGGTCTCCGGTTCTCTACACTCACCATACGAAACCCAGCAGTGTTAAGCTGCCATTTTACGCTGGTATTCTGTGAGAGCGTGGTCCTACCCTGGTCGAGCCGACCCATTCGTGCTACAACTATACTACTAATATAGCTGCAGCATGGCTCTACCAACACTTACTATCAGTTAGACTGTAAGATCGCTTTAACTTGGTTTACCCAAGTAAGATATTAGCAGGGGCAACTTTTACTTCTTTTTTGTAAAAATTAAGGTGACAAATAACGCAATGGTAAGCTACTACAGCCCATGGACACTTGCATCCTACTTTAAACAAAGCGTTGTGGTGGCATTACATGAAAGCTTCGACATGAATTTCGCTGGGTGATATTTGTGTTTGTATTCACGCGTCATGTGCGTTTTGTACGTGCCATAACTCGTATTTTGCGATGTGAATGTTTTGAAGAAACTATAACGGGTTGTGAGATAAACTTTAAAGAACGTTTACTTTCTTTGAGTCTAACATACACGTAAAAGCCTTTTGTAGTATAAGTTGATAACGTTTTATCACTATATACCCTAGAGGGTTGTGTAGCTTCTGTAGAGCTTATGTAGAGCTATGCTATACTATCTATATATAGCTGCAGCACGAATGGGTTTGCTTCAACTGGAGTAGGATCACGGTCTCACAGAATATCAGCGTATACACAACATAATAATAATGTCCTCAGGGGTTATAACGCATATTCTGCATTTTGATTCTTAATCGATGATAGATGTATATGTAACTTTCCATCAGGCGGACTATGTTTTTTTATAGGATAAGGGTGACAAACGTTCACGCAGTTCACCCGATGGTAAGTGGTTGCTGTGGCCCATAGTCATCTACATCTTCGATTACGGAATCAAAATGCAGATGCGTTATCACCCGTGAGGACTAAGATGGAATGCCACGTTTCCAGTAAAATGGGTCTCCAGTTCTGTACACTTACATATGAAACACAGTAGCATTAAGCTGCTTTTTTACGCTGGTATTCTTTGAGAGCGTGGTCCTTCCTAGTCCATGTCCGTAGTTCTAGTTCCTAGTCCATCATCAATCCATTCATGCTACAACTATACCAATACTATAGCTGCAACATGGCTCTACCACGTTTAAAACGTGCTCGTTTGTCATCCTTATTATTAACCATGTGCCGTTTAGGAGTCACGTAAGAATATCCACTACCCTTACTATCGTAAATCAAAATAAAAAAATAATTCGATTGCCGGTCCACCAGCCTAGTTTGTTCACTATGGCAACATCTAGACCCGGAAGAATTATTTGTAGGCCATACAAAGCCTTGTTTCGTACGGGATTCAAACCCGCGGCTCCCAGCGCAACAACTCATTGCTAAGCCATTGCCACGGAGCCATCAAAAAAAAAAGTAATCTATGTGCTTGGCTTATGTTCAGAGTAGACTTTAATACAATGCGGTGAGTTTGCAGCAGTTCAATCACTAGATGGGTTTGAACGCAGAAATTACACGCAGAATCTATATCCGAGTTTTTGTGTGGAGTTCCTGATATCTTTCTTGCGCCCCGAAATGTCTCACAGAAAACCAGCGTAAAATAGCAGCTTAACGCTGCTGTGTTTCGTATGGTGAGTGTAGAGAACCGGAGATCCTTTTTACTGGTAAAGAGGCATTCCATCTTAGTCCTCACGGGTGACAACGCATCTGCATCTTGAGTCTTTATTGAGGATAGATGTAGATGTCTATGGGTCACAGTAACCACTTACCATCAGGTGGACTGTATGCTCGTTTGTCACCCTATCCTATAAAAAAAATGTTTATTTTATTAGATATTGATAATGTACTCAGTTTCATGCAAAACAAAAACTGAAATATGTATAAATTATTTCTGGTTGAGCTACACTACTGCGAAGATTCGCGCTCTCACAGAACACCAGCGTGAAATAGCAGCACGGTGTTGCTGTGTTTTTATGGTGAGTGTTCAGAAACGTAGATCCTTTTTACTGGTAAGCAGACATTCCATATTAGTGCTCAAGGGTGACAACGTATCTGCATTTTTATTCTTAATCGAGTATAGATGTAGGTGTCCATAGCTCACAGCATGCACTTAGTATAGTAGTAGACCTTGGTATTTGCATTATCTAAAATAACTATAAATATGATTTAACTAAGAAGCAGTTTTTTAGTTTTTAACGAGGAATCCGGGTTCGATCCCCGCCGGCACCAATGAAATTGTTAATTGCAATTTTAAGTGCTGATTTACCACGTGCTCTGCGGTGAAGGAAAACATGCAAGTCTGAGAAATAAGAAAAAATATTTCTAAGACAAGTGAAGTCCGCCAACGCATTAGGGCATCGCGCCGGGCGTTTCCTTGCACTAAAACCCTCTCAGGAATGAGAGGAGGGCTGTGCCCAGCACTGGGACATATATAAGCTGTAATTTTTACTTTAATAAGAACTTAACAGACACTTAGTTTTTCAACTACATAAAATGGAACAAAACACATTACAAAATATGCTCTCATGTTAGCAACATGTTATGACAGATGTGTGTTATTAAAAATAGATTGCGCTAATCTGAGTAAGCGTTATTTAACCGATTGTGAAGTGGAAGCTGTAATTAAGAATGATCTTGCGGCATAGCATTCCGTTCGGCTTTGGTGCGGGCGCAGTCGCGCGTGGAGCGTAGTCCACGCGCGTGGGAAACGTGCGGCTACTGTCACATAATTTTAACGGATTGATTACGTTTAACTTTCGCTTAAGTGGTGTTTAAAAATCTTCACGCTAATATCATTCATCCATTCATTTAATATAACCAATCAAAATTCTACTGATGAACATAGGCCATACGGAGGATATACGTTAGTAATTGTTATTATTACAGTCCATTACTATCTTAAAATCTATACAAATAAATAAAATTGAAGTGTCTGTTTGTAATGTCAAAATTACAGTTTTTTACTAAATGCATATGAAAGTAAATACGGTACCTATAACTAAAATACAATTTTTAAAATTTTTGTCTGTCTGTCTGTTTGTTCTGGGTAATCTCCGAAATGGCTGGACCGATTTTGACGGGACTTTCACTGGCAGATAGCTGATTTCATAAGGAGTAACTTAGGCTACTTTTATTTTAGAAAAAGAATTAGAGTTCCGCGCAAAAACATAAAAACCCTAACACGCGAACGAAGTCGCAGGGAACAGCTAGTTAAGTAATAAAATCAAAACAATAGAACCTACAAAAGAGTATTACCTCAAAAATGGTACATACAAATTACAATATAGCTTATACTGTGAATTTGATCCTTAGTAATACAGGTTTTCTTTAATAAAACAGAGCGCTGTGTTCTGAACAATAAGTAAGGATTAATTAATGGAGTTAAACAGTAACTGAACCTTTTTTAGTCTGTAAAGAGTCTACTGGTATCGGTCCCTTTTAACGTAGGGAAAAAATTATCCTAATTGTCATGATTCGATTGATGATTGTGAATACATGACGTCTCACAATTTTGACGATGTATCTTTTCTGGTGAAAATAGTAAGTTGTAAAATCGTCAGCAATCGGATAATATGATTCTTTCTAGCAATTCCCTAAGTCGCCTCTTATGTCTCACGCATTACGAGGGCGACACTGAAAGTTTTTAGAACTGGCCACTTGTAAACGATATAATAAAATATAAGTTCAAATTTTGAAAGTGGAACTCTTTGCCAATATTATTATGTAAATATTGGCAAATTTAAAAATAAACTATTTTATTAATTTGTCATTTGTTTACGATTTGGCGGCAAAGTGAAAATTGTCTATGTCACGCGAGCAACGATCACGTGGTATAGCAGTCAGAGTACATGTTTGTCTCGCTTTTTGAACCCAAAAAAAAACATGTACCTTGGTGAAGTAAATAAGTGTCATTTGTGTAAAATGATTAATTTTTAGCTTTCGGCTGTAAAGTCTACCTCAGATTTTCAGGGGGCACTTAGGATTTTGTGATATGCTCTTCGTAGTTTTAAGAAATTTGCAACAGTCCTCAAAAGTTTTCTACGTAAGCTAAATCGACTAAAAGAACATTGTGTGAAGCTGTTATGAATATTTTAGTATCTAACAATGTAGTTAGCATTTGCTATTTGAATTTCTTTTTAATTTACGTAGATAGTACAGATTTAGTGTATTTTTAAAAAAAATCTTACGTTTATTTTTAAAACTAATTGGATATAAATATTTTTAGTATTAGAAATTTTATTACTTTTACCGAATTATAATATTCTTCGTTCTTATATTTGTGTTAAACCATGAACTTCACTTTTACCAAATTTAAAATTCCAATCACGAAACGGGCACGATGATTCGAGATCGTATCTCCGCTTAAACAAATTGATACGTCGACAAAGGAGTAGCTTGGGTAGGAGCGGCGGTGAAAGTGAATTCCACCTGTCTACGTGGGCAGAGAGACGCGATAAGTAGGCCCTTGCGAATTCTGCCGCAGGCAATGATAGCCTGTGATACTACGGTAGTACGTGTCGCTAGTTTCATTTAAAAATGTTTATTTTTTTTTATAAAACTGAAGTGACAAACGAACGGCTTAAGAGAATCACACCCCATTACATTCCGTGGTTTTAGTCAAAGGCGACTATGCGATATGCCAGGAAGATTATTGGCTTCTGATAACTGGTGGTATCACCAAACCGCTTGCACCAGACGTAAAGTACCATCTGCATCTCTAATCGGTCTGCCGACCATGGTTATTTTCGAAAACCCTCCCTACTACGTGCCTATGTCTTGCATTGGGATTTACATATAATACGATGATGAAGTAAACGAATAATCATGATGTAATATTTATATAAATAAATAAATTGTAATAGAGCACAGATATTTTTAAAGTTAAGTAGGTATGTAGGTTATAAAATGAGCGATTGACACGCATTTTCTTTAAGCAAGCATATTATTACATAAGAAACCGACGTTGGTTTGGACTCGTGCTAACGAATATTATATCACAATGACAAAAAATTACGTCTCTTTCGTAAATGCAGGTGGCTATAGCAATTTACAGGAAGCAATTTGAAGTTCAACGATTTGTGTTTGGTATTTTAAAATCGTAGACAAAAAACGTCAACATGCGTTTATTCAATTACGTATTATTTTGTTTTTTGTTTCTTTATAACTTTGTAATTGTTGAACTTGTAACAATGTTGGTTACCTTTACCTCAGAATTTAGATGTGATCGTACGTATCGTTAATCATATACCTCCTTAGCCTGCGACTGCGTTCGCATGGTATCATATTTTTCGATTATTTTAAAGTTGAGTGAGTGATTTGATTCGGTTTGAAGCTTTATATTACATTACTTTTTAAACTAACCTACTGTTTTAACTCAAATAGTAATAGTATAGATTTTTTTTTAATTTTAAAAGATGTAATTTTAATTAATAGAATCAGGCGTTACTTTGCGGAAATCCATTGTATAAAAGCTTTTAAAAAATTTACTTCGCAAACATCCGCGCTATAAAATAAAATGATGTGTCTTACCTAGTATGAAGAGTACCTCCCGCCCTCCCTCAATTGCGTGCACTATCCCCGTCACCACTAATCCCAGCACCGCTACTCCCAACACCACTACAATAGGCAAGACACAAATTTTTTGTAATTTTATCAAAAATACCGGTCAAGTGCATGGCTGACTCCAACATAGTGTTTCGTACGTTTACGTAAGTGTTTTGTTATAAATTTAAAAAAAAAGTATGCACTAAGAAAATAAGACAAGGGAACTAAAGAAGGGGTTAACAATTACTCTTATTTATAAAACTATAGAGTTTCTTTGCTTGTAAACTTCAGTATAAGGAAGGAACGGTAATAATTCTTTTGCAGTAGCAGATTTTATATCGATAATTTGCGTAATAACATCTTTTTTATTCTTCTATAAATTAGCATTTATATTCTGTTATTAATAGTTTTTTTACCTTTCAGGTAAGTCCCTTCACCAGCACAAAACTGTTGACATTTCAAATAAGGTATTTAAACCATCAAATACTGTCACAATACCCTTATGCTCGTTACATTGCACGTTTATCGTGCTAAATATTACTAGCCTTTGTTGCTGACGCTTCAATGGACCTTGAAATGGCGACATTATAGTTTAGCAAGAATGGAATACATATGTAGTGTGTCATATTACATTGGACAAAAGACTTACTTTATTGAGCAAATACAAACCGACTTCAATATTTAAAAATATATTTTCCATATAATATGTATGTATCCTAAGTTGCAAAGAGTTAAAGCGCTGACTTAAAAATGACATCATGTGGAAATATTTTTATTTGTTTTAAAATCGGTTTTTACCTTCAAAAGTTCAACTATATTATCCTTTCGAGTGGTTTAAGGAATATCAAGTAAACTGTTACAACTAGAATGTCGCCTAAAATTCTACATTAAAATTTTCATCATCTTTCCCCCATTTTTGCAGCTTTAACTTTTTATCTATATAATATAAAAATAGAAGAAATCGGTAAAACATACATAAAAACAGAACGTCGGTTATAGAACTTTCGTAGTTTTTTTGAACTCGGTTAATAAAAAAGCTCTTAGAATGCGCGCCTTGCTAAAGGCGCGAATGCCTTGGTAAATTTTAGGTCCTGCATTTTTGGTTAGGTTGTTAAAGATGCTCTGACATAGACTTCAAGATATATCTGTGATTTTTGTTTACAATTCAAAAAGCATGTATAATAATTACATTAAATTAGCAACATATTAAATTTTAATCTCTATAAATACGAAGTATGACGATATTAATGAGGACTGTCCAAATAAACTGATAAAAGATATCAATGAGGAGTGTACAAATGCTAAAAAACTTTTATGTTAATTTATGAATTGCAAAACTCAATAGTCTTGTAAATATTTCTCATTACTAAATAATGTAAGTAAATTGTATTCATATACAAGAGGTTTATATCTATTACTTTTAAGTGATAGTAGTTTAATGATAAAAAGTAGGTATTGCGAAACTAAAAAGTTTCGGGTTCAAATAAGTCATTCTATTTTTGTCAAAACCCACTCTTAGGATCAGCATTCTCAGTCTAATTGGAATAGTTATTTATTTCAGTTATAATATTCATTATTTATCTAGATTGTTAGGTCTAGCAATATTAAGATTGGAAGAAGGTTATTCACCACATGAGAACTGTCAAAGGTGGTAAAGTTGTTTTCTTTTTTCAGACAGATTCAAACAGGAGAAGGCACTCAAATCGACTGTATGTTTTTCTTTATGTGTGTTACCTCATAACTTTTTACTGGGTAAACCGATT
This sequence comes from Parnassius mnemosyne, assembly GCA_963668995.1. Classification (NCBI taxonomy): domain Eukaryota; kingdom Metazoa; phylum Arthropoda; class Insecta; order Lepidoptera; family Papilionidae; genus Parnassius; species Parnassius mnemosyne. The sequence continues at coordinate 14,124,593 of CAVLGL010000092.1, read as the reverse complement.
TTGATCATTCTTTTTTTATTTGAATGCTGATGCTTCACATACGGTGCCATATAAATTGATTTGATCAAGGTCCGACCAATAGTTTTTGAGTTATTATTAATAATTTATATTGAAGTCGGTTGTACAAAATTTTAATTTTAAATTATTCAACTTCGTATTATATTATATTATCTATAATAAAAAAAGGAAAAACGCCAGCAGCACAGCATCATGTCCGATTACTTTCACGGCAAGTGAAAGCAGTACATTTCGTCATCAACCGACCGTTCGTCTCTCGATATTTGTCTTACGGGTCGTTAACATCAATAAGGATCATTTGATTTGTATGCGTTGTGTATAGTTTTCATTTGTTAAATTAAATGTTAGGCTAGGAGTTCTTTAAAATCGTTTATTTTACTCAGGCTGGGTGTTTTAATTTTAATATTTAACTGTTACTAAAATTATTTTTGATTAAAATAGGTAATTTAATGTCCTCTAGACCGAATTTCCGTTACGGCGCCCAGTCTCAACGGTGACTAGCTGTGAATGTGTGCACGCACAGGTGCACCTTATGTTCCCTTACTCTCATATTCCGATGGGATGATAATATGACACAAACAAAGCGAGACCAGGCGCAGGAACAATGGGTTTACTTGTTATCCGAGGCACGGGTATGAAACACCGCCAAGTTCCTGACTTTGGACTGATACTGGGAATTTCTTGACAGAAAAAAAACCAAAAACCGATTTTGGTCCGACCAAATTTTGGTTCGAGGATTCGAACCCGGGATCTCATGATCAGGATCGCGTTTGCGACCACTAGACCAATGGGGCAATCATAAGTAATTTAGTAAGCATACTTAAACATTTAATAAATCATACACAACAGAACTAAATGAGTGATACATGTGGTACTGCGATCGTCGACCCGTCTGCCAAGAATGACGTTAAGGCTAGTTCTGCCTACAACGGGAGACGTTCAAGTCTAGCCGTGGCCTTTTATCTTGATAAAGAAGAAGGTTAATAAGACCTTTGATAATTTAATTGAAAAAGTTCATTTTAAAGTGACTGCCTATATCTGTAATGAAATTAAATAAATTTATTTCGTCATTCGTCATTTCATGTCATCGTCAATGTAATTTTTTTTAAACTTACAAAATCTACTTTCACTTCGTAATGAGGTACCTCTGACCGTAGAAGAAACGGCAAGAGAAACTTCGCGGATATCCTTTTGCATAGCTTAAAAAGAATGGAAAACCATAACAGATCCATAGGTAACTGCAGCATGTTCTATGCCGTGCTCAAAACAGGGACTAATAGAAAAAAAGGGAACATTTTTTACCTAGCTTTTATCTAGCTAGCTTATCAGTTTTTATTACGTATGACGCATATGGCAACTATCTGCGATCATATTAAAGAGAAGTTGACGACCCGTCACACAACCACTGCTACAACGTTCTACTGCAGGGCACAGGCCTCATAGTATTTATGGAATGGTTTCTATGACAAGGAAGAGGCCTGTATGCTGCTCCAATGTACAATGGCAGACTTCACATAACCTTAAAATGTTCTATAATATCTCAAACATACAGGTTCCCTCACGATGTTTTATTTTGCCGCTGCAATTAAAAATACTACTAAAATAGCAAATAATAATTCCAATGACCCCGGTGGGAATCGAATTTGGTTTGCTAACGCACTCGGAGATTTACATTAAAATAATTACTTACATAAAACTATAACTGAATCGATATTGTATTAAAAACATATTTTTTTAATTGTTAGAACAACTTTCTTCACACTCACTTTACACATTGTTCTCGTAATAATGTGTAGACAGACAGGAACAATTTCGATTGCTTGGATAAGATAATGCACTCTATTAAGATACAATCTATGAATTCAAAGAATGGTGTTAGCAAAGCAATCTCCTACATAAGCTTCCGTCTTGTAAGGCTTGGTTCTAACTCGCGTGATGGAATCGCTTTGCATAACATGGTCTCTAATAATCTTGTAAGACTTGACTTACGGCAAGAGCAATTATGTTGGATATTACAATATTACAATAGTCTGATCGGACTTTGAAAAAGGATGACATTCTTAATTAGACTGCACGTTCTCTTTGTATTTTTTTTTATCATGAAACTTAAAGTGGCTACGGCAGTTTATGGACACCTGCAGTTCAAACAAAGAAGGGTGCAGATGAAATTACAAATTGATTATAAATTAAAAATGGTATGAATGTTACACGATATCTTTGCCAATTGTAAACCGATTTTAATAGCTATTTTTATCAAAAAGGTTACGCTTTAAGGATCCAAGTTACAGCCTATTTACGTCCCACTGCTGGGCACAGGCCTCTTATTTCTGTGAGGGTTTCAGGGCAAGGAAATGTCCGTCACGCTGCCTCAATGCGTGTTGGCGAACTTCGCGTCATCGAAATATTTTTTTTCTTATTTCTCAGACAATTAACGGGTAACGTTTAAAAAAAATAAAAAAATAAAATTAAAAATTTCATTTCTGCCGGCAGGGTCGAACCCGGGTTGCTTGCGTACTGTAAAATTTACAGCGAGCGCTTAACCCCTGAGCTACCACGGCTTCAAGGGTTGTTGTTCATATTCAAATTTGAATTAATAATTAGGACCTGATTTGAATTACAATGTTTTACGTGGTAGAGCCATGCTGCAGCTATATCATTAGTATAGTTGCAGCACGAATGGATCGGCCCGACCTGGGAATGATCACGCTCTCACAGAAAACCAGCATAAAATAGCAGCTTAAAGCTGCTGTGTTTCATATGATGAGTGTAAGGAACCGGAAACCCTTTTTACTGGAAACTAGGCATTCCATTTTAGTCCTCACGGGTGATAACGCATTTGCATTTTGATTTCGTAATCGAAGATGTGAAGTGGACTGTATGCTCGTTTGTCACCCTATCCAACAAATAGAAGGAATAAAATTTCTAATGCCATAACATGAGATTCTATAATATCTCAAACTTTTAGGTTACCTTGAGGTTGTGATTTAGCTTAGCTCACTCAGAAAGGTCAAACATTTTAAATTTTCCACTCCAAAAAATTAAAAATAATAAAATAATAATATCGATATAGTCGGTAATATGTCGGTTTTTACTGTTAATTTTTTTTGCATTGGTCAGCTCAAGCTGTTAAAGCAATATAATAATGTCCTCCAGACCGAACTTCGGTCTCGGCGGCCAGTCTCTGTTGAGATCAGTGATTGGCAGCTATCTACAAACCCAATAACTGATTTTGGCCTGACCCGGGATTCGAACCTGGGACCTCATGATCAGAAGTCGCGTTTACGACCAATATACCAATGACTGAGTCACGAACTTTAAAGCAATATACGAACGTTATGAAATACCGCTTTATCCGTTCTCATAACCGATATATGAAAGAAAACAATGTAATTTTCATGCGATAACAAAGCATATTGCAATGAGAAAAAATGTTTTGATTAATTAATAGCTCATGGATTCGTATGTCTTCAAGATTGTTGTTCAATGTAGAGTAGATACACGAGATACTATAACAAAAGGTCGTTTAATAAAAAGTTAATTATTTAAAATTCTTTATTGCAATTTTAAGTGCTGAGTTAGCACGTGTTAAGTGATTAAGGAAAATTGAATAAAACTATTTTTACGGATTTTATCGCGTTTAATTAACTTATTTTATATTCCCGACGTTTTGGTTGCTTTCCAGCAACCGTGGTCACGGGGGACTGAGGTGATTGACGTCCCGATGTCAATGTTAAACCGGAGTACCTTCAGCTTTTTTAATTAATAATTTTGGTCCGATCTCCGTAGAAGTTAATTAAACGCGATAAAATCTGTAAAAATAGTTTTATTCAATGTGTAGTGTTTGCGTAAATATAAAAAATCATTATGATTAAGGAAAACATCGCGAGGAAACCAGTACAACAAATCAGGCACATTAGGAACATCTGCACAGCAAGCACAAAACATTTCGGGGACATGTTAAGTCCGCCAACATGCACTGAAGCAGCGCAGCAAACAAATTGCTCTGTAATCCTTTTGGAAATGAGGGGACATATTACGCTGTATTAACTACTAATTCTTACTATAAGTTATTAATAAGAACTTGTTATTAAAAATAAATTATAAAAAATGCAATCGCACAAATCGACAGCGTTTTTATGGTTAAGGCAGAATTAGCGCTGTAGGTTACCTTAAGAAGTAGTGATTATATTACGTTATATTAACCTTTAGGTTACGCTGTGATATTACTTTATACTTTTACACCTATAATCAGCAGAGAACTTGATAGGCTGTAATGATGCTAATGACGATGATGAAAAGTCTAAATCGGTAACTACAACCTTTATTTCTTTTGTCATTGTTAATCTATATATGACTGCCTCAAAGAGGCATAGAGGTGTAGTGGTCGTAATTGCGACTGATTGATCGTGTGATCCCGGTTTCGAATCCTTGCTATTACAATTAAAATTAATTCTCAGTAGCAGCCTCTTGAAGGATTACCGTCCAATCGGACTATGAGAGTGAGGGAATAGAGAGTGCATCTGAGCTTTCACACCAACTCTTACACTTTCACTCTTGCACTATAATCCTGTCCCATGTAGATGACTAGTCTCGTTTAGGGTTTGACCGAAATTACATGTTTAAAAAAATAAAATTATACGTTAATTAATTATTGACTCTCAAATGATAATAATAATTATTACTTATTATCATTATCAGTTAATACACCATACACCTAGTGTAATTCTCTAACCTATTTTCTGCCACCAAGTAGCCTGCACTCTAACTTAGTCCTAAGGTGATAACAAATCTGTGGCCTTCTTGGTTGCAGATGAAGATGTTTGTGGGACTGCACTACACAATTACATTATCAAAATAGCTAACATCATCTGAACTTTTAGCTTTTTGTCATAAATAACCTTAGACTTTATAATGATTCTTTTAGAGGCAAGCTCATAACTAACCTTATGGTAAGCTGTCACTTTGCTTCATAGATTCATACATCCATTCTCAATTATGAACTAATAGTTCTTAAAGGTATGTTACCGCTGATGCTTTCTATATGTCGTTTCTATTTATTAAAAATTTTGCAATACAGGCAGTAGTTTTTCACGTAATTTACACAATGCACATAAAAATTCTTTGAGTTGGTCTGTAAGCTAGGAATGTAGTTAAAACTTGTTTTCTCGGTTACTTATAGTATGTGCTTGTGAAATGGAACCAATATCTTTCACTGATTACCAATTTTAAATAGTTGATTTAAGTAACAAACACCGTTGATGGAAATACGACAAACCGCAGTTCCAGCAAAGTGTCCTAACCACGAGTTGAGAAGCAAAACTTTACTTGAGAATTTAACTTACTATGCAAGGAATTACGTAGAATATGTTCTACTGTGAAAAATGGGGCGTCTCAGTAACGTAGTAGCGAAGCGTTTGGACGTCGTTTGAATTCCGCAAGGAACAACTATTTATATGGCCTGGAAACATTTGTCCCGAGTCTGTTCATGTGCAATATATATAACGACACAGGTTGTAATTCCAAGTGTGAAGAATGTAATATAGACTATTAAATTTATAGATATTGTCTTTTTTATAATGTCCAAGATTATTCTGAATAAAATTTAAAGGGTCCGGCCTTTTTAAATGTTATACACACTCTAAAATTAAATGAAGAATCTATTAATTTTTTAAACTTTTTCATAAATCTGAGAACGTAAATAGTTAACAGTTGATAATAAATCATAATGGAAATATCATTAGCGGGCTTAGTAGGAAGGATTTGCCATAATACTTGGTAGAACTCTATCATCTTTTTTCCTGTCACAGGTCGGAGTACTTTACATGAGGCTTCATACTCTGCAACCAAACAAAGAACCCTACTGTTTATCTGGTTGCCTTAATATTCATTATCTGTTATTCGACGTTTACATTTCGCTCGTTTACTGAGACCTATTATTTTAATGACTTCAATCGTATCCGCTTATTGTTGAATAATAGCATAGAGATCGAAATGAATCGAAGAGTGATAAACAAGTACACATACAACCTGATCTCAAGAGGATGCTGTCGTGTACTGAAACTTACATTTATCCTTGGATAACTATAATGGGAGGGCTATGATGGAATGGCTCATTATCATTCAAAGGGTGATCCGCTTCTCGTCACGCACTATACGAAATACGACACTATTATATTGCTATTTTACTGTGGTATTTTGTAAGATTGTAATCATTCCCGAGTTGAGCCGACATATCAGTGCCATATGATGTCAGCGTAAGAAAATTCACTATCTAATATAATCCCGCGAGTGACGTCAGAGGTGACAGAGGGAAACTGAAACAGAAGCAGCATCTTTCTGATAACATATCAAAATTATAAAAAAACTGTGGTCAACCCATCTGCTAAGTGTGGCAGCTATGGCAAGTGGTCCGCTATAAGGCAATCTGTGGTAGAGGCAGAGGTTCAGCAGCGAAATTCGAATTAAAAATTAATAATACCCGAGGCATAATACAGCTGCAATAGAGCTCTATCATGTAAACCTTGAAAATAAAAAAGTAAGGCAATAAGCAGTGTTGATAAAATCTTGAAAAATACAAAAAAGTCATCGAAGTACAAAGTCCAAACAAAATCTCGTTCGCGACGGCAGGTATGAGCACAAGTGAAGGCAAAAGTGGGGCATGTAGGAGTATAACCGTAGCGGTTTTTAATAACAGACCTGACGTTCAATTATTGTTCAAGGCCCTTTTGTTGTTACGATTTGTCAGAAATATATTTAATTGTATTGAAACTTTTATGTAGCAAGAAATACAAAATTATATATGAACTAACGTAAAATAACTTACAGTAAATGTAGTGTAGTGTCGGCGTAATGATATCTACTACCACATTTTATTTTCTGGGTGTAAAAAGAAGCGGCAGCGAGAAATGAAATAGGAGTTGGACCGCAGCATCTTCCTAGTAACAACTCATAATAATAAAAAACTGTGGTTGCCAACACTTGCCAAAAGAGAAAACTATGGCAAGTATCCCCATACGAAGCAATCTATGGGACAGGCTTGCGTTTAGCAGTGTACTTTGTAATGAAATAATGAATGAAAGTGACCTAACGTTTAAACGCTTCTTCTCCTCTCTGGGAATTGGATGGACACGGGAATGCCAGGTAGACTTTTTAGTAAGAATATTTAGACCTCAAATGTCAATTTTTTTTGAAATTTTGATTTAATATTACAATTAACTCTTACGGTCATGTAGGTTTGCTCTATACTAGATCTCAAAGCTAGGTTGAATGTGTAAAAAGAAAAAGAATATGTAGGCTTATGAAGGAAGGAGTCGATTAATAAATGAACATGGAAGCTTACTCGTAATCATTTGACATCCTCCAAATGTTTGAGTAATAACAATTATTTGTGTAAGTTGAAGTTATACAATTGGTATTTTTTATATCAATAAATATATATAAATAATCACATTCTTGGAATGTTGTCTGTAGTAGATAATCTAAAAACAAAAGGGATATTGTATCAAAAATCGGCCGTGGAGAATTAATTTTAACACTCCAATTTCAGGAAGGTAAATTCATTGTCAATCGGTTTCACGCTTTTGCTTTGTTTAATCTATTTTAGTATACTAGGTTGATTGATATAACATTTTTAACGCAATGAACTACTTGACACTGAAATATCGAGAAGTTATATGTATAAGAGGGGCATTAAAAATGAAAAATACGATTGATTATATTTGTATCGTATGGATTTAGAATTAGTATGTTTTTGGGCGGAGTTTCTATTATAAATATACTTACAAAAATGGCTCTTATATATTCATTTATTTAATATTTGTTAAACCTTAAAAAACGGTATAGAATAAAAACATTTTGAAGTTATACTTCTTTTGGGGCGTTTGGGAAAAATGATGAGAGTGAATTTTTTACCTAAATACAGCTAAAAACGACACTATGAAATTGTTACAATGAAGTAGGTAAAATTGTCTCTTAAGTTTTTATTTTTTATTTTGTTATGCTAAAGAAGTATAACTTCCTACGTGCGTACATAAGTACACACACACTTTTTTTAAAATAAAACGAACAATTTGTTCGTTTGTTTATACAGTGCTATTTGTATGAACACAAGAACAAAATGACTTTCGTTCAATAGAGTCCATTAAAAAGTGTTATTAAACGCGTTCTCAGTATGCATATTATTAATAGCCTCAGGTTAAAATCAAGTTACTTATTAGCCTTAAGAACTAGATTGTAATACTCTCAGACTTTTGCAACCTCTTACGCCATTTAATTAAAAAGTTAACAAACGGCATTAATTCTTATTAACATATTAACATACATATAATTTTTAAGAGCAGTACCGCAGGGGATATGCGTTCACCTTAATATTTCGTAGTATAAGAGCAAACTGCGTTCGTTCCCCACGGCATAATTGAAATCGCAGGTGGTAATATACCACACGCTGTAATTGCAAGTGGTAATGTGCCCAGCAGTGAAGAACGATATCGTAGTCGTATATATAATTTATTCATTAGTTAAAGTCTGCCATATCACGCACAGTCCACTGCTGGACAATAACCGCGCATAGATTGCTTATATAAGAGATATTTCACATAGTTGACACGATTGGCTGGGGGATTGGACACCGCCGTTTTTTATTATTTTAAGTTGTTGTTAGGAAGATGCTAATGCCCATCTTCTCTCCTCGATTTCACTTCTAACGACGCACAAGGTTATGTGCTAATAAATTCTTTTACGCCGCCATTAAAAGGCATATATATATCTGTATCTATCTATACAAATAAATAAAATTGAAGTGTCTGCCTGTAATGTCAAAATTACAGCTTTTTACTAAATGCATATGAAAGTATATACGGTACTTATAACAAAAATACAATTTTTTAAATTTTTACTATCTGTCTGCCTGTCTTCATACTTGTTCCGCCTAATCTCCGAAACGGCTGCACAGATTTTGACGGGATTTTCACTGGCAGATAGCTGATGTCATAAGGAATATCTTAGGCTATTTTTATTTTAGAAAAGTATTAGGGTTCCGCGCAAATAAGTTAAAACCCTAACACGCGGGTGAAGTCGTGGGGAACATCTAGTTTATAATATAATACACATAAAGAACTATGAAAACTTAAAAATATTCCACAGACATATAAAGTCAGGCAGCATGCATTAGACCGCTCCGAGGCCTTTGCTCAGCAGAGGAATGTACGTAGGCTATCTTATTTGGATATTGCTTAATTTTAATAATTTAATATTTAGAGAATAGACATTCCCTTAGAAAAGGATTTTGCATATACGTGTTTGGAATATAAATATTATTCAATGCGTACTAGTTTTTCCAGTATTAACATAACGTTTCCCAGACAAGAGAAAGCTTGTTTACACTTCCTTCGCAATATTGCACTAAACTGCATCATAGTACACTGATAATGAGGTCACTTTCTACCTGACTCGATTTTCGAGCCCTTTCCCTGGCATCTTCGTGGCAGCTTTTGTACATAATTACTTATGTTGTAAGTTGCGTGGTGTTTTGTAACCATTAATCTATTTATACGAGTGAAGATTCAGTTGCAAATATGTATTCGAAAATAAATAAATAGTAAATTCTAAAATACGAAATGGGAACTAAGCTTTCTGTGCTACACTCAAAAACAATAGAACATAAGTTATTTATTAAAAGCATACTGATTTGTTAAATAGTACATTCATATTATTTGTGACCGTATAGTGGTGGTATAAGAATACCTACTACCCCATATCGTCTCGTTGGTGTCATAAAATGAGACAGAAGGAAACTGAACTTGGAGATGGGAAACAGCGTCTTTTTAGTAATAACTAATTATAAAAAAAACTGTGGTAGTCAACCCGCCTGCCGAGCGTGGTAACTATGGCACATATTTCGTCTATGAGGGAATCTATGAGGGAAGGCTATGTTCAGTTGTGAACTTTTAACAGGCTGTCAAGTAACGTAACGTAGCGTTCTTGTGCGCTATAAATAAACACGATATTATATTTTACGACCGTAATTGTATTATTACCATAAAATGTAGCCTAAGATACTTCAGAAATGAAGGCAAACTAACTACATCTCATACTTCAATATGTACCAAACTTTTAATGCTTTAGAAGTTCATGAAGAAACAGTCTGATAAACATACATTCACGTTTGGATTACAATCCTCTTTTTGAGGAGACGGTTGAAAATTTAATCTTTTTTATTTTTATAGGATAGGGTGACAAACGAGCACACAGTCCACCTGATGGTAAGTGGTTGCTGTGGCCCATAGACATTTACATTTATCCTCGTTTGCGAATCAAAATGCAGATGTGTTGTCGCTCGTGAGGACTAAGATGGAATGCCTTTTTTCCAGTAAAAAGGGTCTCCGATTCTCTACACTCACAATACGAAACACAGCAGTGTCAAGCTGCTATTTTACGCTGGTATTCCGTGAGAGCGTGGTCCTTCTCCGGTCGAGCCGACCCATTCATGCTACAACTATACTACTAATATAGCTGCAGCATGGCTCTACCACGTAAAAAATCTTAACAATAACATAGATTTTGAAACTTAAACGTAATTTTAAGAGTTTTTAGGTTAGTGTGTGATTATATTATCATCGTTACTCGTACATATGAGTGTGTAGAACGTTAATGTAATTAGATTAGAAGAGAAGGATTTATAAGTAGTTATAAGATAATGTGTATGAAATATACATTATCTGCCATTTTCATGCGCATTACCTAATACTTTTAAATGTTATATAATAAAATGTAATATACATAAATATTAGCCAATTCTTATAAAACCTTGTGGGTGGTGTAAATTTGAATTTATTTTTATTATAGTTAAATTGTAATAAAAAAAATTAGTTACAATATAAAGTATTTTTCTTTGTAGTTTCTATTTAGTGAATACAGCCTGTTATGTAGTTATTTTTACTACTAAGTTTTTATGGTTTCCTGTATTTAAATTTAACTTACAAGTCAACTAATAATTGAAAATTTTTGATTTTATATATTTGTTATGAAGTTTCGTTTCGTTTTTTGGTATTTGTTTAGTTTATTAATAATGCATTTAATTACTGTAAAATCTATAATGTACAAATAATTTTGCTACATAAATTATAGGACTTTTTAAAAGTCACTTTAAGTATGTTTTATACAATTAAGGATAAACAAGCATACAGTCCACCTGATGGTAAGTGCAGGCTGTGGCCCATGGAAATCTACATCTATCCTAGGTTATGAATCAAAGTACAGATTCTTTCATCTATCCACCCATACATTGCCTATAGAAGTCCACTGCTTAACATAGGTCTTCTCTACAGATTTCCTTATGTGTCTCCCCTCATAAGGTATTCCCCATGGCTACCACACTTTGCAGGTGGGTAGGCAACTGCAGTTTTTTTTAATATTTTTTATTGTTATTAGAAAGACGCTGATTCCCATCTCCTGGTTTCATTTCTTAGTCTAAAATATTCTTGAGAATATGATGTGTTTAACCGGCGAACGCGTTTGCTACCGAGTTAACACGGTTTTATCATTTCTAACTTTTCTCGGCCGAGTAGTAGATCTTAAGCCACTTTATAAAGACTTAATGGCCTCTGTTTTCCTTGTCCGATTTACGCTTTTATAGTAAACTCTGAGTCATTATTGGACTTAAAAAATCAAAAATGGCTTCATAACAGTAAATTAAAACCGAAAACTATATTCCGCTAGGCGTTGCGTTGGATTGATTAAAGGATAATTCAGATACCAGATAAGGTCATCAGTGATTTATTATTAGTTTATGGTGATATATTGGTATAGTGGTTATTAGTCATGGTTTTTTTTTATAGGATAAGGGTAACAAACGAGCACAAGTCCACCTGATGGTAAGTGGTTGCTGCGGCCCATAGACATCTACATCTATCCTCTACTACAAATCAAAATGTAGATGCATTGTCACCCGTGAGGACTAAGATGGAATGCCTCATTTCCAGTAAAAAGGGCCTCCGGCCACCTGCACTCACCAAGCGAAACGCAGAGGTAAACTTCTACTTCACGCTGGTTTTCTGTGAGGTCGTGGTAGTACCCCGGTTCGAGCCGGCCCATCCGTGCGACAGCAAAAGCTGCCGCGTGGCTCTACCACTGTTAATATTGCTATTAGTTATGGTATGACAAAAATCTTCATGAATCAAGTATTACTTTCAATATATATCATTTTGAATAAAAAATAATAACAATAACCATCATCATTGCACTTGAAAATAAGCCTCTAAAGAGACTGTAACAAGGCACAATTTAGGGAAGCCGTTCATTAACACAGATTATTTACCGATTTATCGCACGTTTTACAAGGTCGTTACTTTATCTTGTGGGAGAGGCTGCCTTATAATCAATACATTCCTTTAATACTAGAGCTAACCAACTGTATTGTGTATGGAACCAAGTAAATAAATGAAGGCCAACTAGTTGCAAAAATACTTGTACAGATATTTTGATCTAGTATTTAGTATTAGGCCCAAGGTCAGTTATTATGAAATGGTTGCACTAGATTATTTTGCACTAGATAAGAATTTTTGCTGTTTACAAATTTAGGCGTTTCGAACGGAAATCAATAATTGTAAATAGTATAATTGCAAGGAATGTGAATACAGAATACGGTTTTTATTAATTTGAGGAAAACAGATCTTTTAAGGACCTACATGTGACATAAATTAAATGTGGTTTATTTAATAGTGTAAAGAGTTTAGTAAGACTTAAAGGCACATTGCAAGCAAACCTGAATTTAAAATCTTTCTAAACCTATAGAAACTATGGTGTTAAGAAATACTTATGCGCTGTCTGGTTATTTGAAAAAAAGTATGGGAAGGGCTTAAAAAGCTTTCCTTTTGTATGTTTTAAGTTACGAGTCCTTTACGGATATTCCAGATAATATGGTCCCTGGTAAAACCACCCTTCAATCATAAGTTGGTGGCGGTACGAAAGTGTTAACTTGACTTCGAAAGCCTCGTTTTCCACCGCTATGTTTAAAAATATATATGTTAATAATGTAAAGTTTGAGCATCAAAGCCTTATGTTATAGATTCCTATTTTATTAGTCTCGTAAATATAATAAGACAAAACCTTTGTATTATTCATTGATTAAGTCATTACAGCTTATCAAAGTCCACTACTGAACATAGGCCTCCCCATATATTGGCTTCACAGGGAAAGTATTTGCCTTGGGAGGCGGGTTAGCAACCGCATTTTTCTCTTATTGTGAGCTGTTGCGAACCATGCCTTGTTTTAGTTTCTCTTTGTCACATTTTACGACATCCATCGGATGATATGGAGTAGTTACGTGGTAGAGCCATGCTGCAGCTATATTAGTAGTATAGTTGTAGCACGAATGGGTCGGCTCGACCGGGGAAGGACCACGCTCTCACGGAATACCAGCGTAAAATAGCAGTTTAAAACTGCTGTGTTTCGTATGGTGAGTGTAGAGAACCGGAGAACCTTTTTACTGGAAAAGAGGCATTCCATCTTAGTCCTCACGGGTGACAACGCATCTGCATTTTGATTCGTAAACGAGGATAGATGTAGATGTCTATGGGTCACAGCAACCACTTACCATCAGGTGGACTATGTGCTCGTTTGTCACCCTATCCTATAAAAAAAAGTGTGTTATAAATGTATACTTTTACTACTGTGATAATTATATATTTAATGTAAACCATGTTCTTGTTCATCATCCTATAACAATCTACTGCTAGACAATGGTCTTTTTATTGTTGGAATGATTAGTCGTAATATAACGTTTACCAGGAATATTTTCAAGTGCAGTATAAGATATTTTGTAATTTTAATAATTTTAATTACACGTATACAGATGCCTTGTTACCTCTGAGAACTAAGATGAAACGCCTTTCGGTACGAAACTTACTTTAGTTGGTAGATATAGTATACATATATTTAATGCTGCGCTTGTGCATTTATATATGTATGTGTAATATGAGCGCGTCTTTGTAACATGCGGAAGAATTAGAGATCAACGCGTTCTCGCAGACACTGGCCTGCCCTTTAAATTCAAAGAATGTTCCGTTTTGAATTAATTTTCAATAATGCGTTGTGCTAGTAGTTTATTTTATACATTCTAAATCTTTGATCAGTTAATTTATTAGTGGTTGTCATTGTGTTTGCCTTAAAGCAGGTTTTAAGTCTAGTAATTCATTTGAATTTAATTTGACTGCGTTATGCATTGATATAAATAATTAAAATTAAAGTACGTACAATTTGTTTTTCTATTGTTTACTTTTTTTATTAAATATCCAAAAGGTATAAATTAAACTTTATATACTGCCGGCTTGGGATTTCGTTTTTTAAAATTCCATTTTTTTTAAATTCCATTCAGATTCAATATAAGTTATAAAAAAATTAGTTTTTGTAATATTATCACTGTCAAGTAAGGTTTTTAAAGTAATAAGTAAATTATACAATTATATAATCGTATATATGTGTAAATAAGTAAGTAAAGAGTAATGTAAAACGTTTAATTTCTTTAATTATGAAACGGATTAAATACTTGGCTTAGTTTAGCTACATATAATTTAATGCTATGTAAATGTGAAGTTAAAACATACTGCTGGGTACATCGTCCTACTGCTGGTCCTATGTCCTACACGTATCTAAGTGGTGATGGTGCAGACCTCATCACATTTCTGAAAGATTTATGGAACAGTTTTTAACGCGGTAGAGCCTTGTTGCAGCAATATTATGGTTACAGCACGAACAGGACGTCTGCACCGGATAAGGACATCCATACCAGATATTGTGTAGATGATGGAATACCCACCTATCACTTCTTTCCTAATTTTCCATCTTAACATATATTTTATGGTTAAACGTGATCGAATAGTTCGCTGCTCGGCTTCTGCCTACTACCTCACTAATTACAGATATATTAATTCTTAATTCACCCATACGACGATATGAAGTAATTGATTTCCTCATGCCTCCACCACGTAAGATTTCTTGAGCGTTTCATTCGTGCATTGATTCCAGCCTATCAACAATCCATAAAATAGAACTCTTAAGATTGCCTCATAAGAGGCATTTACCGAAGATGTCACTCTAGGCAGGCGGGTTGGCATTTGTAGTTTTTCATTTATTATTTGAAGTTGTGATCAGGAAGATGCTTTTGGTCATCCTCTGTTTCAGTTTAACTTCTGTTGCCTCCTTCGACCTCTATGATATGAGATAGCGGAGTCTCTTACGCGTCAGTTTCTCTCTTCAATAGCGTAATATAAACCTAATAAAGCACTTCAAGCCGTTGGTTCCACGTTTCATCTCTCTCCGCTCCGTTCAATGTCCCATCAGACTACACGAGTAAAAGTGAGAGAATAGAGAGTGCACCAGTGTTTGCGTGTACACTCGGGCAGTATAAACCTGTCCTGCATATGGCTAGTCTGAGAATGGCCGCCGTTGCTGCAATTCGGTCTGGTGGACGTTATAACAATGGACTTGTTAACTTTTAAGTCATGGAACATATATCAATGGCTAATCAACACTACAACCAGTTGACAGCGCTGATGGTTCAGCGATAATGAAACGTTACAGGAACGGGGTCAGTGAGCTGCTTTCGTCGCAAGTGGTGCGTGTTCGATTCCGGATGCCCGCTTCCACCGATTGTTATTGACCACGTCTGTCATGATGCTTGTTAATTTGAATGAGTTCGACATGCGACTTTGATTTACGTTAATTTCCTTTATCTACTCTAACATTTATAATCTTCCTAGAAGACAATTTTATTGCACACTTTGAACGTATAGCGGAGAGGTTTCGCTTTATTATCGATTCGTCAAAGTTAAGTTATCGAATCTCGATAAATCCGTTAGATCATTTTCTTTTCGTTAGCTATATTAGATCAAGTAGTTCATTCACGTAATTTCACCACTCTTCTCTCTTCTTTTTTAACAATTTATATAATCCATTGATGAATACATGAGTAGGCCCTTCTCATTCAAATGTTGTCGGTTACCTGATTTTAAGATTATGATCAAGATGGTGTTTGATGAAATAAAGCTCTTAACGTAATAACGGAGAAAATGTTCCAATATGAGTTATAGATAAGTGTATAAACAAATGGTTGTTGTTAATAACAGTACGAACATATGAAAATAAATTAATTTTTATTACACACAACTTAATTTGTGTTTACAAGATCAATTTTTTATCCATTGGCCTATACCCTTATACAATTTGTATCAAAAAGGAAAGGTACCAAAACTTTTTTCATGTATATATATATAATAATTGTAATAATTTACACGGTACAGCCCCGCTGCAGCTATATTATGGTTTTAACAGGAATGGGTCCTCTCGACGACGGGGTAGTACGACGTTCTCACTGAATAATACTGTTTAATTTTTTTTTATAGGATCGGATGACAAACGAGCACACAGTCCACCTGATGGTAATTGGTTACTGTGACCCATAGACATCTACATCTATCCTCAATAAAGACTCAAGATGCAGATGCGTTGTCACCCGTGAGGACTAAGATGGAATGCCTCTTTGCCAGTAAAAAGGGTCTCCGGTTCTCTACACTCACCATACGAAACACAGCAGCGTTAAACTGCTATTTTACGCTGGTATTCTGTGAGAGCGTGGTCCTTCCCCGGTCGAGCCGACCCATTCGTGCTACAACCATAATATAGCTGCAGCATGGCTCTACCGCGTAGAAATACTACTGTTTATTACTACAGACTCTTTTTACTAGTAATGAGGCATTTTATCACGGTCAGTAGGGTGAAAATGTATCTATGTATATTTGTGCTTCATAATCCAGAATAGATGTAGGTGTCCATGGGCTACAGCATCCACTATCAACAGGTGGACTGTATGGTCGTTTGTCACTCTTAGTCTATCTGAAAAAAATCGGAAAAACAAAACTACAAGTATAGTTGGCCTATACCTAGTTCATAATTAGGTATGGTGTTCTAGTTCGCGACGGCATATTGTGATTAAACATAGTGGTAAAAAACAGTATTAAAAGTGTAATTGGGAAAAGTATTAGTGACAAACCTA
The DNA here is from genome assembly GCA_963668995.1 of Parnassius mnemosyne. Taxonomy (NCBI): domain Eukaryota; kingdom Metazoa; phylum Arthropoda; class Insecta; order Lepidoptera; family Papilionidae; genus Parnassius; species Parnassius mnemosyne. Next base: position 14,107,528 of record CAVLGL010000092.1, on the reverse strand, counting down.
AGTGAACGATGCAATAGTGTAATTCTACAACATGTTTACAACCTTAGTATTATAGTATAGAGCATCGTTTTGTTATAGTTAAGAAAATAATTCTATTTGTACAAACAAAAAGTCGACCAATCAGAGAGCGACACGTTTTAGAACATTCGAAATAATTTTAATGCTCTAGAAGAATTGTAAACATAATAATATTTAATTAGATGAAGGTTCATATATTAAGGAAATGAAAGAATATTTAGCGTGATGAAACTTATTTTCTACTTATAGTAAAATTAAAGAATTGATGTACCCAAATATTGGGATATTTTTGTTAATAACTTTTTACGTTGTTAATATATTAAGAAGCCTTTACAGTGTGCTAATAGACAACTAAATTACTGATTTAAGAATGTATAGTACATTAGAATAAGAACTAAACATGTTTAGAAAAATTGAAAATTATTACAATTGTATAGTGAAAATATTAAACAATAAAGAGGCAAAACAGACAGTAGCAAGCGGTTCACTTTAAAGTAAAGCTCGAGTCTACCTTAGCGCCTAGGGGTTCGGTAACATTATAGTAGCTGACGTGACTAATAGCAGAACCAAGTAGTAGCAGAACATAGAACATAGTGACTAGTAGCTAACAACATAGTAGCTGAAAATAGCAGTTAGTAACAAGTGATATTAGTAGCATAGTACAACGTAGTAGCTGATAATAGCTAGTAACCAGTGATAATAGAAGCAGATAGTACTAGTAGTAGTAAGTTAATACTGAACATCTTGAAGAAATAGTCAACTGAAGAAATCATAGTGAGCAGCCGATATAGAACAACCGTAGTTGAACAACCATATTCAACAACCGTGGTCAATAACCAATAGTCAGAAGATTTCCACCGAACAGTTGAGCAGTCGAACCGCTGGCCACTGCCTTGCCATTTGTATCTACAGTTCGTGCATTTTGGATTGGACGTCAGTCCACAGTACCCTAGCCGCACCCACAAAGACGACAGTAGAAGTATCCACCGGAACCTATAGGTGTAGGAGGTGAGCGACTCGCGGAGTGTTTTCGACAACATTTACTCCCGAGTTTCGCCCGTCCGGCACACTTCTAATAAATTAGAAGGTTTTGGTGTAAGCGTATTTCTTATTTCAATCAACAATTACAAGTATAGTGTTCTATGCTCTTGCTTTTTCATAAACAATTACTATACGTACTGTACTATCACTTTATTCTTGATATTTGTATTTACCCTGTGGGGGCAAGAATATATCAACACATTTCATACATATTTCATTTGATATGATGTTGTATAGCTGGCTACTATGTGAAGTTACAAGATATTCGCTTAACTTTCGATAGATGATAGATCTCGTCTACCCCAGACAAAATACCCAGACAAGTATCGACCAGTAGTGTCAAAGAGAAAGACGATGATACTGCATTCGTTAATTCGCAGCAGTGCAATTTGAAGCAGTGCACAGTGAAGAAAAAGATTTATAGTTATGATGCCGCCGATATAGCACTACGAGTATCTAAGGTATTACGCTATTTATTTTCTTTCAGATATTGCAACCTGTTGTCACTATTTATATAAAAAGATGTCGTGTTAAAAGGTGGTGCTAATTGAAACGCACGCTTTAGAAACTAAAAGTTTTTTTTTTAGTTTCTAAATTGTATTGTAACAATTCGAGATCATTGTTTGTTGATTCAATATTATTATTTTTTTGTACTTTAGTATCTTACATAAATGCTTTGATAATATTGATGAAAGGGTACTGGCATTATAACATTTCATCCCAAAAACCAAAAAACCAAATAGGTATTTCTTTCGTTTTAAAACATGTTACCCTTACACTAGGAATATCTTCTCTATCAAACCGGCGTTTTATACATATACATGAAGAGCCTACTCCTTCCTTTAAGTTCGAAGCTGCAGCTGCTCAAAGGCGACGGTGATCAGTTACTGTCAAGTGCGCCGTACGCACTTTTGCCTCCTCTTGTATAAAAAAGAAGGAAAATTGGATGCTAAAGCGTACTAATTTTTTTTTTAAAAAGTTTTGTTATATTGAAACTTACATTTTAAAAATGGTAAAAAAAAATTAAAACATTTCTATGTGTTATAAAGCTTTCTTCATTTAAATTCTACATTACATCATAGTGAGACAGATCAGAACTATTTACAGTTGTATTTCTTTACATTCACTCCAGCCATAAAAATTCTTATTTCAAATTCATAGTTTACCTCATAGGTAAGTTCTATATATAAAGTTACGTAAATGGTTGTCTCAATTACATTGACATTTCTGTTAATGAAATAACCTTTCGATACTGCGATGTTCTTCCGGGATTTCATAAGAGTGAATCAGTTGCTATTGCATTCGTAAATGTTACTATAGGAGATGATGAAATGTATTTTGTGTTAGACCACGTAGTGACCATCTAAGGAAACCTCTCATGTATATAAAAGTATGTGTGAACAACGAAGTTAGTATCTGTATGGCCTTTCCACTGTTAAGCCGACCAATTCCAATAGTCAGTATTACAGATGCAGCGCGACTCTACTACACATTATTTTCATTTACTTGTTTTTTGAATGCTGCTAAGGAAAATTCGTGATAGAGAATTGATACGACTTGAAATTAAACAAAAAACAAAAACTTAGCGTGGAACAAAATTAATTTGCAGAATGCGTAAAATAAAGTACACAAAGTACACAACATTTTTGATTTCATATTATGTTATTCGATGAAGGTTAATATCGTTAAGCGAAATGTAGGGCGGCCCACCACTAGATGGCGTGACGATCGGATAAGATATGCAATGTGTCGATAGATGCAGGTGGCTCCGTATCGTGTATTGTGGTTTCCTTTGGGGAAGGTTGCTCAGTAGAGGACTTGTGAAGAGCTGTTATAATGATGATGATATTAAGTGTTGAAAATCGGAAAATTATTTAAGAGGCTTATTTAGTAGTTCGTTAAAAATCTAAAAAAATATCAGACTCTAAATTTTAATATGCGTTCTTGTATTCGTAGCTTTAAAGCAAATGAACAAACAATATGCTGCAGCGATCGCGAATTCTGTCTAACGTTACTTTAACCACAGAATAAATAATAGTACAAGAACTTTAACGATAGCGATTTTGGACTGGTAAATAATGAAATATGAATGGATTAGTTTTACTGAGACGATGGCGGATTATATTAGGTTACAATCTCCTTTATTGATATTACAGATACGTCTTAATTGTGAAACTCTGTTGGTATTTAGGCATTGTCGATTGTTTATTGATTTACGAATTGAGAACTGAAAGATGCAAAATGTGTCAGTTAATTAAATAATAAAAAATGACAAAAACATTCAATTGATTTACTAGTTTTACTAGTTTTATAATGTATGTTAGACGATATCTTTGAAATAAGGTGACTTGATTAAGCTATTTCTTTGTAATCTTCTTCTTCTTCATCAGCTAATATCCAAATCCAAGGCCTAGCAGTGGACTTTTATGAGCTTTCGTTTAATCATTGCGTTTGGCAGGCACGTTGACAGTCGCTGTACCAGACAACAAGCACCTTTGACAGTGCTTCCCCGTCACCGGTCTGGGCATTTGACGTGTAACATTAATAAGGTGGTTATACTGCCCTTTATCGGAAGCCTTAAGACCTTCCTGGCATTTTCCATAGTGGCTTATTTCCAAGGGAAGAGAACCCATTGCTGTATTTTATTTTGGTAATGGACATAGCCCAACCGACTACTAAGCTGAAGTGGTAATGGGCCGGCCATATAGCTCGAAGAACCGACAACCGATGGGGAAGAAAGGTTCTCGAGTGGTAGCCTCGTACCGGCAGGCTTTGTGGCGTTCCTTGGGGTAGGCCTATGTTCAGCAATGGACTTGTGAAGGGCTGTAATGATAAATGGAGTTTGTTGTTCCTTTCCATGCAGCTTTATATTTGTCGATAGGGCACATATACTTTTATAGAGGTTCCACAGTTTAAATGATATCCTAAAATATTTGGGCCAAGTCTTGAGATGTTAATATATTTTAGGCTTGTCACTGTTTTTGATTTTGACGCAATTTTAAGTGCTTATATTAGTTTTCAAAGTTGAGAATGCATAAACGTTATACCACATTAAAGTAATGAGTGTCAATATAGCAGTATAGATACTGATGCCCGTCCGTTAGTCGAGAGTCCGTTAGAGACCTAGCAGTCTATCTATAAGCGTCGCGCAATAATGATATGGACATTCTAATAGTAGGCTATTGATTAATTATTAACTATGTCATAATGCTTTACGTTATAAAACTTTTATATGCAATCAAATTTTATAAGGACACTCAACATATAATTATTTGTAATAAAATTTTCTTAAGGTTGAAAAAATAAAATACCAAAGATCATGTTTGGAATAGAAGTTTAACGGTGCCACGGGCGTGGCGGAGATTATTATTTTGAAACTGTCATACAAGTGTAACAGAGTAGTGGGTGTGATGGTGGTAAATACGCCTTTATGTTTGAGAGCTTCATAGTTCAAAAATATGTCGGTAGTTCTTTGTTCCAGGATTTAATTTTTTAATTTTCGATATGGTATTATACAGCCTCATATCAAACGCTGTGATAGTATTGTAGTATTTTGATCGTACTAATTTGTATCAATTATTGATTCCATATTTAAATGTAAGGTAAACGGGCATTTATATTTGAATTATGGCATAAGCGGGTTCAAAATTTTAACGTTAAAAATTTAATAATATTTACATAGATGTATGTGAACATTTTAAAATAACGTACTGAACAAGTTCTATGACCTGCAAATAATTATTCCGGATCTGGGTATTATTTGTTCATGTACAATTTATATTAATAAGTAAAACATCTCCATGATACAGGTTAAATTACAAGTCTTTATAGAATATTGGAAAAAATCTCTGACACTATTCAATTTTAGAGTTCCGCTGTCATAGAAGAAAGACTTTTAATGTCGTTCTATCCGTCTGTCACAATCATAATAATGTGTCACAATCATAGAGCAACGTCCGGTACGTCGGCGGCCCGTGTTGCTTTATGGTTACTATACTGATATAATGAATTTTGGTCTCAGCTTAGATGTAAGAAAATATTGCAAATATTATTTCAAATGTAATTGTGAATTTTAATATATCAAATGGATGATACGCCATTGATTCTTTAAATAATTCTTTAAAAAGTCGTAAAAATCAATAAAAAAATATTTAAATTTTGTAAAGTATTCCACAAAAGGTGGATAGAGGAACCTTAAGTTTTAATTTTTTATGTTACTTGGTGTCAAAATGTATATACAATATAAATGTCATACATTTCCTTAAAATACGTGAGAAGTATAACAGAACAGCGGTTTCGCATTTATCTCACGTCTTTGCTATTTGTCTCACGTCACATCGCAAGGTCATTACCAACTTTCGTATGAAGAATTATGAGCTTGCGACAATATTCTTCGTAGAAATACTATTTGTGATTATTCGCACTCATATTAAATGAGACAAAATAGCAATATTAGCCAGGAATATATTTAAGAAAAATTAAGGTGGTTTTGAATTTTTTTCTCCGTTATAATCTCAGTGGTTTTTTTTTGTTATAAAATTGAAGTGACTAACGAATTTACAGTCCATCTGCTGGTAAGTTGTTACTGTACAGACTTCAAGTAATTAAGGTTACAAATGCATTATTACTTCTGAGGACTGAGGTGAACTATAATGACTCCCTATACTCTTCACCTCGAAACAGTAGTTTGGTGGCAGAAATAGTGAAGAGGGTGATACCTACCCAGACTGACTTCTGAGCAGCAAATGAAAATAAAACGGGCATCAGCATCTTCCTGATCACAACTTAGTCATAAGAATTGCTGTTGCCAACTCGTGCAAAGCGTTTCAACTATGGCAAATATCCTCTCTATGAGGCAATACTAGTATATTGGGAGGCCTATGTTTAGCGCTGAACTTTTAATGAGGGTATCCACGACTTTTTCTGCCACCAGGGCGCCGCCACTAGAAAGCGAGGTATAATATTTGACAGATTTCATAGTGGGGTAGTTAATTTGTTCGGAAAATGTAAAAGTTATTGTTTATTTTTGTACTATTAGCTATATTTTATATTAATAACATTAAAAATAAATCAACCAAACCACAGATATTCATAAAAGTAGAAAAATTAAAAAAAGTAAAAAATATGCAAAAAATTAAAGAGCAAACCACTGACGCATTGTTTTGTGTATTAATATAATACTTTAGAAATTGATAAACTTTTATTAAAAAACAACTTCTCATTTAAATTACATTGTGTAACAAAAAAACTTTACCTCAGCGTCAACTAGCGACATCTGCTGAGCAGAAAATTATTAGGCCTTATTGGGTTGTATAGAATGAATGAAAAATGTTATTGAAGGTTGTTCTCTTATAAGTAAATTGAGAATAATAAACGAGCTTGCAAGGTTTCATATATATTTCTGTTATAACGCTGATGTATTATGCAAAATAAACTACCCATTAATTGAAAAATATTTTATAAATCTGTATTTCGTTTTTAACCCCTCCCCAAGATTTTTAAATTTTACATTGAGTTAATCAGAATTTTGACTATTAATCAATTATCCATATAGGTGACAATGGTCACCCACTGTACATCTATTGGTCTATTTGCTCGTTTGTTATCCTTACTTATAAAAACATGCTTGATGGTACCGTAGTATAATCATCACTCCATTTCACCCAATGGACACCGTAAAAGGCAAATTCTCTATAGATGTTTTATCTCACGAAGGCATTACTTGTAGTTGAGATTCCTTTACTCATGTGGTTGAGATATGTCTCTACAGACACCGTGCTTGTGTGCGTAACCGCAGGTAACGTGAGTCAGTCATCATAATTGAGCAAAATAGTCAAAAATACGAGTTATATTGACTATCGAGCTTACGCACACTAAGACAATGTGCACGTGAATCTACCATTCACTATTATGAACAACCAGCTAACGTGAGATTAAAAAAAAACTATACCATGGAGAATCAGTCCGTAAAAATCCACTGCTGGACATGAGCCTTTCTAAACATGTACTCGCTGACATGCATTACTTGGAAGATTTGCTCATACTCACGTGGTAGAGCCATGCTACAGCTATATTAACAGTATAGTTGTAGCACGGATGAGTCAGCTCGACCGGGGAAGGTCCACGCTCTCACCGAATACCAGCGTAAAATAGCACCTTGACACTGCTGTGTTTCGTTTGAGAGTAGAGAACCGGAGACCCGGTTTACTGGAAAAGAGGAATTCCATTTTAGTCCTCACGGCTGACAACGCAGCTGCATTTTATTCCAAACGAGTTTAGATGTAGATGTATATGGGCCACAGCAACCACTTACTATCAAGTGGACTGTGTGCTCGCCAGTCACCTTTATCTTATATACAAAAAAAACGTTGCAGCTATATTATGGTTGTAGCATGAATGAGTCGGCAAGACCAGGGTAGGTCAACGCTCTCACAGAATACTGAGTGTAGAGAACCGGAGATCCTTTTTACTGGAAACGAGGCAGTTCATTTTAGTCCTCAGGGATGACAATGCATCTGCATTTTGAACCTTAATCGAGGATAAATGTAGATGTCTATGGTCCTCAGTATGCACTTACCACCAGGTGGACTGCGTGCTCGTTTGTCAACCATATATATATATAGAGCACAGAGAAAATACCTTAACAAGAGTAATTTTGATCTCTATTACTAATAATTTTCCACATTTACTCGCTAGCAATAGTCCTCCTTAGTCATTAAATAAGTACGCGAGTTACCCAGATTTGATCATTCCATTGCCAATAAAATTGGCAATTGCAATTATTTCACGTGCTGATTTACCATGTACTCGGCGGTGAAGGAAAACATTGTAAGGAAACCTGCGTGTCCGAGGAATAAATTATTTCGGGGACATGTTGTGAACTCCGCCAAAAATGCCGCAAAATCGGCTTCGCCAAACGGCATTGGAGCACTATTTTTATATGTGGTTGAGTCATGCTGCAGCTATATTATAGTTGTGGCATGAATGTGTTGGCTCAACCGGGGAATTTTCGAATAGTGTGTGTAGTGTGCTCATTTGGCACTCTTATTTTATAAAGAAAAAAAAGAGGATCGCGGCGGACATATTACTCCACAAACCTTTCAAAAATTAGAGGCGTCCCGTGCGCTGTAGTGAGACGCATATACGAGTACGTTATAACTTTATTTCACTTTACTTTTACATCGCGTGCAGTTGTGATCGGAATTTGAAGAACGTGTCAACTCTATATTCAATATTACATCTTAGATCATTAATAAAGCGGAATGTAAGTTTCACTGTTTATAATAGCATTAAACCGAAGATTATAGTGGTGTTTAATAATCAGAACTAATAAGTAAACATTCGTAAATAGGCATAATTTTAGTCGGCACGTATCAGAGTCGTAGGTGCGTAAAATTTCTACCACTTGACCTTGATTCGTGAATCGAAAGTAGACGCAACCGGACTCAGCACAAACACGTGCCTGGTGACCGGTAAACTGTGCCTCTCGAACGTAATGGGTACAAGTTTTAAACCAGCCGCAAGCAAATTGAACCACGTTAACGTCGAATATCGCTACTGGGTATATGTTATTTAAGAGTGATAGGTGTTAGGGAATTTTATTAAAATAACTGCATATATGCCCTACACTTCGCCTGCCGGTACCGAGTTGAATCCGGCAAAGTGTAGGGCATCCCCCCACTAGATGGAGTGACGACCTGGTAAGATACTCGTATGCAGGAAGTCGATGGATGCAGGTGGCTCAGGACCGTGTTTTGTGGCATTCTTTGGGGGAGGCCTATGTTCAGCAGTGGACTTGTGAAGGGCTGTAATGATGATGATGATGATGAACTGCATATATCAAATACATATTAGGAGACCACCATCAGCGATCAAACTGAAAACGCTCGTGTGTTTATTTTACAGCGAGGATTTGTAGCATTTTTTTTATAGGATAGGGTAACAAACGAGTACGCAGTCCACCTGATGGTAAGTGGTTGCTGTGACCCATAGACATCTACATCTGTCCTCGTTTGCGAATCAAAGTGCAGATGCGTTGTCACCCGTGAAATCTAAGATGGAATATCTTTTCTTCAGTAAAAAGGGTATCCGGTTCTCTACACTCAGCATACGAAACACAGCAGTGTTAAGCTTCTATTTTACGTGGTATTCTGTGAGAGCGTGGTCCTTCCCCGGTCGAGCCGACTTATTCGTGCTACAACTATACTATTAATATAGCTGCAGCATGGTTCTACCACTATTCAATTTAAATTGCTGATTTTCAATTGAAGGAAAGCATCGTAAGGTTCAAATGTTAAAATAGTTTCTGACGTCACATGAACTCCGTCAATCTTCTCAAAAATTAGAGGAGGTTGGCATCTGCCGTTGTTAGGATGATTCTACTGCGCATCTCGTCTTTCAGTTTCCCTCTTTCGCTTCTTAATACACCCACGGCAGCATTAGCGTAGTACATATTCTTACGCCACTAGATAGCAAAAAGAAGTTCAAAGTAGCTAAAAGTATGAGACTAAGAATCACCAAACAATATTGGTGTGTGTATAATTTAATATATCAAAATATTTGCATATCATAAAATTCTTATATGAACATTTGTATTTAAAATGGTCTTTAAATATCATTCAACAGGTAGTTGAGATAAAGTGCTGATTAACCTTTTGACCGATGATACATTTTAATATTTAATTATATTAACATAGAATCATATCATATAGGCTTGGATTTTAGAAATAACGACTTTTAAAACATAATATTTTTTAAATCGGCTTTGCTCTTAAATAATAATCCGACTAGTGTCAAAACAGTAGTGTTTTAATGTTTTAATTTAGTGCATAACAAATATTTATTTGACTATTAAATTAATAATGAATGGAATCTTTTTAATAACGATATTATAATATACCAAGAAAGTTGATACTAAGAAAGTTAATCAGTTGTTGGAGTTTTTCTATCAGTGAAATTCTCAGTAACAGGCCGGAGTCACAAAGTTAGCGGTGTTCACCCCTAACCCTTGGAAAGCATATAGAGCCATTAGTGCTGCATCTGATCTCTCTCCGGTCATGTCGGTTTGCCGTCCCATTAGACTTATGATAGTAAAGGAATAGAAATTGCACCTGTGCTTGCGCATACACTCGGCTACTATAACCCAATCCTGCACAGATGGTTAGCTTCTATTAGAACTGGCTGCCGTGACCGAAATATTATCATATGATTGATTGCTGCTATAAAAAAAAATCGCTTTAATGCCATTTAGTAAGTAAGCTAATTTGGTTATGCACAAAAGTAAACATGTAATATTATTATCTCTTTCTCGTATCGTCTTCTACGTCTCTTCATTGAGAAAACCCGTTTGGAATGAAGTTACTTTATTTGATGTGTAACAAATGTGTGTACGATCTATTGCTTTTTTAGGGATCCGCTTATAAACAACGAACAGCATAATTTAGTTTTTTTCGTTCTCTTCTTCTCGTAAGAGTTACAGTAGTTCTTTACTTCATACTTTCTATTTAAACTATTCATTACTCTAAAATTGTAACAAAATGTGATTTTAGATATTATGAGACATAATTTGCATAAGAGAATACTACGTTACGCTTGGATCAACACGCATTTTTATCTTTATCCGATATTCATTTGTTTGCGATTAAAATTATATGTACATAATATAATTCTTATTATCAAATTAAGTAATTTTTATTTGGTAATTTTGTAAATTTTAAAGCACATTTTTAGGAAAGACGAAGAAAGTGAATAGTTGGATTCTCAGTGGTCAGATGGAATGCAATAAGTATGCTGGTACATTCACCAGTAAAACAAAACTTGTCGGTTTTAGTGAAATCAGCGGGAAATCTCGCTTCATGCTTCCGCTCGCTGTCGTCGCCCGACGAAAGAGAAGTTGATGGAAAGCGAGGGCTGTTAAAAGTTTGGTTTTTGCCCGATTCTTTGCGTGCCGCCACAAGAGAAATGTTTTGTTCATTATATATTTATGTTTGACACGTGTTTAAATATTAGAATACGTAATATGCTGCAGTCATCATTAATATCGTTTATTGCCAATCTCTCTTTATATATAAAAATCATTTACTGTCCTTCAGTCTTGCAAGAGCTCGAAAATGGCACGAACGATTTTGTTGATTTTTGTTGTGTGTATTTGAGTTGGTCCCTGGATGGCTTAAAAACCTAGTTTGACTCGGTTGGTGGTTTTGTTGTCGAGATCCAGAAATCAAAATCCGCCAAAATACGCCCCGGCGGATCGCTAGTATTAAATAAAAATGTAAATGTACGTTGTTCAAAATCTTAAATCGCAAAAGTTCTACATCGTTTGCCTTGATTTGAAAAAACGTTGCATTCGTATACGCGTGTTTTGAATACTTTTGAAGCCATAACAATGAGTGGCCGGTTACAGCTAGTTAAAAATAATGAGAAATTTAAATTGTAAAATATTAGAAATTTGAGATGCGTTTAAAATTCAACTTGCGTTGAATTTAATATTTTATTTTTTATGATCAAATTATACATTTGCAGTGTGTTATGCTTTTTAAATTTACTTAATAATGCACATATAAAGTTTTTTACGCTACTTCGAACGTAGTATCTACGTATTATAAGTGTCTATGTGCGATTTTCAAATTTTTACCTACCAAATGAATTTCTTTTCGTGTGTTAATTTTTTAACAAAAAATCTTTTTAAAAATAGCATAGCAACGTGAAATGAAAGAGATTAGAAATAAATTATACATCTTTTTGAATAGCATATTATATTCTTTACTTTAGTCATACGTATTTTGGCGGTAAAAGGCAAAATTTTTGAGAAAACTAAGCTTTGAACAAAAAAATAAATTTTCATTGTGAATCAATTGAATTGGAAATAAAACAAAGTAGGAAATCTACAAATACAATCGTATAATAAAATTGAGAATTTGAATAAGGCTTTGAAATTTCGAGACACTCTTCTTAACTTCAATTAGTCCACTTTATAATTTCATTTGGATGTAAAATAAAGGTTAGAATTAATTGCCATATCTCATTTTGAGACCTGTTAATGGTAAAATAGGTTTTATAAATGAAAAATTTCGGAATGGTTCCTAAGTCAGTATTGCTTATCATTTTCTTCATATGGGAACTTAGTTCCACTGTAGTTCGAGTGTTAGAAGTTTCGTTGGAGAGTTGGACGATAGGTGTAGACTCGGCATAAAGGTGGCACTGGCGGCCAGACATATAATGTTGGTCACCAGACACCCAACGATATAATCAGTATGCATAACTCGACAATGTCCCACTAAACCCTAACAAATAAACCGAAGAAAGTTATCGGTGCATCCGACATGGATATATTAACATTGCTAATGTCTCGCGTCCGTCCGTACGTTCGTCCCAAACATGTTTTGCTGCTACTAACAAGGATTTAGAAAGTTCTATTGGAACGTGATATCCGGAGAGACTTCCCATTTTTAACTTTTAATCATAATAATATGAATCACTCTCTAAATTTCGATTTGTTAAGCTATCAAAGAGGGTGTTTGAAGAGAAAACTTCTTTAGAATAGTTGTGATTTGAAACTCGATGAAACGAAAAAACGACACTAAAAAGAGACAAAGATATACATCTACAGGATTCATCCTGTCAGATGATGAGATAGAACACAGTATACAGTGTTTCATATTATCTTGTTCTATTGTTACGTGGTAGAGCCATGCTGCGGCTATATTAATAGTATAGTTGTAGCACGAATGGGTCGGCTCGACCGGGGAAGGACCACGCTCTCACAGAATACCAGCGTAAAATAGCAGCTTAATGCTGCCTAGTTTCGTATGGTGAGTGTAGAGAACCGGAGACCTTTTTTACTGGACAAGAGGCATTCTATCTTAGTCCTCACGGGTGACAGCGCATCTGCTTTTTGATTCGTAAACGAAGATAGATGTAGATGTCTATGGGCCACAGCAACCACTTACCATCAGGTGGGCTGTGTGCTCGTTTGTCACCCTTATTCTATAAAAAAAATCTATAATGTAACATAATATATAATGTAAAATAGTTTTTAATATTGGTAACAATACTATAATAAATAAACCCTACAATTATATTATATTATAATATATTATCTGCATTCGTCTCATTCTCTCGAATTGTACTTTTCTGAAGGTTTCTACCATTTATCTGTTTTGAAAACATACTTGTTATTAAACATATGTAATTAAGAAAAAAAAACCGACCTAATGACGGGTGTGTATACAATGCGTAGGTTTTAAATTGGTAAACCTTACTAAACTACCACTAATCTTTGTAAATTCATGAACTAACGGTAGACGAAATGCTTTAACATAGAAGTAAAATTTTCTCAACGATTCTAGCGCTGCGTTAAATCAAAATTAGCATCAATATCAATCCAGGTCATCTGACCATCAAGACTAAGCGCGTGTATCACCACCGCACCCAAGTCACTAAGCGCGTGACACTGAATGCAAGCTTTTTGTACACACACGCGTGCCGGACGTCGTAGTCTACAAAGTGAGATAGACTACATCATATAAGGGCGTCATTCCTTTTACTGCGGATGCAGCGTACCAGTTGCAATTATTTACTCGTAACTGGGTTTGTGGATGACTCTATAACCGATTTATTAAGTCACGTTTCATTTAATGCAAATCAGCTAGAACTTTAAGATATATTTCGGAAATTTAATATCTTTTCAATGTTGAATTATGTAAATGCTCACGTTAATATTTGTGTTGAATTAATACTATTTTTGTTTAATCTTTTCAGGTAAGATGCAAATATGTTTTGAACGCTGGTTTTAAAGGAGGAACATTCATTGTAAGTAAATTAGTATACATTTGTATAAAGAATAAAACAATAAATTAATCTATTTAGGTTTTTGTTTTGTTAGTGAGATTTACCATCTAGGGCTGCATCACCACTTACCACCAGGTGGGATTGTGGTCAAGCACTGGCTGATAATAAGTAAAAAAAAAAGATAAAAAAATTTATATGAATCGTTATTAGTTAATAACCCCTAGATAAAGTAAGACTTTCCGTTTTTTAAAATAATACTCTGTAAAATTATTTTCAGCTTGTGGGCCGCACTACATTTAACGAGCGGTCTCGAGATCCTAGGTCATCCAACCATCCTGTTATACGGACCTAATCTTGGGAGAATAATATATTAATAATAATATTTAATATTATTCCAACGAAACGGTTAGCTTCGTCTTTCGTTCTTAGCAAAGGAGTGGAATAATTCGCCGGCGTCTGTCTAATATCTAAACAAACACGCGATTGATCGTTTTTCATAATGAAATTACACCTTATTACTACATACGAGTATTATCTCATCACTTTATCATACACTTTATCAAGCCAGTGGTTGAATATAATCCCGCCCGGTGGTAAATGGTGAAACTTTACATAATAAAGTTTTAAACCTAGTAATATATTATTATAATTTTTAAATATTTATCCGAGTACATATTTTGTAAAAGCCACAAAAAAACATTTATGATATAAGGCAAATTATGATGGCAAAAATATTTTTAATAATAAATACTATTTAAATTTTTAGTTTTACAATAAATTATCTGTGTCAAATGTGGATACAAAATATAAATATATTACTTGATAGGGCTACAAATTACACACTTTAAAATCTGCTGGTTCTCTCCACATGTTCATATAACGGTGATTCACTTCGGAAAACCATAATATGTAATGTTTTCAAACTCTATGCTAGGGATGCTATAAATGCTTGTTAGATTATCGATAAGGGCTTGGATGTAACTTTTAATAACTTCCATATTATGTATTGATTATGTATATTGATACCAAGTCGGTGTTCCTATCACTGACTTACAGATGTTTTTCTATATAGTTAGCATAATGTCGAAACTAAATGCATAAAAATAGAGTTACTCAAACCGTCTTTATGTAACCGTATCCAATATAACCGTGGGACAGAAAGATTGGTAAAGTGACGTAATTTTTAATGCATTTAGGAAAAACCAATGACATTAAAATAAATCAATAATTTATGTTGTACAAATACGGACATTATTTCAAGCCAGAACTAGTGTAGTAGCCAGATAATCCGACTAATCTAAGTCTAGGTAGCCAACTTTTGACATATTTCTGCTACCAATCGGTAACCTTCTTCGTTTGAAGTTATTTAGGTAGACTGTTGTTTCTTTTGTCGCTTTCATGTTAGAAAAAAATATAATCTATTATATAGCGTTTAGTGTTATGAAACACCATGATGTTTGTCTATTCTAAATGGACATAATGAATCAAGTATGTCCTTGTAACATTTTCGTGGCTGTAATTGATTTCTTGTCTTTTGTTGCGATATATAAAGGAAACTTTCAATTGTTTTTGAGGAATTTATAAAAAATCGTAGGTCTTATTTCATGTTAAATAATAAAATTCGCATTCTTCTATCTAAGACACGAAGTTACATCCGTGACAAATACGTATACTAGCAACATACACCAAATAAATAATTTCGATATCGATAAATGTGTATCAAATACAGAGTGTCACTAAATGAAATAAGAACAATGGGTGATCATAGGCGCTGTAGCGTAGCGAGGTAGCGCATCCGAACTTGGAACTAGTTGGTGACCACACTGTTAGATTAAATAGGATCGAAGTAAACAAGGTGTTAAAACCATTCTCTACATTTTTCTGAGGACATTAGGACACAAAAAATAAATTTGCTTATACATGAAAAGTAACACCAAGTTTGAATAATTCTGTAAGTAATTTTTTAATTTATTTTATGTATAGAAAATTAGAAATTGTCAACCTTGAGATACATATGTATTATATATACACACATAAGATATGTTCCCGGGTAATTCCTTAAATCCTTCTCGGGAATAACTATAAATTAATGACCGAGGTTCTGACGACGCGCTGTTGGCGAAAAACCATTCCAATTGTACCGGTACTAATTCAAAATACGTGCGCCTGCTTTGGAAAACTAAACAAACTTTGAAAGTTGAAGAATGTGGGTTTTGTACATATTTGCAACCGTCACATGCCTTTTGTACATATTTGCATCGTCGGCGGCCGAGTTGCAAATGATGGTTACTTTAATGAACTGGTCATTGAAAGAAAGGGGTATGAAAGTGAACGTAAGTAAGACGAAAGTGATGGTTTTTGAAAGAGAAGAAAGTAAAACGTTATGTAAAATAAGAATAGAAGGGGAGTTGATTGAGCGAGTGGATGAGTTTGTATATTTAGGATGTTTATTTAGCAGGGATGGTAGATATGATAAGGGTATAGAACGACGAGTGAACGCAGGAAATAGAGTGAATGGGGCTCTACACGCTATTATGAGGAGTCAGAATGTGTCAAATAAGGCACGTATGGCAATTCATAATGCCGTGTTAGTCCCTACTTTAATGTATGGTAGTGAAAGTTGGGTCTGGCAGAAGAAGCATGAGAGTAGAATAAATGCTGTAGAAATGCGGTCCTTAAGGAGTATCCTAGGGCTGAATCTGAATGACAGGGTGAGAAATAGTGTGATAAGAGAAAAGTGTAGTTTGCAAGATGACGTTGTGACAAGGATTAAGAATAGAATGGTTCGGTGGTTTGGTCATGTAGAAAGAATGAACGAGGAAAGAGTGACAAGGCAAATTTATGTTGCAGAAGTGAACGTCAGGATCGGGAAGGGACGCCCTAGACGAAGGTTTATAGACCAAATCGGCGATACATTGAAAATGGGCCAGATTAGGAGTACCCTTAACCGACGAGCGTGTATGCGTAGATATATGGATGTAAAGGAGGCGAGAGAGGTGTGTCAGGATCGCGCCAAATGGAAGTCCGTAGTCTCTGCCTACCCCTCTGGGTGACAGGCGTGAGTGTTTATGTATGTATGCTTTGGATTTATAAGACAGTAAATCCGTTGTTTTGATTTTATGGAAAATGTCATGTCATTAAATATTATATTATGCAAAATTAATCACATTTGAGACCGTTTTAATTTTTTCAACGATGGTTAATAAATAATTAATAATCGAGTATGATCTGCACCCGCATATCATCTCATAGGTAGCAACATCTTCCAGAAAACGATGCAAAATATATATTTGTGATTTCCAATCCGTCTACCAAACGTGTTTACTATAGCAAATTATATATATATATATATATATATATATATTATATATGCGGTGATAAATATAATATATGAGGTGAACTTTAGACATGCTGTAATGAATGAAATGAATGTCTGTTTCATTACACCGTACAAGCGTTGCCCATGAATTTTAACATTTTTATAAATTCGTGAATTTGTGTCACGTAACTTGTTGTCATCCTACAGTTCCTACGTTCCGAGTTCTATGTGTTACGCGGTCGCTCCCATGACCCAATGCAGTCGAATATAAAAAGTCGTTACACATCTTCCACTCGATTTTACGTAAACTTGCGGTAGCTTCCCATTCAATTAAAATTGAGGCAGCATTATTTACATGTTTCATACGAATTTGAATCATACGTATACATTATACAGTCTAATTTTGAGTAATCTGTTTTGATCTTTTTACCTACTTGAAGATTTGATAGTGTTGTGGAACTATTAAGAAATACGTCATGTAATTAATATACAGTTAGGAATATATTCTAGTATTTGTAATTAAGTATATGTATTTCTCTAGTAAAATATTTTCTATCATCTTCTGTCATAAGCCAGTAAAACACCACTGCTGGAGAGTAAAGAGTAGAGAGAGCCAGTAGAACACCACTCTTGCGTTGGAGAGTATGTACAGCATGTATATGCTGGGCACAGGACACCGCAAATTATTGAAAGGATTGTAAGGCAAGAAAGAGTCCGCCTCCATATGAAAAACACACGTTGATATGCGCGTACCAACCTATTCTCACGATGTTTTCTTTCACGTTCACGTGCTAAATCAGCATTTAAATTTTTTATTTATTTATTTATTTAATAACAACCTTTTTTACATATATTCATTGATTCCCTGGTCCCTGAGCTAGTATACTTGGAATTAACCTTTTTAGTGTTGCCGGTAGGAATCGAAATAGATCGCTTATATACAATTTATTAGTAGCCATACGATCGTTGTGGCAGTTCCTATGACCTCAAAGCACTCTCTGGATGAAATGGGATGGACAAATTCTTTAACACCGCTATTACATGGCACAAGACGCTCTTTGATACAACAACCTTCATGGAAATGTAAAATTTATGCATATTTTACAGGTTCCTTTTTATACAACACCATGGAGTAATTAGTATACTAAGCTGAGTAGGGTATTTAAATTAACGTAACGCGAAAATTTAATCTTACACCCCTTCTACTTGGTTGGAATATTATTTTTACTGTTTTAGCATTCATTTTATTCAATATATTTGAACTGATGCAGTATAAATTAAACTATATTCAAACACGGATAACTTGTGTTATCTTACGATGATTGCCTTAAGGTAAGATCAATTACTAGAACCTATAGACTAGTAGTTAAGAGTATGTAAGTTAACACCGAGGCACATGGTCGTTGTAGAAAAGACTACGGAAATATACACAACTATACTACAACAGGTATTTGCGGTTGACAACTTACCTGTGTAAAATGCTTATGCATATTAATATGTGATTAATAGAATAATATCATTGAGACGGAAACAGCGAAGTTGGCAGCGTAGCCTGCTATTAGCGCAAAATCTATGTGGTTGTCTATAAGGCCCGTATTAATAAACCTTTCTCAACGACGAACTCAAGTGCATAATCATTTGATCTCAAGATCGTTGCTAATTAATAAACACATAAAAACAGTATCTCAAAACGCTGTACTTAGGAATACTGTTCTGTGACTTGCACTCAAGTGCACACACTTAAGAGAGTCGAGTTTCGTTTATTAATCAGTGTGGCACTCAGCTGATATCGTAAACCTAAACCGCATCTTGAGATATGTTTATTAATAAGATCATAACCTCAAGATTGTACTCGAGTGCGTGTACTTGAGCTGAGTAACGTTTATTAATATGGGTCTAAGCGAAGTTCATGTTCAACAGTGGACTTTTTACACATTGTAATGATGATGAAAGAAGATTGAATTTCGGTTAAGGTCGCCAGTCAAGAGAAACAAGCCATCTGCACAGGACAGGGGTATAGTGCAAGAGTGTGTGCGTAAGCACTGGTGCTCATTTTATTTCCTCACTTTCTAGAGTGGACAGGTCAGGCACAGGACCAACAGCTTTATACACGGGCGTAAAACGCTACTAACTTCTGACTCTAGGCTGCTAGGTACTGAGAATTTCTTACAGAAAATATCAATTGATTTTTTTTTAACTCAGGCCTCATGACGAGCAGTCGCGTTTCGAACCATTAGAACAATGGGGCAACTATTTTTTTTATAGGATAAGGGTGACAAGCGAGCACACAGTCCACCTAATCGTAAGTGGTTGCTGTGGCCCAAAGACATCTACATCTATCCTCGTTTGCGAATCAAAGTGCAGATGCTTTGCCAACAGTAAACCTCTTTTCCCCCAACTCCGGCTCCGGCCTCCGGTTCTCTACACTCACCATACGAAACACAGCAGCATTAAGCTGCTATTTTACGCTGGTATTCTGTGAGAGTATGGTCCTTCCCCGATCGAGCCGACCCATTCGTGTTACAATTATAACATTAATATATCTGCAGCATGGCTCTATCACGTATAAAAACTCTGTGTTTGTTTACTTTAAATTTTACAAGAAAAACCTTTGACTACAGTGATATGGGGCATTTGGTCCATCCACCCTTTGTATTCTTTTGTTTTAAGGAATGCAATAAAGAATAAATAAAAAAATAAATATTTACCGATAACTGTCAGTTGATTATTATGTTTGTCATAAGAACTACCTGCTAACGTCTTATTGATTCTGCCATTAACAACTTATTCCGGGAAAATTAAAAATATAGTCGGTAATTAAAAATATAGCATGTTGTATCGTTTTCAATACAGAATCTTAAAGAAAGTGTTATAAGCAGTGTTAGAACTAAAGATGAAACGTCAGCTCGTTTTACACCTTGTTGTAGTAAGGTTGTAGAGTTATTACATTTAAACTATCAAATTTTAAATAAATTTGAATATAGTTAATATTTGTCAAACTTGTTTGTTGAGATCGAAAGACATCAAGTTGATTTTGTAGGTCAAGCGGAACTTGAACAACTTTTCAAAATTATTTTCCCGAGTGATTGTCGAATAATTTACAAACATAATAGTAAATTTATTATGGGAAATGAGTCTTATAAAGGTAATTCTAACGGTAATAAACCTAACAGAGTGAGTGGCGGTCGGAAGTTTTAATTACATGTATGAGTGTAAAACTTACTTGATGGTTGTATTATATGGAAAGTAAAAGTTTAATGGGAACGTAATAGTATTGTAATGTAATGTAGCAAAGCAAAAAGGGCAATATTGCGTTGGAGAGAACCCTTGTTCAGCAATGAAAAAGTGCCAAATAAACCTATAATGACATAGATGTTATTAAGATGTTAATATATTAAAAATTTTGACAAAGAAATTAACAATTCATCTGACTTAAAATATCTTAATTATCAAATAGATTGAACGAGTCCTATTCAACTTTTACAAGAAACCTTGAACCTGTTTGCAAATAGCTAGTCGAGTAGCGATTATTGTCAATAACGCCCATAAGATAATTAAATCTTTAGACTTCTTAATAAGCTATTATATAATAAATCAGTATGTAATAAAATCTTAAATATCGAACATTAAATGCTTAAAATAGATCTTAGCCTATAAAATTTTTAATAATGCCGTTGTATTTTGTATATTATTGTACTTTTTTACTGGTGATAACACATCTGCATTGGGATTCATAATCGAGGACAGTTATAGGTGTCTATGGTCAATAGCATACACTTCCCATTACTGTGTGCTCATTTGTCTAAAATGCAGCAAAAACGACAATCACAAAATAACTAGACCTAAAAACAAACAAATTGTGTTTTTGTTTTCAGTAATTTTAAAAATACTAATGTATGTGTTACATAAACTAATGATACCCAAAATACGTATACCATTCACCAAACTTTCGTAAGTCGCTATTTTCGAAATTACGAATTATCAAGACTTGCAATTAATTGCACAGTAATCCAAAATGTATAAAAATATAATTTCAAATGTTTCTTATAATGATGATCTAAAGTTTCGGTTATAGTGTTAACGTTTTCGTTATAATTTAATTAACACATTTACAATTACATTAAATAGGTATTTAATGCACAATATATTTCAAAGATTAATTTTAACATAAATACGGACCCTGAGCCACCTGAATCCACAGATTCTCTGAAAGAATCATAATTTTGTCCCTTTATCTTATAGGCCTCCTACACTGAGCTTGCAGCTAGGATGTTGCCATTCAATGCTTCCTTCTTCATCGATTGTGAAACAATTTTTTCGAATTCGAAGTTATGAGATATCAAAAATATCAATATTAATAATATCCTCCAAACCGAATTTCACTTGAAATTTTATCTCGCTAACATTGTAGCTACACCTCGTTACGTGTTACACAGATATTGTGTGTTGCCATATTATATAACGTTATTGGTAACATTCTATTGCAAATCATGTTTTGCTTAATAGGTTAATACTAAACTACGTTATACTCGTTAAAGTTACTTGAAGAGCTTTAAAACGCTTTACTCCATTATATTAAACTATTTAGTGAGTTGTTTCCTTTTCAGTCATCAGTAACAGTTAAGTAAATAATTTTGCAAAGTAGTGTTTTGTTTGGAGTTGATTAAAGGTTACATTACACACTAGTACTAGCCATTCATTGTTAAGAAGAATTTTAAAATAAGCGAGAGATAAGCGGGCACATAGTCCACCCAATGGTAAGTGGATGCTATAGTCCATAGACATCTACATCTATCATATATAAAGAATCAAAATTCAGATGCGTTGTTACTCCTAAGAACTGAAGTGAAATGCCTTGTTTCCAGTAAAAAGGGTCTTCGGTTCTCTACACTCACCATACGAAACACACCAGCGTTACTCTGCTGTTCCACGCTGGTATTTTTAGAGTTGGTTTTACTCTCATCCTGTCGGGCAATTCGTGCTGCAGCAGACTGAGATTTCTCGGTCGTTTGTTACTTTAATGCTATAGAGTTATAAAACAGTATTCTCTATTCTGGTCAATACATAAATATGTCGAAAAGAGAATATTTATTTTATTTAATATTTTTTATTGCACACCATACCGATTATTAATACACATATGAAGTGTGTAATGGGCGGTCTTAATGCGGACAGCAGTAAGACTTTAATAGTTGAAAATGCTACATATACATGTTCAATATACAAATGGAGTGGCAGAGTCTGCAAGGGTCACTCCTAGACGGAAATTTATCGACTAACTTGGCGATATACCGACGATGGGCAAAACGAGCATGTTAGCCACGATTAATTTGTCTCAAAATGGTCTCAAAGCATAAATCTATAATATATAATTAAATTATGTATGTGATTTACGTATCGTTTTTTTCGGTAGTGAGTTAATTTTTTTATGTATGTTCGAAACAGGTCTCGATAGGCCCGTTAAAGATTTTTTACTGTTTAATAAACATGCGTGTTTCGATACGGAACTACCTTGTATATAAATTTAATCGTTTCATGTATAAAAATATTAAACGACCGGTTGAAACCATGTTCGCCCACATGTAATGAACGTGCCGGGGGTCGTGACGGAAAAACCTTACACTTTTCTTGCTTAGTCCCCATCCGTCAAATTCGTACCGTGCGATAAGGAACTTCGTTTTAAAAACCTGCTGTTGCCAATCGTGGCAACTATGGCAAATATTTCCCCTATGAGGCAATCTATGGGGGTGGCCTATGTTCAGCAGTGAACTTTAGTAGGCTGTAACGGAAACGGTATAGTCAGATGTTTGGTATTTCTAACACTGGTAGATAGTGAGTGGCCTCTACGCAGTAATGCGTCAACTATTGCGTATAGTTTATAACTATTAACGTTGATAGTCAATTAATTTTGTAATCGATTATTAACTATTGATCCAAATCCTATAAAACTAGATTCAAGGCTGAATTAAACGACTATAAATTGGTTCATATAAAGGTATGTATTTTCAAAATGGCTTTTGGTCTAAACTTTTTTACGTGGTAGAGCCAAGCTGCAGCTAGTAGTATAGTTGTAGCACGTATTGGTCGGCTAGTCCGTGGAAGGACCACGCTCTCACATAATACCAGCGTAAAATAGCAGCTTAACGCTGCTGTGTTTCGTATGGTGAGTGTAGAGAACCGGAGACCCTTTTTACTGGAAACGAGGCATTCCATCTTAGTCCTCACGGGTGACAACGCATCTGCATTTTAATTTGTAATAAAGGATAGATGTAGATGTCTGTTGGTGGCAGCAACCACTTACCATCAGGTGGACAGTGTGTTTGGTTGTCACCTTTATACTATAAAAAAACTTAAATATAGTTTTAAAGGATTTGGATAACTGCTAAATAATAGATTATAAAAATATACTCGATTTACATTAACATCACTATTTTAGAGCCGTAGAGCTACTATAATAATAACAGGCTGATCCATCTTAGTCCTCAGCGGTGAGGATGCATTTGAAGTCATGTCGATTGGATTGAGAGCTCCTTGGCCACTTCACAAAATATAAAGTACATATATAAATTAAAATTAAGATACACTATACGATTGAATTATTGATTGTGTAGTGTAGTGGCGGTGTAAGAATATCCACTACTCCATATCATCCCGTTGGTGTCGTAAAAGGCGACAGAGGGAAACAAATCACGAGATGGGCAGCAGCGTCTTCCTAATAACGTTCAGTCGTTATTAGGAAGACGCTGCTAAATTAAATAAAAGAAACTTCGGTTGTAGCCCGATTGCTTACTGTGGCAACTATGGCAAATATCCCTCCATGAGGCAATCTAAGACGGAGGCCTATACTCAACAGTTGTATCGGTAACGGAATAATTGATTACAGCGTAACCAGTTGTTAGAACGAAAATCAATTTAAATTTATTTTAATTGCTAAATAATATTTTACGGTGTTTACCTGTTCACTTCATCGATAACAAGTGAAAGCATTCCGAAAGCTGGGCCTTTAGTTACTTGTAGCTCGAGGGCTCGAAGAAAGCGAAATCTACTATTGTTATAGCTGTCACATGAGAGTCGATTACAATGTGCCGACAATTCGGCTACGACTTTCATTTACATATCAAGTATGATTACATTGTAGTTAATTGATGCATTGCAATTCAACTCCACTGCGGAATATAGACCCCTTCCCAAAGCTTGCCACGAACATAGATCTCTCAGCAGCCAACTAACAACCTGCAGCCAACGGCTTTCTGCATGTTTTACAAGTTCGTGATTTCAATGAATAGATAGATAGGCATCGCAGCCTGTAATATATACTGGCTCTCTGTACCTTGCAGACTGATACGCAGCAGTCCAAGCACTGCTGTTTGTGTTGCAAAAACTTTTAGACAGACTATGTTCAAAGAATAAGATTTGTTCTTAAAAAAGGTGTCTTAAAAGAGTGACTTTTCAGTGTAAAATTGTATGGACCTGTGTAGATCGAAGTTAACCGGATAGTTTTTGAAGAATGTTAACTTTAAACGAAAACCCGTCTGCCGTCGGTCAGTAGTCGGTTAAGGGTACTGCGCAGTTGTGATGGGGTTTTAATGACGCGGCAACACTTCTAACATATTAGTGTTAGAAATGTACGAACATACAGAGACATTCCTTCGACTTATGCTATCGTTTGTCATGATTACTACATCTACAAATCAGAAAACTAGCTTATAGTGCTTTTGCAGCAGATTTGTAGTATCCGCAACTTTGTCGGGTAATCCGAGCTACTCCATTCGGACACGGTTATGTTATTTTATTTTATGTTATATATGAATTATATATAAGCATAATGTAATTTTGACGGCTCGGTAACGTACCTAGTGGCTAAGCGTTTGCTTGCGACTGTGAAGGTTGTTCAAATCGAAATATGTATGGTCCAGAAGCAATTATTGTAGCTATCCCAGTTTGAACGATTGTTTACATACTATTTATGTCTATAAAAGGACTCCACGATTAGTTTTTTAAACAAAAAATAATAATAATTACTTTGCGGTGCTCATGGACATGGGATCTGAGTTGCTAAACGTTTAACCAAAAAATAAACGTGGTATAATCACTTGTACTATACTTAGTAGGCGTAATTTAGTGCATAGAAAGTTAAATAAAAGTCTTGTTTGTGTCGTATTTTAGATATAATTTAGACTCGTTATCACAATGAAACTAAATGGATAGTAATAATTATCACACAAAACTATTGAAGAACAGGGGCGGCGTATACAGCAACTTGAAAGGCTGTCGAGAAGGAAAAATATTATATTTTTTGGAATAGAAGAAACGGAGAAAAACTACTTTGAACTAAATACCAACATTACAAATATTATAAATAACTTAATGAATCTCAACTTGAATGAAGAAAATATTGAATATATAAAACGCCTCGGTAAGAAGGATGATAAAAAAGTTAGACCAGTTGTTGTAACTTTAAATTCAATGATGACAAAAATTCGACTTTTAAAGAACAAAAAGAAGTTAGAAACAACACCATACTATATTAAAGAAGATTTTCCGCCTGAAGTAATAGAAGAGCGTAAGAAATTAACTGTAAAGCTGACAGAGGAGAGAAACAAAGGGAAGAAAGTATTTCTAAAATATAATAAATTAATAATACTACCGGAAAAAAAAGAAGAGAACCAAGTGCACAATCAAGACAATAAAAAATACAATAAGAGAAACCTTTCAGAATCTCCCGAACTCACAAATGATTCTTCTAGCTCGAGGCAACACAAAAAAAAGTTAAATCCAAAAAAGGCAAACATGAACATCAATAGTTTTGTTACAAAAAAACAGAACATAGATAATACGCCTTCTACGACTGCTACCCCTTTTGGAAGTACCACTTCAAATCGAAACAAAATCTGACGTGGCACAGCGACCTCTCCACGATGTTCCCCAATTCGGCTGGTCACCGCGGGGACTAACGACCACAACCCTCCACTCCACCCCCTCTACATCTGCACATATAATGCAAGATCCTTACTGTCTGACGAACGTCTACTGGAATTTAAAGAAGCTATTTCAAAAATTAAATATGATTTAATTGGTCTCGCAGAAATTAGAAGAACAGGTTATAGCATTTTGGAAGATAATGAACATATATTCTGCTATTATGGCTTAACTAAAGGCCTTTATGGTGTCGGTTTTTTAATTAAAAAACATTTGAAAGCAAACATTGAGAGTTTTATTGCAATCTCGGAGAGAGTTTGTTTACTGAATTTAAGGTTTGGTACTATGTTTATCTCTATTATCCAAGCGTATGCGCCTACTAGCAAAGCGAAAGACAGTGACTTAACAATTTTTTATGATCAACTTCGGGAAGCTCTAGAACAAAGCAACAAAACCGTCATCCTTATGGGCGATTTCAACGCGTGCATTGGGCAACAACAGTCTAATGAAGAGAAAATACTAGGACCGTACTGCTACGGTAAAAGGAACAAAAGCGGCGCAAAACTAATACAATTTGCATTTCAAAATAACCTTACCTTTGTCAACAGCATATTCAAAAAGAAAACTGTCAATATGTGGACGTGGCTTTCACCAAGAGGGGCAAAAATCCAATTAGATTATATTTTATCTAACACCAAAGAGCAATTTACAAATATTGAAATTATAAATCAGCTAAACTACCCTAGCGATCATCGTCTAGTGAGAGCTACATTCCAAGTAATAAAAACCAAAAAAAGTAGAGCTAAATATAACCGCAAATATTCAATTTTAAAAACAAAAGAGGATGAAAAATTGTTCTTGAAAAAGTTAAAACAAACCATAGAAAATTCTGGTTTGTGGGACAAATGTGAAAATATAGAGTCATACAATTCAAAAATAACTAAAATAATCATTGATGGGCTAAATTCCACTAAAGAACTAAAAAATCAAAATAGATATATTATCTCTGAAGAAACAAAAACTCTACTCTATAGAAGAAATAAATTAATGCATAAAAAACCGCTATGCAAAGAAGAAAAACAAGAACTTAGTTATTTATTTAAGAGTGTCCATAAGCGAATTAAAAAAGAGTATGAAGAACACAGATTAAAAATAATAGAAAAACATCTCATATCCACAGGAAGTCTAAAAAAGGGATTAAAAAAACTGAACTCATTCAAAACCTGGATTCCAAATCTAAAACAAAAACTAACCGGAAAAGAAATTTACTCTAGACCTAAAATAATAGAGACAGCAACTAATTTCTATAAAAACTTATATGCAGAGCAAACAAATTCTCCAATGAACACTTCTGAAGTAAATGCTGGAAAGTTATCATCCCCACATTCACACCAGCTCCAAAGATTTACAATAGCTGAGGTCATTAGGAAGATAGAGACTCTAAAGAAAGACAAAAGCTGCGGGCCAGACAATATACCCAACGAGATATTTATAATAGGGAAATATCTATTAGCGCCAATTCTCACAACATTTTTCAATAAAATCCTAGAGTTTAGAAGGATACCAAAAAAAATGGGCAGAATCTGACATAACATTATTATATAAAAAAGGAGATCCTGCTGATATTTCAAACTATCGACCTATTAGTTTACAACCAAGCCTCTATAAGTTATTTGCCTCATGTTTAGAACAACGCATTAGTACTATCACTGAAAAATACCAACCAATAGAACAAGCAGGTTTAAGAAAACGTTTCTCGACTATAGACCATATACATACTGTTGAGCAGGTCATAGAGAAATACGAAGAACAAAGACATCCGCTATACCTAGCTTTTATAGACTATGCAAAGGCTTTCGATTCATTATCCCACATTAGTATGTGGAAAGGTCTGATAGAATGTAAAGTACCATTAGAAACGATTGAACTTCTACAAGACATCTATAAAAAAAGTATAAGTCGAGTAAAACTAGACAAAAAAGGTCCAGAAATAAACATTTGTAGGGGTGTCAGACAGTGAGATCCCTTATCACCAACAATATTTATTACCGTGCTTCAAAGTATCATGAAGCAACTTAATTGGTCCAAAATAGGCATAAATATACAAGGAAAATACTTAAGTAACTTAAGATTTGCTGACGATATAGTCTTATTTTCAGAAACAGCATCACAACTCGAAGAAATGATAAAAGAACTTCACTCTGTCAGTCACGCTATTGGCTTGGAACTAAACACAGATAAAACAAAAATATTGTCCAACAACTTAGAAAGGCCTATTGAAGTAAACAACCAAACATTGGAGTATGTTCAAAAATATGTATATCTTGGTAAAGAGGTATCTTTTAAGAAATCTAGACACCGTGATGAACTTAACAGACGTGTAAATTTGACCTGGGCAAAATTCTGGAATTACAAAGAAATCTTAAAGTCGAACTTTCCTCTAAAACTTAAAAAGAAAATTTTAGATTCATGTATTCTACCTTGTCTGTCCTATGCAAGCCAAACTTGGATATACAACACCTACACGAAAAGAAAAATTGAAACATGCCAGAGAGCTATGGAACGAAGCCTACTTAATCTGAAACGTAAAGACAAAAAACGAAATACTGAAATTAGAAAAAGAACAAATTTTATAGATGCTCTATCTCATTGCAAGAAACTTAAATGGAAATGGGCGGGGCATATTGCACGTATGGAAGATAAAACATGGACTAAGAAGGTCACTACATGGGCTGGCCCTACTGGAAAACGAAAAAGAGGTAGACCTCTAGAAAGATGGACGGATGAAATTGAAAAGTTTGCTGGAGACGATTGGATTTCAGTGGCCAAGGATAGGGAAAAGTGGAAAAATCTGGAGGAGGCCTATACTCGTAGAGAGGTCCTTAACAATAATTAGATAAATAAAAAAAAAATATTGATTGTAACGATAATTTTATCTTATTTAAATGTATTTTCTTTCATGATCTGATTATGTTTGTTTTGTTTCTATTTTAAATTATTTAATGAAATTAATAATTAATGAAATGTATTTTAATAATTTTGTTAAGGAAATAAATGGCTTTATAATAATAAAATAATTATCACAGTTTTCATGCTCAGCGACGTGCAAGAGCGAAGTCGATGAACGTTGCTCATACGAGGCTATGAATTACAGCTGTCACAGCTGTAATATTGTTCAAATACAAGTCATAATAAAAAATAAAAACTTGAAATACATTCATTTGTATTTGATTATGTTACATTAATATTAATTTTATATGACGTATACTTTTTACGAGTGCCAATAATTATTAGAAGAGACTAACTGACACAACTTTTGTCCGAATATGTTAATGGAAATTTTATTTTGTGATCAATGCTAACAAAATTTGTATTGATTGAACAAAAACCAATTATGTTAAGTATATTAATATTATAAAATTTTATTATGAGAGTGCACACTAGATCAGCTTCTCTTTTAATTTGTCCAGTATCAGGCCTGCTGGAAGAAATTTCAATATGAAATAAGCAGTGCCTTTGTACAAAATATCTTTTTTTTTTCTCTTCCTTGTAACATTATTTTGTGTGTACATAAATTGTTAAATAAATAAATAAATAAATAAGTTCAGTTATTTGAAAAGATTTGTTTTTGGAACGAAGTTCTTTATCGGACGGTACGGATGGGAGCTAGGCGACAAAAAGTATAAGATTTTTTCGTCACTACCCCTATTGTCATAGTGTAGACGGCCTTGGCGGCGAAATAAGGAAGTGAGATGGAATAATATCCATATCCCTTGCACTTTTTCTTATCTCGCCATGAAAGAAATATTATTATTTTATTTCAAATGACGCTTCATTTTAATAGACTCTAGTAATTCATTTATTTGTATTTGTTAATCAATAATATAATATCTACGTTTATCAATAATAATATACTACACAAGGAACTTCGTTCCAACCGAGTGTTCCACGACACGCACGTGTTTTTTTATGTTTTTTTTTAGAGAACATAAATATTATCTATGTATATGTTTATGTCTGTCAAACACGTGAAACTTGGTAGCTTTTGAAGTTAATCAAGCTGGACGTGGAAACAACTGTTAACTTGACGTTATATATAAATCATTGCTATCAGGCACGTCACGTAAGTTCTAGAAGTGCGAAATACCAAGGCCGCAAGAACGCGTCGCGACTGCAAGGCTGTCCTGTACTGCAGTTACGTGAAATGACTTATACGGGTCTACAGGTCCGTTAAAACTTAAAACTGTTTTGCATTTGCATACATCGTAAATGAAGTCGAAGTGAATATGCATCTCTAAAAATGCTCTGCTATCTGTTTATTCCAGTTACAGTTATAGATCTTGCCAGAAACAAACCTAAAATTTATATAATTTTTTCTCAAGCTTAACATAATATTATATTATTTCAATAGAAAGGAATATAATGAGTATTTAAATTTTTTTACTTAAAATTTCCTCTAAAAATAAGAACTAATTGACGGGCTAATTGATATATATATATATATATATATATATATATATATATATATATATATATATATATTATGATATAATACTTATTATTGCAAGGCTGTAAGCTAATTTAAAAAATCACAGACTATACTTGCTCATAATATAATTAAAAATTTTGTACACCCGACTTTAATATAAATTATTAAGAATAACTCAAAAACTATTGGTCAGACCTTGATAAAATTTATATGGGACCACATGTAAAGCACCAGCTTTCAAATAAAAAAAGAATCATTGAAATCGATCCACTCAGTAAGAAGTTATGAGGTAACACACATAAAAAAACATATAGTCGAATTGAGTACCGTCTCCTTCTTGAAGTCGGTAGAAAAGTTATTAAGGTTTAACGACACGCAAACGAAGTTTTTTTATCCACTACTCCATATCGTACCGTGGGTGTCGTAAGAGGCGACAGAGAAAAACAAATCAGAAGATGGGCAGCAGCGTCTTCTTAATAACCACCCAAAAATAAAAACAAACTGC
Organism: Parnassius mnemosyne; assembly: GCA_963668995.1. NCBI lineage: Eukaryota > Metazoa > Arthropoda > Insecta > Lepidoptera > Papilionidae > Parnassius > Parnassius mnemosyne. Next base: position 14,076,448 of record CAVLGL010000092.1, on the reverse strand, counting down.
AGTTGCCAACACGCCTGCCAAAAGTGGCAGACAAATATCCTTAAGTAACCTATGGGGAGGCCTATTTAGTTGACTTTAGATGTAACTTTAGCTGTAATGGTAACGGTAAACGAAGTTGCAGGAAGTCTTTATTATTGAGATTATTTAAACAAAATATATAACATAACATAATATACAATATTTTATTATAAGTATACAATATTAAAAACTATAATAAAAAAAACTAAAACTAGTAACTTAATTATCATACAGTCCTACGTAACGCTGGCCGCGTTTATTTAATTGAGTAGAAATAAAACTATGCATCTTACTATACTTCTCGTATTCTTATTCTTTAGAAATAATTTATGATTATCACTTACTTGTTGGTCTTTCTTCGTGTGGTGGCTCCATAAGTGAATCCATTACTTCCCATCACCCCGTGGGTAAGAGGAGACAAAAGAAAACTAAAACAGGACATGGGCAGTATCATCTTTCTGATAATAATTCAAAATAATTAAAAAAGAATGCGGGCCAACTCGCTTACCAAGCGTGGCAGCTATTGCAAAGAAAACTCCTATGATACAATTTATTAGGGATGCCTATGTTCAGCAGAGGCCTGTTGATAGGTTTCTATGAAAAATACTGAAATGAACTTGTTGTATCGTATATTGTAATAAACATTATGCTAGGACTTCAATAAAACTTCAAACTCGATGGGATATAATACCAAAAAATAGAGTATTTTTAAAATTAACGTTTAGTGTTGGGGTTGTGTTAATTAAAAACCATATTATAATAAGTTACGGTATAACAGGTAAAAGGTAAGCCCACAACCGATGGCGTCCTTCGTTCCTTTTTTGTTTTTTTCTTCTTCTTTTTTTGCGTATTTGCTTTTGCGTGCAGTTTCCTCCCTGCCAGTATTTATACAGCAAAAAGTTCAAAACTGAACTTGCAGTCATAAGTGGTAACACATTGATATTTCGTTAAAGTAAAATGAAGCTTTTATTTTTTTGTTATAGATTTTATGTTAAAAACGTTTAATAACTGGCTTCAACACTCTGTGTAAGTTATTACAATTGCAAGACGTAAAAAAATATCAGTGGTGACGTGGATACACTACTAGCCATATGAGGAATCTCAACGTTGTTTAGCGAGTTATGGGGTGAGTTATGCTCGGAGTTTCTTTAAGTGATAGACTCTGTAATGAGGAGGAATTAAATTAATCAACGTAGTTCAATAGATCACTAATCTGGAGTAGCAATGAGCCGGCCATATAGCTCGACGAACAGAAAATCGATGGGTTGAAAAGGTTCTCGGTGGTAGCGTCGTACTGGTAAGCGAAGTATAGGGCGGCCCCTCATCAGATAAATGACGACCTGGTAAGAGATGCAGAAAGTCAATGGCACCTGCATGTTGGCTTAGGACCATGCTTTGTGGCATTTAAAAGCTGGGATCAAAAATTTTAAAACGTAATAAATTTATTGCAGTGTGAATTGATGTGACGCAGTACAACAAACAAGAACACGCTCTTGAATTATAAAATCAAGACAAACTTGTTTCCTTTTAGTATATTCGAAAATTATACCTCCTTAGCTCGATAAATAAGCTCTATTAAATTTAAGGGTGACATTGTACATAACCTTCAAGTCTGTTAATAGTATTTCAATTCAGATAAGTTGAAACGTTAAATAATTTATGATTAAATTGTCTATTTTTTATAGGATAGGGTGACAAACGAGCACACAGTCCACCTGACGGTAAGTGGTTACTGTGACCCATATACATCTACATCTATCTTCAATAAAGACTCAAAATGCAGATACGTTGTCACCCGTGAGGACTAAGATGGAATGCCTATTTTCCAGTAAAAAGGGTCTCCGGTTCTCTACACTCATCATAAACACAGCAGCGTTAAGCTGCTATTTTACGCTGGTATTCTGTGAGAGCGTGGTCCTTCCCCGGTCGAGCCGACCCATTCGTGCTAAAACTATACTACTAATATAACTGCAGCATGGCTCTACCACGTAAAAGTAATAATGTCATAAACTTAGCGTTTGGATAGATTTACGAGAGTTGTATAATAATATGACCGCTTTTTTCAGAAAAAAATTATGTGACTAGCTGGTAACCGGCGCATTGCTGCTGCAGAATAAACAATTGTGGAAATATCGTTTTAAATTTGGAAGATTTATATTGTTTACGCACATAAAATACGAACAAAGTAAATTTATTTTTATATATTAGATTAGATTATTGGGACATTCTTACGTACGTTTCGCCTTTACGTAAATTTATCGTTTTTTTTGTAAGTTATCGTAAAAAATTTCATGTGCATGATGTTTACGTTCTTTTATATTTTTCAAAATATTGGGAGCTCCAAGCTTATTGAATTTTCGAGCTATAAGATTAATTTCAAGTCCTTTACAAGTCCACTGCTGAACATAGACCTATCCCAAAGGACGCTCACGGTCATTAGTAATCTAGCATTCCAGCATGTCCGACTAGGTCATCATTCCATCTAGTGGAAGGGTGCTCTGGTTCTTTTACGAGTACGAAATTACTTGGAAACCTTTATAGAACTGACAGGAAGTTACAAATAAACTGGTTGTGATGATATGATAGTGATGATATATGATAAGATTCATCATCATCATCATCATTACAGCCCTTCACAAGTCCACTGCTGAACATCCCTCCTCTGAGGCCTCCCCAATGTATGCCCCAAAGCACGGTCCTGAGCTACCTGCATGCATTGACTTTCTGCATGTCTTAACAGGTCGTCACTCCATCTAGTGGGCCTACACTTCGCCTACCTGTACGAGGCTGCCTCTGAACCTTTTTTTGATAAGATTGTTAGTAACTAATTCATTTCAAAGACACCTGCAGCTGACTTTAAATAACGACCATCTCACAGAATACCAGCGTAAAATAGCAGCGTAGTATATTCCACGCGGGCGAAGTCGCGAGCTACAGCTAGTTTGGAAATAAAAAATTGGACATATTTCTCAAAAATTAAAGATGCTTAAATTAATTAGCTAAAATCCGCGTAAAAATTATAATGATGCGTCTTATCTAGATTATCTTTGAAGATAGTTAGAAGGTTGGATATATTTCATTTTAATTGTATAGACTTGTGTAGATCGAAGTCAACCGGATAGTTTATAAGGAATGTTAACTTTAAACGGGAACCGACGTACACGAGCTGCGCAATGGTCCATAGGCAGTTGTGATGGGGTTTTAATGACTAGGCAATAAAGATATTTTATAGAAAAAGATAATAATCATTCCACTGGCGCGTGTCTTTCACCATTAGAAACGTATCTTGCCTTTTCTTGTTCTATTTTATATTATGTTATTGTGGTTGGAATTTTGACGTAAATATAAGAGAACCATCACGATTCTTTTATTGCTTATAGTAAAAAGAAAAAGTAAAGTAATAACTTTTACAGCCTTGTTTTTATCAAAAACATTCATAAAGTAGCAAAATATGTTGTTAATTAGCCCGTAATTCATATATATATATATGCCGATAATATATATGCGTATATAGTGACTATGTGTGGCGGTGTAAGAATATCCACTACTCCATACCGTTCCGTGGGTGTCGGCTGCAGCCTTTTCCTGATAACAACCGAAAACAATAAAAAAACTGCGGTTGACACTTTGCCTGCCAAGCCTAACTATTTCGAAATTCCCCATGACTATGAGGCAATCCATGGGGGAGAGCTGTGGAGTTTTGATAGGCTATAATGAATGAATGAATGAATATAAAGTATTGGGATTCAAATAACTTGATTTATTTAAAACAATATTCCAGTTCAACACGACGGTACATTATGTCAACTGTGGAAGACTATGTGTCATTTTCTACCGACTTCAAAAAGGATACGGTACTCAATTCGACTGTATGTTTTTTATGTGTGTTACCTCATAACTTTTTACTGTGTGAACCGATTTCGATGATTCTTTTTTTATTTGAAAGCTGGTGGTGATTCACATGTGGTCCCATATATGTACATTTGATTAAGGTCTGACCAATAATTTTTGAGTTATTCTTAATAATTTTTAATTATCCTTAGTCGATTTTTATGACGCCTGTGTGTAACGAGAGAAATTCTCTAGCACTGATTCTACACGTTAATATGAAGTTCTCAAGGGATAGTTATTTTTTTCATAATACGCATGTCAATGGTCTAAAATATTCTACTGCTTTAAGTAATAATCTAATTTGCATAATAAGTTCATAATAAGACTAACTATAATAACGGGACATTATAATTTATGGCAGCGTAGCCTAGTGACCGTAAACACTCACCATGTGGACGGTCTAAAGTTTAGAGCGAGTAACGTAGTGATTAGACAAAGTTAACGGTCCGAAACGGTAACGCCACGTAACTGACCCGCGTTACGGTATTGTGATGTGTTCAGAATTACGTTCGGTTATGAGACATGTAATATTTTGGAAACGATTCTATTTTCAAATTAAATCATACGCAGATTAGAGTTAGATATTTCGAAATGTAGTCATTAATATTCTTATATTGCGTTATGATACAGGATACCATCAGGTGAGCCGTATGCTCGTTTGTCCCTATCATATATAAAAAAATATATTTTATAAATTGTAATGCGATAATTTTATAGTGGATTACTATAGCATTGTTTAGTAGGCAGTCGTTCCCTACCAGCAACAATGGTGTTATTAAATTCAATTGTAACTCTTTCTCTATCCCGTGAAACATATCCTATGAACATTTCGATTGTTAGTACTATTGTATCTATTTATCTGACAGAACCTGTACGTACATAGCCCCCTGACAATGAGATCTGTATCGTATCGATTTCATATCGCCATCGAGTGAAAACGTTAGTGTTAAAACTTGTGCCAAGGGCAGATTTACTATGTGCTTGGTACTGGTAACAAAACGGTCGTGAGGGACTAGGAGAACATCACAGCCCCTTGAGACTGAGTTTTGTATTGTGTCTATTTCATATAGCCATCGAGTGAAAACATTTATGAGTTAGTGTTACAAACTTGCACTAAGGTCATTGATTTACCACGTGCTCGGTACCGAAACAATATGTCGTGAGGGAATAGGAGAACACCATGTATATATACTATAGAGTTATAAAATTGTAATTTAAGTAGTGGTCGTAACAAAATCATAACTTCTTCGCATGTAATTACACTATTTATTTCTTACGGTATCTTCAAACATACTGTATAAGGTTTAAGCTTATTTTGTACTAATTCTTCTCGTATCTTATATATTATTTCATTAAATTGTGTAATGTGTATAGTGAATGTTTGCTTACGGTGCCAGCAACTTGCGTTGCAACTTTTCAAAATAAAATCTACCTTAGCGACATATACGCAATGAATTTATAATAGGCTTAGTTAATTAGGCTTGGTTACCAACGGCCTTAAAGACAAGCGTGCGGAACAAAATGTAAACTACCAAACATTACAAAGCCACGTTTTGTATGTTTTTATAGAATATGGATGGCAAACGAGCACACAGTGTACCTGATGGTGAGTGATCTATAAAGAATCAAAATGCAGACGCGTTGTCACCCCTAAGGACTATAGGTGGTATGCATCTGTTACAGTAATAATTAAAAATTGTAAATATTGTAGTAATGGTAGTACAATGGTAAAGATGTATACTTTTCGTAATATTTTATTAGTAACTTATCTTTGGAGCTTTATTCCACGCATTTTTGATGATAAAAAAATCATTATTTTCTGAAAAATACTGCGCAACTTCAATATAAATTATTAAGAATACAACATGAAAAACATCAGCTTTCAAATAAAAGAAGAACGAAATCGGTTTAGAAAACAGTTATGAGGTAGCACATATAAAAATGGAACATAGAGTCGAATTGAGAAGGTACCTCGTCGGTAGAAAAGGATATCTGGTATTCAAAAGTTATTATATAAAAAAGGGTCTCTTGGTCTATATTCACCATATGAAATGCAGTAGAATTAAGCTGCTATTTTACGCTATTATTCTGTGAGAGCGTGGTCATTCCCCAGTCGAGCCGACTTATTCCTCCTACAACCATAATATAGCTCAGCGTGGCACACTGTCAATCTTTACAACGTTGTAAACGAGAGACTTGTGGACGATAAATCCAACACCTCCTTGGGGCAGATAGTGATAGGCCCTCCCGGTGATAAACAAGTTGCCGGATTCGAGGATTACCATGTCCTCCTCTCTTCGGACCTCAGATAATCCTATAATATTTCAGGGCAACTTGTCTATCTCTTCTTCCAGCTCCAGGATCTTCCCGTCAGTCCTCAGAGAGCGTGCGTTATATGTTGCCAGGTCAAGTCGTCTTAGGTGGCAACCGAACCTCCATCGGAGGTTTACCCGCTGCTCCGCCGTTACCATGGTCACCACCGTAGGGCCGCCGGGCCGCCGGGGACTGGGGTCTCTTCGTAACTTTAATCATGGGGGTATATTGCCATAGTTGCCACGCTTAGCAAGCGGGTTGGCAACCGCAGTTTTTTTATTGTTGTTTTGGTGTTGTCAGAGAGATGCTGCTGTGTTTCCCTCTGGCGCCTCTTACGACACCCACGAGAAGATATGGGATGGTGAATATTCTTACCCGCCACTACACGGGGTAGCTGTTATTAATATAATATTAATTGCCGACCGCGTAACTTAGAGGTCCAAGTACTTAGTTCTCCAACTCCAAGATATAAACAAAAAAATAATCGTTTTTAGGATAGAGCCTTCGCTTTTATGTCTGTGGCTGTTTCTGTATTGCCGCATGCACACGCGATACCTACAAAATGCTACTTACAGGAAAACCGTAGAAGAAAACTTTATAATGTTACAGTTTTTGTGTAAGTTAATAATGTCACAATAAATAGAAGCTGCATTGTAGTACATATTGTAAATAGCATTACGTTCAATACTGACCTCGGAACGGCCTTACTTTCTATTTGAACTGGTCTTTAACGAAGTTTCCTGCTCAAAAGTGGTTGTGTGGTTTATCATTATACAATATGTATTATAATATATTATATTTCACCATATTTTATTGAAACAGTTTGTCTTTAAATAAAAAAAAAAATTACGCATAAGTAAAAAGGTCAAATACCTCACTCTTAAACTAAAATCATAAAAATGTATATTTACGTTAAAAAACTATTTTTTTTAAAATATTTTTAAGATTACTTCAGGTTTTATGAAGTTCTTAGGCGGTGAATTCACTGCGTCATCCACTTTTCCGTTCATTTTCCCAGTGTATATTATTAATTCTCAATATTCATATTTATTTGTTAATAAAAGCTAAGCTTACAGTATATACAACCAAATCGCTAATATCTATACTAAAGATACAAAATAAAATACACAATAAATATAATTAAATATTAACATACACAATAATAAATTGCAAACAACAATTTATAATGAGATCTATTTACGTTATCATAAACAAAACTTAATTACCTAAACCTATACAATTCATCTATCTTACTAAGTAACACATTTTTATACATTACGCTAGGTTTGCCAATAAATATATCTGCTTCTGGATTGACCTTGAGAAAATATGTCGATATATTGGGACGTATATGATATGGCTTTATGTCATATGATGTTTTTAAATATGAATACACGTTTATTCACACAACACAATAATATACAATATTTATAACAATTAAATAAATACTTTCGTATATGGCGGTCATGTCTCAACAGAGACTAGATTAGGATAGGATTATAGTGCCCGAGTGTATGCGCTAACACAGGTGCACTCTATATTCCTTCATAGTCATTTTCCGACGGGACGGTAATACGACACTGCTGCAGGCGCGAGGGTGTTGCTTTAGGCTGTATTTTTATTATATATTATTTATAGACAAACAGTCCTAATCTCCGGGGTATAGTACCAGGAACGCTGGCTGCGTTTTTTCGCTGAACGGCTATGGCCAACTTTGGGCAAAAAACAAGCCCTCTTCACACCGGCGGCAAGGAGCACATTCGTGGACACAGTTTTTTTAAATATTTATCACGTTGTTAACACGGATATTATAGGTGATGATATTTTATTTTATTTTTATTCATAAAGCTTACGTATAACATCTTTAAGCTAAGGGTACATAGGGCGGACTTAATGCCATGTTGCATTCTCTGCCAGTTAACCCTGGGTGCCAAAGACAATTATTGGCAAGTGCGAAATTTTGTAGGCTTAATGTATTAATTTTGACCTGTATCTATTTATATATTGTTAAAAAACGATTCAATATACACAAACAATATTGAAAGAAAATACTTAACCCGAGTAAAATCATCGAGAATTTTATTAATTCATTCATTTATTATAGCCTATATCACAGTTGCAACGCTTGGTAGGCGGGTTGACATCCGCAGTTTTGAGCTCTTAGCAGGCAGCTGCTGCGCTGCTGCACATCTCTTGTTTCAGTTTCCCCCTTTCATCTCTTACGACACTCCCGTGATGATATGAGGAGCTTCTCACACCGCCACTTTACGCCATCAGGAATTATCATTATGTAACTAAATTTACAGAAACGTTCATTCACGAGTCCAAATAAAAAGAGGACAACGCTAGTGATACGTCAAAATCGAAAGTGAACTGCGAATTTGGTAAAAAGGTCTCGCGGCGGAGAAACGAGGTCAGTTGGAAAGCAAAGCGTAAAGCAGGTTTTCGTGTTCAAATTTGGACAGGTTGATTTCTCTCACCGCAGGGCTATCAATGGCCACTTTTAATGCCTCAATTATTATTCACTATTCTTGTATTCTTGCATTCGAATGCTATGAATAATGTTTATAATTCTGGAATACACCTGTTTAGTGTGATGTATTGCTGAATCATATATTGAGCTCTTCAGACAGAAAATTAATAACTTACATTTTAAACGTGTTTATGCTGCAAATTTTATTCGTTTAAATGAATATTTTGACGACAAAGGAGTGTTAAATGGTATTAATATAGTTTCAAGCCGAACTGATTGCCGAAACTTTTAAATATAATTATAATATTATAATTATGAATTATATATATATGAATTATATATAATGTTATGTAGCTGCATTGTAAGTTCTTTAGAAGAGAATTGTGAGTGATCCCATGGCGAAGTGTTCAGTATATATACCCTTTTGGGTATTTTGGAAAATATTATCAGTGTAACGAGTCGTCCACTTTTCTTTAATGTGTTCGTGGAGTATGTCACATGCATCGTACATGGCCATCCATACCTGGTTATGCATGGTCATTCAAAAATTTTTTTTATAGGATGGGATGACAAACGAGCACTCAGTCCACCTGATGGTAAGTGGTTGCTGCGGCCCATAGACATCTACATCTATCCTCTATTACAAATCAAAATGCAGATGCGTTGTCACCCGTGAGGACTAAGATGGAATGCCTCTTTTCCGGTAAAAAGGGTCTCCGGTTCTCTACACTCGCCATACGAAACACAGCAGTGTTAAACTGCTATTTTACGCTGGTATTCTGTGAGAGCGTGGTCCTACCCCGGTCGAGCCGACCTATTCGTGCTACAACTATATTACTAATATAACTGCAGCATGGCTCTACCACGTACAAAGTGTTAGAGCCATTTTGTAGCAATATTTATGAGGTAGAGCAATGTTACAGCTATATTATGACTGCAGCATAAGTGGATCGTCTCGATCGGGGAAGGAACACGCTCTCACTGAATACCAGCGTAGAAATACATCTACTAAGTCCACTATTTGCCATAATGTGGTGTCCTAATTTTGGTAAGGTTGTATTATTACCGTGTTATATCGTTACCGTATAGTGGCGGTGTAAGAATATCCACTACCCCATATCATTCCGTTAGTGTCATAAGAGGGTAAAGAAGGAAACAAATCAGGAGATGGTCAGCAGCGTCTTCCTGATAACGACTAAAAATAAAAAAAAACTGCGGTTGCAAACGAACTTTAATAGGCTGTGACGTACTTGAACTGTACCGTTCCTTTTTAATTTATAAAAAATTGTTTAACATCCATCTTATTATTAATAAATTGCATCATCATTTTGTGTCAGGAACCCTACTTTATTCATCGAAAAAATCTTAACTACAATACAAAAACATTGATCTCACTTTTGCTTGCTTGGCAGTAAGCATTGAACATGCCATCACGTTTACTTGGAGTGGAGCCGTTTGTTACGTGATAGAAATTGTGGCAGCATTACTATAAACAATTAGACCTGTGCTAATGGCATATATTATACTGTGATACTATAATTGGGTATCACTGTTAAGTACGTGACCGGTATTAGTGTGCTTACTAGTATTATTTTGTAACAGTTAAAATATTTCTTTATTTGTACCTTCAAAATTCATTGATTTTCAAATCGAGAATGCGTCAATAATCCATTGATGACCATAAGCCTCCCCCATATTTTGATTCATGGGGGAGGAGGGATTTTTCCACAGATGCTACGTTTGGGTGCCGCGTCACGCGTCAGCCACTAAGATGCTCCTGCTCATTTTCTGTTTAAGTTTCCCATTGTTTTCTACCGTTGAGTAATGTATATGAATGGGGATTGAAACTCTTTTTTTTATATAGAACCAATATGAACCTTTTTGATTTTTCTGGTAATTATACAATAATACATTCATAGCAATAAACTTTCAAATAATTGGAATATGTTTAAGATTTGTACAAGAACAAAACTTAAACGGAGTCTCTATGCTGGATACTGTAACCATTTATTTAGATAATGAGCTAAGAACTACGAGAGTGAGGTAACAACTCACTAGGTGAAATTTAGAAATGAGCTCTTGACAGCTTCGGCTTCTTACAATTAATAATCTTTTTGTTTAATATAATACGCAGGCATCATTATGTTAATCTGATGTCAGAAAAAAAAAACAAATCGAATGAGAATTAAAATTTTACAAACATCGGAATTTCTAACATAAAGTTATAAAAATGCTAATGATCTTTCACCGAAGAAAACGGACTCGACCGAAGAAAGTGTCCTAAAAATTAGCAAAACGATTCTCCATAATCGATTTCATGTACTTGACATTCACATCACCTGCCATTGACAAAAATGCACAATTGAATTTGTACCTTATGTTTACTACATAAAGCTTAAGATATATAATTTTTTGCAGGAATGAACTACGTGAACTTGCCTATAGGAAACGTGTATCCAAGATTGCACTTTCCTATGTAACAATAAGGTGTAAATTAACTTGTCCATATGAGTTAATTTACTATGCAACATCGAGCGTTATTCTATAAACTATGTTTGATTTGATCTATTTTTTCTCGATTTAAATTTCGAAAACGCGCGTAGTTGTGACTTGGTTTTTCAATTTTAAATTTCTTTTCTTGTGTAGTTTTACAATTTCTTTTTGTTCATTTAAATTTTTTAGATCTTTACTTTCATTGCCACCGAAAGTATTGCTACAAACTTTTATTCTACGTGTTATGAAGAGATCTTCAAAGATCACCCTGATACAGCACTGCTAGATAACGTAAGAATTTTTTCTGGTGTAGAGTTGGCGTCATTAAGTTTCAGGGGATGACTAGATTTTCTGGGTGAGTTGGTTGGCTTGGGAAGGGTTCCCCCATGGCAATTTTTAGATACCATTTAAAACATTAATAATACTTCGGAATTTAACCCTGACAATAAACCGATCAATTCTTAGAACAATTATAAATTCAATTTAGCCGACGTCATTATTCAAACATTCTTGAAAGGTGCGCAAATAAAAATATTGCCAATTAAATTCATCATAAATAGGTTAAAATCGACCTTGTCATTGTTTTTAATCGAATAAAATATAACTTTCCCTTCTCCGTACATGACGACAAACTTCCAGGTAGGTCTAATTGTAGTAATGTCAGCTAATCATGTTTGTAAACATCTCTTTCGACATTGGAAGGTTAAATATTTTCTACAGAAATGTTACGGTGTTTGAACTTCTTTTTTTTCTTAATCATCCCTTGATAAACAACTGCTGTATTTAGCTCATTTCAAGAATGTACCCCTAAAAGGCAATCTATGGAGACTTTAGTTCAGCAGTTTTGAGAAGCTGTAACGGTAACGGTAAGAAAACGCCAGCTGACATGCCTTCGTGAAGTTTTGTACATACATGTACACTCCGAAAGCGATACTAATAATATGAAAGTCAACGTCTCCAAAAAAAGCTTGTTCCTTCATTGTAAAAAGGACCTAAATAACCTTGGTTCATTCTCACTAATATGATGCATTGGAATACAGACAATCTTCAGTTGTTGGGGGTTGATACTTCCTTGAACCTGGACTTTGGGTGGTTCATTGAGTCTAGAGCTAAAGCAGATGTGAGAAAGTTAGGTGTTTTTGCACAGATCCGGCGTTACTTTAAGGACAGATGCTTACTATGATATATGAGGCGCAAGTCAGTCCGGTCGTAAATGCAGTATTGCTGCCAGATATTGGATTTTTATAACTCAATTTCCCTATGAATCCTACAACCAGGCGTTCTAACAGTCTACATATTCGTTGTCGACTTACCACGCATTCGATCAAAAAAAAAAAACCGATCGTAATCAAGTAATGACTTAGAATGATTCTAAAAATTATAATCACGCTTTACCGCCAGTTAGGGTTGTGCAAAGTTGATACTCGTACTTTGATAAGGTCTTCCCCATCACTAATTCGAGTGCTTCGTGAATCGCTTAAAAGTTATGTTAAGCGATTTGACTGGGTTTTATTTCGGCATTTAAATGTCGGCATTTTATTAACTAACTAGCCAACCAAGTAACTGGCTAATTTAAATTCTAACACATACATTACATTAATAATAATGTCTACCAGACCGATTTCGGTCACAGGTCACAGCGGCCGGTCTCAACGGAGATTAGCCGTCTGTACAGGTCAGGATTATAGTGCCCAAGTGTATGTGCAAGCACAGGTGCACTCTCTATTCCCTCACTCTCATAATCCGATGGGACGGTAATCCGACACGACTGCGGCTTTACGTGCTTTACGAGGCATGGGGGTGAAACGCTGACAACTCTCTGACTCCGGACATCATTCTCAGTAGAATTGCTTACAGAAAAACTCAATAACTGATTTAGGTTCGACCCTGAATTCGAAGCAGGGATCTCATGACCAGCAACCGCGTTTACGACCACTGGACTAACAACACAGTCAACACACATACACCTTTCATATTCGAATAGTGGCAGTAGGAAAGAATCTGTGGCGGCGCTTTTGTCGCGCCACAAGCGAAACACATCGAAGCCTGAATCGCGCTAACAAAGTTCCGAAATTAAAGCAGTATATATAGAATAGCTATCACTCGGAGCGTTGGCCGCTCCTCGGGCAGAACACCTAGCCCGGCGGAAGATCTGCCCTTTTCCTTTCACCGGCCACAAATACATCAAGTCATAGGATTTTTTATGCAACAGGCGTCTGATACTCAATCACTCAAATGCTACTCAATTTTAAGACGCCGTCAAGTCTCATGTTGTCTCTATCACTTTAAGTCAAAGTGACAGTAACACCACGAGATTTAACGGCATCTTAAAATTGAGTAGCGTCTGAGTATTTGGGCATTAGGAAAATTAATCAAGTATTTTTGAGGTGACAAACGTACTTACAAATCCATCTGATGGTGTGTGGCTACTGCAAGCTATGATTATAAATTTAATTATTTTGACAAAATTTATTATTTCTATTTACTTAAATGACATTATTAATATTTTCATCAAAGTTTTAAATCTTATTTATATGAATTAAAATGACCAATAGTTAAGATGAAATATTTATTGACATTTCATTTTAAATAAATGTGTGTATTATTTAGTTTGATATTTAATAAATTAATTAATAATAATGTATAGATTATGTACCTTAAAAATTGTAATTTAATTTGATTTCATATTAATTAACAATTAAAATCCATCTTAATATGCTACGCCCGTACAGGGTTGTCACATGCTCTGTAGATATATTGTAACAACTTTATACTTTGTGACATGCAATAAATAAATAAATGAATTAAATAAATGAATTATGGACACCTGTACTTCTAACAAAGAAGATTGCAGATGCGTTGTCACGCCTGAGGGTTTAGATGGAATGCCTCACAGACTATAATTATATTGGCTCCATACTCTTCACACCTTGTTCCTAAAACAGCAGGCATGGCGGCAGAAATATGTAAGAGAGTGTACCTATCCAGATGGTCTTGTAAAATAGCAGCTTAACGCTGCTGTGTTTCGTATGGTGAGTGAGAGAACCGGAGACCCTTTTTACTGGAAACGAGGCATTCCATCTCAGTCCTCATGGGGGACAACGCATCTGCATTTTGAATCGTAAACGAGGATAGATGTAGATGTCTATGAGCCACAAAATCCATTTACCATCAGGTGGACTGTGTGCTCATTTGACCCCTTCTCCTATAAAAAAAGATGGACTGCCTAGGTGGAAAAGGAGTCCTAACACCGAATATACATATATATATATATATATATATATATATATATATATATACATATATAAATATATATATACATATATATATATATATATATATATATATATATATATATATATATATATATATATATATATATATATATTTATTGCGGTTTACTATACTTATATTACGGTTACAAGTTCGCTCGTCAAGCGTGGCAACCAGGTTATTTAATCATCACCATCGCTGTTTGACAGTTTCTCTCAAGCTAGAAATAATGCTTGATATAATCGCCTCGCTTGATATTTGGGTCGCACCTTAAATGTCGCTCTTAGTAGCTGTTAATAAATTCTAGGTCTCTCAATTTTTAAGATAGGGAGGGTTGGATAGCTTAGTAACTATAACGTTTGGCTGCGACGATGCACGGCGCAGATTCGGTTCCCGCACGGAACAAATAACTTATAAAGTGTAGCCTATAAAGTGAATATAATATAGCCCAATAACATGAATGTTGGCGATGATCTTTATGATGGCAGTGACCACAATCAATTTTAAACATTTCAGGACATTCTGGAAGATAGCTTATGACAATATTCTAGTGGTGAGCTCGAAGATGTTCCTTTCAGTTCAGTTTTCATTATACTAAAATCCATTTATAGGATAGGGTGACAAACGAGCACACAATCCACCTGATGGTAAGTGGTTACTATGACCCATAGACATATACATCTATCCTCAATAAAGACTCAAGATGCAGATGCGTTGTCACCCGTGAGGACTAAGATGTAATGCCTCTTTGCCAGTAAAAAGGGTCTCCGGTTCTCTACACTCACCATACGAAACACAGCAGCGTTAAGCTGCTTTTTTACGCTGGTTTTCTGTGAGAGCGTGCTCCTTCCCTGGTCGAGTCGACCCATTCGTGCTACACCTATACTACTAATATAGCTGCAGCGTGGCTCTACCACGTACAAAACAGTTTGACCACAGAATAAATAATAGTTAAAAGAAGTTTGACTTACAGGAGAGATTTTGCTATAGTTACGACGCTTGCAACCAGAGTTTATTATAATAGATATTAAAAGAGATATTAATTATAGTAAATTTGTAACTTTGCTAACTATATTATCTAAAGATTTGTACCGTTTTTTAAGGTATAAGATATGTAAAATATTAGGGGATGTAAAAAGTTAAAAAAAATTAAAGTGATAAGCGAACTAACAGTACTCTTTATGGTAAGTGGCTCCTACAGTTCATAGACACTCGCAACCAATACAACCGACTTAAAACAAATAAGGCTAAAGATACGTTGTCACCACTGAGGACTAAGATAGAAAGAATACCTTTCAGCCTGTAATGAATATAGCAGTGCACGCACTTATGTTTGGCGGTGGGAACAGTAGTGCCTACCCAGGCGGGACCTTAGCAGAAGAGAAGCCTAAGGAGTCCGAAGGAGTATAACGTAATAAAAGCGAGAGAATACATGATATCAAAATTTCTCTAATACTGATTTATTAACACTTAAGTTAACACCTGTTAAAAATAAAACGATCGTTTCCAAACAAATAACAACGCACTTCTAAATTCCAATTTGTTACGGAACGCGTTAAAGGCCAAATACATTGACCCCGTAGAAAGTGATATTGAGTGAAAGTTTATGGTGAAATATTTGAAGAAATCCACATTCGTTTAGATTTTTGTTCGCACGCCTAATGTGTTAATGTATGAGTGAATTAACAAGCGAGAGGTTTTTGTTAAAAAAGTTCACAAAAATTTCTAGAAGATCCACCTTTGTAAATTTTACTTTTTGAATTATAACTATGTTAGTTAAAATAAAATTAACCATAATACATTTATACGTGGTAGAGCCATGCTGCAGCCATAATAGCATAGTTGTAGCACGAACACGAAGGACCACGCTCTGACAGAATACCAGCGTAAAATAGCAGCTTAACACTGCTGTGTTTCGTATGGTGAGTGTAGAGAACGGGCGACCCTTTTTACTGGAAAAGAGGCATTCCATCTTATTCCTCACGGGTGACAACGCATCTGCATTTTTATTCTTTATTGAGGATAGATGTGAATGTCTATGGGTCACAGCAACCACTTTCCATCAGGTGGACTGTGTGCTCGTTTGTCACCCTATCCTATTAAAAAAAATATAATAAATCACATTATATTTAGTGCTGATGCTATTTTGAAATAATGGAAAATGCTTAAAAACATAGAGTAATTAGACTCCTAAAAATTCTTATCTCACCGGAATTCCTTTCGCCGATGTGACGTTGACTTTTTAAAAATAATATTATATACTAATTATTATATAAAAATTACACTGATTAATATATAACTAATTAAACAATTAATACTTTACTTGTTTAGTAAAAACTCAATATAATGTTAGTGAATTCACTAAATCAAAAATCGAATGAAAAGACAAAATTATAGACTGTCACACTTTTCCGTCGAAAATAGAAATGAAAATTAAAAAAAAAAATTGTGCAAGTTCTCACTTCGCACTGTGTCGCTTGTTGTGAATAGTTTTAATATGTTTGATGTGCAATTTACGTATTATTTGATTGAATCGCAATAAGTCTAATAGAATATTTTTTTCTTTTTCAGGTAAATGGTTTAACGCAATTGTATGGCGTAAGAAAAATCAAATAATTATACCGCGTCGAAATAGATAGGAATTGGTACAAAAAGCTGAAATTGTAGCACAGATCAGTTTATAATTTTTATTAATTTATTACATAGGTTATAGATAGTAATGCTTTTAATTTAATAATTTATTAATGAAGGGAGTTTGCGTTGTCATGTCATTTATTGATATGTTACTGGCACATGGTATTAAAACATATATATAATTTTCAGTACGTCGGCGGCCCGTGTTGATTTATCATATGTTTTACTCTGTGCTACTTTGGTTAGGTATTATCATAAAGGAACCCGGGTTGAAAGGTATTATGCATTATTTATGGGTAAAAAAAACTGCAGACTACGTACATACGTATTGACTTTAAAGGTTGTGTTTTCTTTAATATACTCTTTGATACCTCTCGAGGAAACAATATATTGGGAGTTTTGGCGGGAACTTGACCGGTGGCGGATTGCTGCTCCAATTATTGTTTAAATTTAAAAAAAAATGGTTTGAAGTGGATTTTGATATGTAAAAGTGATCCAGTTTTGTGTATCAAACGTCTGCGCATGTAAACTATTAGTGGAAACGGTAAAATAAGTGCTCAGATGGTGTTGTGAATCTCAAGATAAGGTGTCAATCAGACTTGGCGCCTTGAGATACTATCGCCAACTGTCTGCTAACTCAAGTTGCCGTCAAAATCTGCCAAAGTATATGCAATGTGACGCATCAACATATTGTGAAGCAGTGTACAATGTATTATAAAGGATATTATTATCAGTTGATACTGAGATAAATTAAGATATGGCTTAAAGGACAATCCAAGCATCTAAGCCAAAAATCTTAGTTAAAAAAAATCAATAATATATTATTAAATTATAATTCATATGTACTGATATAAACGTACATAATATATTATTATGTTGTATGGAAAATTTGTAATTAAAATAACAGACATTTAACTTGATTACAACAAGAAAGTGCAAGTATTAAGTATTTATTTATCGTTAACGTTAAAGTATTGATCTTATCGTTGTAACAATTGTAAAAGAGCGAACTGAATTATTTATTTTAATAATTATTGGACACATTAGTGTAACATAGGAAAATGTGTTGTCTAGTACGTTGTGGGTCCTTTCTTGGAATCCGGATAGCTAAATTATGAGATCATGCAAATTGTAAGTAGTATTTTAGGTAAAAACCAAAGACAGAGAAAAATAAGGTGGCTAACTATGAGGGACTATTTTGAAATTCAAAGATAGATAGTGTTAGGATGCAATGTAATTATAAGAATGTATTATTATAATAAATTACGGGTTTTATAACTCCTATTGCATGACTGGCTTGCAGAATCCGGAACAGCATTAGACCTAATTTTCATAGAAAAACACAGCACAGTAGGCGTATATTAAAATGAAGTAATAATTGTTAATTCAGTATCATATAAACAATATCTATTGCAAAGTTCATTAGAATCCCACCCGCTCTTCAAGCGTGATTGAAGGACAAAAATTAAAATAAACATATATATATTTAAATTTATAATTAATGTAAGTAAAAAATTATTTTACAAATCAGTACCGTGTACCGGCGACCTAAGAGAAACCACCACCCCATATTATATATATATAATCGCGTTGGTGTCATAAGTGACGAAAAAGAGAAACTTAAACAGAGACGGGGTCAGCAATAGCTTTCTGATAACAACTTAAAAAAAAAACTGCGACTGCAAATCCGCTATCCAAGCAAGGCAATTATGGCAATTCTCCGCTATGGCAAAAAGTTCAAAAGGCCTTTATTCAGCAGTAGATTTTTGATAAGTAAATGTAATAAATAAAATAAGAAATTAGTGATATTTACAAAACGCACATATAAGCGTAATACCACTGCCTATGCCTAAGAAGTACATAGTAGTAGTTAGACTGTGGATTTTCATTTGGCGCGATCCTGACCACACTTGACAAATCAAATATGTTTTATATGTGCTTCTTGCATATATAAAACATATTTGATTTATAACCTTGGAAGTACTGTCGATATCTTTTGTTTCATTCTTAAGCTCTTTTTCAAGTGTTCTACTAGAAATACGCTTCACACAAATGTGCCAGTACTTAATTTTTTTTCCAGAAAATTTATTACAGACAATTTTCAATTTATAAAGGATTATACTTACTAGTTTCTGTCAAGTAAAAATTACAGCACGCATCTTTATTTTTAGTGCGAGTTGTAGCCGGAATTAACAAGTCATGGATGCACCATATAAGGCATATTATTGTAACTTCAAAACAGTGATCACAAGCGAACCTGTTTTAACGTAGATGATGTCATTAGTCATTAAAAAATTTGGCTAAGCTGAACATTATCAATAAAAAAACCTGACCACCTTGACGAGAATTTACTTACGAATCGAGTATATTATTATAAAAGCAACACCGTCTTAAAATGGGTGGGGTTGGCCTTTGAATCTTCACTTTATGTTATGCCGGAAAGTTCCATACTCATCGTTGTATAATTTTAAAGGATATAGTTTAAAAAAAAACTTATTTTTTTTATAATAAGCTTTTAATGGATTTTTTTAGGTTCGCATCCGGGTCTATTTATGATGGACTAGACTAGACTTATGTCTGGATTCACGGTACCTTATTATTTGCATTGTAATCATAGTTACATAAGTAAGGATAGATGTAGATTGACCACAGCATCCACTTACCATCAGGTGGACTGTGTGCCCGTTAATCACCCTTACTCAATAAGAGTATGCCAAGTATTGGCTCAATCGGTAGTCAGCAAGTGCTTCAAAAATTGATTACAAATTATAACCGGAAAAACGTACGAAGACAGGAACATTTTTAGACAGCTTTATTTTTTTAATGTTTCAATATAATTAAGCTTATTTTATACTTTTGAACTATAAAAATGTGTTGTCTATAGATTTGTAAAACTGTATGCAATATTTTATTACAAATTTAAAAAGAGTCGATATGAACTCAATGTAACTGCATAAGCTAAGCCACTAAAATAGCACTATAGCGTTGTTTGACACCTTGGGAACGCTATAGCAATATTGTTGGGCTGCGGCACTAATGGGCGTAGGGTCGTATTTCGCACGAAAGAACTATTTGTATGGTCTAGAAATTATTGTTGTCCTTCTAGATGTTACTGTCTGTTCTGATCTATTGGAGATGTTGGTACTCGATTCTACTGCGTACAGTACGAAGTATATATATTGTGAAGTTTTTGATGCAGAGAAACTCCGAGCATAGCTCTCCAAAACTCAACGTCGCTTAGGAGCTTGAGATTTCTCGTACGGATAGCAGTGAAAGGCTACGTCTCAGATCTATATGGCATTACTGGAAACACGGATTAGTTGTATAATGTCATCTCCAGAACCTTGCCCTCCCGAGTTAGAACAGTAGAACAACTTTTCAGTCGAAGTTGAAGTTACCTAGTCGGACAATTTGTCCGTATATAATTCATGTATGTAAAACGACTTTACAAATTTCTAGTTTTTGAGTAAAGTTTAAAAATATATAATATTAACCTTCCGCTTGTCGCCTTATCCATATCATGTAATGTAGAGAGTAATCTTCAATATCTGTATTCGATTACCAACCGTACCGGAATGTGAATAACCAATCTATCTGCCCGTAAGAAGTTGTATTTGACATGGTACACCCTGGTTACACCTACATCTGACGGTAATTTTTATAGGGTGATAAAATGATAGATGAGTACATATATTGCAAATAAATAGAAGCGAAAGTACGCTCAAATACAAATTAGTAATCTCAATAACTGTATCATGACTAGTGCCTAATAGGTTTCGGTTTCAAAATAGGGTCCGTAAAGTTGTGCAAACAGTGTTGCCTGTACCGGTTTTATATATCGATAGGCTTTCTAAGAATGAAATGATTGTGTACTGTATTATTAACTTAACGACCTTCTGAAAGTAAGAGGGTGGTCAGCGACACAAAACTGTCATTATTGTTACGTAAATCTCCTTTAACAAATCGAAGTCAATATTTTCATTATTAATCATTCATTCATTTATAAGCCCATTAAAAGTGCACTGCTGAATGTAATATTTTCTTTCTCATAAATTGTCTCGCGGGGAGGTTATTGCCACCGCAGTGTTTTCATTATTTTCGAGTTGTTATTAGAAAGATGCTCATGTCCAGCTCCTGTTTCTATTTCCCTCTTTTGCATCTTTCGACACGCACGGGATGATATAAAGTAGTGGGTATTCTTACGCCACCATAAACTTATTAGTTCATGCCAAATCTTCTGTGGATAAATATGATGCACAGGAGACACTCATACTTTTTCAGTAATATTTATGAATATATATCATAAGATAGGAAAAGATAACAGGCAAAGAAAATGTCCAACGTGATGATGTTTTTTATTACTATTGTAATAGAATAATATTGCATCGCCTGAGATTATACCAGAGATCAAGAGTTTTATGTTATTCTTAATTACGTCATAATTATATAATAATTATAAGTACAGTCCGTACGGATAAAGAATGGATTAGAAATAGCGGCTCATCGAGCGCGTACCGTCAACATGCACAACGCCAATAACAAAAACCCGCGAATAACGGTATATCGTTGTAACGTCAGATTATTCGCTTAATTGGAAATTTTCTACTTTTATAATCTAATTGACGACTTAAGATAATCATTTAAGACCGTTTTTTATCTTATCAATATTTCTATTTTATTAAAATCTCTGAATTTTTCGGATAAAATTTAGGCTAGATCACTTCTCGTATTGATATTATTATTTTCTCTATTTGTTCGTCAAATTTTATTAATATTGGTTCAACCATTCCGAAGATTAGCTCGGACATAGAGACAGAAGAAAATTTTAAAAATGGTTACTCATATCTGAATGGCATGTAAATATTTAATACAAAAATATTAACGAAAAAACTCAACAATAATTATGAAGAAAACACTCAGAAGTCGTAGTAGCTCACAAATGAGGAAAACGGGACAGAATTTTTTTGTAGTTTATGGCATTTTGTTATCATTGATTTCAATGACAAATTGGACTGAAGGTATAGAACGTAAGAAAAACGCACATCGCAAAGTTTTTTTTGCAGTCTTTACTGGTGGGTGTGAGTATAGATAGCGACAGTGTGCAAGCGAGAGGTGAATAGAGGCGACGCCATTTTCAATCTCATTCTTTAACCGCACGGATAGTGATTAATTAATTCAAAAGCATTAGTAACCGATTTTTTTAACTTTTATGCCGTATTAAGGATGACTTCGTTACCAGTAAAATGGTACCATTGTAAAAAAATTAAACTCATGTACAGTGAAATGAAAAAATAATTATTTATGTTTTTTTTACTTAGTGAAAAAGTGGCTTACTGATATTGTGTTAGTATTGCACTTAACAGTTATAGAAAACACAATTATGTTAATATCCGATTGTGTAAAGCCTAATAAAAAAAAAACACACTCAAACTATAGTAAAGCATTTTTTATCTCGTCTCTCTTTCTCTCTCTCAATAGAAGGAAATCAGAGATAACGATGGTTTTTCTTAGCCGTCAAGAATGTAGGGTCTCGCAACGCAACGTCCGAAATCCATTATGTCGTAAGTAGTGTCATCAACAAAGTTGGATTGTGTAAATTATTGCGAACGACTCCATTATGCGCTATCATTTCGACTGTGGGAATTTTTTTTTTGCGAAACTATTGCTAAGAAGAATCGTTCCATTTTTAAAACCTTTACAATATTTTGGAAATTTGATAACCTGAATATATAGCGATGTAGATTGTCAAAGATTTCTTTTTTAAATTTAATATATTTTATACATATTATTATATATTTTTATACTTGGTAGAGCCATGCACCAGATTTATTATGATTATAGCACGTATGGGTAGGCTAGACCGGGAAAGGACCACGCTCTAACAAAATACCAGCGTAAAATAGCAGCTTAATCCTTCTGTGTTTCGTATGGTGATTGTAGAAAACCGGAGACTATTTTTACTGGAAACGGGATATTTCATCTTAGGCCTCAGGCGTAACTACGCATTTGCATTTAGATTTTTAATCGAGCATAGATGTAGTCTATGGGCCACAGAAAAAGGCGGACTGTATACACGTTTTAACGCTTATTCTGTATATAAAAAAAAGTATATCTTTTTTATACAAGTTTACTAATAAACGCATCACAAATAACACATATTCATACAAACGAAAAATGTTGACAAATGAAAGAATAATGAATGAAACAGGAGCAACAACGCAAATACCCCCGCATAATAATCTATTGGGAAGGCCTAGGTTCTGCAGAGAACCTTTGATAGGCTGAAATAAATGAAAGAATGAAATAATTAGAAAATAAATAATATATTTCAATAGAGATTTCTTATTAATGTTTTCTTATCTTTAGTCTATTCAACGTAATTTCTAGTGCTCCGTGCTAAATTCAGCT
Organism: Parnassius mnemosyne; assembly: GCA_963668995.1. Taxonomy (NCBI): domain Eukaryota; kingdom Metazoa; phylum Arthropoda; class Insecta; order Lepidoptera; family Papilionidae; genus Parnassius; species Parnassius mnemosyne. The sequence continues at coordinate 14,052,945 of CAVLGL010000092.1, read as the reverse complement.
AATCGGAAAACTTACGCAATAGTTTCGGGGCCTGTCTGTCTCTTGCAGAGGTTGTCTCTGCGAATATTTATTGTATATTTGACATAGTTATAAAATGCGGTTACCTCAATATAGACATAACCTTATGTCTTAGAAAAGACTTAGCTAAGGTTTTTTGGGTCATCGTATAGGATATGAATTTGAAGTACTTTGAAGAACCGAAAAAGAATTTTTAAAAATCGATATTTAATACGCCGAGAAAAATCTGCATCAATTTGTAAATGTTGGTAATGAGAAAGTATTAAGAGATTTGTTTATACAAGATAAAGTGACAAACAAGCAAACAGTCCACCTGATGGTAAGTGGATACTGTGGCCTCAAATCTACATCTTATCCTAGATTAAGAATCAATAATGCGTTTTCACCACTGCGGACTAAGGTGGAATGCCTTGTTTCCAGTGAAAAGAGTCTCCGGTTATCTATACTCACCATACGTAATAAAGCAGCATTAAACTGTCTATTCACGCTAATATTCTATGAGAGCCTGGTCCTTTCGCGGTTGAGTCGAGTCCCGCTCGACAATCATGATATATCTGCTGCATGGCTCCACCACCTAAATAAAGGTATCAGAATTACGTAATTTTTATGCATTTCAAATGGTTTCCGCTGAAATTATTAAAAATAGGGTGTTAACTAGGATACGTTTTATTCTTCTTCATCAACCCATAAAAGCCCTAGACTACACAGAACTTTTACGAGTAGTTTTTAGGGTTTTAGGTAGGCTGCAACTTTATTTTACTTTACGACTTGCAAAAGAGGTCGATAATAAAACCATTAAAAATATATAAAATTAAATTGAAGCCTTGTTTTCTTAGCTTATAATACTTGCGTATAAAATAATCTACTATACTCTTCTCTAATAGGTAATTAAAGTTGAACTTAGATCTGACACGATTTGTTTTTGCTTTTGTTTAATTTGGCTGTGTTAAAAATTAAAGAAAACAATACATGTTTAATGTTTATTCGTATGTACGGTTAGTAGTGTCATGAGTTTTATAGCAATGCCACCAGGGCGGCGCCACTAGAAAGTGAGGTATAATATTTGACAGATTTCATAGTGGGAAGTTAATTTGTTCGAAAAATGTAAAAGGTATTGTTTCGTTATGTACTATTAGCTATATTTTATATGAATAACATTAAAAATAAATAAACCAAACCACAGATATTCAAAGTAGAAAAATTAAAAAAAGTTAATTTGTTCGAAAAATGTAAAAGGTATTGTTTCGTTATGTACTATTAGCTATATTTTATATGAATAACATTAAAAATAAATAAACCAAACCACAGATATTCAAAGTAGAAAAAAAAATACGTTAAAAATGTACAAAAAATTAAAGAGCAAACCACTGACGCGTTGTTTTGTGTATTAATATAATACTCTAGAAACTGATAAACTTTTATTAAAAAAAATAACTTTTAAATTAAATAACATTGTATAACAAAAAACTTTAAACTTTAGTCTAGCGACATCTGGTGAGCAGAAAATTATTAGCCCTCATTGTCCTATAAATAATTCATTCATTCATTCACTACAGCCAATCAAATTCTACTGCTGAACATAGGTAGCCCCATAGATCTCCTCATGAAGGGGATATTTGCTGTAGTTGCTAAGCTTGGCAGACGAGGTGGCAAAAGCAGTTTTTTTGGTTGTAAGGAAGACACTGCTTCCCTCTGTCGCCTCTTACGTCACCCCACGAGATTTTATGGGGTAGTGGATATTCATACACCGCCACTACACAGTCGATAAATATTTTTTTTTATATTGTCTTTGTAGATATTTATAAATTACATACTTATCCGGAAAATTATAAATTATGTTTAGCAACCCTGATTATGTTGCGCAGCTTAGTGCATTGACTCTGTCCGCCTCACCCACTGACTCAGTGACACTTAATTCGTGTCTCACTCGCACACAAGTCACATCATATTGGTCTCTTTCGCACGTGCAACTTTTTACACGACACTTTTCCACTTACAAGTTACTAACCGGTTTCGAAAATGCCTAAGCCGTCTGTTAATAGGACTCATTTCTTTTAAACATTGGTTTGGTACTACTTTGGAAAGCCCTTTTATTTCCTGGTTATGAAATTCAGATCGAATACGCGCCGATTTTTGTAATAAAATCTCTTTTATTACGAGCACCAAGGTTTTGGTACAATAAGGACAGTAAGCGCATTGAAAATTAATTAATTTATTGTAAGTATACACTATTAATCAGTATAATAATATTTATTATTATAAAATTATAATATTATTAAGTAATATAAGTATTTACATAAGTGAAAGGTAATATTTGCTAATGAATCACTATTAGAATTTAAGAAACCTATTCAATTCAACTTTACATTTAATTCAATTAATAACAACCTTGCTGTGGTAGCTCAGAAGTTAAATGCTGGTCTTAAATTTCGGGGGGAACCTAAATTCGATTTTCATCAGCACAGATGAAATTGTTAATAAAATTTTAAATGGTAATTGGTGATGTGAAGTCCACCAACAAGTACTAGAGCACCGCCGTAGAATAATTGATATATAATTCTTTTAAAAATTAGAGATGGTGTCTACAACTTACTCGTCATATTTTGAGAGCCAACAAACAAAATAATTTTTATAGAGAACCAGGTTAACGTCTTAATTTTAGAACAACAATGGACTAGACATTGTTGTTTCACTAAACATAAGTTGTAATTAAGCAGGCCGATGCGATGTACAAAAATAATCTTTAATATTAACTTTGACATTATCAATAAATTCGATCTAAGTGAATATGTTGGCGTTGATGTACTTCCGGATATGTATTTGTGTGTACGATGCACACATAAAACATTGTGTAGTTAAACCAATGTATATTTTTTTTTAATTTAAGGAGTAGGTTCTTTTTATTTCTTCCTTAAAATGCAGATGCTCACCGATTGTCACCTCTGAGGACTAAAATGGAATGTCTCGTTTACAATAAAACCACCAACTCTCTACACACAACATATGAAGCACATCAACATTACCTGCTATTTCATGCTGGTATTCTGTGAGAGCGTGGCCCTTGACCCGCCGAGGCGACATGTCTCCACCACGTAATTTAAAATTAATAAGTAGTTTCAAATAGAAGACAGAGGATCATTAAAGCTATTGTTTTGTATTTAATGATACGTTTGAGTAATTTTATACCTAGTCAGGTCATAAATTCTGTCACATGTTTAATATAAAATAATTGAAACAAGTTTATTCATTATGTAACCATTTATATACCAAAATGAATTTAACAAAACATAGATTCTTATGACACTAAAGTTTATTCAAAATGACCTCCGTGATTTTGAATACACGCCTTCAATCTGCGCGGCCAGTCGTCTATCGCAGCACGAACGAGGTCCATGTCAATATCGGCGGCTGCCTTAATCAAGGATGTCTTGAGTAACTCCAAATTGGGACGAGGCTTTGAGCACGCCTTTTCCTCCAAGTGTTGCCATATCTTGTAATCTAACGGATTCAAATCTGGACTGGAGGAGGGCCAGTCTTCGTGCCGGATGAAGTCGATTTCACGCGCCGCCAGCCAGTCTTGTGTGCTCTTTGCTCTATGAGCTGGCGCCGAATCTTGTTGGAATACCCTGTGCCTGTTATTGAACATGGTATTAGAAACAGGTTCCACAAGGTTCGTCAGGACTGTATTTTGATATACAACTGCATTCGTTTTTACACCTTTCTCACAAAAATGTACCTCTGTTAAACCCCAATAAGAAACTCCCAACCATACCATGAGCGAGGATGGAAAATAACCTCGTTGGACACGCGGAATACGGTTGCTCGCTTCTTCACTACTGTGTGCGTACACCTTATCATTTTGTTTGTTGTAGCTCTCTTCTACGGTAAAAATATTTTCATCCGAAAAAAGAATTTCCCGATATTTTTTTCCCGCGTACTGCTTCAACAAAGCGCGGCATCTCTTCAGTCTCAGGTCCATTAGACGAGCATTCAAACGATGTCCTGTTTTTCTTCGATATGCCCGAAGCCCTAAGTCTTCATTTAACACCCTTTTCACTGTGGTTCTGCTTAACCCCATCTGAAGGGCCAACAGTTTCTGCTTACGTTTGGGATTTCTTTGAATTCGCGCCTTCACAGCTTTTATCACTGCTGGAGTCCTAACAGACCGAGGGCGACCACTTCTTGACCTATCATCTACACTAGAGTCTTCATTGTATCGTTTGATGGTACGATAAACGAATCTTTTGGTTATATTCAAATTTTGCAGTATGTCAAAAATTTGAATTGGCGCGTAACCGCAACGATGCAACGCATTAACTGCAACACGGTCTTCTTTAAGCGTCCACTCTATATTTAAAAATGAGTAAAATTCTAAAAAGTATACAGTTTTATTTTCATGAACAATTCGAAATTCGAATTCAATAAACTTTTTTGTGGCCAGCATTCTAAAAGAAAAGTTTTTACTGTGTGACAATACTTATGACCTGACTAGGTATGACGATTATATCGTTTCTTAACCCAACACTGCAATATCGAAGCACAGCTATTGCTATTTTAAGTTAAACCACGCATTTTTAACTTAAAATAACACATAATACAAAATTTATAAAAAATGAAGATGGTTTTTTTAATTTTAATATATAAAATACTAGCTGGCCAGCCGTAGTTCTGCCCTTTCCGACTACCATTTATCCTATAAAAATCTGTAAATTCGCAATAAAAAATCTTTAAATAATATTCAAGGTCACTGATCGGGATAATCACTATCCTATCTCTCAAGTTGGAGCGAGCAGTACACATTAACAAAATTTTATTAAAATCGGTTGGGAGATTAGCGGGAACAAATATCGTGACAGGATTTTTATGTAAGCTAGTCTTACGTTTGTCACCCTTATCCTATAAAAAAAGAAATAAAAGTAAGAGAGTTGAAGAATATGAAGTTGACCACACACAAACTTTATAGAAGTGACTTGTTGTGTAACAGCAGAATCTCCTAACACTGGTATCTTTTTTACTTAAAAGGAAGTTCCGAACACTCTTAAAACAGTACGTTTATGTTACTGAAATAAAGTTTATTTATTATATTTTATGTAGTACAAAAATGCCATTAAAGCGAAACGTGTGAAATAATTACTATTTGACAATTGTACTTGTGATTAAGACCTCTTTATTATGCTTTGAATTATTTATAAAGTCATCTCAATTCAATGTACTAAGCAGTAGGATTCAAAATTAAACAAAACGAATTCATAATAACTATTTAAACACGACTAATGTTGCATGGAAACAATTTACTATGTTCAGTAGGAAGTCAACAGTAACGGAAAGTACACTTTTCTCGTTAGTACATAATAACTGACATAATTACGGTAAAATTAGGTCCAATTACGACTTTCTTATGCTACCACCAAACTACAGGGTAAGCCTGCAGTTTGAAGAAAGTCGATCACTCCATTTCATCCCGAGGATATCGGGAAGCAGCCTTAAATGTTAACGTCGAATACGTCTGGTACTGCCATCTTAAAATCGGCTGCAAAGCGTGACGGTTTAGGCCATCTGATAAATATACACCATGCGGTGCAGTTGCCGTGCGTTAGTCTCGTAAATATTCGAAATTTTTCTGAAAAATTCTGTTGTGGAGATCCAGAAGTCACCCGTGTGAAGCCGGGGCGGAGCGCTAGTTTATAATATATGAAACTCACCGAATTCTTCAAATCGACTGCATTGCGTGTACATCGCGTGTAAAGTTTTGTACCTATATAGTTGTCATAAATTAAAACTGGTGTTGCAATTCACACGTATCGCACACGTTACGTACACGCATTTGGTAAGCTCTGTCAATCAGATTTCATGATCAGGTTCAGAGTTCATTAACCTCTTTTCTTAGAGTACATAATTACGTACATACTTTTCTCGTTACGTTTTATGTCAGTTTACATGACACAAATTAGATCCAATGTTCTATTTATCAGATATACACCATCTGATAAATATACATCTATGCTTTGTGCGTTCGAATAAAGTAGCTTCCTCTGCTTTTAAATGTTATTATAAACCACGGGAGTAGAACAATATGTGAAATTATTTAGTTTTAAATTTTGAAGCGGGTTTATATTTTTATTAAAAGTCTAATTCTAATCGGCTCAAAGGTCAATTTGGTTGGTGTTCGTAAACACGATTGCTGATCATGAGGTCTCTGGTTCGAATCCAGAGTCGGGACAAAATTTTAAAGCTGATTTACCATTTACCAGGCGGTTAAGAAAACATTGTGTTTCATACCGAATATGTTTGCACACTATAGAATTTTAGCTTGACCTATATTACTTTTATTTGTTGTTGCTTAAGAATTATTTAGAAAAAATGTTTATCGTAGCTTATTATTCATTAAAAGTGCCACAAACTTATAAGAAAATCTTTGTGTCCTGCTCGGTCAATTTAAAACTATACAAGTGGTTAAATTAAAAATTTTGTACAACCGACTTCAATATTAATAAAACGAAAACATCATCAATGCAGTCGAAGTCAATTAAATACGCATTATTAAGAATAACTTAAAAAATGAATCATCAAAATCGGTTTAAGTATCTAGAAAAAAATTCTAACAAACATAAAAAATGCAGTCGAATTGAGAACCTCCTCCTTTTTTTTGAAGTCAGTTAAAAATGTAATGAATCTTCTTGGTAACAGGAACTCCTTATAAGTTCGCCGCTTCTTCAGTGGGTCAATGCGCTCACGCCGCGTATATGTCCGGGGCTAAACACACTGGCACAATTGGGTTGGTGTAGATGTATATGGCAAACTGATGCATTTTGAAAGAAAATGTTCATTGAATTATGATAGATTGGCCGTTTTGAAAAGCCTATCTGGCACATAAGTTTTGTCATTTAATGATACTGAAAATCAACACGTACGAGTAACAAACTTGCGCTTAAGAAAATTATCAAACATTTCATTTATATATATTTAAGTTGATGTTCAAATATCATGAAATAAGAATATGATATTATTAACGTTTGGGGAAAACGCTAAACGACAAACAACGAAATTGCGTGTAATAGTTTACCAAGAGTATGTAATCACTACGTTTTATTGGTGTACTTCATTCGTCTTGAAACGCACTCACACAAACGCGGGGTGCAGCAACAGAGAAAACAATGTAATATTATATACTACAGACGCGGGCTACGTTCCAATCCGATCTCCCGGATAGATAGAAAATGAGTGTTAAAACAACTGTTGTGTATATGAGGTTGACAAAACACAAGTAAAAATTATCCCAGTTTATCCTTTTTAGGGTTCCGTACCCGAGGAGTTCCAACGGGACCCTATTACTAAGCCTACGCTGTCCATCCGTCTGTCTGTCAGCGGGCTGTATCTCATAAGTCGTAATAGGTAAATAGTTGAAATTTTCACGGAATGTGTATTTCTGTTACCGCTATAACAACAAATAATAAAAATAAAAATAAATTAAAAATTAAAGTGAGCTTCCCTACTAGTAATGTGCATTACGATGGTACATGCCTCCTTCATGCGCGAGTTCGACTCGCACTTGGCTGATTTTGTTCCTACATAGTATAAGGCCGGCCACATAAGGAATTCCGTTTCGGGATTCCGTTTCGATATTCCGATTCGGGATTCCGAACGCAGCAAGTCCACACAAACAACCCACCACACAAACCAACCAACAAATATTAAACAGTAATAAATTATTTTTTTCGTAATGTAATATAGGACATACTAAGTTGGGTATTCGAATAATAGGTTGGTGCCTATGAACATAATATATATACCTACTATTATCGTGGGGTTTATAAATTGTAAAGATGTAGTTTTATTGATTTTTAATAATAGGTGTACAAAAATGATTATACTTATCTACATAGCTAGGCTAGGCTGTGTTGCCTTAAATGAATTTCTTTTTAGCCGTCTTTCAAAAAAAGAGGTTTTCAATTGGACTGTGTGTGTTTGTATGTATGTTATGTAACATCTTCATCAATTGTGAACGGATTTTGATGATTTTTTTTATTAGGTATACTAGAATTAGGACAAAAAGTTCACCTCTAAGGGTGAAAAAATTGGGGATGGGAATTACAATCTTGAGATTGATTCCTCGTGCTCTCTGAAACATCTGTGATAGTAAACACCAGGCCGCCGAGATCCAACACGTCAAGCAAGTTTTGCACGACAATAAGCTTCGGGTCTCGCGCCAACGTCACAGTGAACAAGTGAAGCCGGCCACAGTCGAGCGAGTGTCGGCCGTACTGCCATATGTCAGAGGTGTCACTGACAAGATTAGCTACATCATGAAGCGTGCTTCCATTAAAATATACTTCAAGCCGCCGTAGAAGATTAGTCAGTTTTTACCATCAGTCACGTGTAATGTCCCTCTGCAAAATGCAGGAGTGTATAAGCTTGATTGTGAATGTGGTCTCTCTTATATAGGACAAAGTAAAAAATCCATAAAAACTCGCGTTAAAGAACACATAGCTGATGTGAAGAATTGACGCTCCGGGAAGCCTTCAGTCTGTGAACACGTACAGGATCACCCCCGTCACTACATTAGATTTGATCACAGATCATTTTCTATGATCTGAGGATTTGATAGACCACAAATCCTCGCTAAAGAACACCGATTCCTTCCACGGATGATTTGCGGGGCTATTGAAATCAAAAAACATCCTAATTTCAATAGAGAAGATGGCTGGGTGCTACTATCTGCTTGGGATCCCATAATTAATAAAATTAAATCCCAACCCAAGCATACAACTGCAAAACTTCAAGATACTGTAAGTTCATACTGCGTAGATCGGAACAAAAATTAATAATGTTTAATCTGGAGGTAGCCGTAGTTAACTATGACATTGGGACGTCATACACCTCAGTCCATCCCGTGACCATGGGTGCTGTAAAGAGCTCGAAACGTCGGGAATATAAAAAAAGTTAATATACGCGATAGAATCCGTAAATTTTTTTTAGTATATTAGTGTTCACATAAATATAAGAAATCGTTATAAGAATTGTTGCATCGTTTTGAATTGCTAGACGCCAACCTGGCTTCATAAAAATTTGTATTATCTCTGCCCATTCCACTAAGTCACACTCGTAAGAGTATACGAGTATCTACAAATGTTTAAGGTTATGATTTTTGTTAACATTTAATTAGTTGCGATAAGAACAAATCTTTTGGAACTTTATTGACTAATGTTTTATAAATTACTTTTTGTTTCAGAAAATATCGAAAATGAATATATCGAAGGATCAAGATTAAAAAGAGAAGGAGTCTCTGAAAACAGGGGTGAGTAACTATACGATATAGGTCTTGATGAAAACCTTACATTTCTGTATAAAATATGCTATGCTTGTGTTAAACCCTACGACTGTGTCTTATAGTTAGATAAATTTACTTTCATGTCTTTACATATACTGATACTGATTCTTTGCAATCTGTCCTTAACTTCTTTAATTTCCTACTTATTTTTTTACTCTTTTTATAAGGACATAAACATATTGGCGCGCTTTGATACCTACAACGCTGTTTATAAATTATGATTTGTAAATGACCCTTTAACCAGAAGTGTAGTATAAGCATTTTTCTGGCATTAATGTCAATAATAATTTAATGGCTGAAATGAATTGAATACCATGAATTGCCATGAATGTTTTTTTTTGGAAGCAACTTTTTTTCAAGAAATATTTACAGCAAATTCTTTTGTTATATACATACTAATGAAAACCTAATATGTTTCTGCCTTCTGAAGATATAAATGTTTGTTAAAGTTGATGATTTTCGTAGTCCATATTACTCTGTTGATTTTATTTTATGTGTTATAGTAGTTGACAGTACATAAGAATCAAGTATCTCATGTCGGAGGTCAAGATCCACTTTCGGGTCATTATAATATAGGAGTGAGAAAGTTCAACAAAATATTTCTTCTCTTTTACATCTTTATAAAAAAGTTACAAAAACGAACACCTATAATAATAATCATCAACTTTAACACATACACTATCTAAAGCTATATTGTTGTAAAAAATTAGTGCTAACAGATTTTCAGAATTTAGCATCTTAAGTATTTTCTTTTAGTTTCTATATACTATCTTCTATTTATATTTTAATATTAATTGTATGTTTTTTCTTTCTCTTTCAAATCTAATCCCCGGTCGTGGCCGACGTATGAATTCAAATGGACCTTGTAAAATATGAACCCTACATGAATTTGTATCCTATTCACGACACGACAATACGCTGACGAATGATGACAAAGACCTGACAGTGCTCCTCGTGAATGATCAGAATCGTGACTACAATACAAAGATTGGAAGGTATCACAGCGTCAAACCCCTTATCGGCTTGTTGACATCTACAGCCAGAACTTTTATTCAAGATGGTGTGACAACTGAATTTGCAACACAAATTCTAGGCACTACGTTAGATAATGGTCGCATATACGCGCAACTACTGACGAAATCATCGCTTGTACTTTATAATAAGCCATCAAACGTTGATGATACTTTTCTTGTACAACCTACTCGTGTACATTCTGCTTTTGATGGACAATGGAACGTCAAGCAAGATTTAGGTTTTATAGATCCAGACAAATTCTTCCTTAAAAATACTGATTATTTAGCTCCAAGTAGTAAAATGGACATTGTTTATGCTAGTAAGGCTTCTAAAGAACCTTTGAAATTTTGGAATGCTCCAAGTGCTCCTGAATCGAAATTTGATAACCAAATTTTTGAGGAGCCAACCGCGCGTAGAGTTCAGGCATATAATCAAATTCCTAGATATGAAGTGTATAACTATCTTGACGGTCCAGCTATCGAAAGTGAGAAAAAGTTTGAATTTATTGTAGAGCCATCTATTTTAAATAACATTAGTACATTGCATCGACAAAACAAAGCTTACGAATCGGTTATCGAATCTTTGAATATAGATTCTAAAGATAAGGATGATACTATAAATGAATCTAATGTTGTTAAAGTGAAACCTAATTACGATTTACCAACATTTACAATTAAGAACGAGTTTTCACCAATATTTTATTATATTGATAATGTCGAGTCACGTCGTCCCCCACAATATACTGTTCAACAAACGAAAACACCTAAAAAGTTGTTCGGACAAAAAAGTGAACCCAGGCCCAAAAAGACATTTACTTATGCTGGTTTTGCTGATTTCACGACTGTGGTAGGTGATACTGTTATCATATTTAAACCTAATACTGAAACTAGTCGTCCTCCTAATCCAGATGAAGTAAACGTATTTCCGTCAGCTAAACATGTTGATAAATTAGCAACTAAAATAACATTTCTTTCCGCTGATATACCAGTAGCTACAGCTACATATAAACCTAATGAGGTTATTGAGTCAACTAAATCTGTAACAACGTCGAGTACAATTGGTAGTGATATAAAAGAGAAACCGGTCTATAGTAACGAAGACAGTCTGAAAAAAGAATTATACAATGTAGATGATAAAATGCCTGCCGCTGTTAGCGTTCAATACAATAATGGTTTTGATTTTAATCTGGATATTATTCAACCTTCTGAAGCTTCTTTTCCAACGACGGAAAGTACACGAGCTATGGATGAGTTACAAATTATTCCTAATCAAGAGTATAACACACAAGCCACTGAGCCTTTAATAAATATTCAACCTTCTACATTGATCACAGACGAACCAAAGGAGTCAGTGGTTACAGAAAGTAATATAAAGGAACTTTTTACGAATTCTGAAGAAGAAACAGAAAATACAGCAGCGGAAGTAACGGAAAAAAATGAGGAAGCAGAGGAAGTAGAAGATGAGGAAGAGGAAGAAGAAACAACAACAGCAGTGGAACAGCTTAATACAACGACAGAAAGCGGCCACAGCGATGAATCTTATGAAGATATTGAAACTACGACAGAAACCAAACATGATAAGCATGAAGATGTTTACTGCACAGATGGACTAGAAACACAATCGACTATGACCACAGCTTTTAAAACCTTAACCTATTTGACAACTTATTTTATCCCATTAGAAAATACGGAAACTACAACGTCTGTAGAATCTAACATCGTTGTTACGAGTGACACAGGTTACTTCACAAATATTGTATGTAAAACGAATTTAAATATAGAACCGACGTCTATTGCTTCTGTTGAATTAAAATCTACCGAACAAATCAATTTAGAACCTCCAGAAATAACTACTGAATTGCATTATACACAAAATGATGTTGTCACTGAAAATGCTTTAAAAATAACTCCTATCGAAAAAGAAACGATAACAACAATCCAAGATGATGAAGATGTAACAATAGATGATAAAGAAAAAAATACAACTTACGGCTTATTTAATGAAAATACGGTAGCGTCTACCACAGAACGAGTTTCTACTAGTCGTATGGAGGTGTATGTAAATACTGACAGTATTTTAACCGAAAACCCAGTACCTGATGAAAACGACAATGCTAAAATAGCCGAAAACGAAATCGATCTAATATACAAAACTTTGTACACAACATATACGTATTTTACCACTTTTTTTGGAGAACACACTTCAAGCGTTGCAAGTCATAAATCGGTGGTAACTAATATAATCACATCAACTGTTGACCTCTCTAATATAGATCCGTCTTTGCTTGGAGCTTTTGGTGAAGATGAAATTGCACCTACTGGCGTAGAGATAGGTCGTCCTACCGAAACATTTGCCATAAATAGTATTATTGATTTAGTAAAAAACAAAGACGTTATCGAATCGGTCGAAAAAGATGGATCTTACAGTTCACAGACACCTACGCCATCTTTAGGTGATGATATTATTGGTAGTATAAAACCAGATGCTGTTAAAACGTATTTTACAACATACACGTTTTTCACGACAATATATGTGGGTTCTGATGCAAATGTTTGTAGTAGAAGCGAAGTATATACTAACTACGTTGGTCCTGATGAACTTATACCTACCAAAAGTAATCAACTTGTAACTGAAAATACGAGAGCACAGTTTGATTTTAGAAATTGTAAACAGGTCAAGAGAGAGCGGGAATTTTTGGTCCAGAATATTCCTAGTAATAGTGCAATTAAAGAAGAGTATAATTTTCAAGAACTAGGTGATTCAAAAAAGGGCATAATACAACCAACACCCATAGAAGTTGACATGTTGCTTAGTATAGAATCGAATCCTCTAGAATCAGAAAACTCATACGTTACTGATGTTAAATCTTCATCTTCCAAGGGCGAAAGAAAAATAATAGATAACAACAACATAATTTTAGATGATCAAATAAGTTCCGAAAGCAACATAGAAGAAATTTTGCCATCCCCAACACTTTTATTGCAAACCAGCTATACAACATTTACTTATTTTACAACAATGTATATAGGCAAAGACTCGAGCAAAGTGAAAAGCCGTCTAGAAACTATAACAAATGTTGTAACTGAAACTATAACTCCGAAAACTGAACCTGAAGAGGAGAGTAATTTACCCATTACTTATTACACAACTTTTACTTATTGGACTACTTTATATAAAGATAAATCCACTACAATCACAAGCCGAGAGGAAATAGTTTCGAATGTTGTCACTCCAGTAATGCAGTCATTTTCTACATTAAGTCCAATAGACACAACTCCTATAGACGTTAATAGCGTTTTACCACCTAAAGAATTAGAAGTGCAAATTAAACCTTCGATTATCGAAGATAGCTTGGAACAAGATGACGGCAAAGCTACGTTTTACACAACTTATACATATTTTACAACATTTTACGCAGGAAATATATCAAAAATAAGAAGCAGTTTGGAAACGGTTACTAACATTGTAGATAATACAAGAGTTGTTGAAGACAATCAGCTAGGTCGAAAAGTTGGTGCAATTCCAGCAGACAAGAATCTCATACAAGATAGTAGCGATAAGATAAATATTGTACCATCTTCAGTCAAAGAACAAATTCAACAAACAAATATTCCTGACATTACACCCGTTTCCTCGACAGTTCTTCTTGGAACTTATATTGACAACTTATTTGCAGAAGTAAAGCCTCTTGAGAATAGTCAGATCAATCCAGAACCAGAAAAGAAAATATTGTTTTCTCAAGTTGCAGTTATTTCCGGTAATTCGACTATAATAACGAGTGATAATAAGACTTTAGAAGACAGTTCGACTACCACTTCTTCTTTAACATCAACAATAACTTCAACAGAAGGATCAATAATTAGTCCAACTCCAGATACTATCGAGAGTTCTGTTGCAGAATTAGAAACAACCACTGAATATAAACCTGAACTGGAAGAAGAAGAGGATAATAACAGTCCGAGAAAAAAGAGTCGCCTTACATTTACGACGAAAAAACCATCTTTTACACCAGTGATTATACCATTTGCATCCAGAAATAGACCTACATTTAGTCCAAAACGAGTCCCCTTATTAAGCAGTGCTACTACAATAACACGCGCAGATTCAACACCTACAATAACAGCAACTCCTACATTAAAGTCCGTTCGACCATCTGGATTTGGCAGTGCCAGTAGAAAGCAAGTTGCATCACCCGTATCATCGGGCCCTGGACGAAGATTTTCTGGTCGAAGTAGTAGTATCAGTTCTTTAGCTAATGTACCATATGCATCTAGATCAGGAGGTTTTGCAAAAGGAAGTATACAACCTACTTCAAGAAGATCAGGGTTCAGATCTAGTTCTTTAAGAAGTAATAGTTTAGATTACGCTAGTAGATCTGTAATACCTAGAATTAGACCAACAGCGTCATCTAGGTTAAGTAATAGTAGACAATCTTCCACTCTCTTCTTTCCTCTTAATGAACAAGGTGAATCTGAAACGTCCGCCACCCAATTAGAAGAAATTGCGACAGAATCTATAGGTGAAATTACTGAACTTCCATCTAGAGTTACAAACAATCCTTTATTGAAATTTAGAAAGCTATCTGCACCCAGGCAGCCTGGTACAGCAATTTTACCCCGATCAACAACACCCTCGGCTAAAAGAAGTGGTAATATTCGTGGAAGAACAACTACAACAACTAGGCGAACAACTAGGAGTTCAACGTCAAATCCGTTACTCTCTTTGCGTAGGCAACGACCAAATTCTCTGTTTCCAAGAAGAAATCTTTTCAAACAACCTGAACCTGAACTAGAAGAAGAAATAAGAGAAGATGAGCAGAAATTTGAAGAAGATGAAGAATTATTAGAAGAAGAGGAATTCGAAGAAGATAATGATTACGAATCTTCTGATAGAAAAGAGCAACAGGTAGCTATCCCCTCTACACCTACCTCAAAGCGAAATAACCAAGTCCAAATTAGACCTTTTGCATTTAAGAGGCGAACAAAGCGACAAGTAGATTATGGAAATAGAAAATATACAAATTTTAGAAGACCTGGATCGAAATCTGTTTCAACGCGTCGGCCTGAACATGAGCCTGAAACTGAATCTCCAGTACCTGTAACACAAAAACAAAAAACCGGACGTTATAATGGTCGAACACCTAAAACTACAACAGCCACTGCTCCGAAATCATCATCTAGACAATCATTCATAGTTCGCGGAGAAAGTAGAACTTCAAGTACAACAGCATTACCAGCTTATAGAAGAGGTAGAACAGGAACATCTTCCAGAACGACTACTCATTCATCTAGACCCAAAGCTCCAAGGTTATCGAATAAAACTACAGACAGATCAAGGCTAGGTTCTTCGCGTAGTTCGACAAGTAGGTCCCGAACTCGTACAACCACAAGCAGAGCGTCAAGTAGACAGCGTAATTCCTTCGAAAATCTTAGTGCGGAAAGATATAGACAGGATTCTTACAATAACCTATTACATGACGGGAAAATTACTATCACTCATCAAATACCCGTTGAAGTTACAGTTCCGGTTGTTAACGGTAAGATCACTGAATATAAAAATCTTTTATCCGCTAAACCCAGTGCGGAAACACTGTTATTAAATCAGATCTCTACATCTATCGGACCACTGGGAAATCATCAATTAGTTCTCGCTGTAGAATCAACCGAATTAGCTGAAAACGGTGCGACAAAGATTACGAAATACGTTTTGCACGAAACTCCAACAACCACCGTTATTTTTACTCCCACTACTATTAGAGGACGAAAAACTTCTTTCTCTCATGTATTACCTAGTACAGTATATAACGTCGAGCCTGTTGTTCAAACTATAAACCCAGAAATCAATGCTAATGTCCCATTAGCTAATCTCTTACTTTCACAACTTCTGTTAGGTAATCAACAACCTGCGATCAATCCTCTTTTGGCATTACAAGGGCAGGCGTTGCTACCGCAGCAACAAGTGGTTCAAACACCTATTACTGAATATAAAACTAGAACTACCACATTTGTGACAACTGTAACTGATGCGAGGGAAACTGTATTACCTATTACATTCAGAGGTAAAGCTATATTGACAACAATTGTTGATCCCACAACTAATGTGATAACGGCAACGGAATTCATTACTGATACCGTTGTAACTACTCCTACAGCAATAGCACCTCAACCTCAATTGAACTCTTTACTGCTGCCTTTACTACTTCAACAACAGCAGCAACAACAGCAACAACAGATCCTATCGTTACCCACAGCAAATCCTTTACTTGGCTTAGGTCAACCAGATCTTAATGTGTTACATAATAATAATTTAAATTTAAATAATGATATTTATAGCAACAGCCCAAAACCTAATATATTATCAGATTTAAACAGTAATGAAGACTTTTCGGAAGACATTGAGGAAATTGGGGACGACAATCTTCCACCACCGCCACCACCTTCATCATCTTCTCATACGAGGCATAGACAAAGAACACTAAAAGCTAGTCATCCAAAAATGACAAGTGTAATAACATTATACGTGTCTGGTAAATTCCCTGGTGAATTTAGTACAGTACTTTCGACTATAGTAACGGATGATACTCAAACAGTTCGTAAACGTGAAGCAATTTACTTTAATGATGCCCCAGTAACACCTACAATATTACCATCTATAGAAACTCTACTTGGCTCTCAACCTGATATTTTAGAAAACACAGTCGAATATAATGAACCAAATTCTGCGTTTGATACTCAGAGTGAAACGCAAAGCCTTGAAAGTATTGTTGGCAAAATTAGTGATCATATACGGTATGACGCATCACCGACTTACGTTGTTAAATTGGGAAATCCATCTGCTATAAGTAAAAAAGAACAAAAATCAGTAGATGACATATCTTGAAATCCGAACAATTGGTTAGGTGTGTAAAATAATGGATTAGTTGTATAATGGATTAGTTATTTATTTACATGTATCATAGTAAGTTAACTATGAATAGTGCCTTATAGTTTTAGTAATTTGTACAAGATTAAATGTCAATACTCCATTTAGTTATTTAGCTACGTACTGTATATACGCTTATAATAAATTCTTTCCTTTCTTCACCAAAAACTTTTCTTATTATATTGTTACCATATATCAACCAATAATAAGATGGTAGATGATGTGCGAGTGTAAGTTACAGTACTGTTTTATCACTGTCTAAGAATAACTAATGACCTTGTTATTAGATTAAGTTTCAAATGTCATTATTTTGTAATACTCGTACTTTACTTGCTTTTAGTTATTGTAAATTGCAAATTCCGACTCAAAATATTAAGTAATAAAAACATAATAAAATTATTTTAAGTATTTTTTTATTCTTTACGTACCTTATAAGGTTTATTTTTCTAATAACTAGTTGGCCTCGGCATGCTTGTCAAGCCCAATTTTTATCAAAAACGATTTTGCTTGCGTTCTCAACTGTAATAAATGGTTTAAGAACGCACCAAAGACAAACCAACAAACACACAAATGTTCAGTTCTACTTACAAAATTAAAAAAAAACTAGAAGAAATAGCAAAATGCATAATTTTTATCAGAACCACTATCGCTAAACTAACACATTCGCAAAAGAGAAATGTACACCGACAGTTCTGTATGGTTGTGTCATTTTTATATTTTTGCGTGATTGGCCATTAAAAAAAAACAAACTCCAATAAATGGCGAGTAAAAATAAATATGTTACTCGCCATTTATTGGAGTGCGGACCATAAGTTCTCTAAAAGAGATCACATTCCTTATTATCAAGGTTACGATACTCTGATTTCTTGTATCTCCAAGTCATCGCCTTCTTCTTCTAACTCAGCTTGGACATCTACATCTACTTTCTGGCTTAGCTTTAGATATATTAGTAGTACAGTTGTAGCACGAATGGGTCGGTTCGACCGGGGAAGGACCACGCTCTCACAGAATACCATCGTAAAATAGCAGCTTAACGCTGCTGTGTTTCGTATGGTGAGTGTAGAGAAACCAGACACCCTTTTTACTGGAATAGAGGCATCCCATCTTAGTCCTCACGGGTGACGACGCATCTGCATTTTGATTCGCAAACGAGGATAGATGTAGATGTCTATGGGCCACAGCAACCACTTAAGGCGCAGGTTGAGCAAAATGTCGCGCTAGTCGTTATTTGTGCGGTTTTTAGAAGCTATCTACTTTTTATTTAAAAGATATATCAACAAATAAAAAACACATTATATTTCTACATAATCTTGATTCCATAAAAGCTATATCCAATTTTTTTTTAAACGAATAAATATTAATATAATCTCCTTACAACGAAACCACATAAATGTGAAATTATTATTGATAACATGGATCTCCTCGTAAAGTAAGTATTATTTTATTTTGCGATTTACACCAATGGATAGACAATTTATTAATAAACATTTCTATAGTAAATTTTTTTTCAAAAGACCAAAATTTGATTTTATTAAGAAATTATTTTAAAATCTGGGCATATTCACTGCTCACGGGCTTGCTAGAGTCAGTGAGCCCTGAGCTCTTCGACGCGAAGCCCGTGTCGTTAGAGCGTCGACAAGCGCCGCATACACTCACGTAATATCAGTCGATAAATAATATTACTTATTAGGTTATTTATAGGTAGTATTATTTGTTTGTTTTGGGTATAATTTTTCGTATTAGTTATACATATATTTGTTGTGTTTTTTACTGCGCGATGAAGCTTTTTGCGTGTATTTTCTTTGAAGTAAATGCAAATACAAAAATGAAGCACCATTGGCATGTAAGGTTCGAATCCATAATTAAAATTTCGATAAATATTATAATTTACACTATAAAAGGCTAATTCAATATTATCACCCAACCACAAATCTTATTATGTACAGTACTGCCTCGTTGGTCTAGTGGTTGTAGTAGTGCGACTGCTTATCATTAGGTCCCGGGTTCGAATCCTGGGTCGGGCCCTGTCAGTTATGAGTTTTTCATTTATGTTCTAAGTTATAATTAGTATTACTAAGTTATAGTTTTTTGCTAAAATATAGTATATTATTTATTGCTTGTTTTTTCTTCTTTTTCAAAAAATTATTGAGTACATAAGGTGTTCTATACTTATAATTCGGTAAAAAGTATCTAAGTAGGTACTAATATACCTACTTTTTACTACTAAAAATTTTTAAAACTAAATTTAACTAAAAAGACTAAACTGACCATTTATTTTTTAACTCAAAACAGGACATGGGTTTATTT
Source organism: Parnassius mnemosyne (assembly GCA_963668995.1). Lineage (NCBI taxonomy): Eukaryota > Metazoa > Arthropoda > Insecta > Lepidoptera > Papilionidae > Parnassius > Parnassius mnemosyne. Next base: position 14,033,357 of record CAVLGL010000092.1, on the reverse strand, counting down.
ATACTCTAAAAACTATAACTTTATACAATTAGTGTTCACTGTAAAATTATATTCGGTATAGACGGTAATTATTAAATGCAACATTTTTTTCTTAATTATTAATTACATTTGTCAGTGGATTAAATTTTCTTTAATAAAGTTGGTGATGATTTTAAATAAAAATAAAATTCTGCTCAAGTTTTTTTATTGTTATCTTTGTTAACAACATCGCCTTTAGAACTCTGGAACCGTAAGTGTTTCTTTCAGACGTCCACAATTTATTCAAAATAAAAAAAATACTCTTTCTACCGGAGCATTCGTACCAGGTAGACATAAAATATATTCGATTAAAAAAAATTATGTTGAAGATTGTTGACTTTGAATACTTCCATCCAACGAGTTACGGGACAATTTTGTGTCCCGGAGCTTTGTTTGGGGACAATGGGACAGGTGACCGAGAAAAGGGACAGTCCCGTTCAAAACGGGACGTATGGTCACTTTAGCTATAACCCGGCGACGGCTCCGTGGGGCAGTGGCTTAGCAATTAGTTGTTGCGCTGGGGGCCGCGGGTTCGAATCCCGCACGGAACAAGTATTTGTATGGCTTACAAATAATTGTTCCGGGTCTGGATGTTTGTCCTTGTACAATTTATGTTTGTAAACTGCCTCCACGACACAGGAGAAAATCCTAGTGTGGGGGTAACGTTTTTTTACAATTGAAATTGAAAGATTGAACCCTTATACTTCTTGTTGATTTTTGTATTAGTAGGTAGGTATATTACTTTTCAATACGTGACACGTAAAAATTAACAATAATCAAAAACACATCATCTACGAAACATCCTATTTATTTATTTATTCTTTATTGCACCAAATATTTGTACAAAAGCCGAGCTATCTATTTATTTACCTATAGTGAATAGGTATCTTTTAAACTCACAATTTTCAATGCTTCATTTTTAATATATAATTAATTATAAAATTTCATAATTAGATAATATATGAAAATACATAATTCTAATATAATGCAACTAATATACCGAATAAAAAAATTAAAATACATTTATCGTTGTACGCTGTGTGTATTTCCATAAATTAGTTCATTGATGTTGAAAAAATAATACTGCGTTCTTACCTACAATAGGTGGTGGCGTCGTACATATTTCAAATAAGCAATATATTGAGGCGAGCGGCGTGTCGCCGGCAAAATGCTCAAGGTCGTTCGCATGGAGTAGCCCCTTAACATCAGGTGGCCTGTGTGCTCGTTTGTCACAATATCCTATAAAAAAATAACAATCCTACTAAAAAATATTCATTTATAATAATGTACCCTATAATTTGGAACTTTTTTATAGACATCCAGTATTTGCACATTATTATCATTAATATAACTTAACTTAAATAAACAGGACTGCGATAAAATTTTATTATTATCTTGCAAAACGTTAAAACACAAGGATTTTCTCCTGTATCCTGGAGGCAGTTTACATACATAACTCTCACAAGGACTTTTCTTTCAGCTTTTATTTTAACGTTACAATATTACACAAAATGCATATTTGCGCATATATTAATTAAGCAGCGACCCGCCAGCTCGCGTCAATTTAAGCCGCGACTGACAATCAATTATGCTTTGAACTTCTTGTTTTTTTTTACTATTTTTTATGTTCCGTGGTTTAATTATTTGATAAAGATGTTGAGTTATAGGTTTAAAACCTTAAAATTAAAAAGATAAAGAGTATTCTGTTTTAGAGGTATTAATGAAAAGAAAAGCCAATAAGAATTTAATTTAACAATTTAATAAACAAATTAGGACATAAATACAAACAGACACAATGACCAACTTAATGTTGACTGTTGACTTCATTACTTGAACTGTGGACGGACAGCTGAAGATTCCCTATCACTAATGGAGGACTCCAAACCCACTTCCCGCGATCATTCAACTACCTCCTGAGGTGAGTTTTATTTGTATATTTTATTAATATTAATAGCAATTTTGCCTATGGATGTTTTGGAATATCAATACCATACTTCACACTCAATAGTCAATTCAACACTTTAATTTTATTTCGTGGATAACTACGAGTAATAATGAAGAAATTTCTAGAACATCCAAATCTATTTTGCTACTGACATTTGTAAAATTAAAATAGACGAATATTGACGTAGTGTTTGCACATTGCATGTCTGTATATATTTAATATTAATTAGTATCAACAAACACTGTACACACACATACGCACACACACAGTTGCATGACATTAGATTATTAACCTATAATTACGATGTATATAATAATAACTTACAGGTATATGATTTTTGTTCACGATGAGTATAATTGGAACGAATTATTATTAATTTTTACTTTATATAATTTAAAATAAATTATATTTTAAAGTTAATTTGGGAAATAAATTATTAAATTATTGCGTAATATTGTCATATAATTATTTCTTATACATGTGTTTTCGACATACTATGTAATTTTGAATTTCTGGATGTTTATAGCATCCATAGTCAGGGTGGGAATAAGGTTTTTTACGCACTGATGTTATAGTTATCCGAAGTATCATCAACTTAATTTCAATCTACTTAATTTTTGGTTCAATCTACGCAAAACGAGCTTACAGAACTTTCAAATCTTTTTGAGCTATGCTTGGGTTTATTTCTTAGAGGAAGGAATTCGGATGTGATTGTGCGAGGATATGTGGTCTATTAAATCTGATGTTCTGACTTCCTGGAGCGTCAATGTTTCACTTTAATATCTTCTTCTACGCGAGCTTTGTAGTTCAAAACTGTGAATGTTTTGGACTCCTGCAACTTAGAGAGGCTTATTACACTTGACGAGTGATAAAAACTGTTTATTCTGTTTCAGTGGCTTGTTCTTACGGAAGCCCGCTTTAAAAGGTAGCAAATTTTCATACCATACCGTATGACATACCATGTCATAAACAGTACTTGCTACATTTTGAGCTGCTGTAATTTACACAGGCGCACGCTCGACTGTGGCCGGTTTCACTCGGTCACTGTGAGTTAGACGTGAGACTAAAGTTTGTTGTCGTGCAATACTTGATAGTTATGCTGGAGCTCGGTGGCCAATTATTTTCTTTCATAAATCCCTTGTGTTCTCTGAGAAATTTTCCCACGGTAGTTGTGATGAATGGTGGTAACTAATGGTTAACATCATTCATCGCCATTACACCATCATATTGAGTGTAGGAGAAAGAACTATTCGAAGCAATATTTAAATAATGAATTTGACGTGAACGAAGTCTGGATAACTATGACATCAGAATGTCAAATAATTTAGTCTATAGTGACAATGACAAACATCGATAATTACAAATAAGTTAAAATTAAACAAGTTAAAGCCATAAACTAACTTTTAATCAATAGTATTGTCATGTTTCAGCTTTTAACACAAATGGTATAGTTTATGATAATTCACCATGGAGGCCGGGAAGAGAGCCAGCGGACCTTCGAGAAATTTCAGAAGACAACGAGAGGAAAATAAAAAATGTTGCTACAAGAATAATGTCGAATGGGGTTGAGGTTTTAGTTAGAGACAAGAATGCTGATAGCAAACACGATCAGGTTATTCTGTTTATTATTTAATTCTATTTTCAAATAATTAATATACAAACTTCTCAGTTTTTGTAAACATTTTTTTGTTTGTATTTCTGTAATTTATAGTACAAACTTACTATTCAAACTTATCTTTGCTTTTATTTTCTCAGCGCAAATTTAAATTCATTCACATAACATCCATGAAACCACCACAATCTCACGTCAGCACATCATTATCACCTAATAAGTCATTGATATCATCAGCCGTCGCAACTGTTCTGAATCATCAGCAAATGACCGCAATGTTTCCAATAAAAAAACTTATGCAACACAACTACATAATCAAGACATGTATGACCACTTATACATATTTGACAACGGTAGTTCAAAATAAACGAAGCGCTATATCAACATTCGAGACTATTGTTTCAGTGATAACTACTGAATCGTTGACAAATCTGTTCGCTTCAGATTTATTAGGAGAATTAAAGCCGACAAAAGTAAGATTCCAGTTAATATGGGAGTTCTGGTATTTGACTTAAGTCCTGAATGCCAACACCTTGAGCATTAATGGCAATCCTGAATGAAATATTTATAATACCTTTTATTATTGAATTGCTTACCCCGCATTTTTGGTCCACAGGTCATTACAATACTGACACGTGAAATATATTAAATATTAACATTTAGCGGTTTTGATTATTACTAACTAATTACTTTTTTACTAATTCTACTTGATTCCCCATTTAGAGTAATTTATATTTATGTAATAAAATATTTATAGAGTTTCAGGCAAATTAGTTATAGATAATTGAAAATCCTTCAGTATTGAACACACATTTCTTAAAGTGCCTTCAACCCAGCTAGAATCCTGATACCCTTTGTTATATATAATAAATAATACATTTTTATGCATAATAATGTTTACTTTATTCTAGCATAGATAAGATAATAATCTTATCGTTTTGATTTTGAGAACTCTAATAAATGTACGAATTTTTTATAAATATTAATATAACTTAAATTTTCAGACAAAATTTATGGAGATTAAAACAATACAGCCATCGGCGCCAAGTAATATGTTTGTCAGTAGTTTTTCCAAAATTGACAAAAGGATCAATAACCAAGAGGAGAATTCACATACATTTGATTTAATTCAACCATCTGAAGTAAGCCAACCGCTATGTTCTGCTTCCTGTTCTTGTAGCAATACAAAAACAGAAAGCTTAAAAACACAATACACGACTTCATTATCAGCTTCAGAAAAGTATAATACGAAAACATCTAACTACGGTTTTGTCAAAGTTGATGTTCGACCAACACAAAAAGAAACATTAGACAACCAAAGTCAGTATAATTCTTATGAACATGATAAAGTACATTCAGCGCCAATAGATAAAATTGTAGAAAAATATACGGAATTCGTCAACGATTACTCGGATGAAAAAGACGCAAATCCTGTAAAAGAAAGTGATTTACTTACTAATGAACAAGCACCAATAGCATCAAATACAAATAAAATTAGTAACAGTAAGGTAACTGAAGATAATAAAACAGAAAAACCCGTTAAAACTAATAAGAATAAATTTGTTGTTGCTGATCTCTTAAAATTAGGGTCTTTGAGTATAAAAGGGTTATCACAATTAGCCCCTGTCATAGAAAAAATGACGGACACTTTTATGAAAAGGCAAGATACAAATAAAACAACAGCAACCAATATTAAACCAATAAACAAAGTAACACCTTATAACGCTAATAAACGAGTTGACAGTGACTTAGATTTAAAGCATAACAATTTTCCAATTTATATACCAGTCGATGAAATGGAAACTTCTGAATCACAAATTGCCTTTACAAATGCTACTTTACATCAAAATTTTGCATGGGCTGCAGAATTTAAGCAAACAAAATCTCGTATAGCTCCTCCAAAAATAATCCATGAAAGTCCTTTAGTTAACGGTGGAATACCAATAAGTCCTGGTGAAATTATTACTGCAAACTCTGACGTCATAGTAGGTAAACCAGCTGTTGGGGGACCTTTGACGTTGGCAGCGAGTGGAATTAAATTACAGAACCCTGTAAATCCTCCTCCGATTGATAATTTTATGTCAGACAGTGAATCATATTTAGTTGAAGAAAATTCACCTCCTAACGAAAAATCCGTTTTACCTTTAAAAGTTGACGACTCGTTTGACTTAAGACCACCTGACTTACCAAAAATAAAATCGAAGCCAACCAGAGATCAGCACAGACCATCAATTTATAATATGCAAAATGTTTATTCGATTAATAAAAAGAATCCTTCAGTGTTATTACATCAACAAAAAGTTTCATCTGAACCAGTTAAAGAAACATCTATAGGAAACCATGGCAGCATGACATTTTTGGATCATTTTTCATCAGTAACAAAACCAGTTAAAAACCTACCTTTCGAACAACATGTTGATTTTCGTCCTTCTAATAAAGGAAATCAAAAAGAAGAAAATAATGTTGACAACAGTCCTAGCGCCTCAGAAATAATAAGTACAAGTGTAACTACTGACGGGGAATATGCTGTCTCTATTGGCCATGATTTAGTAAACAAGCCATTTTTGGTAGATATCCAACCTTCAAGGGTTGCTAATGTTATTATACCGCATGGAAGTTCCACAGCATTAGTTTTTGCTGGGTCATCAGAACCTCATAAAACTGGTGAATATATTGATGATCCACTTCCTTATCCCGAACCTGGCTATTTTGGAAGTTTTAGTATAGATGCACCACAGATGACTTATGTTCACAACTTTGCGCCCAACAACAAACCATTTTTAGCGAAACCAAGCAACCCGTCATTAGTTTCTCAAGGACAACAATTAAGAAATGATTTTAAACCGAAATGGAAAGACTCTAAACGACCTGCAGATTTTAATACTTTGCCTGCACCTGTTAGTAACCAGGAAATACATATGCAAGTTGGTTCGCAAATCATTAAGAATCCTGATATTTACAAAAGTGATGTACAAAAATACAATGTGGTTGAAGAAAACGACAAGTCTAAAAGTGGAAAAGAGATAATCGACAAAGAGTATGAAAACTATTTAGCAGTTCCTCCTCCTCCACCATCAAAGATTCACTTAAATCATGATAATCGTTTTAATAAGAATAAGTCCTACAATCAACCTCCAGTTATTCATTCTAAACCAATTCAGGACATGAAAGTGTTTCTAAACATGCAACATCCAATGTCTAAAGCACCAAATCGCGATCAAATGCCTCCTAAAGTTACTTCTGAAGTTTACTTTGCAATGCAAACTCCAAATAGTAAACTGATTCCTCCATACAGGATTCAGTTACCACATACGCCTTCATTATACGAAAACAAAAATGTGAATTCACCCGTCAGTAATACGCAGTCAAATAAAAATTATAATTCCTATATCGATCAAGGTTTATTGGCAATGAAACCGACGCCAAATGTAAATGTAGAAAATTTGTCAAAGGTAGATAGTGACAGTAAAAATACCGGACAAACTATGAAATTTGATACAACTCATAATGAAGCTAAGAAAGATAAACATAGTCAAATTTTAACTATGAGTTCAACAAGCACTCCTTCTCAATTGGATCAATTTAATACTGACATACCCATAGGAACAAACATTGCTATTAGAGTTGAAGACGATCCTTCTAGATATGAAGGTGTAGCAATACATAGCAATAAAAAACCTTCTAACATTTATGATAACCATGGACACATACCCCCAAGATTTTTACTACAGAATAATCAATGGAACAAAACTGAAATCCCAATTGAGTTTATCCCTGCTTCGAATAATAATGTCATTGAAGGTCATATAATAAAAGACATATACCCTTCGTTGCCACCATCATTTAATAGTCATGCAAATTTTCCCATGATTAACGACTATACAACTTCTAAATACGATTTTGTTACACAAATTATAAACGAATCGGATAATACTAAGATGCAAGGTGATCAAAAGAGACCTGCTAAGTTAATACCAAACATTCCAACAAATTCACACGGATGGTACTCCAGTATACCTGTAGTACCTGAGAATGGCAGCAATTTAAATAAAATTAATAGTATATATGTTGAGGCAACGACAAGAAAAATCATACCTATTTCGTTTGATTATAATAAAGACAGTGTCCCAGAATTTGGGGAAAAAATTGCAGGCATTGGTAAACCTCCAGTTTGGCAGAATAGCCAAGACTTTACAAGTAATTTAAGTATTGGACGACCGTTTTCAAAATCGCAAGAAAGTAAAGACCCAAGTTCTAGTTCAATGTTTACAATTATTAAGCATAACTACAGTGAAAATTATTTATCTTCAAATTTTGAATCAAAACAACCAGCGTATGAAATACCTATTAAAGATAATAGTTATGAAACTACTACAGCTAAGATTATAAAATATAAACAAGAAAAAGTAAAGCCAGTATATGAAAACTCCGACGAAGTATACGACGGTGAAGAAGAATTTGAACATAATGATAGTGCAGATGGAGAAGTAAGCTTAGAGTCAATTAAGGTACCTGTTGTGACATCTTCTAGCGAAATAGAAAATACTTCGTTGAGTTCAGGCGATTTGAATTACCATAGAGATAGAGGTCAAGAATTTGAAACAAATAGTCATTCAGTCAGGTATTACTCAGGAACACAAACTGAAAAACCTTTCGGTACCTACAATAACAGTCAAGGAGTTCGATCTAATACAATAAAACCGAATAACTATGTAAAGAACATGTATATGAAACCTAGACCTTTTACAGTCAATACCATAATACCTCTTGATCACCAATTACAGCAGCCACATTGGCAAATTAATCAATTAATGGAAAATTCTACTAACATGTCTTATGAAGAAACCCTGGATCTAAATATAGGCGAAGAAATGAGTACAACACATAAGCCCGCATTACAAGCAACTAGTTCTAAAAAGGATAGTTCAAGAGATTTACTTAAATCAGAATATCAGAATAGAACACAGGTATCAAATGAAACGGCTAATATAATTACATCTACCGTGCACATAAAAGATAAAAAACCCCTTCGATTAGAAGTAACGGAAAAATCTAATTTGCCGAGCTTTACAATAACCACTAAAATAAATCATAATCAGTCCAGTGATATTATTAATTTATCACCTCCTCCACCCATATTTGATTTTAGTTTTAAGCCCTCAAAAAAAGATGAGGTTATTATGGGAATGAGTCCACCACCACCGAGAACTCCACCTCCAAAACATATGCAAAGAGTGCCCCCAACTTCTCGACCAGGATTACCTGATCGAACTCCTCCCCCCTATAGAACTATTCCACCAAGAACTTTACCACCTAGGATGCCTACTCAACGACCCAACAAGCGACCTGCAACTAAAGATGAAATATCTACATACAGGCCTACATTCGATTTAGTAAACAAACACATTCGGCCAAACTTCAATCGCGATCAGCCGTCATCACAGTTGCTTCCTCCGCCAATAGATAAACCTTCAAAAATTATAACGGCTGTAGATATGGATATACCACCGCCATCAATATCTACATCATTCGATTCTAACATTGTTTTTCCAACACCCCTTTCTTCAGGTTGGATAACCTCAACTAACGTTGAATTTTCTTCAAAATTCAATTTTGCTCCAACTTCCATACATTTTCCAAACCTACCTGAATCTTCTACAGCAGTGGAAATATTTGATACAATTTCAACTGAAAAACCAGATTATGTATATTCTTATGAAAGTGAATCTTCTATTGAAAATATTGACAGCTCTGAATCAATATTACCCGAAATAAAAGCAAATATATCGGCCTCGAAGGAAATAAGTACTGAAGTGAGCAGAGAACCTTTTACTGAAAATTCCAAAATACAAACTAACAATATTGAAAACAATTTATCAGGCAATGAGATAAACATTCAGTTAACTAATAAAACAAAAGTTTATCCTATGGGAAATAAAAACAGGACTCGTAAACCTTTTCCTATTCACAATGACGATAAAAAACCAAATACCAGTAGAAATAAACTGCACTCTAAGCCTCAGATCAGTATTACACCTACTCGAATTTTAAATCGTCCGGAAATTTTATATCCGCCTAGAGTGATCCTAAACCGAAAAGTTATAAAACCAATGCCGCCAAGACCTATCATTACAGTAGCTACTCCTGTTTTGGAAAGTTCAGAATCATCAATTATCGACGATTTTATAGAACCTACAGAAGTTTTGAAACAAACTGATTTGACAACATTATTACTTTCTGAAACTACCACTTTGTTTGAAAATACAAATATTCCTACGTTACCATTAGAGAGCAAGGTAAACAGTTCAAGTATTCTTCCAACACATCACGCAGGCAATGAAATAAAAATATCGGATGACATTATTCCCACAAAGACTGAATTTAAGACTACTGTTGTTACTTTAACAAAAACGTTGTCAGAACCACCACAAACAGTATCTAGTATTGGTTATTTGAATCTGACTCATACGTTAACTGTAACACACACAAAAACAAGTCTTATTAGCCAATCAGAAGGAGCAGTTACACAAACGTTGGTAGTTACAAATACACAGACATCCACCATTGTTGATGTTGTAACTGAAATTCACACACATGTGCAACCAACAACAATTGTAGAAACAGTTACTAAACATATTCCCATTCCGCAAGTTGAACCAACACCTGTTCAAGAAATAAAGAAGACCAAAGTAGCGCTGGATGATATTTCTATGTCATCTGAAGAGCACGATAATTTAAATATAAAAGATGCTGAAACTACTGAAAACATACAAAAAATTGAACAGGATGGAGAAAATGATGGTGACACTTTCTTTGTGGTAATGAATAAATCACAAAACGGAGGAAAGTCCCCTCCTATTAGTACAGACATCGAAACTGGTGAATACGATGGAATCACAAGAAATGAACAAGTAAATAGTAATGGTGTATCACAGGTTCTCTTCGGTGAAATATTGCTAGCTGGAACGCCATATTTGGAAACAACTAATGTCGGTCATCCCATTGGTAAGTTTACTATTTTTAAGAGCATCTTTGTCTCCTCTATTTACTTATACACGAAATAATTGAGCAATTGGAGATATAATTATAATTCTGTGTCTGTTAAAACTTTGGAAATAACATTTTTTTTATAGTGCTGGGATACTAATTGTTTTGATAAAATTATTGCTAATAACCGTTTTGTTTACAGGATATGGTAAAGAATGTCAACCAGATTGTAAAGCTTCCCGAAATGAGAGATGTCAAAGAATTGATGGAATGATGAAATGTGTCTGTAGGCCTGGATTCGCTAGGATGTTCCCCGACAGGCCTTGTAAACGTATGTACAAAATATTGAAATTATTATAAATCTGAAATGCTATTTCCTTAATATATAATAAAATTTAATTTATAAACATAAATTAATGCACCTGTTTTTTTAGCAACATACACATACTCAGTCAAATTAGCTCTAAAATCACAAAGGAACGAACCTCTTAAATTCCATGAAAGCTTGTCAGACAATTCTAGTAAGCAGTATCACACGCTTGCCATCGCAACTCATGAAGGCATTAATAGGATGATAATGCAGTCAGATTTGAGAGATGTTTACCATGGAGTACACATAACCGGATTCCAACCAGTGCAAATGAAAACAATAAATGGCGAGAAATACGAGGGTGTTATGAATGAATTCTATGTTCAGGTAATAATAGTACGAATATATTCTAACATTTTGTCGTGTTTGAATATTCTAATATTTCATCATGTTATAATCTTGAATAAGACGCCGTTAGCCCATATTTAGTATCTATGGACACCAGTTTTATAATATAGTCCTCCTCTTCTTTATCATCATCCTTACGTTTTAAACGTAGGAATTTTCAAGTGTGCATCAATCGGTATGCATAACTTGAAAGATTGGCGCATAGAACGCAGAGTTAATACCCTCATACTACTAGTTACCATCACCATTTTTTGAAGGCAGACTTTGACATTCGATATACACAAGTCTATAATACACTGATATTTTTAGGGTTCCTTACCTGAAGGGTAACCAACGGAACCCTATTATTAAGTCTGCGCTGTCCGTCCGTCTGTCTATCAGCGGTCTTTATCTCATGATCCGTAATAGGTAGACAGTTGAAATGTGTATTTCTTTTGCCAACAAACATTAAAAGGGGCTCCCCTATAATTTTTAATTTATTTTGTGTGATGGTACGGAACCCTTCATGTGCGATTCCGACTCGTACTTGGCCGATTTTTTTTACACTGCCTATTAATAGACAATTAAAGTTTTAACGGATTACAAATATAGAAAACTAGTAGGCAAATTGTGACTAGATTTCAAATGGATCAATTAAGACAATTTTTTGTTTAAGCTCTCGGACAACGCCCACGAGAGCAGATTGAAAGAAGTCATTGAAAAATACTTGAGAAATAACAACCACAGTCTAGGAGGAACCGATGTGTATGCTGCTGATGAGTTGATGGACAGATTGAACGTCAGCGGTATGATTTAGTATTTATTTATATTTACAGCATTAAATTAAATTTATATGTCGATAATTTGTATCAATTTAATTTAAATGTGATAGGGGAGCAGAAGTCATAGCACTTGTTGGTAAAGTATAGGTAAAGTTATACATGTATAACGTATACATGTCCTACAGCTGGGCACAGGCCTCGTCTTATTTGTCAGAGGGTTAGTTCATGATTCTGTGGCATGTAGGTTTCCTAAAGATTTTTTCTTTTGCCGATGAGGTGGTAATTCAAAAAAAGTGATGCCGATGGGATCAAACCCAAGTTGCTCGCATACCTTGAAATTTACGGCAAACGCTTCTGAACTACCGCGATTGGTTTTATTTTCCTACAAGAGGGGTCCAGAAATGTTTAACACTAATATTTCAGATTTCGACGAATGTCTCAGCGCTCAGTTCCACGACTGTTCGGAACACGCGCAGTGCTTCAATCTACGTGGAACTTATACATGCAGTTGCTTAGAAGGGTACGCGGACCTTAGTGTTAACCCGCTCTATCCTGGCAGAATTTGCTCAGGTAAGCTCACTTAACATATTACAGAAAAATAAAAATATTGATTATTGTCTCACTGAAGTACTACTTTCGTTTCTATTGTTATAAGTGACCTGAGCATACTATAACCCCTATCGAAATGTGCTTGAATATAAAAAGATTATTCTTGTGTTATGATGCATTCACGATGTCTTTAATATCTTCTAGCGGAACCAGTTGGATGTGAACGTTGCAACTACCACGGTTCTTGTTATTCAAGAGACGATCACCGAGTTCTTTGCGAATGCTTCCAGTGGTACACCGGCAACAGCTGCCAAATTAATCTCAAAGGTTAGTTATTATCTACGGTTTTTAATAAAACAGTTCCAAAATGTACTTTTCTAGTCGACTTCAACTGATGTGTCAACCGGCGAATCGGAGCGGTGGCTCGTGTTAATCTATGGTGCCAACATTCGATTATTATTTAGAACTGGCTATTCCCCGCGACTTCGTCCGCGTGGAGTTATATTTCGCGGAACCCTAAAATAAAAACAGCCCAAGTTACTCCTTTTAACATCAGCTATCTGCCAGTGTGTATAAATATTGACATTAATATTTATACGATACTAACGTCACTCAATTGTTTTGCTTTCCCGGAACCCCTCCACTAACACTTAAACTTTATGGTATGTTATTAAAGTTCAAATTGACTTTTAAGTATTATTACGAATCTTCTGTATGGGAATATAGAAAAGTGTTGTTTTTAGAGTTTGTCAGTCAATTTTTTAAATTTTTCTCTCCGTAAGAACCATCTTCGTACTTCAAGGAATATTATAAAATAAAATTAGCGAAATCGGTTCAGCTGCTCTCGATATTTGCGCTTAGCAACACATTCAGCGATTCATTTTTATTAATATAAATTTATTATCTAAAATAAAACAGGCGAAAGTTTATCGACCAAATTGGCGATATATTAAAAATGGGCCAAATCAAGAGTACCTTTAACCGACGAGCGTGTATGCGTAGGTATATGGATGTGGAGGAAGCGAGAGAGGTGTGTCAGGATCGTGCCAAATGGAAGTCCATAATCTCTGCCTACCCCTCTGGGTGACAGGCGTGAGTGTTTATGTATTATGTAATTAGAAGATAATTCGTTGGCTTTACGAAAGGTGGCCGCCCGAAAGCAATTTTAAAATCAGGGGAACATAATACTCTCAAGTCAATCATGTAGTTGCTATGTAAAAATATCCACTACCCCATATCGTCCTGTGGATGTCGTAAAAGGCGACAGAGGGTCAGGAGATGAGCAGTAGCGTCTTCCTTATAACAACTAGAAAATAAAAAATAAGGCGGCTGCCTCTCAGCGTGGTAACTATGGCAAGTTCCGCCTTAGGCCGCGTTCCGACGACACGCACCCGCTACGTGCACGCCACGCGCGTCTGCACCCGCGTCTAACTCGCTTTGAAATTTGTTGCATATAATTTGAGTCTTATGGCAAAACAATTAATTTGAAATTGCATTTATCGATGTTCAACCGCACACGCCTCGCACACGCCACGCGCCCACCTCGTTCCCGCTTCGCGCTGATCCCGCGCTCACCGCGCACACGCGCTCACCGCGCACACGCGCTGCAACCACCCCGCTACGCCTTGCGCCCGCGCTTTTTATACAATTTCAGATTTATTGATTTGTCATAAGGCTCAAATTATATGCAACAAATTTCAAAGAAAGTTAGACGTGGGTGCTGAAGCGCGTGGCGTGCGCGTATCGGGTGCGTGTCGTCAGAACGCGGCCTTATGTGGAAATCTATGAGGAGGCCTACGTTCAGCAGCGGACTTTGATAGGCTGTAACGAACGAAAAAGTAAATACTCATAAGAGATTTAAGTGACATTTAAAGTTTTGGTGAAGAAGATGCGTAACTTATATTGTTATTAAGGAGTGTGAAATGATAAATTATTAATGATTACAGTTTGGCAAAATTTAAAATGTGAATAATGTAACACTCTTTCTAAGAATAAGTAAAAAAAGGAGTCACGGGATATAAAAAAGACTTTACCTTCATGCTTCAACACCAGCATTTATTTACACCCTCTTTTCTCAATTAATGAATATGGAGATATTTTTATTCACCTGTAAACTGAGCGTCCTGGCTACGAAACAACTAAAACTATTTTTGTTTAAAAGCACAAATAGGAGGATTTTTAGTTAAAACTAAATAAGTTCTTAAAAATATATAACTTTCTTAACAATGCATTACTGCTAAAGCACATTCGTGTTTTTATATTAGTTTATTATTAGTTTTTATAGTAGTTTATTTATTGAAAATCTGCAAGCGACATCTACATATTTGATACTTTATGGCGAGCCCGTCGAAACAATAAAATATTTAGCCACAATTTTTTTAGTCAAACAATATTTGTTTGTGAGTTATCGTCGAAAGTCGTCTTTTAGTCATTCAGTATTGTGCCAATCACGGCGAATAATTTTTTTTATTTTTTTACTCTATTTTTATTTATTTCTACGGGCAGTGTATGTGCAACGTTACAGCACACTTGTGGAGTCGACATGCAATGTATAAGCGACATATTGCTTGCACGACTAAGACTGTTCTTATAAATTAAGTTAGGCAGGCTTTATCATCGCAAACTGCAGTTAACCAAATAAATGTAGAGGCCTTATGTGCAAAGGAGAAAATCGTTGTAATGAAGTTGACCGCTTGAAACAAAAAACAAAAAGATAAAAATTAAAGTAACAGACTATTTACATTGATTGTTTTGTTTATTGTGACAGCTTTATAAAGAGATGTCCATGAAAATCTCAGGCTTGGATGGTTATGTCCCAAAATCCAGGATATTAAAAGTGTAGTAAAACAGCTTGCACATAACCATTCATTACTTATATCAAATAAGTTTTAAGTATATGTATGTAGTTAAGTATGCCACATATATTTTCTAGAGTGGATCACGCCTGTAATTAATGTAAAAATGATGTGTCAGTAACAATCTGGTACATAACTGTTAAATAAGTTTTTAAATTTATGTAATATATATAATAAATAAATAAAAGTTTAAATTTCAAAAGCAGGTGGATTTTTTTTCAGTGGTGTTAATTTCCTTGGTGGTGCTGGGTGCATTACTCACTGTGGTACTGGCAGTGTGCGCGGTGGTTGCGTGTACCCGCCGGCCGCGACCACCTCAACGCTCCATTGTTACTTGTATACAGAGCATGCCGAGCTTGCATCAGGTACGTAAACATTATAGTGTCTCTCTCTATCTCTATAGAAATTCTTTGGGAATACAGTAAAGCTAAGTAAAGTTACCACCACAGATTTGTTGTTAAACTAGTTTGGTATTCTAACATAAATATAAAAATGTTTGACTTTTAATAAAAAGTTAAAGCCGACTTCAAAGAACTAAGTCTAATTTTATGACTTTTTGAGTAGAATAAGGCATATCACAAGCTCGAATGGCGCCTAAACACTAAAATGTTCGTCAGCTATTTCTCCGTACTTAGGTGTGGAATTTTCTTTCAATTTTATATAATATAAGTGTAATTTATGTAATCAATAAGTATCATTAAATCGTCTTACAATTGACGAAGATATATGTATCGTGTAACATACATAAATAAGAACGTACAATCGAATTGAGAACTTCCTCCATTTTTGAAGTCGGATAAAAGTCAAATTTGTTTGATTCACAACAATAAAAAGCCTGTACACAATAAGTAGTAGAGTAGATTTTTATAAAACATGAAGTGACAAACAAAATTACAGTCTACATCAAGTGGCTATCGCAGTCCATGGACATCTGCAGCCAACTTCAACCAACTTCAAACAAAGTAAGCTACTGATGCATGGCCACCTCTGAAGACTCAAATGTCCTACTGTCAAACTGGCTATATTTATCCTTCTTACCAGAACACAACAGTGTAAGTTTTTTTTTGACAAAAGTGCACACAGTCCACCTGATGGTAAATGGTTGCTGTGACCCATAGACATCTACATCTATCCTCAATAAAGAATCAAAATGCAGATGCATTGTTACCCGTGAGGAGTATGATGAAATGCCTCTTTTCCAGTAAAAAGTGTTAAGCTGCTATTTTACCCTGGTGTTCTTTGAGAGCGTGGTACTTCCCCGGTCGAGCCGACCCATTCGTGCTACAACTATACTAGTAATATAGCTGCAGCATGGCTCTACCATGTACTGCTATTTGTGCGGTAGAAATAAGTAAGAAGGTGGCACCTACTCAGACGAACACCTAGGCAGAAACGGGACCAACCACCGTCATGGATAATCTACTACGTAGATTTGTCATGAAGAACCGACAACCGATGGGTAAAAAATGTTATCGAGTGGCGACTTGATCTCACTGATCTGACCTGATCACCTGACAGTGAAGGGAAACATCGTTAGGAAACCTGCATGAATAAAATATTACAAGAACATATGAAATCCGACACCACGCATGGAGCAAGCAATCCACGCACTGGAGCAGTGCGGTGGATTGCTTGCTCCATAACCCTATCAGAAATAAGAAAAGGCCTGTGCGATTATGCAGGACGTATACAATCTGTATCTTATTTTTATTTTGTAAGTCAGTGTTTGACTCTATCCTACTTGATGGTAAGTGTTGATCCAGCAGAGGATACTAAAGCGCAATAACTTATTATAAAACTAGTTTTACATATTTTATAGCGTATATTAACTTATTTTATATTCCCGATGTTTCGAGTACTTTACAGCACCTATGATCACGGGGGTACTGAGGTGTATGACGTCCCAATGTCATAGATAACCACGGCTACCTCCAGATTAAAAATTATTAATTTTTGTTCCGATCTACGCAGTATGAACTTACAGTATCTTGAAAATCTTGCGGTTGTTTGGGTCGGGATTTAGTTTTATTAATTACGGGATGCCAAGCAGATGGTAGCACCCATCTGTTCTATTGAAATTAGGAGGTTTATTGTTTTCAATAGCCTCGCGTAGCCGTGATTAACTATGACATTGGGAAGTCATACACCTTAGCCCCCCCCCCCCCCTCTCCCGTGACCATGCGTGCTGTAAAATACTCGAAACGTTGGGAATATAAAATAAATTAATATACGCGATAAAATCCGTAAAACTAGTTTTATTTAAATGTGTAGTGTGCGCGTAAATATAAGAATTCATTACGCAATAACTTAGCTTAACAAAAGCCTATTCTCTCTTGCCTTGAAATCATCCACATCATAATTGGATTGAAAACAGATGTTGGCAGATTATTCTACTACTCCTTTGCTGTTTACATTATGAACGACGAAGCAAACCGTTTGCTTCGAATGTGCGGTTTGTCAATAATAAAGGTGTCCGATGATAGAATGGAGAGGGAGGAATTAGGTCATGCAATTCCTGCGCACATTCTCTATATGTGTCCTGTAAAAAAAGCTAGCTACTTTGAACCTTACTGTAATTATGAATAAAATACTATAATTTATAAATCTTACTTTTATTATTTCCAGGGAACCGTACAGTCTAAGCAGCGAGCTGATCGTAAAGCGCTGATAAACGATCGGACAGAGTCGGGTGACGCATCTAGTGTACAGAACGCGTCTTTACCGTATTTACCATCTAAGGTACATTGTGTGAATATATTCCTTCTTGAGATTTTTATGACGTTTTTACACTCATACTGCCTAGCTCAGTATATTGACTACTGGTTTTGTTTCCGGGTTTCTATTATTAATCTGAGTCAAGATTTGTGCATATTTATATGTCATTCAGCTAATAAGTGGTTTGGCGTATATTAGCGATGTAGGAGAATCCATCGCCATCTCATTTTAAAAGTGTCGTAAGACACGACTGTAAAATATGCCATAAAGACCTTATGGTATCCAATAGAGTCGGTAACTAGCGACGGAGAGCAGCGTCAAAAGTATTCACGTCTGGTACTACAATCGTTAATCACTGAAATGCCAAGGTGTGGGACTTTTATAGGCTGATGCTGATTATGACTCATGATTTAAAAACAAATAAATTTCTAGTGTTACTTAGTTTCAAGCACAATTTAGTATTTTCATTTCTAAGAAGGTTCCTTTCCTTAATTAAACCCTCTTAGAAACAAGTGGAGATCTTTGCCCAGGAGTGAAACGTATATATATATACGTTATACTGCAGTTTTTCTTTACTTTAGTGTTTTGCGCGCTGTGCTGCTACGAGTATTAAATTTGGCAAAACCTCACAATACTTTACTGATCTTCTTGAATAAATGAAAAATAAAGTAAATGGGACATTAACAGAAGACTCATATTTTAGGTTTGGCAATAAAAGTGTTAAAAATATTACCAATTCTTGTTCAGAATAGAACAAGGGAAATAAAATAAATCACCTTAGAACTGTTTCAAGTATATTACAGTAGGTACAATTTAGTTGAGTGTTCGTTAAGATATTTTTTAAAATTAACGTACCGAAGGTATAGTACTTATATAATATTTGAATGGCAAGTATATATAGACTTCAAAATTATTATAAACCAATTATCTATTAATTGTACAATTATAGATTATATATTTTTATAACGCAGATAATGTATGTACGAATCTATTTGTATAAATAAAAGTTTATAACTGTCTAATTCAAAATTCAAATGGTATTACAGGTCTGGCATAAAAGAAATACCGTCATCTAGGAATTATCTAGCAACTCTTCTTATCTTTCTGTTTCTTGTCTTCGTATCTCTTTACATAGTATGAAACAAAGCCGCTTCCCGCCGTCTGTACGTTTAGATTTTTAAACTATATTTTAATTTGATGCGCTTTTTAACCAATAGACAGAATTGTTATGGAGCAAGGTTTATATGTATAATACATGCATATTATATATTATATAATTCTTCTGTCCGTGTATATGTGTGTGTTTGATTAAGTTGATTAGAGAATGGTTTAGATTCACAATAGGTGGCGTCGTGGACATCCATCCAGAAATCAACCGTGCGAAGCCGGGGAGAGTCGCTAGTTTCCTATAGTCGCCTCTTACGACATCCACGGGAATAAATGTGGTGATAGATTTTGCTACGCCACCATCACTACCACGGAGCAAGACTAACGCTTCTTTAATTCTCATACATTACAGTCTATATCAAGAGTTTATTCTTGAACAAAGACCCCCATAGATTGATCTAGGGGCGATATTGGCCATAATTGCTTTGCTTGGCAGGCGGAATGAGGAGAACTGTAGTTTTCTATTATTTTAGATAGTTATCAAGATGACGCTTTTGTTTACTACTGTCACCTCTTACGACACCCACGGGCTGCTGTCTTAACTGAAACTAATTTTTACGGATTTTATCGCGTTTGCCTTGGCGTATGGTCACGGGGTCTCCCCCGTGTAAAGCACCCGAAACGTCGGGAGTTAAAAAGTTAAATTAAACGCGATAAAATCCGTAAAATTAGTTTCATTTAATGTGGAGTCTTCGCGTAAATAAAAGAAATCATTAGATGCTGTGTTTCGAATGGCGAGTGTAGTAGTGTATTCCATCTTAGTCCACAGGGGTGATGCATCTGCATCCATTTACCATCAGGTGGGCTGTGTGCCTGGTTGCCACCCTTATTCTATAAAAAAATATTAGGAAGGTGCTTTTTCCCAACTCCTGTCTTGATACCCTCTGTCGCCTCTTACGACACCCATGGGACAATATAGGTAGTATATATTTTTACATCGCATATAGGTACACGGTTTAACATTAACAACCCAGTATTGTATTCGTATCACAGCGTTCGTCAAGCAAGAAGGGTCTGGCGGCGGCGATGTCGGAGCCCCCCGCGCACGCCCCGCCGCCCCCGCCGCCGCCCGCAGTCGTCATACCGCGCGCACGCCTGCACACACACCACTCCGAAAGGTACGTTTAAATTGACAGGCGAGTGGCTATTGCAGTTGATGGACGCGGACGACTTCAAACAAGGACAGCTACAGATGCGTTGTCTCCTCTGAGGACTAAGATAGAATAACTTACAGACTGTAATTACTTATATTGGCTCTTTGTGCCCTTCATACATCAATCACTAATAAAATACTAGGTACACAATCAGTGACAAAAAATGTCCTTACCGAATGAGCGCCCACTCAAACATTTGGGTGCGCTTTTAATTTGTACGCAACTTTTGAATACAACTTTAAGCAATGCATTTAAGGTTGAATTTACATTAATGTATATTTATTTTATCTAGAATTACGTTAAAACAATTGACGATAGTTTTTAGAGAACTTGCATAGGATTGTGCATCTAGTTTTTTACTAGTGGTCGATGTATTCAGACCGTTAGGTCATAGGAAGGTACTTAGCCAGAAAAGAAGTCATACTACCTAGAATGTAGTACTTTGACGTGGCAGAGCCACGCTGCAGCTATTATGGTTGTAGCGCGAATGGGTCGGCTCGACTGAGGGAAGACCATGCTCTCACAAAATACCAGCGTAAAATAGCAGCTTAATGTTGCTGTGTTTCATATGGTGAATGTAGAGAACCGGAGACCCTTTTTTACTGGAAACGAGGCATTCCTTTTTCAGACCCGAACACAGTAGTGCACTTCTATTTGGCGACAGAAGTAGGTAAGATAGTACCTACCTACTTCTAGCAAGAAAAGGTATCCTACCTAATGATGTCCATAATACTTTTGAATCGACTTCTAAAAAGGGGGGGTTTTATTTTTCGAAACGTAATATGTTTTTTTATTAATGTTGGAAACGGCTGGTCTAATTTAAATAATTCTTTTTTGGCTTGGATGTTTCCAATTGAATTTGACGAGAATTTGATTTCACTGGAAAAGTAGTGGATAAATTATCAGGAAAAGATATTATTAGTGGATGAATTTGTGTGCTTAGCAGGAATGGTAGGTTACAAGGATATAAAACGACGAGTGAATGTATGGTGCTGAGTAAATGACGCTCTACACTGTATTGTGAGAAGACAGAATGTTTGACACATTCTGACTTGAAAAGGCATGCATGGCAGTTTACAATTCTGTGTTAGCCCCTACTTTAAGTAAGGTAATGAAAATTGGGTGTGGCAGAAGAAGTACGCCAGTTAAATAAATGCTTTAGAAATGCTAACATAAAATAATGTGTTAGGGTTTACTCTGAATGAAAGGGTGAGAAATTGTGTGATAAAAAATAAGTGTGGTTCGCAAAAAGATGTAAGACCGGAACTAAGAAAAGAGTAACCAAGCAAATTTATGTTGCAGCAGTGAATGTCAAAGTCGGTAAGGGCCAAATTATGAGTACTCTTAACCGACGAGCACGTATGCGTAGGTAGTAAGTATTCGGATGTAAAAGCACTGAGAGAGGTGTGTCAGGATCGTGGCAAATGGAAATTCGTAGTCTCTGCCTCCCCGTCTAGGTGACAGGCGTGAGTGTACCTATGTATATAATATTTTTATTGTTATTATTTAGGTGACATTCTCGTTGTTACCTTTTGCCCGTGTTATTGCTTTTGAATTCAAAAGTGAAAAAAAAAACTTTTCAATAAACACTAAAAACCAACTGTCGTTTCTAAGCTTCCGTAGTTAAACAACAAGGAACCCTTATAGTTTCACCCTGTCCGTCCGTCCGTCCGTCCGCGGTTTTAGTCAGATACCCTAGGTGGTACAACCTGTAATTTGACATAGTTATAGATGTTAATCACGCGTATAGTTGTGAAAGAAAATCTTGAAAAACATTTTTATTTTGGGTACCATACAGGTGATTTTTTTTACCCGCCTATTTCATTCTGTGGGGTATCGTTGGTTAATAATTTTTTTAAATCTTTTTTTATTAATACTCCCTATTAGTGCAACCCTCTCCTTGTAAAATAAGTCCTTCGGTCGCCATCGTCCTATTTGGCTCAATTTTAGTCATTTAGTCGGTAAAATCACGAACTCGATATGCGCATGTTCAAGAAGGCTTCTTAAACCTATTGAGACAGGAAATTACGGAACCCCACATTGTGCGTGGCCCGACACGTACTTGGCAGGTTTTTTAACTGAGGTTTTTATTTTCTATTAAAAGTTTTTATTAACTTAAAGATATTTTTATAGTTGCAGCACGAATAGTCAGCGGGCTCGATCGGGGCGATAAACGGAGACGAGAAGAAATGATAAAAGATCATTCCTTTTTTACCTTAGTCATCAGAGGTAGCAAGTAATCTTTAATTTGATTCTTAATAAAGGATCTATGTATAAGTAGCAGCACGAAAGTCTAGCGGTGACCGTTATTGCGCGTAAGTCGAAAATAAGGTATCATGGGGTAGTAGGCGGATCGCGGCGCGAGCGTGCGTATCGTTCGCACGCACTGATTGGATATCAATTCGGTCCCCCGTACTGATACGTGATACGTGCGCGACAGTACCCATGCGCAGCTATCCCCTCCACGTTTCGTTCAGCGCAAGACTTACGTGCAGCGACTTGTAGGTGTTTATGGATCACGTCAGCTGCACGTTCACTTGTAATACTCGTATTATAATATCCCATGCACAGTTGATTATATATACGTACTCGTATATACGGTAACTCTGTTCTCAACTGTATATCAACATTACATGTTTAGAGGTTCCCATTTTTCTTCTTTACATTTTTCAAGTTAATAGATAAATGTTTCAAATATTATTTCTTTTTTTTTTTTGCTTTGTATTCTAGCCGAGACAATCTAGCGAGGAAGAGGAGCTTGGAGCTGAGTAACGAAGCGAAGTTGATCAGCTATTTAGAGTCCGGCGCTACGACGGCGAATGATGAAGTAATTACTTTTTGATTCATAAATATAACTTGAATACATTTGCGTCCAGTGCAATGACAAAAGAACTGTGATATTTCATAAGGTTTTCGATCTTCGCTGGCATTATGAAATCATTGATTGTTTCAAACTAGTTTTTACGGGTTTTATCGCGTTTTATTAACTTATTTTGTATTTCCGACGTTTTGAGTACTTAAGAGCACCCATGGTCACGGGGGTGGGGAAGTGTCCTCCAAGGAGTCCTCACCTCAGGAGAGTTCAATGTGTAATGTTCGTGTAATAGAAATCATCCTTGATTGTTTTTTAAGTTGACTACTAGAGGGCTCGACAGTTAAAGTTAACCTTGTGCCAATGCAAATTTTGTGTATATTTTTGAGCCTTATAATGTACCATGTATAAAAAGACCTAATTTTTATAGACATTTTTGGAATAACTGAATTTTGGCAAGCGTAAGCATTCAATACAAATGAAGAAAAACAATGGAAAATTAATTTAATGTTACCTGAGCGTCATTGTACTAGAAGAAAAAAACGTAATTAAGGAGTTAGTCAATATTTATTTAAAAAAAAACAATATCATGTCTTGTAGTGGCATCCCGTAGGTGTATTGAGACAAAGGGAAATGAAACAGAGTATGGACTGCAGTGTCTTCCTGACAACAACTTAGCAACAATAAAAAACTACGGTTGCTTACCTGTCTCACAAACGTGGCAACTATAGTAAATAGCCTATTTTTAGCAATGTACTTTTGATGGGCTGTTATGATGATCATCATGACTCTATTCCTGCTCAGGAGTACATCTGGGTAGCTACCATCTTTTTACCTATTTCTGCCACCAAGCAGCAGTGAGTGAACTCCTGTGTTCTCGTCTAAAGGGTAGCCAGTATAATTAAATGCCTCATGCATTCCATCTTAGTCCACAGACGTGACAACGGCCTGTAGTTTTTTTGTTTGAAGTTGGTTGCGGCTTGGCCATGGATTGCAGTAGCCACTTACCATCAGGTGGACTGGAAGTCCTTCTATCACGTTTCTTTCTCATGCAGTTTTTGCTTCACCGCCAAGTAAATAGGAATTCAGCACCAAAATTGCAATAGACATTTTCATTTGAGCTGACAGGAATCGAACTCGGGTTGCACGCGTATTGCGAAACTAACTATTGAAACATGTTCACTCGTATGTAACTCTAACATAAAAAAAATGTATGGCACTTTTTTCAATGAGAAAGCGTAGGCTCAAAAACCAGAATTTCCATTACGCGAAATCAATGAAGGAGCATTAAGCGTTAAGACTTCCATACGTTGTCAATGTTAAAAACGCACTATATATAAATGTATATTTACAGATGAGAAGAAAGCATAGCCTGGAGTCTTCATACAGTGCACAAAAAGAGCGCCACGCTAAGCAAGGTATCTTTTCTATATTTTTTATGTTAACAATGCTAGCAATGCTATTAATATGATTAGTCTTCCCGTTGACTGTTCCTTAGAGTATTGTTATGTTTAAGTTGCAGGTGCATATCTGGCTTGAAGGATCAATTCTATGTAATAAGGTAATAAAACTTGTTAGATTGTTAGTGGGAATATAAAAAGCACCCGAAGCCTAATGAACTCCTTTCTATTCTAAGAAACAAGCATTCGTCTATATCGTTTACTTCGTTTTTTAATCCGACATCAAAAAAGGAGGAGGTTCTCAATTCGATTGTATTTTTTATGTGTTCTTTTTTATTTTAAAGCTGGTTCTTTACGTGCTGGTTTTTCTTTTTGCTAAATTTAATGAAGATCTGGCCAGTAGTTTTTGAGTTATCCTTAATAATGTTTATTTAGCTGAATTCGACTACATTGATGATGTTCTCATTTTATTTATATTGTGTAGTCGGTTGTACAAAATTTTTAATTTTTCTTACACCACCGTATATTGTCATCTACAGATTATTTTACCTATGATATTACATAGTTATAAACTTAAATAAATTACTGTTATGACTTTGGTCATGAATACCAAATACCCTACTGAGCAGGTGACTTGGTGAGCTCAGGGCTCACCAAGTCACCTGCTCAGTAGCATTTTCTTGCTCAGGGTATTTTGCGTATTAGCATTGAGTTGCTGCGTGGAGGGCCGCGGGTTCTAATTCTGCACGGAACAAGTATTTGTATGGCCTACAAACAATTGCTCCGGTTCTATTCTGAAACTACCTCCACGATACAGGATGTCTGTGTTAATTCCTGTTCACGAAATATAAAAGCAGATATACTATTGGAAGCTAAAAATTCAGAAATAAAACAAAGACATTAATATATTTATAAATAGTAGATTAAGATGTCTGACGTATTGTTATTGTTAATCTATGCCTTTGTTAAGTTTTTATTTACTAGTTTTCGATCTCGTGAAATAAGTTTTTTGTCAAGTAAGTGATCAATCCACTAGCCTATATCATCCTGTGGATGTCGTAAGAGTGCGACAGACAAAGGAAATAGGAGATGGGCAGCAATATATCCCTGATAACAACAAAATTAATAAAAAAACTCCTGTTGAGCGTGGCAGCTATAGCAAATATCACTCGTAAGAGGTAATCTATGGGAAGCTATATGTTCAGCTGTAGTATTTTATAGGCCGTAATGGCATTAGCATGACATTGTGTTATCCTTAGCCTGAGGTCTGAGTGGCAAGAGCTTGGCGGGGCTTATGGCGTTGGTGTATTCGGCATTCATTTGAACAAGAATCCATGCTGAACCCTCTAAGAAGTGAGAGGAGGCCTGTACCCAGCAGTGGGACGTATATAGTCTGTAATTTTACTTTACTATTACCATGAACGTACCACTCCGCCGCTCGAACCACTGAAGACTTACTTTGCACTCGAAGTCACGTGCAAAAACCTTATAATAGATGTTTGTGTTAACACGGAACAACTATCTGACATTCAATTGTTTATTAATGCATTACAGCCTATAGAAAGTCTACATTTTATTGCCATAGAGGGGATTTCGCCATAGTTTCCACGCGTGCCAGACGTTTGCAACCACAGCATTCTATTATTTTCGGTTGTTATTAAGAAGATGCTGCTATGCATCTCATGATTCATCTGATATTTGCGATGATAATATAAAATGTGCTATCAACTACGGGGGTGATATTGTTGTTGTACAATTATCGGCTACATTTGGATTTGTATTCTAGATCCTAATTTATTTATACATTTTCCAAAATCGCGTCTTGAATGTAGTGGCATATTTTCTTACTTTATCACCACAAGCCGTGATAAAGTTAACAACACCATTCAATATATAAGTATTAATATTGCTCTCAGCTGAAATCTGAACCAAGAACGTAAAGGGGACTGCTATATACAGGGTTATTTTGCCGTTACTGGCCAAATTTACAGAGAAGGTTCAGAAAGTAATATAGGCAAATGGTGAAGTTAAAAAATAATAAAAAAATCTCAAACATTATGTCCTTTTTATCTTTTAAATTCAAAATGCCTGGTAATGCATTATTTTAACTGATTTTACTGCGCATGCACACATTCGTAAGGGTCGATCGGTAGGCAATAACGTTGTTGCCCGTAAATCACATTTAATTTGGGATAATTTCAAATAAAATTAGAAGTCTTAGTTACTCGTATTTTCAAAAACTGCAATAACATTATATCATTATTTATATATTTGATAAGTTTAAAATTTGGTTACCCTTTGAAAAAATCTGTATATATGTCATATTATAGCGCCATCAAATAAAAGTGGTAAAAATACAGAACTATTTAATTACAGGAGCATTAATATCAGCAGGCTTCAAGGTATCTACCACAATCCGACCAGATGAGACAGCAACAGATCGGGATAGGAAGGAAGACAGAGACGACCTATCGTCTGTAAACAAAACTGATATGGACGGCGAATTGTCAAGATTCAACACCATGAGGAAGTCATATAGGTATTATTTATGAATTCAGGTAATGTCCGATACTAATACAAACACTGTACAAATAAATGGTAAGAACATTACACAATTAATCATCGCTGAAATAGAATAGAATAGAAATACTTCTATATTTAAATTTTTCGCGCCGTAGAAAAAAAATTAATTAATTTATTACAATTCTTTACAATATGTTGAAGAGTGTCCTTGGGATTTTTTAACACATTTTGACGAAAACTTAAACCTGCAGACATTTGATGACGTTAATATCTTAACAGTTTTTTAAACAATCGAAATGTTCATATATGTTTTATGGGACAGGGAAATGGATAAGGTACAATCGAAGTCTTCGTTTACGATAATAGTTTACATACGCAAACATTTATTACTAAACAAAATCACACTTAAATTAAAATTTAAATCTAAGAAAGAATCATAACGACGTTAAGACAAGACCAAGAACCCCCTTGCGGTCAATACTTCGCCAACACTATTCAATTCTTACATTTAGCATAAGAATTCATAAGTTATCTAAATATTTTTTTTTTATTTGCTTATAGCCAAGAAGACATGTCGGAATGGACAGACGCTGAAAGAAGGATCGGAGAATTGTAAGTTCCGTATATTACAGACAAGAGAAATTGCTGTCTTTATATTTTAACAACAATTGGACCGTGATGTGTAGAAATGATTCAACCCACAAACTTGCTAAAATAATAATCCAGAGATTCTTTTTTTTAGTTTATTTCCAAATATAAAATACTTCTGAAAACTAACAAGAAATCCTAAAATCGACAATCAATTTTGTTTTAATACCTTATTATAGGGCTTCTGCCTCAAGAATATTTTCTTTCACTCCACCATATGGTAAATGGTTGCTGTGACCCATAGACATCTACATCTATCCTCGATTACGAATCAAAATGCAGATGCGTTGTCACCCGTGAGGACTAAGATGGAATGTCCGTTTTCAGTAAAAATGGTCTCCAGTTTCAGTCTACACTTACCATACGAAACACAGCAGCGTTAAGCTGCTATTTTACGCTGGTATTCTGTGAGAGCGTGGTCCTTCCCCGGTCGAACCCACCCATTCGTGCTACAACTATACTAGTAATATACTCTCTACTACGTAAAACAAGCATATTATGTGCATATAGATAAAATATAATAAAAATATAAAATGCAGATAATTTTATCTTTAAAATCAGAATAGCTTTATGTTTTTGTGGGTTGAAAAATTTCTGCACAATACGGTCCAATTGTTTTACTTAATGATTTTTATATTTACACGAATACTAAACGTGAGTTTTATTTAACAATATTTTTAAACAAAATTGCAGGACCTTGTCAGAGGCACGCTCAGTGGGCGGCACTCTTCCCGCGAGCACAGGTAGAGCAGCTTCGTCGACACGTTTGACACATCAGGTAATTATCACGATATTGCATACATGTTTTTATTTGTGTTACGGCCCGTTTCCACTTGTCGGATGTCGGGTTCGACAAAAGATGGGTGTTCTAGTGGCAGAAACATTTTGTTTGTAGCTGTTCATTAATGGGACATCGAAACCGGCTCCGACAAGTTATAATGTAGCATGATCGACCAGCTTATCGTTTAGCAAATTTTCAAGTTTAATTCAGGTCAACTTTTTTGATAATTTTCAAAATTTTCTAACACGCTTACGATTGGATACACAATAAATATATGTTATGCACTTCATCCAGGAGGCCAACACGATGGCTGAACGAGACCTGGGCTCCACCTTCCTTCTACCGCACGTGCATCTCTATAAACCTGACCTTGTGGGTATTTTGCACTGTAATTCTAAAGCACACTAAACTGACATTTCTCAATATCTTTCATTTTTAAATAATATAAACTAATTTTAAATCCCGAGTGTACTAATTTAATTACGAAATTAAAATAATTTTAAGACTGCTCTATGTAATTGAGTTTTCTGACTTAGTTCCAGTTGTCTATATAATAGCAAAAGGTTTTGTGATAGTTGAAAGTGTTAAAATTAAAAACTTAATTCACAGACGAGTGACGTGTCGGAGTTCGATTCCCTGTGAAGATAAAGGTCAAGGTCAAGTTCAATGAAGATTTTATAGTATAATTTTTGATTTAGCGAAATTCATAGCCGCATTTTGGTGCTACTAAACATTGAAGTAATATGTACTACGACCACTACATATTCATTCAATGCTACTAAAAGGGACTTATATACGAAGTACCGGAACAAACTGATAATTGTACAAATATATTTAACTAACAATTCCTTTATCACGATCACATCATATAGCGAATATTGAAAATGTGTCTAACTTATTTACTACCACTCTTATACAGTGATTTAGCATTCGTAGTTCTATCTTATACAACGAAGGCTTATTTTATCACCAAAGCAAAAATAATTTATTTAAAACTATTTATTTAAATCATCACATTGACATAGTGACTATTTTGTGTTTCCTATAAACGTCAAGTTCATTTCATTTACATGTAACAAATATTTATAAATGCCATAATACATATAAGCATAAATTTAGATTGTAAGTGCATCGATGAAAATAATTTGAATGAGAAATCAATTTAGATGTAAATTTTATTAGAATATTGCTTGATCGCTACGATTTCTTATTTGAATGGTTTTCATGCAATTTACGGTGGTTATTTTATCAGCGGCATATATTTCGTACCTATTTATTTTTAATTATTAAGATAAGATATCTGTAAAGATATTCAATTATAGTAGAGAAAGTTTAGAAAGATTATTTTATTGTACTTTCCTAGGGCGCTACGATAAACTCGCAATTGCCGTCGCACGTAATGTATACACATTATGTCCGCAAACATTTAAATAAAATTATTTTTTTCCTGAAGTAAGAGTGAGGAACGAGCAAACAGTTCACCTGATGATAAATGGATGCTGCTACCTATACACGACAACATCTATCCTCAATTAGGAAGGAAAATGCAGATGCGTTTTTTTTACCCTTAAGAACTAAGATAGAATGCCCATTTGTGAGAGGAAAGTATCATTAGTTATTATCAGTCCATATGAAACGCAGCAGGATTATTGTACAGACTCACGCTGGTATTCTGTGTAAGCGTGGTCCATCCCCGGTCGAGCCGATCCATTCGTGCTGTAGCCATCATACCCTACAGCGTGGCTCTACCACGTAGATATATTGTAGACATTTTTATTGAAAGGAAAAAAGAGTGCAAAAATAGTTAAACAAAGTAGAGGCTATGGGATAGATATTTTAAAATTTATTTTTTCGAAGAAATCTTTTTAATGTTGAAAAAATTAAAAAGTGATTTAAAATAACAAAATTCATATAAAATGCGTTCTAGTTCACTCGTGGCAAGTATCAATTAATTTATAACGTTCATTACCGTGAACCGATTGCTAGGTAAATTAAAAAAAAATTGATAGATTAATTAGATAAACTGCCAAACACCTTATTTTTTATCACAGTATAGTCATCTGGTTTATGTAATGCTCTTGAAATATGAAAGATATCTCAGGATTTAAGTTTTTTTTTTTTTAATTAGTGAAATATTCAATGTGCAAATATAGTGCCAATATTGTGACCAATGCCTTATTTTATAAAGCATTATAATTTGTTTATGGAACATAATACATGAAAATATATTTTTTTATTAATTTTTTAGATGTAACACTACGCAACCATGACGAAACAAGTCTGTAAACATATGTCTCATTTATTTATTTGTTAATTAAAATTTTAAAGTAATTTATTGTGTTTTATTTACAGTCGCCTAACAGTATTTGTCGTCAGATTCGTCATTACTCATCAGGCTTGGTAGTATGCGAGTAACGATTACTGTATAACCTTGTACTGGTGAGCGATACTGTACTCGCACTAAGAAAGGTTCAAGGTATAGTTGTAGAGAAATAATGTGATTTTTTTTATGAAAGTAAGAGTGACAAACGATTACGAGTACACAGTCCTGCCGATGGTAAGTGAAGGTCAACAAGCTAGCAGAGAAAAGCAAATATCATAGAAATTTGCATGGAAATTTATACGAGTAGCTAAATAGTTGCTAATAAGTTTCTCAAATATATTTATCCCTAAGCTGGTTTCTAATGACATTTGTGCTGTTAGCCTTTTGGATTTTACAGCCTCATCGGTCTCAGGGCTTAAAAAGGGGTGAATTTTTATTACACTGCATCGTTACTTGCGTAACGATGATTCCTAGGACACCTAACAGTGCACGTGGATAAGTTCGTTCGTGGTAAGAACTACCGGCTGTCAGAACAGGGGGTAGCGGACCCCGGCTCTGACGGCTAACTCGTATCGTTCGATGTTCAGGGAAGCGGGTGTACGGTGTGTACTCGGTGTGAAGGGGTGTGCGGCGCGCCCGTCTGCGGACTCGCTGCGTCCCAAGCCGTTGTTGTCCTAACCGTGTTTGTGGCACAAGGTGAGTGTGTAGTGTTTGTGTGAATGGCTGGCGACATTTCTGTCGTCGGCATTTAACGGAACGGGGGGTTCGATTAGAACGTTACGGGGCCTCCGGAGGCTTTCCGTTCCGTTCGGAGTCGGAGCGTAGGTGGCTGCGTTTACCACTAGCGGATTGGGATGTGTCTCGGCTCTCTCGAAATAGCGCCGAGACATATCCTTGAAATACTCAGATATCGTCGAAAGTTGACAATCTATGTGGAATCACACTAGACGCGAAGCTTCAATGGAGCCCCCATATATCAAAACGTGCAAGCAGACTTAGTTCTGCAGCATATGCTGTAAAAAAGATTAGAAATCTTACTAGTGTTGAAACAGCTAGACTAGTTAGCTAGTACTTTAGCTATTTTTTTTAATTATTTATAATGTCGTATGGTATTTTGCTATGGAGACACGGAGCTGACACTGTAATTATATTTGTTTTACAGAAGAGGGTCATAAGGGCATTTATGATTTAAAGCCTAAAGAGTCGCTGCGACAAAAATTTAAGGAAATTAATATATTTACTTTGGCCTCTCAATACATTTATGAAAATGTAATGTACGTACACAAAAATAAAAGTACTTTTACAAAAAGAAGTGATACTCGTTCTGTATATACTAGGAGCAGACACAAGCTAGTAGTACCAGTTACTCGACTCCATCGAGTCAGTAACTCATTCTTGGGGCGATGTATACGTTTTTACAACAATATTCCAGAAAATATACAAAATTTGACCTGCTCAAAGTTCATAAACTTTATTAAACTAAGTTTGTATAAAAAGGGTTATTATAATATTAAGGAATTTATGGATGACAATAACCCCTGGAAATGAGGTGATCGCTACCAAGCTATTTCTAGTTTTTTGTGTTGTTAATTGTTTAATAAATTGTGATTGTAAGCTGTTATTTAAAAAAAGAAGTCCTGCTGGGTTTCTTGCTGGTTCTTCCCAGGACAGAGGTTTTTTCGAACCAGTGGTAATTAAATAAAAGAGTGACTTTCAATAAGTATTATTTATAATCTATATTGAATAAAAAAGTTTCCGTTTCTGTAAGTTGGCGTTTCGCTGGTACCACCGAGCTCCAGTGGCTATGCGAATGAATCTATTTAGGATGACTTGGAGGTCATACAAGTGTCTATGGGCCGCATGCGCAATAACTACGCTTACGTAAGACATGATAGGTTTTACGTCTTAGGTCTGTTGGCTCTTTATGTTAACTAGCGGGTGGAGGCGACTAGTGACGAATTTGGCACGATTACGTACATCGAGAATGTGTTTCGTGAATGTCATACCGTGGTCAAATGTGACTCCTAGGTATTTAGCCGTTTATTGGCAGGGGATCTGACGGCCGTACAGGGTGATCATACCTAGGAATTTTTGTTTTGACGGTTGAGAGTGGGCATGGTTTGAAAGTGTATTGCTACACTTTTTTCGGGATTCACTTCGATTCTCCATAAGCGGAACCAATCTTTCGAAGCTCCCTTCCTATGGGCTTCCCGAGAAATTATGCAATTGGATCACCAGCTTTCTTGCAGATCGGAGCATCAAGGTCGTTGTAGACGGTGCATGCTCCGACTACAAGCCTATTAACGCTGGTGTTCCACAAGGCTGCGTGCTATCACCAACGCTGTTTCTTCTGCATATCAATGATATGTTGCAAGCCGGTAGCATTCATTGCTATGCGGATGACAGCACTGGTGATGCTCTCTACACCGGCCGTGCCAATATTTCTCGGGAAAACGTCACCGAGTACCGGAACAAACTTGTGTCTGAAGTCGAGTCTTTGCTGGACAAAGTCTCGGATTGGGGGCGACTAAATCTAGTCCAGTTTAATCCTCAGAAGACACAAGTTTGCGCGTTTACCGCTAAAAGGAACCCCTTTGTCGTATCTCCTCAGTTTCAAGGTTCTAAGGAATTGTTCGGATTAATCCCAGCCGCCAAATTTCACGAACGCACATCGCGGCAGAACTCCCGATACCATCCACACCATCTGGATGATTGGCGGTCCACCACTGTGCGATTTAGAAGATGTTTTCTTCCTCGCACAACTTCCTTGTGGAATAGTTTACCACCAGCGATTTTTCCGGACCGATACGACTTAGGGACCTTCAAGAAAAGAGCCTACCCCTTTTTAAAAGGCCGGCAACGCATCTGCAATTCCCCTGGTGTTGCGGTTGTTCATGGGCGGCGGTAGTCACTTACCATCAGGTGAGCCGCATGCTCGTTTGCCCCCTCTCCTATAAAAAAAAAATCACCTAAGTGGTTGACTGCTGTTTGAAGCATCTCGGTGAGGATTCTTTTATTGTAGTGGGCGACGTAAAGTGCCGAGTCTTCGGCTAAAAGAACAGTATTCACTACCTTCGGGATTCGTGAACAGTGTGAAGAGAAGTGGGGAGAGAACGGAGCCCTGTGGGACTCCAGCCTTGAGGGGATGTTTGTAGAGCGAGTACCCTCTATTCGATTGGCAAGGGATATCCCTATTTTCTAACTAGCAGCAAAATCTATAAATGTGATAGAATAAGTAAATTTAATTTTGTACATAACTAAACTTGCAACGAATAGTATATTCGGCCAGGAAGTTCGCAGAATATTCCGTATTCAGCGTATGGCCTTGCCGAATAGTCGAATATTTGGCAAACGTATTCGGCCGGGAAGGAAGTAGTGTTTACTTTAAGCGTCTTTTCTCTGAAGCTGGGATTTTCCACGAGAAGAAAAGGAGTAAACTACTGTTTGAAAATGCAGAAAAATTAGTCTTTCTGCACCTTATTATCTTCCACTTTAATTACGATAATTCGAGTACATAAACATTTATCTGACAATTCTTTTTTTAACCAATTATCTGATTACAAATTAAAAACTCTTACTTAAATATTCGGTATTCGATTATAATAGTACCTAGATATTCGGTATTCACCGAATAGGAGAAAAGTAGCCGAATAGGCCGAATATCGAATAACAACCGAATATTCGTTGCAAGTCATAATATGTACACATAATATGTTCTCTACAAAATGCGTTTCGCCTACAAAAACCTCGTCCTACGGTAGTATGTAAACTGGGTTTTCTAGGTCTGACCAATTATTACTTACCAATATTTTTGGACTTTCCTATTTTTTACACTACTTTCAGCAATAATTGACTCATTCCTTGATTTCATTATTTTAAGTACTATAATTTTAATATAAAGGTAGCAGTAACTTGATTTAGTCGGACCGATTTGAGCTACAAAATCAGTTCTTTTAGCAACTAATTAGCAATCTACTTATTTTATATTCCCGACGTTTCGAGAACTTTTTTCCCAAGGTCACGGGAGGTCCCAATGCCATAGTTAAGAACTACAGGTACCTCCAGTTAAAAATTATAAATTTTTGTTCCGTTCTACGCAGTATGAACTTATAGTATATTGAAGTCTTGCAGTTGTATGCTTGGGGTTGGGTTTGATTTTATTAATTATAGTACCCTAAGCAGATGGTAGCACCCAGCTATCATCTTCTCTATTGAAATTAGGATGTTTTTTGATTTCAATAGCCCAGTCCTTGGAAGGAATTGGTGTTATTTAGCAAGGATTGGTGGTAGGCTGACCTGTATCTCCCATTGTCGCCGATATATTCATGGAAGACTTTTCACTGTTAGTTTAATAAAACTCACATAATATCTAGTTGATTTAATTAATATCTTAATTTTAATTTATGTAAATAAAGGTTGTTAAATAAAAGACCTTGTTTAAATATGAGACATAGCATTTTTAATCAATATTCAATAGTAATTTAGTTTTATCGATAGAATATTCAGCAATATTACAAATACAACGTGAAACAATAGAACAGAGCAACTTAACCGTTCTTGAAACTTAATACAGCGTAGCAACGTTCGCAGGCTGGCGTTCACCTTTCAACACCGACAGTTTAAGCACATCGACCCTTAAAATATTATCTAACTATATATAAATACACTAGCAATGGTATCATATTATGGTTACTTAAATACGGGGATCCAATACGCTGATATGAGGCTAACTTTTTCCAAATCAGCGTGAAGTTAGCTGAATTAACCTGACCTACATTTCTAGGTCTTATTTTACCACCGTCAGTCTCTATTCATAAAAAACACTACCAAAATTTTATACCACTTGCGGTTCGTTTATCGTTTTTATACCACTTTTTCTACAACATTGTTAACACAGGTGTATCATGTTATATCATACTCATACATCTTCTATCACGCTCATGTGTATATCATATTACAAGTGAGCATATCTCAACGTTATCTATCCCTTTATCAAATTCGTCTACGACCAACTATTTGAATGGACGAAGCATAGTTTATTAAAGCTTATTAGCAATAATGGCAATTTCGTATTCTAAAAGATGTTCATTATGCAAAATGATATTAATCATGGTGTGGGTTATTTTTTAATCGTTTACACTACATTTTATTATAAATAGGCTTTTAGGAAATGTTTATTCAAATGAAATAATTAAAGTGAAAATTATTACACATTATACACGCATTCTTTTATTCGGTATGTTTATGAAAACAAATGGAATTTTGAAATGTGGAGTATGTTCACATAAAATTCAAATTATTTATTTTACACAACGTAACTAAATTTACATTGCGTTACACGTGTAAATAAAATTTTACGATTTGTGTGTGTAAAAAGTGTGTAATAACGCGAAAAAAGTGCAGTTTAAATGAAAATTTGAGTGCGTTATATTTATTTATTTATTATTTAATCTGTTGCACCTTTTACTTTAGAAGTATAAAAGCCTAAGCAGTCTGATTAATTGGTCGTAGCGATCATGTTGTTCCTTAATCTATCCATTTATAAGTCTACCTAGCTACTTATTTGAGAAATTGTGCAAGACTCGAAACCTGCTTAGGTCAACTTTCTTATTCGGTTTCGAACATGTAAGTAGGACAGAGACAATATTCTAAATTCAAATTATTTATGTATGATTCCAGTATCAAAAATTTTAAGTCGTATCTACTCACTCAGTATTGATTAAAAAAAAATTGTAGTAAATTATTTTAGACATACTACAGCGTTAAAATTTTGACCAAGCTATATTTCAAAACGATTATAAGCTAAGCGCCTATCTAGAAATTTAATAGTTCGAAGTAACATGGACTTGCATCGTGTAAAAGCCGACGCGTCACAACAAAAACCAGTACCAAAATACTATCCAATATATGGTCAACTATCCAATACAAATTGTACTCACGGTTAGTCGAGTTCGCCAATAATTTTGCATTCATATAAATGTATTCATATGAATATATGTCATAGTTTATAGAAAAATGTTCCAATACTATAATCACATTGACTAGATTTAAATCTTACAAAGAAATTTATTTTTGAATTTTATGAATGGAGTATTTTAGAGTTTAATACTATTTTTAGTAGGCTAGATACAAAACCTTTGCAATGATTTGATTGTAGGTATTTAGTTTTTTAGATTTTTTTCTAATATTTTAAGGTTTTAAATATCTTAACCTCTAACTTTGTCTAGTAGCGTATCGTGCGATCGCTAAGGCTTTAAGCTGGAAATTTCACAATTAAAATTACTTCAATACGCAACCAAAAAGAAAACTAAAATGTCGAAAATATATGATGTAACAAATTTAAATTTAAGCTTTATTTCTTTGCAACTTCTTCGAGGCTTGATTGAGGAGGCTTAGCAATCATCGTGAGAGACCTGAAAAGAAAAGTTTCATGAAGCATTTTATGTATAATTTTATATGATATTAAAATTGTTTATCGTGTGGAAACTATGCCTAGAAATAACCTGTTTGTAAATTTTATGTTGTATGTTGCAGTAATTTGCAACAATGCGTCAATAAATTTGTTTCAAGTATCAATCTCCACTGTCTAGATATTTGGTCTTGGTAACTTATGATTGTGAGCTAACGAGGCAATAGGTCGGTCATAAAATATCTGGTGGACCCGACAACCAAAGCAGGTTTTTACATGTAAGCAGAGCTTAGGATACTCCTCCTTCCCCGTAAATTGTGTTGCTATGCTAAAGGATATGCAAAAAGTCGATGGTATATAAATGGCTACGGTCCTTGCTTTGTGAAAGGATAATAACGGGATAAAGCACGCTAACACACCAGAACTAGAACTTATCTAATCGCGAAGAGAAGGAATACATGATAATTTTAGTTCTTTGGTTTTCACTATCGTAATTCAACTAAATAAAAATATTTCAATTGAAAAATGATATTTTGCATTCTAGACAAGGTTTCCACATTCAAACTCAATATTACTCCATGCTATAAATACAACTCTCAGCTATTTATATACAATTCAAAATCAACGTCCAAAACCTAACATATAAGTGATATAGTCATAATTAACAAGAAGCAGCGTAATGTATATGATCCAGTTACATAATAACAGTTCGCAAACTATAATAAAAAAGCATTACAATATAAATAGTATACCTATTTGTCGGTCTGTTCTCGAGAGTGACTTAAACAATAGCAGCTGCAATAACAACATAATACGTTTAGTTTTTACATCACATCCTTAGCGATCGTTGGACTAGTATGTGATTATGAAAATAAGAACAAACAAAAAACAAGAAATTGTAATAAGCGGTAACGAAAATGATTATGAATACAAATCTTATTGATTAACAAATAAAAGCTAGTTTTTAATACAAATATGTGTTGTCTAATAAGTCGGTCAATTACCTTCTTTGAACAGGGATTGGTGGAGAGGGATGTGTAGTTGGTGGTAGAGATGCCGGGCAGCTTTCCGACAGAGTTGGCAGTCGACCATCATCCTCCCTTTTCTCTCCTGAAAATCATGACATAAATACATTAAAAGATAAGAAAATAGTTGGAAAGATTTTGAATAGATTCTTCCGAACTTTTACAGGAATTTATTTAATCCTTTCGTTAGTATGCAGGCATTACATTTTCTACGTGGTAGAGTCATGCTGCAGCTAATAGTGTAGTTGTAGCACGAATGGGTCGGTGCGACCGGGGAAGGACCACGCTCTCACAGAATACCTGCGTAAAATAGCAGCTTAATACTGCTGTGTTTCGTATGGTGAGTGTAGAGAACCGGAGACCCTTTTTACTGGAAAAGAGGCATACTATCTTTGTCCTCACGGCTGAAAACGCATCTGCATTTTAATTCGGAAACGAAGATAGATGTAGATGTCTATGGGCCAGGCAACCACTTATCATCAGGCGGACTGTGTGCTCGTTTGTCACCCTTATTCTATAGAAAAAGGCGTGTACAGTGTACGCATCAATGCAGAAGCAGTTAGTTCTCTGTTTTTTTTTAAATATTTGTAGAAAAGTTGTCACAGATTATATTCTAAGTCACACTTCTCATCTAGCTTTAGATTTAAAATTACTATGGTTTGTTTAGTACCCAGTGGACATGGGAGATACAAAAAAAGACTCTTAATCCATTTTTATATTTGTGTACTTGATACTGGACTTATAATAGAATATGGGTAACAAACGAGCACACAGTCCACCTGATGGTAAGTGAATGCTGTGGCTCATAGACTCCCACATCTATCCTCATCGTCATTATTGGGGGCCAAGATGGAATGCTCCATTTCCAGTAAAGATGATTTCCGGTTCTTCACACTCACTATACAGAACATGGAAGCATTAAGCTGCTATTCTACGCTGGTATTTTGTAAGAGTGTGCTCATTCAAACGTCGGGGCGACCTATTCGTGCTATAACATTAAAAAGCTGCAGCATAACTATAAACCATGTAGTGGCGGTGTAAGAATATCCACTACTCCATAACGTGCCATGGGTGTCGTAAGGGGCGACAGAGAGGAATCTAAAACAGAAGATGGGAAGAAGTCAAACTAATAAAGCCAACATGCCTGCCAAGCGTGGCCACTAAGGCAATCTTTTGGTGAGTGGGCTCCGTGGCGCAGTGGCTTAGCAATGAGTTGTTGCGCTGGGGGCCGCGGGTTCGAATCCCGCACGGAACAAGTATTTGTATGGCCTACAAATAATTGTTCTGGGCCTGGATGTTTGTCCTCGTGCAATATATGTTTGTAAACTGCCTCCACAATACAGGAAAAAATCCTAGCGTGGCGGAACGTTTTTTAACAAAAAAAAGTGTCGTATGTTCAGCTGTGGAGTTTTATAGGCTGTAATGGACGAATGGATGTCTCTAGGACGAGGACTAGGAATTGTGGTTCAGTGGCGACGTCGTCAACAACAATATACCATACCTTTGACTATAGGCGTGTCTCCAATATAGAAAGTCGGCGCCGCACCCTCAACAGCAGCCTCTCTCATTGAACTATCACCACTAACAGCACTAAGGGTATCAGTGCTGTCGAACATTATTGTACGCTCCTTCGCTTTTGGGGCACGCCCATCATCAACTGTAGCCTGAAAGATAAATAAGGTGTTTTATTTAAAACTAGCAATCATCCCTGGCTTCGCCTGGAAGGGATCTGTTAGATAATTGAAGACCATTTATTTTATAAGATTTTTATTTTTAAAAAAAACTTCAAACTTTCGGATAAAATATAGCCCAGAGGCCGCATGGAATTGTTCGCTATCTGTTCGTAGAGCTTAATCACAATCGATTCAGCCATTCCGTAGATTAGTCCGGACACACAGACAGACAAAATTAAAAAAAAATGGTTGTTTATGTCTTAATAGCATTTCAATAACGCTCTGAGTTTAATAGAAGCCAGTTATTTCAATATTACAGACATACACTTCAATTATATTTATATGTGTATGGATCATGTTCATACCAATAAATCATAACCAGACTTACGTCTTCAGTATATGAAGTCATTCTCAAAACTTCAACAATAAATTGTATGACGTTACAAGGTTCTGTTGACGGCTGACTCGGACCAACAATAAAAGATATATGGAGCGCTGCGTATATTTTAATGTGACGCTGAAGCCATGCTCATCTTTCTTTTTTCTTTGATTCTTTAACATCTGGACACACACATATGCACCTAAAACTATGTTGTTGATTGCAAATGAATTTAGACACATATGTGTGCATAGGTGCGCGTTTTTACAATAAATTGAGCATATTGCTCGGTTGGTAGCGTCACTTGAAATGTAATGTCTCAAACATGCTGGTTTCCAGACGATGTTTTTCTTTACCGCCGAGAACGTGGTAAATTAGCACTTAAAATTTGACCTCAAACCCGTGCTACTCGTGTACTCTGTGTATTAGTAATTTAGTAATTATACCCTCCGGTTGAACTGAATACTGCTAAGTACCCTCTCATTTGTTTTTGGCGGCAAAACAAATTAGAGGGTACTTAGACTTACCCAGGCGGACTTCTAAAATTTTGATGAAGGCTGAGAGTGTTTGATAAGTTTTGTCGACAACAATCACACAAAATAGAATCACAACAGTCGAAAAAATATATAAAAGGTGGACAATATCACCGTGCGTGTTGTAAGAGGCGACAGAGAGTAATGAAACATGAGATGGGCAGCAGTTTCCTCATAACAACTTAAAGTAATTAAAACTACAGTTAAGGCTCGTCCAAACGGGCCATATTTTCCGGCAATGTGTGGCTGCAATTATTGGCAAACATTGTGCAGCCTGCAATTTCTAGGCTACACGTTGCAATATTGCTGTAAACTGTAATAGTATGGCCAATGATTTTGACTCCTAAATGGGTCACACAATCAAATATATTAAAATACTAGCTGTTCCCCGCAACTTCGACCGCGTCTAATTTAAGGTTTTAGTTTTGTTGTGCGGAACCTTAAATATTTTCTAAAAATATAAGTATCTCCTTGTAACATGAGCTATCTAACAGTGAATGTCCCGTCAAAATCGGTCCAGCCGTTTCGGAGATTAGCCGGAACAAGACAGACAAAAATTTTAAAAATTGTGGTTTTGTTATAAGTACCGTATATATGCATATGCAATTAGTGAAAAGCTGTTATTTTGACATTACAAACAGAAACTTCAATTTTATTTATTTGTATAGATAAAAACATTTTTAATACCTTTGGTAAAGACAGTCACGGTTATTTGAAAATAACACTTTTCTCCAAGATAACACAGATAACTATACTATCTATACTATCGCGATGCGATTAATTTCGCAGCATACTTCACGTCGCGCAGAAAGTGATACGCAGCGTACTTCAAGTCGCGTTGAAAGGGAGAAAGGGATGCGCATTTACAGTAATACGAAACAATAATATAGATGGTACAGCAACATTGCAGTATTTTCGATTGCGATGTGACCGTTCGGCCACACAACTGCTACAAATGAAAATGTTTTGACATACCAAAAATATGTGGTAATAATTGCCGGGCCATACTTAAAATATTGCATAGTATGACCGGTATTGCTAGTGTGGCGGGTGGAAGGAAAAGGGGATATCTCCCGCCGGGCAAGGTGCTCTGCCCGGGGAGCGGCCAACGCTCCGAGTGGTAGTTCGGAGCTATTCTATATATGCTGCTTTAACTTCGGAACTTTGTTAGCGCGATTTAGACTTCGACGTGTTTCGCTTGTAGCGCGACGACAGCGCCGCCACATCACCCCTGCTCAGACCGGAGGTCGATGGTGCAGTCCGATTGCAAGTGCCAGGGATTGCCTTGTAGTCTGCGGTGATTCGAGAAGAAGGCAAGTAATCTGCGAGAGTGCCGTGAAGCATAGGCGAGCAGTAAGGCTCAGAGCCGTGCCGAATACTGTAGCGCAGAGAGTAGCTTGAAGGAACAGGAAGCATTATTATTCCAGTGCTGCGATGAACCTTTGTAAAGCGAGATGGCTTGCAGAATGTGAAGACTGCAGACAATATCTGCTCGGGAGCGAATGAATGGGGTACTTAAGAATGATGACGAAGGTGTTTGAAGTTGTAGTTTCCGAAGGTTGTTGGTTGCGTGTTCATATCACGTCGGGGTCACCACTGTGGTGGGTGGAAGGAAAAGGGGAGATCTCCCGCCGGGCAAGATGTTCTGCCCGAGGAGCGACCACCGCTCCGATTGGTAGTTCGGAGCTATTCTATATATGCTGCTTTAACTTCGGAACTTTGTTAGCGCGATTTA
The DNA here is from genome assembly GCA_963668995.1 of Parnassius mnemosyne. NCBI lineage: Eukaryota > Metazoa > Arthropoda > Insecta > Lepidoptera > Papilionidae > Parnassius > Parnassius mnemosyne. The sequence continues at coordinate 13,990,635 of CAVLGL010000092.1, read as the reverse complement.
GACTTCGACGTGTTTCGCTAGTGGCGCAACGACAGCGCTGTCACACTAGCAATGTTGCCTGTAGCCACACATTGCCGGAAAACATGGCCCGTTTAGACGAGCCTTTACCTGCCCGCCGGCAAGCGTGGCGACTATTGCAATCATAAGGCAATTTATAAGGCTTGTTCAGCGGTAACGATTGTATGAGCTAACAGTGGGACGTCGTCTTCAACGAGTCGTATATAGTTTTTATAACACAATTTATTTATTTATTTATTTATTTAGGTACACAAAACAGAATAACATCAAAACATAAACAATTGAACATAATAAATGCAAAATAACAATCTGGATGGTATTCCAAAACATGTGCACACAATTTTTTAGTTCTGGATTTGAAAATTTCCTAAAAAATAATTTCGTTTTCAGGCGGATCAGAATATTAAAGTATCCGAATCTATACTTACCAATTTTTCAGTTTCAGTATCAGGTTCTTGTACTTCATAATCGTGCGAATGTTGCTCACTAGATTGGTACTCTAAGCTTTCCATCTGCACTGCGGTTAATGGGTCCAGAGTGTCCAAGGATGAGACCATCGTGTTGGACCCTGGAGGGCGTACCGCTGTTATCTTTATGATTAGTATCAAGCTTGGTGGGATAGCAATATGTTAATATAAAAAATAAAAACATGAATATAAAACATCATTAAACAAGGCTTTCGTGTCCAGCAGATATTTCAAGATTAGATAGTAAAAATGTATTAATTACTAGGGATAATGAAACGTTTGGATAAATTTCGCTTAAATTACGTCTGTTTCATTCAAAAGTCACATTTTCTGGTTTTATAAATGCAAGTTCAATTATGAGATTCTGAATGATCGCACTTCGTTTATTTTGGTATCTATGTCTGGATACTAAAGCTTTTTCAACTGACTTCAAAAAAGGGAGGATGTTCTAAATTCGTCTGAACTTTTTTAAATGTACTCGTATATTTAACGACTTTTCTTGACCACAATGTCCGATTTTAATGATCCTTTTTTGTCATAAAGCACCCAGGGGTGATCTCATATAAATTTGGCTAAGATGTTATAATAGGATATATGACAAAATCGTCAAACTCTTCAATTTGCAATTAGCAGCTACAATGCAGTTGTTCATCGCATCAACCAATTTAGATAATTATATTCATGTTATTTTTTTGAAGTCAGTTATTAATTTTTTTCGTACTAAACATATAATTATTACTGTTATAAAAAGCGAGGATGGTAGGAAGCGTTGACGCCGAAGGTATACCAAAATTTTGTTGGCAATTCCTAGTAAGAAGTCTTTTTTTGCGATTTAAATACCTAATTATTCATTATTAAAAATCTATTAGCTATAAATAAATTTAATTTTAAATGTTAATGGACAATGTGGGTTGGATTTAGAATCGTTTTGCAGGAATTTGGGGGAGTAAGGTGTTTTATTTGGTAGATGTTTGGTCCCCGATTATAACAATACCACTCGAATTAAAAGGTAATGCACCGTTTTAGAGAAAATAACAAGTGATAAAATAAAAAAAAAATTGTACAACCGACTTCAATATAAATTATTAAGTATAACTCAAAAACTACTAATCAGATTTTAATCAAATTTATAAGCGAATATCTGGGAAGTATATCCTTTGAAACCAAAAAAGAATTTAATTTAAATCTAAATCGGTTCAGGCGTTTTTGAGTAATCGGTGAACATACATAAAAAAAGATCTGACGAATTGAGAACCTTCTCCTTTTTTTAGTCGGTTGAATAAAAACGATTATTACCTAAAATGTGTAAAACATGGAAAAACGAAAAATATTACTGTGAAAGCTGGAGAGAATACAGAAGTTTGTGTAAGTGCGACAAGGACGTAAGACCATGTTAAAGATTAGTGTCACATTATTATAATTCAATGGTATGTATATTTTTGTTCTTCCATGGTCTATACTCTCTGTCAAGTGTCAAATCGCATGACGTACTAATGTTTATGCTTTTTGCCATTGGTTGATCTTCTTGCTTGAATGTGTGATCTCTAGTGTATTATTGGACTTTTATCGTGTCCTGAAATACTTGAACACCCAGAAATACTTTCAGTTGTTATACGAGCAGTCTAGAAGATTGTGGCGGTAACTACGCTGTGCTTCACTCCCACCACAGCCTTCGAGGTTACTTTTTTACCACCCAGAAATACTTAAACACTCAGAAATCCGTACAGTTGTAATTGGAGACAACCTCCTCCTCCCTTCCCCTCCCCTGCTGGAGACGATAAATGTTATTATTTTGACGTTAGGTCTATTGTATTTTCTTTTTTATTTTTCTCAAGAAAAGTGTATTAACTTTTGATAGGAGTGGTGTCGAGGGTTAGGGGACACTCCCCCCTCCTGTGTAACATTATGTCGCGCGTCACAAATGCTCTCCTCGCAGACCTTAGGCTTACTTTATTTAAAATATAGAGCATTAAACCCAATCTGATGTTGTGGAATACATCATCATCACCAGCACGTGGCAGTCCGCAGCTGGACACAAGCCTCTGTCAAGCGCGCCAAGTAGCCCAGTCGTCACTACCAGCAGCCTTCTTGTATACATCGCTGCTACATCTAGTCTGGGAGCCTCCCACAAAACCTTTGCCTCGGCGCGGTCTCTCCTCCATAATTCTCCATATTTTTTATAGGATGGGGTGAGAAACGGGCACACAGTCCACCTGATGGTAAGTGGTTGCTGTGACCCATAGACATCTACATCTATCCTCAACGAAGAATCAAAATGCAGATGCGTCGTCACCCGTGACGACTAAGATGAAATGCATCTTTTCCAGTAAAATGGGTCTACGGTTCTCTGTACTCACCATACGAAACACAGCAGTGTCAAGCTGCCAATTTTACGCTGGTATATTCCAATGGTTGTCATTTATTTATTTATAATGACATACCAACTGCATTACACACACACACACACACACACACATATATATATATATATATATATATATATATATATATATAACTACATAGAATAAAATATGTGATTGCGATTAAATACGTTATATAATAGAAAAATGGTAATCAATATTTCTAACGACTACGACACGCACAGTGAGAAGAGGTTTGTGAATTAGCCTTGATAAAACTGTTTCATATCTGTCATTACGTGTAACTCAACTTATTAGAATACAACAATGAGACACTACAAGCATAAAACTCGATCCCGAAATAAGTTTAAGCGAAACTAGATGCTAAGATTTCATTATTTTGTTATCCTGTGTCAATTCTCCTATTTTATCATATTATTTCATCTTCGTTATTTGCAAACTTAAACATCGCAAAAAAGCGGTTAGGTTATTTATTATATCATCAAAATAAATTATAGGAAAAAATAAAATAAATAATAAAATTGTAGTTCTCACCTCCAGAAGTAAGACTTCCAGTCATCGGCGTGTCCACTTCATAATTGAAAGTGGCCCTTGTTGCATTCGAACTTGTCGCTTCAAGGCTATCGGTACTACCCAGCATCAGATCTGCACGGGCCCCTCTAACGTACAGAAAATAAACGATAACAGCCTATAAATTGATTAAGGAATTTGGTATATATTCAGTTTGGCTTGTGTACAAAAATGTAATGTATGTACACAAAATATCAAGGTTTAAAAAACCGGACAAGTCCGAATCCGACACGCGTAGTACTGAAGGTTCCGTACAAGCTCGTTTTTTTCGAGTGTGTTTTAAGTTTCTCCCTGAAATATAAAACTACAACATTGGTGTCTTTAAGGCGAATTCTAAACTTAGATTATTTACTCTCAATAATCTAAGATCCAGAGTTGGTAATTCATTACTGTGGCTATTATATGCTTTTACAACAAAATCCCGGAAAATATACAAAATTTGTCCACCGTAAAAGTCAAAAACTTTATGAAATAAAGATTGTATAAAAAGGGTTATTATGGCACTAGCGACCCGCCAGTACTTCGCCTGGATCTGATCTATAAGTGTGGAGTTTTTTAAATTTAAGACGGTCTTTGCTTTTATCAAATTTTTACTTTAAATACAATCTTCAAGTTTTTCGTATAAAATACATAACCTAAATTCTTCCTAGCATTGTTCTCTATCTGTCTTAAAAGTTTCATTACAAGTGGTTCAGCCATTCCGAAGATTAGTCCGAACAGACAGACAGACAGGCAGAAAGACAGGCAGACAAAAATTTAAAAAATGGTTATTTATATAGCCCAACTCCAAGCTTAATTAGCCAGTTATTTCAATATTACAGACAGACGCTTTAGATGATAGAATAGATTAATGAATTTATGGATGAATAACCCCTGGGAATTCGGTGATCGCTACCAAGCTATTTCTAATTTGGTAAGTGTAGTTAATGGCATAATAGAATGTTAGATGGCTGTAACCTGTTCTTTTCAAAAATAAGATATTCCGCTGTGTTTCTGGTTGGTTCTTCCCAAGACAGTGGTATTTTCCTATCACCACTAGTTCGGTATTAAACGTATGAATGACTTTCAATATAGTATTATTTATCCTTACTGTATAATCTGTACTATGTAAGACAGACTATTTTTTTATTATTTAGTGTAAGAAAATGCTGGTAAAAATGCTGTTGATTTCAATTGCTAGAAAAAAGTGGTTTACGAGTATGCAATTATTAATAAAACTATTTTATTTTTCTGTACATACATTAAATTTTCGTAAATGTACAGAGAAACCAAACTTGATATCTCATTAAAGCACATTTCCTGTATTTACATAATATGTACATGCATTTTGCTCAGTAACCATTCACATAAAATGAATATAAAAATAAAAAAAGTAGTAGTAGGAAGTCTACTTGTAAGATATGTTTATGGAAGGATGAGATGAAAGAGAAAATATAATATCACTTAATAAAAAAACATCTATATTTATTTCGGTAATTTTACTATATATCATAATATGATGGTAGTGAACACGAAGGTCATTTCCAGGGGTTATTATCAACCATGTATTCGTGATAGAAACAAGCGTTACTTTGTGGATATATATTATATTAAGGTTGGAAAAATTTACTTTGCCAATATCCACTCACCCGGTGGCTGATCGCCACCACAGAGTCTACTACACCTGAATATGCCTCGTGTAGAGGTGAAACACGTGTCGCATTATCGTCGGTGGTGTGTCTTTCCTAGTGTTGTGGTGGTGGGAGTAGTGGTGACGTCGATATTGCATGCAATTGAGAGGGGGTGGGAGGTGCTCTTTAAACCAGGTAAGACACATCTTTTTATTTTATTGAGCGGATATTGGCAAAGTAAATTTTTCCAACTTTAAAACCATGTATTCACGTATATAATAAAAAACATTTTTATATAGTTTTTGTTTAAGACTTGATAATAGAGACTTTGTATGTTTTCTGGGACTGTGTTATAATAGCGTATTAATTATACTAAAATAACACATTGCCCCATGAATGAATTACTAATTCCGAGTCTAGAAACTGGTATCATCAGCTTGTGTTACTTGTGTACTTGTGTAAAGGAGTTACAGAGTGCATATCACTTTTTTATCAAAACTACTTTTGTTTTTGTGAACATACATTAAATTTTCTGACAGGCCAAACTTAATATATTTATTTCTTTAATTTTTTTCTCTGAGCGTCTCTTTCTCTTAACAATCAATAACATGAGATATTCGAGTTGGCTTTGATGCAAGAGACTATTTATTAACTTCTTAATAACATAATATCAAAATCACAATCATTTGCAATTTACGAATGATTTTTGTGATTGAATAATGCTATGCTATTTGTGCGAGCGAATTTGTAATCTTTATTTTGTTTTGTTGAGTTGCACCAAGACGTCATCACAAGTTAAGAAATATATAAATATTTCATAATGCTGACCTGCTAAAGCTTCCAGAAGAACTTAGCTCCTCATCTTGACAGCTCCACGAACCACTAGCGGGATCTGTAAAATGTTTTCCGGAGAAAGACGCGATGCTGTGAGCTACCGATCTCCCAGAGGAGGGCGATAGCTCACGTATAGCGCTTGATTCACGAGAGAAATCCAAGTCTTCCGGCTTTTCCGAAGATGTTATTAAAGTTTGTTTTGTAACTGTCACAATTTCGCCATCAGAATGCCTCTCCATTACTGTCATCAAGCTGTCCATTTCTGAAGGCTGGGAAGCCAGTGATGAAGACATTTCTGATCCTAAAGATATGCAGCAATCCTCATACTGTGTTGATCTTGAAGGAATGTCAACAGCGCCATCATTATCCGTACTCGTTATCTTTTCTGAAACTTTTTTCCCATCAACGAATTTTTGCTGTATGACTGTAGTAGTTCTAACTACTTCAATTACACCACCACTTTCTGAGAATGTTCTAGAAATTGCTTGAAGTTGTTGTTGTTGGCGCTTGGCCTTTTCTTCTTGATCCAAAATTTTCATCATCTCTTCACAATCCCCCGGTATAGACTCTACTGACCCCTCACTTGGAGCTGCGGCACATACGAAGGCTTCAGATTTCTTACATTCTTCATCTGAATCAGTTTTTTTATTTTCTGAAATTTCTAGTTCTGGCTCTGCTACAAAAAATGCTCCACGTTCATCAAATTTCTTTACTGTAACAATTTTAGGTGTGATTTGCTCTTGAATTCTTTGTTCCAATGCAATTTGTTGGTCTATAAGTTTCCTTATCGCTGCTGAATCAGCTAACAAACGTTGCGACGGACTACCGTAACTACCTACTTTTTGTAATGGACTTCCTCCTTTTTGAGACGGACTACCAGATTTTTGCCCCGGACTGCCTCCTTTAAGTGGTGGACTACTTTCAGAACTACTGCTGTAAGAACGTTTTTCTTGTTCTAAGAAACTACCCGTTGCTACTTTAGGATCAGCTTGTAACAGTGCTTCTTTTTGTTTTGCAAGTATCTCCGCTTTTAATGCTTCTAAACAGGCTGACTCTAATCCTTCAAACTCTTTAAGACTTGAAACGGAAACATCATCTCCTTGACTTCTGCTTAGGATATATCGTCTCGGTAAAGATCCATTTAATGAATCTTGAGACGATGAAGAATATTGCTGGTACTGCTCCATTAAAGCCCTCTCTAGATTTTCAAATTCTTGCAATGAACTTATAGATATATCGTCATTTTCACCGCGTACTCTAAATCGTATGCGAGATGCCATTTCGGATTCTGATAAGCTCCCATAAGAATTCCTAAAACTACCATAACTTCCAATAGATTCTTTTTGCGAGCTCAAACTTCCAATTCTACTTGCATCGAAATCAGTCATTTCTTCTTCTTTGATATCTTCTAACGGAATTCTTTCGTAATCATACCTAGGATCTCCTTCAAACTGCATTTGTATCCAGCGTTTACCAGCTTCAATTTCAGCTAATTCTTGAGCTTGTAATTTTTTTTGTTCAATTTCATACTGAAGTAATTCCTCGTCAGATAAGGAACCTGAAGTACTACTGCTGTCTTGTTTCTTTGAAGTTTTAGACAAGTATTCTTCAACTTCATCATCATGTTTTTTTACATATTTCTGAGCCATTATTTTCACACTCTTACCTTCAGGATCTGTCTCTTGAGCTTCCTTAGCAACTTCCTCTATTACTACAAAATCATCCATTTCGCTCGGTTTATCAACTATTTCAAACTCATCACTAGTCGGTGATTCTTGTTCTTTCTCATACGTTCGTAAGGTTTTTTCTTCTGTTGTTACCATCAATTCTGAACGACTACTATCGGTAGCAAAATCAGACTTCAACTCTGGTGTTTCAGAAATATCATAAATATCATCTAAAACATACTCCCGACCATTCTCCGTAGATAATGAACTTTGGCTTGGTACAGATAGTGGTGTATGAGGAGTCGATATGTGATCGTGAGTTTTTAAGCTAGATGTAGAACTCTGTTTGCTTTCTAATTGAGATTCAGATATTACTTCATTAGATTTTTCTGCTTTAGTTTTAGGAACTGAAGAGTCACTTTTTGATTTTGATATTTCTTCATATTGTTTCGTCCCTAATGGTATTATTTCAGTTTCAACATCAACGAATTCCCTTTTACTTGGTGGTCTTTCAGTTATTGGAAACGGTATTGCACTCACATCTTGTATATTTCTTTTAATGCATTCTTCTGTAATTTCTGTTTCTTCTAACTTTGCCTTCGATAAATTTTCCTCAGTTTTAATATCAGTCTTAGTGATGGCATCTTCCATTCCGCTTTGTACCTTTTGCGTGAGAACACAATCAAACTTATTAATCTCTTTATATTCTGCAGATCCCACAGGAATTATTTGACTGTCAACATCCACCAATTCCCTTTGAGATTTGTCTATTTTAGTAACAGCAAATGGTATGGCTTCTTCTTTTCTAATCAAATCTTTTGCAATATTTTCTTCCTCAAATATTACTACTTTTTCTATTTCAGTTTGTGATTGTGTTGAAGTTTCATCTATTTTGGAAATAGACGATGATAAAATCTCATCAGTATTTAGTTGACATGAAATTGTAGTATCAGCACCTTCTTTATCTTTAATTGAATCATCGTCTAGTTCATTAGTTTCGGAAGTTCCTTCTAATGGAAAATGTTCCGGAATCATTTCTTTTGGTTGAAAACGCATTTCATGTGATCTTTTCATTTTTCCGACTGGTTCGCTACTGTCGATTTTATTTTCTTCATCTTCACCTGACACCTCATCATCACTCATATCTTTTGCTTTACAAGATTGCTCTTTATCAACTTCATGAAGAAATTGTTCTACGTAGGTACTGCTCTCCATCAGTTCCTCTTTTAATTCGTTAGCTGAAGGTACAAGAGTTTCCGAAGCATCCGAAATGTCAATGCTGGCTACATGACTTGATCCATCTGAGTCAAGACTTTTCATGCTGTCTCTTGAAGCAAGGGAACTCCCAGCTGTAAAATAATCCTTGGAAGTTCTAAGTGACTGAGAAGATATATCGTGGCTTGTAAGCGCGGTTTCAAATTCAGTTCCACTTTGTGCTGTAAGCATTGCCTCAACATCAGACGACAAAGGTCTACTTTCAGTGTGGTCGAAACTGTGATAGTGACTTTCACCTGAACTAGACCAACCTTCAAGCTCGGATGCTGAACGTCTTTCTACAATGCCCAATTTAGATGTTATGTGTTTGTGAACTCGTAACTTCACTTCAGGACTGCCTTTTGATGACCCATCACGATCAGAAAGTCCTATTTCACTTTCAGTTTCTAAAATTGAATGGGGTCCACTATCGGATTTAAGGGACAAGTCACCAGTATCCAATGGTGGACTTGATTCTTTAATTTGTACAGTGCTTTTATTTTCATCTGAAGTAGTCTCTTCCTGAGAAGTTACTTTATGAGAGCCACTGTAAGATATTTGAGTATCTGATAATATTTCCTCTTTATCAACAGAGGTGACACATTTGTTAAATATGTCATCCGTATAGTGTGGTTCCTCAGTTATAACTTCCGGTTTATCTGGACTAATCAGGATTTTAAATTGGAACTCAGATGGAGATTGCTTATATTTGCTACTACCATCATTTTTTTCACTTATAATTTCTACTTGCGCTGCTTCAAGAGACTGCTTGACTTCATCAATAGTTTTTTCTAAAACTGACAAGTCAGCAAGAGGCTGAGCAGAAATCAAAGAGTCAAAATCAACCTTTTCCGTTTCAAGTTTCATCGCATGAAACTCGGCAGAAGAGAAATCAGTGTCATATCCACTGCTACATATATCTTCAAGACTTTTTTCTTTCACTAGTTTGATTTCTTCCTTTTTGTGGTCTGTTCCAGTTAAATAAGCAGAATCTGCTTCAGTTGATAATTCTGATGGTTGGAGTGTCTCAACACTTACTGTGGAATCCATTGATTTTTGCAAAATTTCGCCTTCGTGAGACTCTAAAGATTTAATCATGTATTCAGTATCGACGCTTTCATTAGATTTAATCATCAAGTCTTTGGTTGTGGCCATTGAATTTTCCGATTCAACTTTATCTGTTTCAATAACATTTGTTAATACATCCATTTGTACAGATGCCATTGATATATCGCTTTCTATTTCAACGGTAGGTTTTACTTCTAGTGTTGTTTCACTTTTAGCGCTTTGAATCACAGTAGAACTGGATTCGTCTATAATACGTTTAACTTTAGTAGAATGTGGTTCAATATCACCCATTACAAAAGAATCTGCCTTGTGAATTGATACTTCCAATACCTGGTCTTGTATTTGATTTTGTTGTAGCTTTATAGGCGATCTACTTGATTTTTCCTTTTTCGGTGTCTCACTTGTTTTATCATCATGAGGTAAATCGGGTACTATTTCAGATTCTGAATGAGTATCTTGGCTTCCTGTTCGACTAAAAGAACTTTTTACTGGTGATGTAGACACTTTGATTTCTTTTATAAAATCTACTTCATACACTTCGTCGTCTTTTTTAAAAGATTTTGATTTACTTTTAGGACTCATATCAGATGAGTCTTTTTTTCCAGCCGAGTCGCTCTTAAAACTTGGTGCATGCGAAGCATCTGAGCTAAGATCATCATGCTCTTTGCTTTCAATAATTGATTCTTCTTTATGATGTTCCATCTTTGAACTGACTACTTTGCCTTTTTCGGATATTTCTGTGGTAGAAACAATTTCATCTTTTTCTACAATTTTTAATGATGAATCTACAAATGCTATTCTCGATTTATTTTCACTTTCCTGAATATCTTGTAATTCACCGGGTTCAGTAAAATACTCTTTACCCCATTGTTCATGAGACATTTCTCGTTCAGAAATTTTAATATCTTGCTTCTTTTTTACGGTTTCATCTTTAATTGCAGTCATTTTCTCTTCTGATTTTGATTGCCGCCCACTGTAAAGGCCTTGTTCAGTAAATTCTCTTTCTACTTTTATAACATCAGTATCATCTGTACTTTTACAAACTATTTTTGTTTCCACATCTGATCTTTTAGCAGTGGCTTCATGTGCTTTTTCTAACTTTTTTTCTGATGATTCTGTTTGATCGCCATCTTTCCTTACTATAGATTTTTCTTTCACCTCATGTTCTTGTCCACGTAATTCATGCTTGGTTTCAGTTTTTATTACGAGCGAGTCATCATCAGAGGACGAAACATGTTTTGTTTCGAAATAAAATTCTTGGCCTGATATTTTTCTTGTTTCAGTTTTTTTATGTGACAATATAGTACTAAAATCTTCCTGTGTTGTTCCAAGTTTAGCAACCATGTCCGTCATAATAGCTTTAGGGTCAATGCTTTGAAACTTTAGCTCGGCACCTTCAACAGTTTTATGAACAGACGAGGACGATGTTGACGTTTCGATAACTGATTTAGAAAAAAAATTGTCTGATGGAATTATTTTTTGCATCCCTTCCATTTTGACGGCTTGCTGCTCTTCTTTTATTTGATTAATTACATCCATACTTTTTTCTATAGTACGGTCAACAAGCTCAATTGCTCCACTTGTTAGAGTTGGTGGGTCAATGTTTACAAACGAAAGGTTTTCATGTTTTGTCGGAGATTTGGGTCTGGCGGCTGTACTGTGTACGCTCGACGCTTTAGTTAATAATTCTGTAATAAAAACAAAACATGGGCTTAAGATATTTTTTTTTATTTGAAATATTTCATTATAAAATTGTTTCTTTTCCTCGTTAAAATAGTTACATAAACATACATTTGCAAGTTTAAAATATTGTAAAAGAAAATAACCTTTATATGGGAATTTGTAACAAAATCTTAGAAATTAAATAATCACTTATATGAAAAGGAACAACATGGGTGATGGAAGCATAATTTTTTAAATTATATGGACGTACCATAAAGAAGTAATGATATGATAGTGGTTTAAGCTTATGTGATAAGCAAAATGGTGAACTAAATGAAGAAGAACGTTGAATCAAAGCGAAACGTTACTCAAAAGTGAATATTAATAAGATGTTTAAACAAAAAACGGCATCAAATTAAAGACAATTAGTGTTGGAAATTAATCGTAAGCAATAATAAACGGATGATGCGTCATTTCTGCCGTAGGTTCACTTACCTAAAGCAACGTAAGGGCTCCGCAAGAAAGAAAGTAAAATTTACTGTGCTGATAAATTTTGGCCAAAATATTTGTGAAATTCGCAAATAAGTCAATGTTTATCATCCCAGATGACTAAATCTACGTAGCATTATTGAACTTTACTTAATATTTTGAAAATTTTTTAAACTTTTTGATGTAATTTTATGTACTATACTTTTTTCTTTAAGGGCTAGGTGTAAATGAAAAATACATGCTTAAATTAGCATAAAATAAATAGCGTGGCAAACAAGGATTTACATTACCATGTTTATAAAAACTAAGAGTAAAGTTTCGCTATGACTCTACTTGCCACTACTTTACTGTGAAACAAGCTGATTTTTTCTTAATTAATGCTTAGAAATATAGAGATGTTTATATATATTTGAATTAATTTTAAAATATAAATAAATAACATCCAAGAAATATACTATATTATCTGAAATTAATATGAAAATTCCTGAAATCTTCATTTTATATTGCACATAAAAACCTTACTTATATAAAGATTTAAATATTTTCTTGTCATAAGAACAGCAGTGTCATTTCTTCTAATGGGTGTCATAAGAGTCATCTATGATAAGCGCTAGGAAGTTGTAATGGCTTTCATATCTATTACTATACATAGGCTAAGACCATCATGTACGGTATATAATATAGTGATTGCAAATTGTTCTTATTTCACTACTGTTCATTTCCTGTATAAGCCTATTTATATATGTAGATAAATAAAGAAAAATAATGTATGGTGTATAAAATAGTTTTCTTAGAGATTGAAATACTGACCACTTTGATGTGCTTCTGTTTCACTTAATAAACTATCTCCCGCAGAAGAAGCTCGGGGAGACTGTCTGTTTGCGTCCAGTAACGAAGTTTCGGAACCTGGTTATAAAATTTTCATTAAAATGCGTATCTACTTTTTTACTTATATTCTATAGTTGAATAGGATGCATAGGCTTTTTTAAGGGTTTGTGAATAGCAAGATTGCACTATAGTCAAGAAATTTTCAATAAAGTTTTTACATTTACTCTAATTTTATATACAAGGTCGTTCGGTATGTATATACCTTTTAGTTGCATCCCGGTATGCTTCTCGCCAGGACCGACATCGTTTTTAGCTTTGTCTTTCAAAATTAAATCGACCGGAGATGGTGGTGGTGTTTTGGAGAACTTTGACGATAGGTCTGTAATACAATAGCGAGTAAATGATCATCGGAGTTACATCAATTATGTTCCGTATATAAAACAAGCAATAAAATAATAATTAAAAATATTTTAAGCATCTCAGAGCTCATTCACAAATTAAACAGACATACAACATACGTGCACACTTACTATACTAGAAATCTGAATAAGAATCGAAGTTGCAAAATCATGTAGTTAAACTAATTTATGTTTTATCACTTACCATGCTTCACATAGCTAGAATCAATTCTGATTATAGCGCCCTGTGATGATATTTCTTCAAGCAGACTAGAACATCTTCGATTGAGTTCTTTCATGTCAGATACATCCTCATCATTCTTGCTTGTCTCATCCTTAACCTTAGTTGTACCTTGTATAATTTTAGTGACTAATACTTTTTGATCACCTTTTTCTTGTGTATTGACTTCATTCCTATCATCTTCGTGCCTTTGTTGTAACTGTTCATTAATTTTTTTGTCAGCATCATTAGTATCTATTTTGTCTAAGGTTTTTGTTTTACTAAATGACTCATGTTCACTGCCTATTTTACTTTCGGTCAATATAGAGGTTCCTTGTGAAGAACTTGTGGAAATTTTATTAATCTTAGACACTGATCTCTCTTCTTCTAAGAACTCTTTGCTAATAGTTATACCTTCAGAAGCATCCGATGCTAATGTTTTAGATACATCAAATGAGGAATGGTCTTCTGAAAACGTCTTTTCATCGATTGATTTTGAAGATTCCTTAACACTTTCAATCGATGCCTTTGAAAAATCTTTCGTTAAATCTCCAGTAGAATCCTTAGATAGTTCGTTAGTAGCAAAATCTCTCGATGTGTCCTTACTATCAATTGAAGATTTAGAATAATCTTTAGTTAAATCGATGGATTTTTTAGACAAATCCGGTGTATATACCCGATCCTCTAAATTTTCTTCAACTTTATAGTCATCTTTAGTTTCTAAAGATGTTTTTGATGGATCTTTGACTAAATCTGCACCACTCATTTTAGAGAAATCAGTTGATGTACCATCTTCTATCACTGACTTTCGATCATCATCTGAAGATTTAGTTAAAGTTGAAATAACAGTGGTTATAGAAGATTCGGTTGTCGACTTAGATACGAAATCTGCTCGTAATATACTATCTACGAACTGTGTTTTCTTAACAATTTTTCCAATTGCTTTTTCTCCATCTGTGTCTAATTGTATAATACTGCTACTCCCAGGACTAGTACTAGAGATTTCGCTTTTAATATCATCTTTGATGGGGTCAAGCGATCCTGATATACGCCCGATAAATTTATCTTCATCTGTAAAATACTCAATCTGGAACAATCACGGAAATAAATAAATATTTTTAAATAGAGCAACACGGGCATTTTATCCATATACTGAACAGTATGCCACCCTTTTTGCGGTGGGAAATCTGCCCAAACAAAAAAATCGTTTATCACTACGAAACTACACTGCGACAACTCGGATACAGACTCGAATCAGTCTCTCGACCAATCTGCATATTGTATGACAGCAAGCAGCCTATGTTGATAATCAAATTCAAAACAAAAATGTATAGGATGTTTGTGGAACGCTCCCGAAAACGAAGACAGACGATAGTACTAACGATACCTTTGATGATCGGTCAGAAAGAAAAACGATCCCGAGGAAAAAAAGCCATCTTTTCACAACGTTTTATTAACTTTATTCACGCTCCATCATGTTAGTACAGCTAAATGAAATGATAATTTCATTAAAAATCATGAAAATATTTAAACGTAAAACCAGCAGTGGAATTACAATCAGCAGAAAAAAAATTCACGTGTATGTTGATTTTGTATGTAGTCACGATAACTCCCGAAAAATTGACGTATCGAGCCCGGGTTTTTTTGTTAGCTTCAGAACTGGTTCCCTAATATCAATAGCCTAGTACGCGTAGTTTAGTAATAAAATGATTTTCAAATTTTATTGCTATTAAGAATTTCAAGGCACCTTCATATTTTTTAGCCCTTACAAACAAATAGCAAATGTACCAGACAGCCTATATCGATTTTATACTTTGTGTAATCGATTTATTTGGTGAACATTATTATTATTTTTCCTTGTAGGTGATACTATCTGTTAAAATAATAGAGCGCAAACTTTAAAACATGTAAATAGTATATTTTAAAAGTCAGGAATACAATTTTTCTTATCAAAATTAAATGAAACGCTCATGAGGCGTGCTCTACAGCCATTAAATTTCACAATTTTTACAGATAAAGATAACCCTTTTTAATACTTATTTTTAATATAATCAAAATAAAAACTAAATATGTGAAGGGTTTTCCAGTTGGCGCGGGTAGATTTTGGCAGCCCGTTGCGGCCATTTTGTTTTGGTGACATCTATCAAATCTTTTGTTTATTATTTAGTTACTTATACCAAATCACCAAGGCAAGTAACACGATTGAACAGCAAGTTCAAATGATAAAACTTTATTATCAAAATGAGTGTTCATTTGTGCAAATGTTGCGCGCATTGCACCCATTATACGGTAGACATGGTGGCCCTTCACAGTAAACTACGTCACGTATAAGATCTAGACCATCATGGGATTTGATGAAATATGTTTTTATCAGTTTCATATCTTTGTATATAATATGAATCACGTTATAGTGTACACCAATATTTTTCTAAAACTAAATATGTAGCGTAACTGCAAAACAGGTTCTTTAGTTTTTAAAAATCGCTTACTATAAACGTACTCGATAGGAGTCGATTACAGAACCTCCTTTTTTAAACCACTTAAAAAAGAGAGATTCTTTGATATTGACAGCAGATTCTAAGTTACGAAATTCTCACAGTGAAAGCAGTTTCGGGAAGAACTGCCTACGATTGCCCAACTAACACAAATCTAAAAGGAAGTAAAATTTTTGGGTAATTAAAAGTCGGTCCTTGAAGGGTAAGTAGTACTTTCCTTTCAGGTATATATATTTACTTTTAAAGTACCTTGAGTATACAATAGCATGTTTCACTCAAAGTTGACAATTATTTTAAACAACGGCCTTAATACAAAAGCTTGGAATACTAGACTACCGATAAAATAACAACTTTTTGATACTTTAGCTCTGTATATCAGTCTGTCTGAACGAGTATTACAAAAAAAAACGGACTAAGGATTGGGATCGCACTTTCTCTTTACTGTTATTTAAAGCTCGAACCCTTATTATAAAATATTTTTATATCGTCACGTTTTCTCTTATAAGAGCTGGGCGGTAGGCCTAATCTGTATACAGTGAAAGGGATATGGGTACAGTGTCGGATTTAAAATTTGTTCTTAACATGTTGTTTTAAGTCACTTTTCAAGATGCTAGAACTTAATTTAATTTAGTTTCGTGTGGTGGCTTATTATACATTTTATTTTATTAATTTAATTTAAAAAATTACCTCCTTTTCTGGAATATCATCAGCGTCATCGAGAGAATCAGTTCTTAGCTTTCTCGCATCATAACTTGAAACAGGAGCTTTGCCATCTACGTCGGAAGTCGGTTCTATTATTTCTAATACTTTTGCTTTGTCCATATCTTTAACAAAAAAGAAAACTAAAATATATAAATGAGCATGTTGTAATAAGATGTATTCAAGATAAGATATATTCAATATAGAGATTAGATTATAAATAATATTTACTGAAAGTCATTCTTATGTTTAATTTAAAACTTTTTCGGAAAATACCACAGTACTGGGAGGAACCACAAAGAAAACCAGCGGGACACTTTTAGAAAAAATAACGGTTTACAATTATGGATTATGTTACACAATTAACTACATAAAACATATTATAAAAAGCTTGGTAGCGAGCACCTTATTCTGATTACTGTCCGAATATTATATTTAATATAAAAAGCATACTATTATTATAAATAAAAACTCATTGAAATAGTTCATAAGTTCCATAAATAAGGAACTTTAAAAAAATACCTGATTCCGAATCTGTATAGATCTGCTCCTCAACTTCATCTGGAGAACTCTGGACAGAAAATGTTCTCACATGCTTCTTTTTTGGCATAATAACTATTTCACCACTATCTCTTGAGAGAGATTTCATCAAACTTGGCCGATCTTTAACAGTCTTTTTAGTCTCGTCTCCAAGACTTTCCGCACCCGTTTTCCCTTCTTGAACTGTATCTTTCTTTGTTTCTAAATATTCTCCAACGGTTGTTACTGCTTCTTCGATAATAGAGTCTACAGAAACTTTGCCATTAAGGTCTTGTAATTCGGATTTTTCAGTGGCAGGCTCTTCAATGTCCAGTTCTTCCAATGAAAGATCCACATCTTCAGACGCCTGCTTAATAATAATTTCTATATTATCAGCCATTTGTTTCATTGCGGAATCTGACTTTTTTATTTCAGCTTTGATAAAATCTTCTTTAAACTTAACAGTTGGTTCGTCTTTTGTCTTGACCGCTTCTTCCTCTGTTTCAACTTCTGACTCAGCTATTCTTTCAAGTGAAATAGCTGGACTAATACAAGAATGTCTTCTTTCCTCTTTTTGTGGCACCTTAGCATCATAAGACCGTTTCTCTGACTCAACTATTTCCCTAGTAATTGTTTTTATATCATTATCTAGAACCGGACTTTTAGCCGAAGCTATAATGGATCCTTTATGTAATATATCATCTATAACTGGTTTTATTTTTTCTTTCGTCATGTCAGCTATTTTATCTAAACTTGTCTCTTCCGACAAAATCTGTATATCTGGTTTACTATCTTCTGTTTCACTTAAGAAGTCAAACTTTCCCAGCGTGTCTGTTCTAATTTTACTTACATCAAACTTACTTTCAGTTACATTTGATACAGATGTCGAAGTTGTATGTCTAGTTTCAGTTGTTACCTCAACAGTATGAGATATGGGAGTGTTTTCTTCCACTGAATCTGTTTTGGTTTCTGTTAAAACTTTTTGTTTTTCGGGTTGAAATATTTTAGTAACAGTTTTTAAAGAAACTTGTGTACTCTCAGGTTGTAATTGTTCGTCGCGTTCCTTACTTAAGAAATCTCTAACAATATTTCTATCCATTTGTAACCTAAAATACGACAAAATAATTTAATCTTGGATAAAATATCATACCAGGAATTATTAAATTTTTTACCTACCCTGTTTCTGATATATATGGTAACTTATGTACATATTCAGTATGGTCTTCAGGAAATCCTTCTACATCATCTAACGAGTCACCGTGACTTAATTTTGCTTGTTTCGATTGCTCACTGGGTTGGACTATAAGTAAGAAAGCAGAAATAATTTATTTTAACCTTTTAAAATAATACGTTTTAAACCAATTATTTTATTACACTTACTCAAAGGTATAATTTTAATATCAGTTTCACCCGTATTTACAGTTTTCGCTTTTCCTGTATCGACATGAGTTCCCTGTGTAGCTATATCATCCTCAGACTCTTCGAAAGTGTAATCTCTGGATTCTGTGAGACTATGTGCATCAGATGGTCGTTTTTCCTCTAAACGTAATTCACTTACAGAACCCGACCCCACTGAAGTTACAGATTGACGTTTTTCAGTATCTACTGGAATGATATGAACACGGCTTATTTTTGGGTAGTAAATAAGTTACTTATATAAATCAATATAATAAATAAAATAAATAAATACATTGTATTTCTCCTTTTATTTACCTGTTTTTTATATAGAATAGGGTGACAAACAAGCACACAGTCCACTTGATGGTAAGTGGTTGCTGTGGCCAATAGACATCTACATTTATCCTCAATGATCAAAGAATCAAAATACAGATGCATGTTCACCCGTGAGGACTAAGGTGGAATGCCCCTTTTCCAGTAAAATGTCACCGGTTCTCTACACTCACCATGTGAAACACAGCAGTGTCAAGCTGCCATTTTACGCTGGTATCTGTGAGAGCGTGGTCCTTCTCGGGTCGAGCCGAATCATTCATGCTACAACTATACCACTAATACAGCTGCGGCATGGCTCTACCACGTATATATACCAGATATAGCTGTTTTATGGTAATGTAAAATTCCATCATGTGTTTCTTTCTTTGATATCCACCAATATTTCTAATAGTAAGTGGTAACAATGGGAAGTGCCGGAAAGATCTCATGGCTACCGATAGATTGTGATATAACGATCTCGTTTACGGCAGATATAAATTAAATTACCTTGAACAGTAGCAAGGAACGGCTTTAAAAGATATACAAAGAAAAATTATCCTTAAAGCGAGAGAAGCCTATGTCTGGCAGAAGTCTTTCGAAAGCTTATTACAATGATAATAGTTTATAACAAAACAGTCAGCTTTTTGTTCTTATAATATTGTTTACTAATTTGCATAATATAATTTATTGTGTATATTTATTAAAAATAGTATAAATTTTAAACTATAATATGAATTAAAAAAAAATTATAATACAGTTTAGCTAACAATTTAATATAATATTACATTATCATTTCATAACCAATTTTAATAATAACGTTACCTTTTCCCCTACATTCTTCTTTTTGCGCAAGTAACTTAACGTCACCTTGTTCAGAATGCTTTGGTAATTCCTTTAATTCCCTATCAGATTCCAGTTCTAATAGCTTTTCTCCTTCCTTAGCAGCCTCTTCTTCTGATGATGTTTTTTTATCCGTTACAGCGTCTTCAGAAGTAATTCTGTCTGAAATACCTTCAGAAGATTTTTTATCTGAAATTTCAACTTCTCTACTACTTTCAGATGATATTTTATCAGACGTTTCATCTTTTTCAAAAGACTTGTCTATTTCTTCTGCTTCCGTAACAATCATTTGGAATTCGTGTTTTGGCTTAAGCTGATCAACGTCCGTTTGTAAATCGCTTAGTTTTGTTATACTAATAGACTCTGTTCTTGAATGACGTTTTGGAACCATCTTTTTGAATATTACGTCAGCTTCTTCAACTTTGTCAGAAACAGAATCCAGCCTATCCCTTTCAAGAGCCTTAGGATCTATTTTGATAGCCGTGAAGCCAACACTTTCTTCAAACTTTTCATCGCCAAATCCACTACCTGAATCCCCTGTTTCTTCGTACTCTGCTCTTTCATCAATGTCTGATGAGGATACCTTAGCTTTAATATCCGATTGATCAGATTTTAAAGATTCTGCTTCCGAATGACGTCTAGAATCGGTATTTTCTGAATCTTCCAAAGAGTCTGAATAAATACGTTTCGAGAAGAAACATTCTTGCACAGAATCATCTTCCGGTACAGTCTCTATAAACTGTCGTGCCTTTGCACTGATAACCGGTGATTCTTTAGGTATAGTCTAAAAAAGTAAATAAATTAAAAAGTTATTTGTAATTTATAACAATCGACATAATATGCTGTTATCAACAACTACAACGATATTTACCTTTTCTGCCTCTTTAGATTTTAAAGAATGAGTTTGCAGTTGTGTACAAAATTCTATCTCGGATTTCAAAAAATCTCTAGTGTGCTCCTTACTTTTAGTAGTAGCAACATCAGAAACAGTAACGAAAAGAACCTTATCTTCTAATTTATGTGAAATTGTGCCTGATGGTTCTTTATCTGAAATAGCTCGGTGAGCTGGACTTGTTCCGATTTGATCTTCTAATTCCGAGAATTGAGATGCTTCGTCTAATGAATCACTTCTATGTTTAGAATATACCTGGTATTGAAATAAACTAATGACCAATTATAAGGCAATGTTATTTATCTTAATGACAATTTCATGTTAAATGATAATAATTATGATGGCAGTGATGATTATTATTTTTATATTTAACTGAGCAAGACACATTATAGAGCCACAAGGGTACTTGCATACTCAATAGCATCCATTTGCTCCTAAGCTGCAGGCTGACCTGCAGAATGGGCTCATATTAAGCGGGAGCCTGGGGCCAGAAAAAACGAGCATTCTCCTACAGATCGCCTGTATTCTATATGATGAGACTATGACGCATTCATACTTGGAGAAAATTAAATAAGATCGTAAAGTATCAATTGGATGGTTTTCATCTTTCTCATAGTTGGGCTTTATGACAAAAAAATTTCAATTTAAGAAAGTATTTCGTTAGTCTATATCCATTTCGCATGAATAGCTAATAATTTATAACAAAATGCATGTAATTATACTGTGTTAGTATAATGAAAAGCTTCTCAGCTTATAATAATGCTATAAAGTATAAAAAACACTTGTATCTAATAAATCAAGATTTAAAATAACATAGATTTTATATTATATACGGCTAGCCTATCGCCTGATCACTGGCTGATTAAACAATCAAGCTAAATCATACACATTGTCTAGTTATTACAAAATAAAATAGAATATTCAATACCTTAGACTCAGTCTGTGAAATAAAACTCACATCTTTTTCAGTACTTTGTTGTAAATCGGCTAATGAATCTGCCTTATCCAGAGCAGATTGTAAGGGAGAGTCTTGAGAAATCTTATGCCCAATTAAGTCTTGAATGTCTGATCCTTGAGAATCTGTCTTAGTATGCTTGCTTGGTTCAGATTTAGTGCTTGATAGTGACTGTTGAGTTTCTACCTAAAGATGAAAAATTGTGTTACTTAAAAAGCTAAAAATGAAATAAAGCTACTTATGTAAAGTTTACCTTTTGTTTATTTTGTTCTTCAAACGAAATATCCTTCTGTTCTACAGTTTTTGATACTTCCTCTTCACTGTCCTTATCATGCGAATCTTGTGTTAACTCTTTCTCTCTTTTTATTTCTGTTATTATCTCAGCTTCACCACCCTTTTTGTCGTCATCTTCCGGTTTTTTATTTTGGTCTTGTTTATCTTGATCTTGATCCTCAGGCTTAATTTTACGTTCATTATCAACGTCAGCTCTGCCATCAAACAAACGCTTTTCAACATTAGTTTTTAATCTGAGTTTGTCCTTTTCAACTTTAACAGTTGTTTGAGATTCAGTTTCAGTTTCGGAGTCTGTTGATTTTTTCAAAAACTCGCTGTCTTCTTCAGATGAAACTTGCACAAGTGTAGAGTCCGTCCTTATGGCTTTAGGGAAAGATTTTGTTTTTTCTTCATGTTTTATTTTAGAATCAAAATGTTGAATGGTTTCTTTAACGGATTTTACAGTCTTAGTATGTTTTTCGGTTTCGAAAGTCATTCTTCCTGAAATTTTTCCATGAGTATCGCTCGATATCTGCTTTGATTGCTCTCTTACAAATTCTTGTGTATATTCTACGCTTTGATCTTGTTCCAAAGTATGTTTTTTTAGAGCTTCCTTAGTCAATTTTACTGTTTTTGTAGTATCAATTAAAGGTTCTTTCAAAATTTTGGACTCAAATGAGCATATTTTATCTTTTAAAGTTGCTTCAGCAATGTCTTTTTCAGAGTCTATTACTAATTCTGGTGATTTGTCACCATCGTCTAATTTCTCTTCAACCCTTGCACTATTCATTTCTTTCTGAGATATTATTTCCTTTGTCAATGAATCAACTCTACTCTCTGATGACTGTTTCGTTTCCGCAATCTCGGCAGGAAGAGATTTTCTTGGTGTAATGGTAATATTAGAGAAATCACCAGATGGAAATCTCATGGACTCATTTCTTATATGTCTTTGTAAATGTTTAGGTGTTGGTTTACCTGGGGATGATGGATCAAATTTCCTAAATTGTTCTACAGGTCTTTCAACTTTTATTTCTTCTACTTTTGTTTCTGCCTCTTCTTTAGGCTCTTCAACTTCTTTTTGCTCTTTTACTGACTCTGAAGACGTTTTAGAACATGTTCTTTCTAATTTTGGTTCTTTTTCTTTAACCTGCATTAAATTAAGTATATTATAAGATAATTGCTCAGATTAACAAAAGAAGATAGACAGAGCGTTGCGCACATTGCAAGTGATGGCAAAATCATGCTCTACTTTTTGATGCACCCCTGCAAACAACTTTCTTCTTTTTTTATCAGCCCATAAAAGTTTACTGCTAGATGCACGCATATGCACCTAAAACTAAATTGTTAGTTGCAACTGTTTTTTGATGCAACATATGTGTACATGAGTAAGTTGAGCATGGTTAACTTACTTTTTGCATTACTTCAAATGTGCACAGTGCTCAGTCTTTTCTTTATTGGTATGAACATGTAATAGTTTCAAATGTATGTATTAATAATAATAGAAAAGGGATAAACCTGTTGTTCAATGTCGTGAAACTTTTTTATATCAGGTTTTATTTGAGTTTTGATTTCAATTATTTCTTCGCGAATTTCTTTCTTTTGTTTAGATGCTGGTATTTTACTTGAACTTAATTTCTTAGTTATTTGTTCTTTTCTCTCTGCCACACTTCGTTTTACGCCTGAAATTGCAACAATTAAAAAAATTAAATCATAAATACAGACCTCGCGGTATAATAACAAAAACTCTAGCTGCCTTTCCTTTTCTTCTTTTCCTCGCTGAATAGCCATACCTAAGATAAAATAGAAAGAGCCCTCTTGATAACAGCGGCAACGACCGAGTTCGAGTTTAACATTAAAAATAATATAATAATATGATTTTAAGCATCCATTATCACTCATTTAATTTATTGGCGATTGCTTTCAAATTAAACGGATTACCTATAATCACTATTTTTAGGAGGCCGCTCTTTGAATCTTCATTTATTTTGTTAAAAATTATATAAGTCTACTTTTACTAAACTACTTCGATTAAAATGTGGAGATTCTCTTTTACGCTATAACCCAAAAGTCATACATAATTTTACTGTATTGTTAAAATATTTTATTTGCCTTCATCTTCTTCACTGTCCTCGCTAGGGGTGGGTGTCCTTTCAACTTCGCTTTTGTCCACAATTGATTTTTCTTCGGGCGAGTATTTGGCTTCGTCCTGATCTACTTCAGATTCGTTTCGCATACGTTCAAATATTTGATTATCATCGAATATTTTTTCCTTTAATTTATTGTCTTCTTCAGCTAAAAATAAATTAAGAACAGGCTGTGTTCACTGGGTTTATAATTATAAGAATCGAATAATGAATTTGTAGAAATAACGTGGTCAATATGATGGTCAGAAAAAACAACCAATATAATTTTTTATACTGGTTACCTTTGTATGCTTCAATTTCTTCGGAGGCTTGTCTTTCTTGATAGATATTACGTAGAATACGCCTTTCGTTAGTCACTTCGGACTGTGAAGCTATGATATCGTCCCTGCCGATACGACATAAAGCTAATTCTAATGAGTTATCTGTAAATAATAAAAGAACAATATAATATAATGACTCATATAATTATTTTATTATATAAAAATTCTTGGTTTTAGATTGAAAAGAAAAGGATTGAATAAAAGGATAAAAATATAAGTTAGTAAATCTAAAAGGTCTAAAAGGCCGATGTATAGAACTAATGTGACTATCGAGTTTCTATTTCTGCCGCCAAATAGTAGTGTTTGCACTACTGTGTTCCGGTATGAAGGGTATGATTAGTATAATACACGCTGTAAGGCATTTCATCTTAGTCCTCAGAGGTGACAATGCTTCTGTAGATTTATTTATTTAAAGTAATAATAGCAGTTGTGCGCATATTATTTTATTAAAACTAATAATAGCAGGTAGACTGTAAGTTCTTTTGTCACTTTAGTTCTATAAATTGATGAGCATTCAAAATCAGGGCAAATGGAAGTAGGTAGCAGAGTATGATAATGCACCTAGAGCCTTGGTCCCTGACTGCGTCTTCCACAGTTTTAGCATAAGCTGAGCTTGCTCAGCCGTCGTTATGCGCTTGGCTTGAATTTGGTTAACAGTAGCGACGCTCACGCCAAGCTCATAAGCTAGGGCCACCCAGTCCTTGCCCAGAAGATTGCAGATGTCTTCCAACCTTGAAATTAAAAATACAGAACGCTGAAAACTTTGATCACATTATCTAAAAAAAGTTGCTTTATATTAAAACATTGTTATTTGAATGCTTTAAATATTTTAAAAGAAATATATTATATTTTTATACTATAGTATATTAGTGAGATTAAAATGGTCATACGGTTAATATGGTCACTTTCTTATAACTCAAAAACAACAGCCTCGATTGCATAGATGGCTCTGTGATACGATAGCTCTTCATAAGTCAATCAAATAATAAAGGGTCAAAAGGGCGCTGTTTTATCGACGCCATTTTGACAGTTGACATTATAGTAAATACTTTAGTCGATTTTAGTATTGAGTAGTGTAGTTAGTTTTTATAAGTTGAATTTTCAAAATATTTCTAATTATTACCAAAGATTGTTTACTATTTTTTACTAATTATATTAGTTATAGTATACGACTTTGTGTTTTTGTCTCTGTCTTCCTCCTAGTTTTAGTTATATAGGGCAACAAAGCTTAAAGTGACCATATTACCCTCAGGACCCTTCTTATAAGCCAGTGCTTGACTACTTTTCAAAATGTATACTTAATAGTAAAATAATTTTTAAGTTTATCTATTAACTTCATACCTTGGGTCACTAAGTCTCTGTCTCCACATTAGTTCCTGTTCCTCAGTACGGCGAGGTACAGCATCAGCTTGTATTGGGGATGTTCTTTCAGCTGGTATGTCATCTGGTACCATGATATTTAAGACTGCAATCTAAAACAATAAGGATGTAAGTATATGTATGATGGGAAATTAAGAATGTTACTTAAATTTATAAATAAAGTTAAAACTCATATACATCCCAAGGTATATCTTCGTAAATCAAAAAAAATTCATAAAGCGTAACTGAGTGACAAACGTCCAAAAATACAAATTATATATTTATAAAACCTATTACTAACAAGTATTATCGATTCTTACCGGCGCTGGTGAAGGTTCTCCTTTAGGAACCTTCGGGTCTCTCATGAATTGGCAACGGCTAATCGGTTCCAAATCTTGAGTCTTTATCATCACGGGAAAGGCGACTCGGTTCTCGCGGAAGGCTCGGAAGGGGATCGATAGTTGCTCTCCTGATTTGGCAACCGGTACCAAATTGCCTCCAAACTCGAGGTACACCGGCTTTCCCTCGTGAACCTATAGTTATAATTTGTAATAGGTAAATAAGGAAGTTGTTGGTGCTGACGTGGGGAGGTGACCGCCTTGAATTCCAACGTGGATGTCGGCAGACTTCTAGACATTTACCATATGTCTGGAAAACCTTTTGGCCGTCTATGAATGGTTGACACCCGTGAGGACTAAGGTGGAATGCCTCGTTTCCAGTAAAAAGGGTCTCCGGTTCTCTACACTCACCATACGAAAAACAGCAGCATTACGCTGCTATTTTACGCTTGTATTCTGTGAGAGTGTGGTCCTACCCCGGTCAAGCCGATCCATACGTGCTGCAGCCATAAATAGCTGCCACGTTGGTTAATCTGTAACAGGGTTCGATATATTACTCTGCAGGTTATATGATCAAAAGACATCGTTGTGGTAAAAATAAACTAGAAAGAAATAAATAATTTTATACTTAAGCCAGTAACATAACAACGTAATAACTGCTTGTGTATATGTAATGAAGGGCTTACCTCTACGTCCCGACTTTTAGCAACCTGTATGAAGCGTTCAATTCGCTCCAGCGCTTTGTCCTCTTTGTCGTCGGTCACGCAGAACATACGCAGCTGTGCTTGGCTTTCGTCCGTTCGTTTTGCGTACACAACGAAGCGGGCCATAAATGGCACGTGGATTGCTTCCCTATAATTGATTTCAACTGTTAACATCATCACTGAAATCAGGTCTTAGTTGGCAATTCAATAGATCTAAATTGAGAAAACTTATGTTCTTGATATTATGCAAATTAATTTTCTTAACTTTGTCTATTATCATTGTTTTAAACAAATACAGATAACAAAGCTATGTAAAAACCCCTTTCTTTTGACAGACTATTAAAAAAACTCCTCAAAAAAGATGTGTGTAATTCATCTATATATGAATATTTCTTTACATACCTATATAATTCAGTAGCCATTTTGGTAGCATCTTCTATATGTCGACAGTCTATCAACCAATATCGTGCTGAGACTGTTGTAGTGAAAGATACGCAGTCGTTGACGAAAGTCAATGGCGTGTTCTCTGTCACATCTTCCCAGTGCGCCCGGTTCGTTCCACCTGACATATTTTATTTGACGTTATAGAATAACAGGTCCAAACGTTTTATAATTTATGAATAAATAAAAGCTACGTAAGGTATATGCTTCTACTAGAATTGGCAATTTATTAAGAAAAGCTTCAATAGCAGTATTTGCAGTCTTCTGCTGTTCCAACTGCCACAAAATTCTGTTTCCTATATATGCATGCTACAAGCAGTCTTGATAAAATTAATTTAAATAAATCTACATCATTACATTAATTTAATAATGCATTATTTTTAGTATATCAATTCACATACAAATAGATATAGTGTGTCAGGTTTATAAACAGTTTAATGTCAGTTTCGTACAATATAAGTTAAAATATTTAAAAAAAAATGTGTACATATTACTAATACAATAAGAAAGGGGTAACGAAACGAGAGTTAAGGACAAATGAAACAAAATGTTTCCAAAACGGCCTATAGCAAACACACAGCAAGCAAAAACAAAATAACACATCACAAAAGAAACGAGAACGGAAACTATACTTATACATTTGTCATTGAAAATAAAAGTGATATTAGACGTGGCACATTGTGTTATTATTACCTGTTTTCTAAAATTTAATTCTGTTTTTATATTCTTTTAAATAAACAAAACAATGATTATATTATCTCATAAACGAATTCTCAAAATTACGTGTTTGGTTTTCCAAAAAACAGATCTCTCGAAGGACATACACTGAAAAAATATAACTCAATGCAACTGACCTAATTGGTGATGTAAATAATATAAAATAAAAATAAATAAAGATGATGTGAAGGAAACAAAACTGATAGGCCGTTTTGGAAATAAACTTTGATTAGTACAAGCAAATTAACAGAACTTAAGAGACTTTGACGCAGAAATATGAAGTGATAATGAAACCAATGAGGACACCGCAACGAATTACCTAAACTAAGGTTAGAAGATAAAATTGTGTTTCGTGATAAAGTTTTAATTATGTGCCATTATATTGCCGATTTATCTAAAAGATCATTGTAAATATGCATATCTTTCTAATCCAATAATAACCAGTGATCATCACAGTGCATATTTGATGTATCAAGAATTTTCACCTACATAATTATGATACAGAGTGATAGTGAGTTGAGAAAGCATTAATAATTCAGCCCGTGCATAGAGAAGTATATGTATGAGAAGCGAGAAGAAATGGAAAAAAGCATTAAAAAATAAATAAATAAAAACCATGACAATTGAATAAGAACAGAAAGAATCTTGGAGGAACATCTAAAAGAAATGACGTATGAAAATAAATATTAAAATATCGAAATAAAAAGGTAATGTGAAACTAAAACCGAGATTAACCCTGTCTGTAAGTTACTTGTAAATTATTATTTTTTTACCTTCGAGAGATCGTTTGCGAAAAACCCCTGTTGGTGTGCGTCCATTACGTGGTCCGCGTTTAATTTAGTTCCATAAACGGTGAGCGTGCAACACACACAAACACACGAGAACAAAGACAATGTAGACACGCACATAACGCACACACAGGGACATAGCCCTTTAGCTGTTAGTAGTGTATTTGCCATAAGCGCATCATATTTTTTGTGTGTTTATTAAAATTTGTTCATTTTCGTTTTGTAAATCACTTAATTATATGATGAATATCTACGCTAGTTATTTTCTGTTTATCATGCTCATCCCTTTGTCTATAGGAACTGGATAAAGTTCTCTAAAATCGATAATGTATCCTTAACTACTCTATGATTTACAAAGGAGGAAAATTTTTCTATGTAATAGGATAAATTACAATAAAGATGTTTTCAATCTATCAATACTCTATTATAGCTTAAAATGTGACTATCCTCTACCGATGACGTCAGTTTAAAATGTAACTAGGTATTCAATATACGAGTAGACTGTACGTTAATTGAGCTTCTTCTACACTATCGTGTTGTAATGGAATATAGGTTATACTTACTTTTAAGAAAATACTAGCTATGCTAAGAACATTACTAATAAAACCATTAAACACTCCAGGTAAGCTTAAAATGCTTATGTTAGGAGTGAATCACAACAGCAGTCGAATAACGGATTTGAACCCACGACTTGTAAATTCGCGGCCCACACCCTACCATTAGGCTACTGTCGTTTTAGGTTACATGGTAGTTTTACATTAAAGTATAGTGCTCAAAAGCCTGTTTGTACCTACTTTATAGGCTCACTTACCTTATAGCCAAGCTAATATGATAGCGAATATAAGCCATAATCCATTGCAACACTTTTAATACCATTTAGATATCGGAAACGAATGTATCAAATAAAAAAAATCTACAACCAAATGGTTTGAAATATATGATTTTTTATTCGTCTCCAATAACTATAATGATTGGCTACTTACGTAGAAGCGAAACATCACATGTTTACCTGATATAGAGCACAGCAAACGAAGAGTTGGCGCTGATGAGGTGCTGTACTGGTTGGTCATTCCCTGCGTGTGAGGACGGGGGGCTGGCATACTTAAAGTAATTGCCTTGTGGAACTTTCGCCTCCTGGGCTCTACTGTTACCACAGGGGACACTGCCACTCCACGCCCAAGGAGCTTCGCGGTCAGTTCCGAATCTATGATTTGCGCCTGTTAAATAAATGGAGTTATACCTAAATAAAAAATAATCTTTTGGTTAAACTAATCAATGTAGTTTTATTGTATTTCTACACTTATGCGTCTATACATAATAAAGGTATTGGGCGTCAACAATGTCTTAAAATATTTATTTACTTCATGATCATTTTAAAATATTTTATTTATTTATTTTTATATGGATCATACTATATTTTGGTAAATACAAAAATATATCAAATATAATATTAACTAAACCAAACGTATAATTTAATAGGGATTGCATTATAGATTTGAAGGAAACATAATAAATAATTGTTTCAAGACCAAACGTGGTTGCAGATTTGTTCGTGTTGGTGTATGGCGGAAATGTTGTGCAATTAATAAAAACAAACTTACCTTTTCACGATTTTTAACAGAATTTTCATTCCTGTATATCTTTTTTTTTAATAAATTCAAACTGTGATGAGCATGGCTCATTTGGTTGGGAAGATATGGGTAGTGCAAAGCAAATATGAAAATATGAAATCACAGGAAAAGCACTTAAAAGGAACATTAAAAATTTTCATACATCTTAAACTCAAACTTACATCATTTTTCTCACACATGCGCTTCAAACCAAAACTTAAAAAGCTCGAAATATTAAAAAATGCAGCATAAATAAAAACAGTTTTTACAGCATGCAACTCTCACGTTTGGTCTTTAGGAATAAAGTTCATAATGGCATAACCAACACTCATTATTAAAACAATAAAAAGCGCAAATTGTAATTACCCAATAAATTTAGCAATCACCTTAAAAAATACATGTCATACTTAACGATACGTCACTCCAAATTGCGTATATAAGACATATCTTGATACTTATATCTATAATATATATACAAATGTAAGGAATATTTTTGATTAACAAGCTTAAATCGTAAATTTTATTCCATACATGCTGGATTTTAACCTAAAGACCAACTAGAGAAACTATTTCAAAACAAACTCTTCGCGTCCAAACGCTGTGTGAGAAATTCTCAATGGTGATTTCATACATTTCAAATTCACTTTGAGAAAAAACAAATTTACGTTTTAAATTATTTTAATTAACTTTTACAGCAATGCTAATGAATACCTTTAAGATAATTCTAAATTTATTGGGTACGACATTATCCCTATAGGAGTAACGCATATTTGGAACATAATTAAACTTACAGCTATAATAAACCATATGTAAAAAATCTGTATTTATTCTGTAATGTAAAAAATCTAATCTATCTGTAAACGTTATACGAATACTAATACCTTACGTTACGGATATGTTAATTTTATATTAACTTTTATATCAATTTTAATTTAAACTTTGTTACTGTTAATAATATTTTGCTTGAGACGATTGATTAAGTTTTCGACAAATAATAAAAACGTTAGTGAGAGTAGACACGCAATACTTGCAGACTAACAATGTAATATAATAACTATTATTCAATCATAGTTTCCTTGAAAATTCTTTGTGGCAATCACTTTGACAGTTAATAAAATAGAAACAAAAATGTAAGCCCCCAACCATTTCTCGTTCTAATATAGTATACTTGTTATCATTAGTATTTACTCCTTTTGTAAATGTTTTTCGTGATATTATACATACTAATAATATATAATACTGATATTATATATCTAACCGAGGTAATAGATCATGTATTATCGTTTTAATCTTTTGTTTTTGATGTGGTATTCTACACCAAAAAGTGATATACCCAAAATAAGTACCTATAATAATTTATCTGTCACTTCCATTACTAATATCATATTGGCAGAATTATTTTTATGGCAGCTCTTCACGTTGGCCAACATTGTGGCGAATGTGTTGGCAAAGATATTAGGCAAGAGTTTGTGATGGCGTCCACACGTTAGAAGGTCGTTCAGTTTGCTTCGATTCAGGCCAATGTGCGGACGAATTTATTAAAATGGATATTGAGGCACTAATGGCTGTTGCAGTTTATTTATTAATAGCATACCGCTACTACGTGAATGTATAAGAAAAGGGTGATCAAAAAGAAATGAAAAAAAAAAAGAAATTTTATTTGTTGTTTTCCACAAACAATTTTCGGCTTGGTAGAAATCTATAAAGCGAAAAGTTTTCTCATTTGTCATTGTATTGCCATTTTGTAGATACTAGTTACGATGCGTGAATATAAAATTTATATCAGGTGCGTGCGATCACTCTGGGAGCTCTCATAGCAAACTAAACATGCGAGAAACGAGTGGAAGCGGCGGCCAATACCCTGCCACAACCCTTTGATCTTTTGTAAAAAAACCGACAGCACACGGATCTCGCGCCAACTTGTAGGCCATCATTCCAATACATATCAAGTGAAGCGCTCTACACGATGACCACCGGTATTCGCCACAACATTCGCCACAATGTTGGCCAACGTAAAGAGCCGCATTTAGAGTAGCCAAATCAGAAGAATGTAAGGATCGTGACACTTGGCGATCTGTTCTCTCTGGCTACCCCGTCAGGGATTGTGCGTGAAGATAAGTAAGTAAGTAAGTAAATCAGAAGAAGAAGAAATAAATTAAGATTTAAATGATACTTCTGAAGAATTACTTTGGATATTTTCACATAGTACTTTGAAATAATCACGGACATATATTTTTATGTCCATGGATAAAAATTACAGTACTGAAAATTATTTTACAAAGTGCTTCTAATATAGTATTTTAAAACTTTGTAAAAATTATGGACTCTGTTCGGCAGCAAAAATAAAATTTAGTGCAGATGATGTACGTTTCAACATTTGCAGTTATAATATAGATTATTAGGTTGAAGAAGTTTTGGCAATCAGCAATCAACTTTTGATTTCTGTCAAATTGGTTCTTTTTGTGTTAGAAACACTTAAAATTTGAATTCGACACATGGCGCTAAAATCTTCTCTTATGGGACTTCCCCTATCTTGACTATGAATTCCAGTGTTAATATAAGTAACTGCAATGTGCACTAGGTCTTGTGCTACTCACACTTCCACGTTTTTCTTTTATATATTTATGTCTATTATTACAAGGTTAATAATTTCATTTAACGGTTTTCACGATTCCAATCAATTATCCTTTAAGGCAAATTTTTGTATATTTACATAGATATTTTTGCCAAGAAATAGATTAGATCTTTTAACATAAATATATGTTATCCACAGAATATCAAACACATTTTCTAATTTAAATATTTATAAAACACACGCATAAAGTTTATATTTGATAAGTTACATATACAACTTCACTAGCAAACTTGGTAACTATAAGTTATGAAGGTAGCTTTAGCTATATATAATATATTACTATAAGTATTAGATATTAATACGTGTTATTAATATTATCATCATATTATTGCTTGGCATACCAGACAACCTTGATTTATAATTTGAAACTAGCAATCCACGAGATAAGTATATTCCATTTCTTTAGGATTTTAAAAGATCACAATATGAACAATTCAATTGCAATTTTCCTTCTAAAAGATTTGATCTTTAAGTAGTCAGATCTTTCGGTCTTCCTACGATCGTAAGATCTTTAGATACATTTTTGACATTAAGCTAGTATATGGATCACCAGATTTATTCTTATGTTATATGCTTTTAAAGCAGTGACCGGTCTTTTGCTTTGGTCTTAATAGCTCTAATACCAAAGTATTGATACAATATTTTGATTTTTATTGATTAATATACGAGTATGTATGTAAGTAATAATTTATAACACTAATAAATATTGATAACTTATTATTGTGATAGGTTTATACATTTCAATAGGGCGATAACTAGGGATTATTTTATATGAGCATCTGTATTTGGTTTTTTGAAAATATCTTTTTCTTATTTACGAAATTCACCAAACTTTAGTAGCAATAAATCAAAAAGTTATATTTTACATTAGAGATAATACGTTTTTAAAATGATATTCGTTCTCGTTGGCAGTTAATTTAATTATTTGACAAAAATTTGCTTAAATATTGTGTAAAGGCATTTAAAATCTAATAAAAAATACTCTATGTTAATTTATGTTAGACCCTCTTTGTAATTATTAAAATTCCATTGCTGAGTACAAACGAAATCGCATATTTGATAAATACTAAAGTCAAATGCAGTTCACAATTAATACGTTTAACAGAGTTTCATTTCGGGTATGAATATTACGATACGGCAAAAGTTCTCGAAATAATGTGTTATTTCTCATACATAATTGCAAGTTTCAATATTAATTTCCCTTCAACGTCGACAACTGGTAAAACAGCAGCAAAATTGTGTTATTTAATATTCAAAGTTCTATTACTGAAGTGCGTGTCTTACTACTTAATATTAGTGTTTTCATAGAAGAGCATACAATCCACCTGTTGGTAAGTGGATCGATGTTTCACAGACATATTCTCTTTTCTCTATTAAGAATCAATTTGGAAATTAACGTTAGCCCCAGAGGACTAAGATTGAATGCCTCGTTACAAAGTAAAGAGTTCTTTTTATTCACCATACGAAAGATAACATCATGCTGCTATTTTACACTGGTAATCTGTGAGAGGGTGGTCCCCAGTCAAGCCGCACCATTCGATCGAGATCTACTCTATCATGTATAAATATTTTTGTTAATTGAATTTTAAAACGAAAAAAAATCTTTGAAACTATTTATCCTTTGAGTTTTAAATCACTTGAAATATATAGATCAAGTAGATAAGTAAAACACCTTACAATATAAGTAATTAATTTAAGGGTTCCCGAAACGTTCAATAGCGACTATATCTACTTCGATCTATCAAATTTCGACACTATGCCATTTGATTACTGCGGTATTGACGGCAAATGATAGCAAATGGCAATCGTTTATTGCAACAAATGCCACGTATGCAATCTGCAATTTATCATCAGAATCCACTTAATATATTGATCAATTTCACAACTAACAAGGAGAAACAATGGTAGGTAGTAAGGAAAACAAACTGACGGAACGTGTTCCAAGGCTTTATGATTCATGAACACTGTGAAATGAAATTAACGTTGTCCACAGTTTGAAACCATAATATTTATAAATGTCGCACGCGACTTCGCATAGCCAGCACATCATAGTTCAGGAATCGATTGAGGCGAGCACAAACGATACACCTTCAGTTGGAGACATCCTTAAACATACATCATTTAAAGCCTCAAATCACTTGCACATTGACAATTGCAATTGACCGTTTCGGAGACCATTAAAGGTTCATCTATACCGTATATAACACTATCACATGAATGCACACTAGTAATCTAAATGCAACTTAAAGTGAAATGGGTATAAATTCAATTTGGCATCATCTTTTGTACTATTGTTAAATTACATAATGTCTTATTGCTAATTAGAACACATTGTCGTGATACGCATGTTCATAAAAATTTATGACCTATTTCTAATTTTAGTTCAGTGTGGTTTGTTTCTACGTAATAACGGAACTAATGAGAGTCTATACTTATTTTTAAATCATTATAATGATAAATTTTTTTAAATAAGTATTTTGTTGACTATGCAAAGCATATAATTGTATGTAACTATTAAGAGCTACTAAGTAGTATTAATAATACGAAAATGACGCCGTCGATGACAGCGTAAGATCTAATATGACTGGACCTTTCTTCAACGAAAGAGACCCATGCCTAGTAATGTACTTTTATTGACTGGCGTAGAAGCCAAATATGAAAGAGATCCAATTTGATATCTTAAGTGAAAAATTAATTTTAAAAATGGAATGTAAGTAAATATGAAAATAAGAAAGGAGGTCTACAATCCAAACAATCGACAAATTTATTGAAATGAAAATTTCTTTAGGCACGTTGGGCACTTTTGGGATAGGGTTTGTGAAGCTAAGAAGTTTTTACTTCTGACGTGCAGTCTTACGACTGACAGTTTCTTTTTAAGTTTTCAAAATAACGCATATTATAATGTACATCATATTTGAAATTCATGTTTATATTTGAAATACGTGTTTTGTGTAATAGATTCAGGCGTAAAGTGGGAACAAATCTAGCCCAAATAGACATTTATTTAAAAACACAAAGTTTTAATTTTCAAGTTCTGATGTATCACTGAAACTGTTTCAAAATCTTTCTGTAATTTTAGAGTGATAAGTTTGCGATTGCGTTATACCTTATAGCACTATAATATAATTAGTGTAGTTAAGACACTTGGTGTATGCATATTTTTTCTTGAAATTTTGGATAAAATTTACCAAAAAATCTCATATCCATTTGTAATGGTGGTTTAATGTAATATGTAATCTACATACACGTCGTATAACCAGTAAAGCTATCCGTAAATACACTTAATTTAAAAAAGTATCTATTTTAAAAACAAAAATTTATAGTCGACTATCGAATACGTCGGTTAAACTGTATTTATTATTAAGGTGAAAACAGGTATTGCGAAAAATGCGCCGCAAATACAGTTTTATCTAGTCGTCAGAAAATTTTACCAATATATAAGTGTGAATTATATTTATATTATCACTTTGAATAAATAAAATCATGGTAAATAAATTAACAATATAATGTATAGAAAAAAAAAATTGTTTCAGAAAAATATAACCATTTTACGCCATATTTAATGTTGTTTCAGATATGACACAACTCGATGGCATAAATTTAACGTCGATTAGCAAAATATTATTTTGAAAGACTGTTTTCAAATATGCTCGCCCTGTAAAGCTTTTCTTAAAGCAATTATAGACTAAGTAAAGAGTAAGAAGTAGTGGTTTAAATTAGAAAAAATATATTCAAAAGGAGAAAACGGGGTTCTCTAATCAAAACATTTAGATTTAAATTTTAAAACTTACATTTGTTATAGTTATTCTATTTCACGATGAAGGTTTGACTTTGGTTGTGTTAGTCGTGCACATACACATTGTGTTAGTGTGCCTAGGCTTCAGGCACAGTGGTGACACTCACTGTACGTGAGAGTTCAAGCGCCGGTGACATTGAGCCAGAGCGTGGCTAGCTAGCTAGGGTTGATACCGAACCGAAATGGAATATTATTGACTTGTGCCAAAGTATAGTAGGTATATGTTATATAATGTAAACTTATTTATTTAGGTAGTGAAAGATACGATCAATTTTGAATCAACTTTTATTAAATATCTCTACAGATGGGGAATATTAAAATTTCCGACAAAACAAAATATGCACGATAGTTAATGGTAATCATAAATAATAATTAACTAATACTTAGTATTTAAGTACGCAATAATCAGTATTACCTACTACCCTTTAAAAACTACTTACTCTTATATATTTTTGGCTTTTTCGATGAAGTTAATAATTTTTATTATTATTTCTAACATTTGCAAAATTTGTAGGCGTATGTATAATTATTTTAGAAAATAAAACTTTATTGAACGCCAAAAAATAACATAAATATAAACAAAAAATGAGAAAAAGAAAAGTGGTACAATAGGCGGTCTTATCGCTAAGAGCGATCTTTTCCAGACAACCTTTGGATGGACAGGATTGCAAGAAACAATAAAAACGTGTGTGCTTTGGCGACAAAAATAATAATATTTTTATTAAAGCCATAAAATAGAAATATAGAAAAAATAAAATATAGAAAAGATAAATACATACATACATATACATATAAATATATATTTTTATAAATATAAAAGTACAAAAAGGCCGTGTAGTGGCGGTTAAGAATATCCACTACCCCATATCTCCCCGTGGGTGTGGTAAAAGGCGACAGAGGGAACCTGGGCAGCAGCATCTTTCTGATAACAGCAAAACAACAATAAAAAACTGCGGTTGTCAACCCGCTCGCCAAGCGTGGCAACTATGGCAAATACCCCCCTATGATGAGAGTAACAAAGAGACGGCCCCCAGTCCCCGGCGGCCCCACTATTCCTGGCTAAGGTGGCGATCATGGTAACGGCGCGGCAGGGGGTGCTAAGAATCTCCGGTGGAGGTTCAGTTGCCACCTAAGAAGACTCGACCTGGTAACATACAACGCTCACACCCTAAGGACCGACGAGAAGATCGTGGAGCTGGAAGAAGAGATAGACAAGTTACGCTGGAATATTATAGGATTATCCGAAGTTCGAAGAGAGGGGGAGGACACGGTAATCCTTGAATTCGGCAACTTGCTCTATCACCGGGAGGGTGACCATCTGTCCCAAGGAGGTGTCGGATTTATCGTCCACAAGTCTCTCGTTAACAACGTTGTAAAGATTGGGAGTGAGTCGACGAGGGTTGCGTACCTTATACTCAGAATCACCAAATGGTATTCGCTGAAGGTCATAAAGGTTTAGGCACCAACCTCGGCACACCCCGATGAGGAGGTGGAGGAAATGTATGAGGATATCTCTAGAGCCATTCCTCCAAAACTCACTATTCGGTGTTAATGGGAGACTTCAATGCAAAACTAGGCACAAGAGAGAACGGTGAGCTGAAAGATCAGCTCACCGTTATCTGTTCCATTTGGAATAGGGCAACGGAACCCAAGGGGCCTGCAGCTGGCCGAATTCATGGAGAAAGAGGGACTCTTTATGATGAACTCTTTCTTCCAGAAGCGGCCCCACAGGAAGTGGACCTGATCGAGCCCCGACGGTTCGACAAAAAATGAAATTGACTTCATTATGACGACCAGACGACAACTGTTCAGTGATGTCTCCGTGATCGCGAGGGTGAAAACTGGTAGTGATCACCGAATGGTTAGAGGTACAAACTGACACAAAACGTTAAGTTGGAGAGGTCTCATCTAATGAAGTCAACGTTCCGTCCCCCTCGTGCCCCTCTATTCCAAAGTCCCCAAACCTTTCAACTCGAGCTACAAAACCGTTTTCAGTGTCTAGAAGACTGTAATGAAGTGGACGATATGAATGACAAGCTCGTGGAAACTGTCCATGCGGTCGGAGCTAAGTTCTGCAAGACCCGTCGCAGAAGAACACAAACACTCTCCGATCACACTCCTAACCTCATGGCTGTTAGACGGGAGATGAAGCTACAATCTTCAATAGATTTGACATCATACAGGCAATTGTACAGACAGATCTCCAAATGCATGCGGCGGGAATTACGCAATATCAAAGCTTGTATTGAA
Organism: Parnassius mnemosyne; assembly: GCA_963668995.1. NCBI lineage: Eukaryota > Metazoa > Arthropoda > Insecta > Lepidoptera > Papilionidae > Parnassius > Parnassius mnemosyne. Next base: position 13,951,684 of record CAVLGL010000092.1, on the reverse strand, counting down.
GAAGCGATCGAGCGAAACCAAGGCTCCAAAATCTTTGCCAGAGATCTGTCTGCCAGAAGGAGCCAACTGTCGAAGCTGAAGACCGAGTGTGGCAGCATCGTTTCCGGGACACCTGAGATTTTGAGTGAGATTGAGAGGTTCTATGGGCAGCTGTACACGTCATCATTGGAGCCACACGCAAGTGTGAGTAACGATCCAAGAGCGAGTCTTATCCGACACTATTCCGAAGATATCCCGGACGTCAGTCTGAGTGAGATTAGAATGGCTCTCCAGCACCTTCAAAACGGAAAGTCCCCGGGCGAGGATAAAATCACAGCGGAGCTTTTAAAACGGGTGGAAAACCGGTACTTGAAGTCCTTCAGAAGCTCTTTATTTCCGTCCTGTGGCACTACTCTTGAGGCGTGAAGCAGAAGTGCGGTGGTCTTGTTCTTCAAGAAAGGCGACAATGCTCTCTTCAAGAACTATAGACCGATTTCCCTTCTGAGCCGCGTCTACGTGCTGTTTTTGAGAGTCATTAGGAATCGTCTCGCACGCAGACTTGACGACTTCCAGCCTCCCGAACATCTCAGTTTCCGAAAGGGGTTTAGCACCATAGACCACATACATACCCTTCGGCAAGTTGTACAGAAGTCCGAGGAGTACAATTTGCCACTATGCCTGGCGTATGTGGACTATGAGAAAGCCTTTGATTCCGTCGAAATTTGGGCGGTGCTGCAGTCCCTTCAGCGGTACCAAGTTGACTGTCGGTATATCGAAGTGCTGAAGTGCTTGTACAGTAGGGTTACTATAACTATCCGAGTACAGAACCAGAGTATGAAACCTATCCAATTGCAGAGAGGTGAAGACAGGGTGACGTCATATCCCCGAAACTCTTCACCGCTGCTTTGGAAGACGTTTTCAAGCTTCTGGACTGGAAAAGTTACGGTATTAACATCAATGGCGAGTACATCACTCACCTTCGATTTGCCGACGATATAGTCCTTATGGCAGAATCGCTGGAGGATCTAAGCACTATGCTCAATGACCTCAATAGTGTCTCCTAACGGATAGGTCTTAAGATGAACATGGACAAAACAAAGATCATGTTTAATGTCTATGATAAATAAATAGTGATAAACTTAGAAATGAGGATATCTGCAGTAAAACCAGAGTAACCGACATAGCCCAACGAATTAGTAAGCTGAAGTGGCAGTGGGCCGGCCATATAGCTCGAAGAACCGACAACCGATGGGGAAGAAAGATTCTCGAGTGGCAGCCTCGTACCGGTAGGCGAAGTGTAGGGCTAACCCCTACACGAAGTCGATGGATGCAGGTGGCTCAGGACCATGCTTTGTTGCATTCCTTGGGGGAGGGCTATGTTCAGCAGTGGACTTATGAAAGGCTGTAATGATGATGTAATGATGAAAAGTACAAATATATACTTTAAAACTATTAAATGTAATAAATGTGATATACATATAAACAAATATTGTAACTAAATAATGGTAGAATAATTATATACAAATGAATAGGCATTATTTATGTATAAAGCGCAGTCAGTCTGTGCTTTCGTGCGGTGCGTGAGATTAGAGAGACGAGAAGCGAACTACTACGTACTAGCCTTCAACCAGGGCAGTCGGCAACGGCCCGTTCCACGCCCCGTGCGCCTCTCAATGCCCCCGCACACATCCAGACATTTACACATAGCCGCAAGCGATTTTGCACACATGCTTAAGTGTCGTTTCTTTTCGCGTAGTGTATATTTTCTTTGCCTCGGGAGCGCTCAGTCACGATTGTGAGTCGAACGAATCGTAGTTACACACACAAACGCGCCTGTCGGTATACGTCACTACTACAATAAAGGCGAAACCTTCATCGTGAAATGGAATAACTATATCGTTTTCAAAAATCATGTTCACTGGTTGTTTGAAGTAAGGTAATATTTTAAGTAATAAATAATAATAATTTTAAAATTAATTTGAATAAAAGAGAAATGTTTCTTTTTTTTTTCAAATAAATTTTACTACTTTATATTTATTTCGCATAGCACGCAATGTCTGTTTTCACCTTAAAAATTCATCTTATTTCGTTGCGATGAAATATACTTAAAGTATATGAGTATTTTCACTTATACTACCAAATCAAAGAGAACCGTTTCTTTTTAGATACATTGTTGACCGTGATCTTTTTCAAATTCTTATCTTTCACGCCGTTTCGTGGTTTAAATAAGTTTACCTGGAGCCCAACTTTTATCTTCTTGGTCAAGGCTCCCTGTGGGAAGACTGCTTGGACTTGTGGCACTACGGAGCTAGAAACCATACCACCTGAAAAAAAATTAAAATAAGGGAGTAAAGTTACAACTTACTACGTCCCACTCCTGGGCACAGGCCTCCTTTCATTTCTGAGAAGGTTTCAGGGCTAGGGAAAGTCCGCTGCACTGCCCTAATGCGTGTTGGTAGACTTCACATGTCTTTCAAAATATATATTTCTTTAATTTCTAAGACATGTAGGTTCCGTCACGATGTTTTCCTGCACCGTAGAGCATGAACACCGCCGAGAGCGTGGTAAATCAAAATTCAAAATTGTAATTAACAATTTCATTGGTGCCAGCGGGGTTTGAATCCGGGTTGCTCACATACTGTGATATTTACAGCGAACTCTTTAAGCCTCTGAGCTACCACGGCTCTAAAATATGCGAGTGGTAGTTATTATCTAGATAATCTATCATCCTTTAACAATACTTGTATCTAAAAGCTCCACTCGAATAAATATCGGGAAATAATTTGGTTTATTTACTGTTAAAAAGTTGCTAAAAGTATTATACTTTAGACCACTGGACTGGACTTAGAACTAGTTGTAAGCAATTATTTCTAGTGAAATTTACAAAATTAAAGGAAGCGTTATATTATACTGTTACGGCCTACGGCTGCTCCCTTAAAGGGTCCAATCCTCTGGGGCCCATGAGCAGAAGACTTCCCGAGCAGACGTAGGTCGGGCCTCAATGTGGCCACGAGGAAATTCCTAATTACAATAAACCAGATGGGAGGACGCTAGAAAGACATAGTACTTACCATTGTCCGAAGCTAACTTCGCACCAAGGCTTGGGCAGGCCGTGAGTGTGTGTAATAGTGGATGGCGAGTAGTGTACAGTGAGGTGTGAATGTGTGGGGCCTTGTCAAGCATAGGCGACCAGCCGCGGCCGAGTTCCAAGCTGCTCCAAAATGCTGCACCGCTTCAGACTGCTTCGGCGCCGGACCACAGTCACTTTCCTCGTTCGTCACGATGACAGTCAATTAACTCTATCGTGCGATTAACTAACTTACAGAAGCCACTAACTATCTCGGGGTATAAGGTTACCGCACAAAACGCACACGGAGTTTCTGGATCAAAGGTAGCTACCGTTTCGCGTTGCAACAGTTAGTTCTAGAATATCAGAGGCCGCACTAGCTAATATTGTCGAATGCACTTATACAGATTCTGAGTCGGACCCAATAAGTCCCGGGAAGCTCTCCAGCAGGAATGCGCGTCACAAAATCCTAGACCGTATATTTACGGGCCGCACCTAATTATTCCGAGTTCCCTAACAAAATGACAGCGTGCCAATCGTTAGCACTGCCTAAAGACGACTGCCTGCCCTTGTGCATTTTTCGCACGACCGAAAGTCAAACCGGTATGAATGCACCGCGCCGAGCGCCCTCTCGCGTCAATCCTTGAAACTAGCGCTTGGCGCGAACATATACTAACATTTAAAATGTCAGATAAAATGTTACACTCTTGCTAGAAATACTCCTATCTAATCCTCTAACCCAAAATTATAGGTCATATGTATGTTATTAAAATACATTAATATCCACACATACATACATAAACAATTAAGTATATTCTAACACCATAAAATAATTATATTAATGCATAACTAAATATTAATTATTTTAAGCTGCTTTTAGCGTTTCCAAACTATTTTGTTAAGTCAACAAGTAAACCTAAAATGTTTTAAGGTAAATATAAAGCTCATACTTTTATTATTACGAGTATTAAACATCCCAACATTAATAAGAATAACAGCACTGTATAAAGTCGTATCTACATAATATGTTTTAACATCGATTACAGGCAAATGAGCGAGTGTTCATCCAATTAAGTTTATAGATCATTATCGTAAATGGCACTTCCGAATTCAGTTTGTAATAAAATTTACCTTCTGGTCCAATCGCATGTACTTCTTGGCGGATGCGTGATATAACTGCGAAATATTGCGGGAAGTCGTGCGTCAGAATTCGAGTTACTCGAGGTGCATCCCACCCTTTATCTTCTTCGTTTGTTTCTGTTAAAATAGCAAAATAATAATACCATGGGAAAGATATTGTAGAGTATTTTTTCCAGAGAAATGAATTAAATTGTGTTATAATTCAGTTAAATATATTTTGTTGTTCGTTTCAAGGTTCAATACGACTAAATATAAATAATCAATAATAAAATCATAAGTTACAAATTGCAGATTCAAATGTTTTACTTTTGAGTCCGTGTCATGTTGTACATGTCGTCCCGTGGGTGTCATAAGAGGCGACAGCGGAAATCGAAAACAGGTGGGCAGCAGTATCTTTTTTTTTAGGTTAGGGTGACAAACGAGTACACAGTCCACCTGATGGTAAGTGGTTGCAGTGGTCCATAGACATCTAAATTTATCCTCATTTGCGAATCAAAATGCAGATGCGTTATGACCCGTGAGGCCTAAGTAAAAAGTGTCTCCGGTTCTCTACACTCACTACACGAAACACAGCAGTGTTAAGCTGCTATTTTACGCTGGTATTCTGTGAAAGCGTGGTCCTTCCCCCGTCGAGCCGACCCATTCGTGCTACAACTATACTAATAATATAGCTACAGCATGGCTCTACCACGTACAAATTCGTACCACGTATGTATCTTCGTAATAACAACTGAAAGAATATAAAAACTGCGGTTGCCTAGCGATACAACTATGGAAAAATCCTCTCAGTGGAGGAGACCTATGTTCAGCAGTGGACTTTCGATAGGCTGTAATGAATTAATGATGAGTAAATAGAAATGAGGTATTATTTAAATTTTAATTAAACCATAACTAACATATATAATTGATCGAAAATATACCTTCGATCTCCAGCGTCTCATGCAGTATGTCCTGTACCACGTCCTCTGTTGCGTCAGCGTTGTGCTCGCGCCAGCTGGTACCATTATCTGAACGCAGGATCACTATCTCACGTTCCTTGCCGCGGAGTGAAGCGTAATGTGGTACTTCCAGTATCACTGGCCTATAACAATACCATTATTCATGAATTTTTTCTTTGTTAAAACTTACCCTCACTGTGGATTTTTGTCCTGTATTGTGAAGGTGATTTACATACATAAATTGCATATGGACAAACCCTCAAGTAATAGGCCATACAAACCCTTGCATCGTGCAGGATGCGACACCGCATTGTCGAAGATTGTTTACATGCAGTTGGACTGCTTCGTTGGTCTACTGGTCGTAAGTGCGACTGCTCATCATGTGGACTTGGAATGGGCCAAATCAGGTTTTTCTTAAAAAAATTAGTATCAGCCTCAAAACCAAAGCGTGCCTCGGAAAGCATTCAAAGCCGTTGGTCGTGCGCCTGATCTCTCTCCGATTGTGTCAGATTGACGACGCATCGGGCTATGAGAATGGGGGAATTTAGAGTGCACCCGTGATTGCGCACATACTCGCGCACTATAATCCATAGATGGAATTTACAACACAGAAAGCAACTCTCTTTAGTAAGCTTCCCGTTAGCTATTGTTTTCCTCCACTTAAAAAATGTATCTGCACAACTGCTAACAAAATTATAATTTCTGTCAGCTATAAGAAATTATTTGCTGCCCAATGCCAATATTTTCGAAATAGACGTACCCCAGGAACTTGGCAGCGACCGGACCCATCTCCAAAACTCTAGCTGCGAGCGCCTCCCCTTCCATCAACGGCGGCATGTGGTTGATACGAGATGGCTTAAGATATCTGCAATGAATGATGTTCATAATTAATTAGATTATTGATAAAAATTAACTAAAATTTATCCGAGACCTCAATACAAACATAATCTATTATTGGTAAGACTAAGGTAATGTTAGTTAAAAAAAAGTTTAAGTAACCTTGGAAATATTGTTCATTTATATGAAGCCAGAGTCGGTTATCAATCCTCAAACTGTTTCAAACCAGTTAAAATAAATACCAACATAATCAAAAATTCTACGCTCATATTCTTTTTCATTAAAGGAATTTATTTATATTATAGTCTACCAAGGCTGGCGGTTATAGCAAACCCTCCCGATAACAGAAGTATCTCACATCACCCCTGATAAAGAAGAAGTTTCGAGAGTATACCTGCATGTGATCCTTGTAGGTTGCTGCGCAGAGAGTGGTGGCACTATGACACGGACGCCTCCCCCGCGGCAGCCACGCATGGCTCCGCCCCGGGCGTCCACTAAGAACGACACCAGGAAACTGCAACATTGTAAACATCGTTCAGCCTAGGGTTGCCAACCTTTATATCAAAAATATAGTATTTTCGAGACCTGTAACATTTTTGTTCGTAAAATAAAAAGCATAATATGGTGTATTCCAAATAAATATTTTTGATGCTTTGAGCTTTTACTTTTATAATTGTTAAGCTTAAGATATTGTCATAAGTTTAATTCTGTTGATTTTTTAAATATTATATTTTTTTATTATATACTCGTAGTTCTCGAATGGCATCCTCGTTGCGATAAGTCAAGTGTAGGGTGGCGCCCTACTGGATGGAGTGACGAACTGGTAAGAGATGCAGTAAGTTGAGGGATTCAGGTGGCTTACGACCGTGCTTTATGGGTACCTTGGGAACCTAGGTTCAGTAGTAGGCTTGTTATTGTGACTTGGCTTTGATGATGATGATTCAAAATTATGCAAAAAAAAATTTATCAATCTAAGATTTCATTTATAATGTAAAAAAGTATCACAGACCTGTTTGTTCTATATTGGCAATAATTGATTATTTTACAAAAATAATCGTCGGCGCGACTGTTAGTGATCGTGTATATTCTGAACGACTTGATTGATTGAGGTTTTATTCACACATATGCTGGAATTCTACAGGTGGCGCTGTGGTTTAATTTTTTAACAGGAAAAAAAGAAAATATTTATTTCGCCTTAATAGAATAACGGTATATATATTTTTTTTATAAACGTTTCCCCCACACAAGGATTTTCTCTTGTGTCGTAGAGGAAGTTTGCAAACATAAATAGCACGAGGACAAACATCCAGACCCAGAACAATTATTTGTAGGCCATACAAATACTTGTTCCGTGCGGTATTCGCACCCGCGGCCCCAGCGCAACAACTCATTGCCAAGCCACTGCTCCACAAAGCCGTCACATTGTATTAAATATTTCTCTTAAACGTGTATCAAGTATTAATATACGTTGCCAAAAGAAAAGCTGTTCTTCAGTGTGGCCGGTTTCATCCCTTTCACGTAGTTCGAGCAATGGTCTATCTTAACAAATTTTAAATAGCAGTTAACAGAAAATGGAAAAATAATAAACTCGAGACTAAACTAGACTTTACATCTTATGTTCCTTCTGATTGTTAAGCTTTTTTATTTTTGGTCACTCAAAAGTACAGAAAATGCATCAAATAAGTAATAATATAAATTATCAAAACATTTAACGACTTACTTCTTCCACTGTAGCTTCTTTCTGTAGTTTCGAAATCCAGGTAGCGTGCGCATGAATCATTTTGATTACAATATTTAACAATTCTGAAATTATATTATGCCTATTACCACACTAAATTTAATTTGATTAAAGACCGATTTTTCAACACTCAGATACATTTTATTCATATGATAAAATAAACAAATTATAATACAGTTTCATTAATAAAAAAATTGTATTGTTTTACATTTATATTCCATCAGGTTATAATTGATCCGATGTGTAACTTAATTTTACGAAAATTTTCGACGTGTGGCGATGTAAATGAATCCATCAATGTTAAAGACATTAGCATTATTAAGTTAAATAAAGGAGAAAAAGCAAGAGTGAATACTCAAAATGAAAACCCAGCGATTTGCAACTTTCAGCTACTACATCCACCACTTCCCATCAGGTGAGTGGGTTTATTATGAGAGAGCCGTGGTGGCTCAGGGACAAATAATTTCCTACAACACTGAATCTGCTGAAAAGAAATAAAAAGTAAAAGGAAAATGAGAAGTAGCTTTAAGAAATAATACTCACTTGGGTTGTGTAGGATCTACGTTATAACAATAACCCTTTGGAGCTTGCGCGGTGCTGTACCGACTGATACTCTTCACCACCACTTCTTGTTGCGGCTGGTAGGGGATCCCGTTCACAGATCCTGCGATAATAATGTAATAGATAAAAGGTTAATGTGGTAGTGCCACGCTGCAGCTATATTATTGTTGTGAGCGAGTGAAACGGCTCTACCGGGAAAGTACAGCTTAATGTTATATATAACAGATTAATAACCGCTTAATGTTATACGAGTATATAGCAGCTTAATGGTATGCTTGTCTGGAAGAAATCGCTTTTAGCGATAAGACCGCCCATTGTGTCACTATTTTTTTTCGTTTATGTATTGATTTGGTGTACAATAAAGAATTATCTATCTATCTATCTATCTATGCTATAAGTGTGGTATGCTATAATGTATTTCGTATGGTGACTGACAAGAACCGCGACATTTTTATCTTAGTCCTTAGGGGTGACAACGCATCTATGATGTAGATTTCTATGGACCACAGCATCCACTTACCATCAGGTGAACTAGGTGCTCGTTAGTCACTTTTATTCTATATAAAAAATTTACTGTCATAAAAATAATAGTATATAAAGTTTACAGAAATAAATATCATGTAATTCTCGTACACTCGGCTGGGAATTTAAAAAAAAATGTAAGATAACCTTGTATAAGAACATCTGGAATTATTAATATAAAGTAAATCGAAACATTTAACAAAAAACCCTCTACAAACTTGAAAGATCTCTAAAATATTATAAAAATTAGAAGAATCTCCGATAGATGGCTTTATGCCATAGTAATCAATACCAAGTAAGTATATAAAAATACTTATAATATTTATCACAATAATAATAGCTAAAATAATTCTATTTCTCATCACCAGTCTGGGGCTTTTATTCTTTCAAAATTCGTATACAAATATGATGATAATTTGACTTAAAACTGTGGCATCATTTACACTATATTTTCAGCAAAAGTTAAAGATATGTTGATTGTAATAACTATTAAAAAGTGTTTTATTAACTACATTACTTACCATGAGACATCTCCATGATATTCTTGTGGCTCATGGCAGACTCGGTGCGTTCATCTTTCGTCACGTCGATCGGTAAGGAGTCGTCTCCTAGTGATTTCATGTCATCTGCAGTCAGGTAGCGGTATGGCTGGTCGTTGAGAATCGTGTCTTCACCTAATTTTTTTGAAATATTTTAATATAATATGTTAAAGTAGAAAGGTGAGATTACTTACTGATATAGTTTTATTAAGTGAATATTTATTGATAGCTTAGCACACGGAACAATATTACTCTCCTACCGGGAGAGAGATGGGCAACAGTATTTTCCTGATAACAACTTAAAATAATAAAAAACTGCAGTTGTCAACCCTCCTGCCTAGCATGTCAACTATGGCAAATATCCTCCCCTGTGAAGCAATATAATAAAGAGGTCTTTAATCAGCGGTGGATTTTGTTAATTTTCATTAGGCTATAATAATGATAACGCAAACGCCGTTTGAAAAAAATACGGTTGACCCTGGTTCTTCCCGCTAATTTCAAATGCAAAGCGTTACAAAGTCCACGTATTGTGACTAGCTCTTCGAGCTCAAAAAACGTGATTTATTACACCAAAAACAATCCGAGAAGAAATTTCAAAATTGTTTGAAAAAAAAATACTTTTATCGAACTTTTTCGTTAACGATTTCTCTTCAACGCATTAACCGATTTTGATGCATTTTGCAGCAATCGACGGTGTTTTTTTAGTTTAAGAGCTGATTAGATTTCTCAAAATCTACCGATCCGAATCGGTTCAAATGGTAAGGAAAATCTAAGTTCGGTGAAGCCCTTTCGAATGCCTCCAAGTTCGTTCAAATCGGCCAAGCCATTCAAAAGTTATGAGAGGGTTACATACAACCATACACACACACGCACACATACACACACATACACACACACACACACACGTTAAAAAATCAATATAGGTTTTATTCGATTTGTTTATAGTTTCGCTTTTTATCAACCGCGATTTTTGATGACATATGCGTGGGTTTGATTCATTCTTTGTAATAACGACCAAATGAAATTAATAATTATCATCATCATCATCATCATTACAGCCTTTCATAAGTCCACTGCTGAACATAGGCCTCCCCCAAGGAATGCCACAAAGCACGGTCCTGAGCCACCTGCATCCATCGACTTCCTGGATGTCTTACCAGGTCGTCACTCCATCTCGTGGGGGATCGCCCTACACTTCGCCTACCGGTACGAGGCTGCCACTCGAGAACCTTTCTTCCCCATCGGTTGTCGGTTCTTCGAGCTATATGACCGGCCCACTGCCACTTCAGCTTACTAATCCGTTGGGCAATGTCGGTTACTCTGGTTCTACTGCGGATATACTCATTTCTAAGTTTATCACGCAGAGAAACTCCGAGCATAGCCCTCTCCATAGCTCGCTGAGCGACCTTGAGCTTCCTCATATGGCCAGCAGTGAAGGACCACGTCTCAGTTCCGTAAGTCATCACTGACAACACGCACTGGTTGTACAATTTCGTTTTAAGGTTTTGAGGTATGTCTGACGAGAAGATGTGTCGTAGCTTCCCGAACGCTGCCCAGCCGAGTTGAATCCGTCGATTGACCTCTCGGTCGAAGTTGGACTTACCTAGTCGGACTATTTGTCCCAGGTAAACATACTCTTCAACAACTTCGAGCTTAGTGCTCCCAACAACTACCGGCATAGGTGTGACATGGACATTAAACATAATCGTTGTTTTGTCCATGTTCATCTTAAGACCTATCCGTTGGGAGACACTATTGAGGTCATTGAGCATAGTGCTTAGGTCCTCCAGCGATTCTGCCATAAGGACTATATCGTCGGCAAATAGAAGGTGAGTGATGTACTCGCCATTGATGTTAATACCGTATCCTTTCCAGTCCAGAAGTTTGAAAACGTCTTCCAATGCAGCGGTGAAGAGTTTCGGGGATATAACATCACCCTGTCTTACACCTCTCTGCAATTGGATAGGTTTCGTACTCTGGTTCTATACTCGGATAACCATCGTAGCTCTACTGAACAAACATTTCAGCACTTCGATATACCGACAGTCAACTTGGCACCGCTAAAGGGACTGCAGCATCGCCCAAATTTCGACGGAATCAAAGGCTTTCTCATAGTCTACATACGCCAGATATAGTGGACTAGTTGGACTCTTCGGACTTCTGTACAATTTGCCGAAGGGTATGTATGTGGTCTATGGTGCTAAAGCCCTTCTGGTAATTATTATAATAATACATAATTCGAAGAGTGTGTACAGGAATAGCCTAAATTCCTCCTTCCCTATTCCGCCATCGGATAACCTGACGATCGTTGGGCCTCGTCTGATAACAATACGAGTGTTTTCAACGCAAGAGTCAATAGGCTGATGGCTGTTGCTATGCTAAGACAGTGTGAATTTCCATCTAAAGCTTCATTACAATTTACCAACAGGTGGGATTGCGGTTAAGCACTACCATATCATTAATAAAAAAAGTGTCACGCACGGGCGCCGGCGTGTGTAAATACTCGTACCTGTCCTACAGGTATTGGAATATATCGATACGACTTAGGGACCTTCAAGAAAAGAGCCTACTCCTTTTTAAAAGGCCGGCAACGCATCTGCGATTCCCCTGGTGTTGCAGTTGTTCATGGGCGGCGGTATTCACTTACAATCAGGTGAGCCGCATGCTCGTTTGGCCCTGGTTTGGTTCTGTACTCGGATAGCCATCGTAGCCCTACTGTACAAGCACTTCAGCACTTCGATATACCGACGGTCAACTTGGCACCGCTGAAGGGACTGCAGCACCGCCCAAATTTCGACGGAATCAAAGGCTTTCTCATAGTCCACATACGCCAGACATAGTGGCAAATTGTACTGCTCGGACTTCTGTACAATTTGCCCAAGGGTATGTTTGTGGTCTATGGTGCTAAAGCCCTTTCGGAAACCGGCTTGTTTGGGAGGCTGGAAGTCGTCAAGTCTAGACATATCCTCATACATTTCCTCCACCTCCTCATCGGGGTGTGCAGAGGTTGGCGCGTAAACCTGTATGACCTTCAGCGAATACCGTTTGGTGATTCTGAGATTTCTGAGTATAAGGTACGCAACCCTCGTCGATACACTCCCAAACTTTACAACGCTGTTAACGAGAGACTTGTGGACGATAAATCCGACAGATGGTCGTCCTCCCGGTGATAGAACAAGTTGCCGGATTCGAGGATTACCGTGTCCTCCCCTCTCTTCGGACCTCGGATAATCCTATAATATTCCGGCGCAACTTGTCTATCTCTTCTTCCAGCTCCAGGATCTTCTCGTCAGTCCTCAGGGTGCGTGCGTTATAAGTTGCCAGTTTGAGTCGTCGTAGGTGGCAACCGAACCTCCATCGAAAATTCTTAGCACCCCCTGCCCCACCGTTACCATGGTCGTCACCGTAGCCAGGAATAGCGTGGCCGCCGGGGACTGGGGGCCGTTTCTTTGTTACTCTCATCATAGGGGGGGTATTTGCCATAGTTGCCACGCTTAGCGAGCGGGTTGGCAACCGCAGTATTTTTATTGTAAGTCTGTTGTTATGAGGAAGATGCTGCTGCCCATCTCCTGCCTGTTTCCCTTTGTCGCCTTTTACGACACCCAGGGGAAGATATGGGGTAGTGGATATTCTTAACCGCTACTACACGGCCTTTCTTATTAATTCTCATCAATTGTTTTATCAATTGTTGCATTAATTTTTAAATTCAGTGAGATTAATTTAATTTACAAGCTTTCTTTTTCTAAAAATATGTAAAGAACGCACAAAACGACAATTTCGTGTACATTTCAAATTGATAAATTGTTTAATTCAACTTACCTCCCTCTTCTTCAGAGTCGGACATGAATGTTTCCAGCATAGTCTCGGGTGCGACGACCTTGTATTTCTCTTGTGAAGCTGCCGTTATAGAGGGATCGGAGACTTCCTTTAGAGTTTCCATCACTGTCACGTAGCCCAGTTTCGAAGCTATATCCAGCGGAGTTTGGCCACTCTAGTACAAAAAATAAATAACTATTAAAACAAAGTATCCAACTGCATTGATCTTTATATAAAATATAACTATGGGTGAGCGATGGGTGACTACTGTTAGTGAGTTCTAAACGACTTGACCAACTGAAATAATATGCATAATATTATATATAAAAATTTATATTTACACTGCAAAATCAGTTAGACTGAAATTCATCGCGATACCTACCGAATACTCTACGTCTACTGAGCCATCTAATATTTATCTTTATAGGTATATATAAATAAAATTGTAGTATTTGTCTATAACATTGAAATAACTTCCTTTTATTGAGCTGAAATGTATTTGTATGCCATTAATATATGAATAACTAGTTTAAATATGTTGCTCTGTCTGTCTGTTCGGGCTCATGTTCGGTATGGTTGAACCGATTGTAATGAAATTTGACGAACAGTTAAAGGAGTATATATATATAGGCTATATTTTATACGAAGTATTTGAAGATTTTTTTAAAAATCTAATAATTAATAATTACTAAATAAAGCCGATTTAAGGTATAGCCGCGGCGTGTCGCTAGTATTCTAAATAATTGATGGTGCATCTGTTAGTGATCATGTAACTTCTGAACGACTTGACCAATTGAGGTCATATCCACACAATATATTAGTTTTGTGGAGACGATGGTTCCCAACTATGTTAAGACCCAATATGTGATGCTGCAGTCAAGTTATTACCCAATTTAAGAACCAAAACGCCTCTATGTTTACAATATAATCTTGGTCTAGTGCCAAAAATATAATCAAGTCTGGGACAATTTACAATTCCATTGTAAAAAGTCCGAAGTGAATTGGGAGTTAAGCTCGTCGCGTCATCTACCAGTAATAAAACTAAAGTAATAAAACGGTATGATTGAATACTTACGACTGTTGTGGCGTTTGGATCGGCCTTATGTTCGAGAAGTATATTGACGATGTTAATATGGCCTTGCTGAGCAGCATGGTGGAGAGCAGTGTACCTGAATGCAGATTAGTGCGTCAAGTATTTTTATTCATGTTACGCCAACCACAGAAATCCAAACAAATTAGCTTAGTAGCACCCACAGTTATGGAAGGAGCGGGTAAATATTATTTAACATAAAAAAAAAATACTTAATTGGCTATGTTTTTTCACTAAGAAATACGTCTAGCGATAAAAGAAGTTCTGACTCATGAGAAATAAATAACGTAAATATATACTCGTAGACTAATTGTGAAACTTAAAAACGACATTGAAGATGGTTGCTATAAGCTGGCAATATCTTTATTCGCATCAAAATTTCTGAACGAGGTTTCTTCACTATTTAAAATAAGCATCATTTACCCATGATTTGTCTGTGCCTTTACAGATGCTCCGTTTTCAAGCAGGTAACGGACCATGTTCGCTTGTCCGTAGTGACTGGCGATGTGCAGGGGTGTGTAGCCGCCCTTGGTGCAGATATCCACCTGTAGGCACAACGTTTAAACTACTATGCGGGCAAAATATAAATAGGATTAAGTCTACTAATAACTTAAAATTTTAACGCAGTCATGATGCGTTGACATTTTATGATTATTATTTTATTTATTTTAAAAGAATGCGTTTACTTAAAAGTATTTTAGTTGTTTTTGAGAATAAACAACATCTTGAAGTTAGTGCGCAATGCGAAACAAAATGTAAGATTGATAGTTCTATTCTTATTTTGCGCGTTTCGCGTTGTATAAAATTTCAACTTCTAGTCCTTAGATAAATCAAACTTACAAAACAAAAAACATAAATTGTTAAAATAATTTTCTGAATTTCAAAAATAAGATAATAAATTCACAAACAAAATATGAAGAAGCAGAAACAAAAAGTGTCCAAACCTGGCCACCATTTTTGACTAGCAGCTGAGCGACCGCTACTCTATCTTCTTGGGCCGCGAGATGTATCGCCGCTAAGCCGTTCTTAGCTTGGTGGTCTACTTCTGCGCCGTGCTCCAGTAACAAGGAGCACATTTCAGCGTGACCCTGTAGATAAGAAAACATTTAATTGTTTCAAAAGAAAAACAAAAACAATAACGATGCATTTTTTATTAATTACATAATTTTAAGGATTCCGTCTTTGGAGTTCTTTACAGCACACGTAAGAATGTGTTCAACATGACGTCGCTAGTATTAGAATTATCTATTATTTTTTTATTAAGACTCGTACGGTAATTTTTGCCACTGTCAAGTAATAAAAAAATATTTTATAATATTGAATTTAAACAAAAGATTTCTTGACAATTTGCTGATGAGTCACATTGCGAAGTTTTTGGGAGATTTAGCGGACAATAAAATTTGAGCAGCTGCATGTGTTAACTTTTTTTTTTTATTATAAGTTTAATAGTTTGTACAACTATTCATGTAAAATTTACTTTTAAAAAAAGTCTTTCTATTGTATATTATTTATATTGAATAAAAAAAAATCTATTCTATTCTGTTATTATTGTTTAAAAAGCGTCACTGCCACCATCCTAAGATTTTGCCTATACAGCGGAGGCACTTGCATAAACCGCATATAGACAATCGTCCAGTAAATTCTTTGTAGGCCATACAAACACTTGTTTCGTGTAGGATTCGAACACACAGTCCAGCATCGCGGCCACTGCGTGACCAAGCCGTCAAATAAACAATATCTCGAAATGTTGCCGAAATTGTATTTGTGAGAATAATTGTAGGTTTGTGTATAAGCAAAGAATATATACACTACGCGAAGCATAACTGGATTGTGTGTAGGGTAACCTATTATCATGCTAAATGCATACTTTTTTTTTTCTTTATTATTCATAGAACCAACAGCACGTTATAAACAGAAGTTCACAGATAATCCTTAATGCCAATTACAGGTTCTTACTTTATATACATAATATACATACTATAGTTGTTAATTGACAAATTAATGATATTAATTATATAGTGCTTAGATTTTTAAAAGTTATCTTAAAAATAAGTTTAAACATAAAATAGGCAATAAGCAAAGAAATAAAGAATATTACACATCAATACAGTCTGTACAATTAATAATTAACAGAAATGAAATTTCCATTACGTATCATGTACCTAACACATCTGGGCGCGCGCGCGCGTGCGTTTGTGTGCGTGTGTGTGTGTGCGTGTGTGAGTGCGTGCGCGCGCATGTGCGCGTTCGTGTGTGTGGGCGTGTGTGTGTGTGTGTGTTTGGTTCTCTTGCTTAATAATAAAATAATTTCTTTCTTAAAGATTGATTTCTTTTTCCCTATTAGACTCTAAATGATTGATACTATATGCTCTATTAGACTAAATGCAGACTATGCATCCTTATCCTCGAGGACTAAGATGGAAAGCCTCATTACCAATAAAAAGTCTTCGTTTT
Source organism: Parnassius mnemosyne (assembly GCA_963668995.1). Lineage (NCBI taxonomy): Eukaryota > Metazoa > Arthropoda > Insecta > Lepidoptera > Papilionidae > Parnassius > Parnassius mnemosyne. The sequence continues at coordinate 13,935,003 of CAVLGL010000092.1, read as the reverse complement.
TCGTCATACTACGTACAAAGCACATTAGTATTATGCTGTTATTTTGGGTTGGTAGTGTATAAGCGTGGTCCTTCTCCAGTTTAGCCAGTCCTTCCATTTTTTGTTTGAGATATTTGAGTTGTAGTAGTTGAGCTGTTCATGCTGCAGCCATAACACAGTGCAACTTGGCTCTACCACGTTAAACCGATAAATTATTATTAACTATGCTCCATACCTGCTGAGCCGCGAGGTGAAGAGGTGTGAATCCAGCTTTGGACTCTGCGTTGGTGAGCGCCCCGTACTCAAGTAACGTAGCAGCAGTTTCCATCTGGTTCTTGCGAGCCGCTATATGGAGCGGTGTGTGCCCGTTCTTGGCAACTGCCTGTACATGAGTGAATTAAGATCACAATTTTAATTTGTAATGCAAAATGATAAGAGCCGTGATTGTTCCGGGGCTAAACGCTGTCACTAAATTTCACAGTACGCGAGTAACCCAGATTCGATCCTAGCCGGTATTAATAAATAATAATAAAAAAAATATAAAATTCATGTTCTCAATTTACAAAAACGTATATAAATATTATTTACAGCTGCCACCAAACAGACATAATGTACTCGTAAATTTCTAGTAAATTTTAGTAGTATGTAATAGTAGATTTTAAAATTATTATATTGTTGGTAATAAATAATTTACGATGTTATTATTATAAAGTCAGCAATACCTGCATCTCTTTTTTTCTTATTTACTCACTATATGTGTATGTGTGGTAGGTGCTACAAGTGTAACGTCATAATAATTGTACTGGTTGTTGCATATTCGTTCGTACGTTACTCACTAGAGGGCGCACTGAAAACCAGCTTCGTGGAAATACCACGAAATAATGCTGAGTGTAGTTGTATTGATTCCATTTTATTTAGGCTTTAGTTTTCTTTTGGTCTGTAGTTATAAGTTTTTTAGTGTATAATATCTTTTGTAACATGTGTCTTGGTGTTTGTTGTAATAAATATATTTCTTTCTTTCTTTCTTTGTAATAACATTGTTAGTTGCAATTTTAAGTGCTGATTTACTGAGTGTTCGGCGATGAAGGAAACCCCGCTTATTCGAGGAATAAATTATTTAAAGTCCCTCAACACGCTCTGTAGCACCGCGGCGAACTAAATTCTCAATAAATTCCAGAAATGAAAGGTCTGTCTCCAGATGTGCCATGAGATTGTAACTTGTTGACTGCTAAATGATTTTACCCAACACAACCTTGAACATTTAGCTTAGCGTATCTTTATTAAAATGAAGAATGAGTTGATAGTTTTAAATTTTTTAAGATTTTTAAGATTTTGATTTTATTTTGCATTTAGACAGAATAGAGAAGAACAAAATTTGATAGCGCGTTACAATAAAATAATGTTTAAGGCCCAAAGAGTATTCAAGTCTAGCAATACTCGTCACCCAAGCGACAAGTCCAGGCTTCAGGAAATAAGGAGCGTCCTTGAGGCTGTTTTATATTTTTTATTAATCTGTAACAAATTCTAATATTCCATCAACAACTCCAAATAATAATTACAACCCTGTCGTATTATAGTTGTAATACAATTGTAATGCGACTCTTATATATCTAAACTGCAAATAAATCATCATAAAAGTGGCATGCTTGGTTTTTATTATTGTTCTATTTAAATTTCTTACTGTAATGGTGACTTCTAGTGGCTAAGTTTGGAAACTGTCCTCCCTAATAATCATAATAATGTATACATTGTTGTGATGGTGAACAAACTAATGAGAGTCATACCTTAGCATCTGCGCCCTTTTCGAGCAGCGTGGTGGCGACGGGCTGCTGGTCGTACTGCGCGGCGACGTGCAGCGGCGTCATGCCGTTCTTGCCCGCCTGGTCCGGCGACGCTCCATGCGCCAGGAGCAAGTTCGCCACCTGGATGTTTCTTATATATGTATCTAATAAGGGTGACAAGTGAGCACACAATACACAGTAAGTGGATACTGTGGTCCATAGACATCTATATACATCCTCGATTAAAAAACAATATAGAGATGCGTGGTTACCCCTGAGGACTAAGATGCCTTGTATCCATTAAAAAGGGTGTCAGATTCCCTACACTCACCATACAAAATTGCTATTTTACACTGGTATACTGTGGGAGTTGTTCTACCCCGATGGAGCCGATGCGTTCGCGGTACAACTATAATACAGCTGCAGCATGACTCTACCACGTAAAATAAATAAATGTTTAATTTTCTTTAGGATCTGATTATTTAGTTGATAACGTGAGAAAGACATAATGTTTCATTAAATGAATTTAAGGTCAATTTTCATTAAATTCTAAAACGTCAAGCGTGTCTCGTAACATTTGGAAAATTCTGTTTATTACCATTATATATTATTATTTCATATTATATTAATGAGAGAAACCTTTAAATTCCCGTATTTTGCCGCCAAATGTAAAGCAGTGAAGCCTTTTTTAGTAGTCGCTGTTAGAGGGGCGTTGTGTTCTATCAGGGCTGCAGCAACCTAGAAATAGAAGAAGTTGTTAATATTTAAATAAATTATTTTTTTTACTCTCTATCTCTAATACAACACTGGATTATGCCGCTTACCTTCTGAAAATTTAGTTAAACTTAGAGTAGGGAATAAACATTATTTATTATATTAAGTAAGTTGAAGTTTCAATGAGCCGGCTATGTAATTCTAAAAACCGACAACCAATGGGGAAGAAAGGTTCTCGAATGGTAGCCTCGTATCGGGAAGGGAAGTGTGGGGTCAAATGGTTATAGAGCAATTAGTTCACCAGTGCGTGTTTGTGGAATTTCCTCGAGATATTCCTGAGACATACAGATTTCTTCACATTAAATTTCGTGTGCAACATGTTACATATACGGATAATTTTCAATATTAATAATAACTTCTTCTCTGACAACAACCTCCTACAAAATTTTCTAAAATTGGTAAGAGGAAAAAAATGGTAAATTAAATTACAAGTTGAGAAATAACTAAATAACAATATGTATTTAAATAACTGATCTATTAACTGAATTATTTAAATGTTGGAAACATTTAAATAATTTCATTTTGATAGACTTTTTTTTTATAGAATAAGGATGACAAACGAGCACACATTCCACCTGATTTTAAGTGCATGCTGAGGCCCATAGACGTTGACATTATGTTCGGTTAAGAATCAAATTGCCGTGTAGTGGCGGTTTGCCGTGTAGTGGCGGTTTGCCGTGTAGTGGCGGTTTGCCGTGTAGTGGCGGTCAAGAATATCCACTACCCCATATCCTCCCGTGGGTGTCGTAAAAGGTGACAAAGGGAAACAGGCAGGAGATGGGCAGCAGCATCTTCCTGATAATAGCCAAAATTACAATAAAAAAAACTGCGGTTGCCAACCCGCTCGCCAAGCGTGGCAACTATGGCAAATACCCCCCTATGAATGTAACAAAGAGACGGCCCCCAGTCCCCGGCGGCCCCGCTATTCCTGGCTACGGTGGCGACCATGGTAACGGCGGGGCAGGGGGTGCTAAGAATCTCCGGTGGAGGTTCGGTTGCCACCTTAGACGACTCGACCTGGCAACGTACAACGCACGCACCCTGAGGACTGACGAGAAGATCGTGGAGCTGGAAGAAGAGATAGACAAGTTGCGCTGGCATATTATAGGATTATCCGAAGTCCGAGGAGAGGGGGAGGACACGGTAATCCTCGAATCCGGCAACTTGCTCTATCACCGGGAGGGCGACCATCTGTCCCAAGGAGGTGTCGGATTTATCGTCCACAAGTCTCTCGTTAACAACGTTGTAAAGATCGGGAGTGTGTCGACGAGGGTTGCGTACCTTATACTCAGAATCACCAAACGGTATTCGCTGAAGGTCATACAGGTTTACGCACCAACCTCGGCACACCTCGATGAGGAGGTGGAGGAAATGTATGAGGATATCTCTAGAGCCATGCATTCCTCCAAAACCCAATATACGGTGTTAATTGGAGACTTCAATGCAAAACTAGGCACAAGAGAGAACGGTGAGCTGAAAGTAGGGAAATTTGGAATAGGGCAACGGAACCCAAGGGGCCAGCAGCTGGCCGACTTCATGGAGAAAGAGGGACTCTTTATGATGAACTCTTTCTTCCAGAAGCGGCCCCACAGGAAGTGGACCTGGTCGAGCCCCGACGGTTCGACAAAAAATGAGATTGACTTCATTATGACGACCAGACGATAACTGTTCAGTGATGTCTCCGTGATCGCGAGGGTGAAAACTGGTAGCGATCACCGAATGGTTAGAGGTACACTGAACCTAAACGTTAAGTTGAAGAGGTCTCGTCTAATGAAGTCAACGCTCCGTCCCCCTCGTGCTCTGTTCTTTCAGCTCGAGTTACAAAACCGTTTTCAGTGCCTAGAAGACTGCCATGAAGTGGACGATATGAATGACAAGCTCGTGGAAACTGTCCATGCGGTCGGAGCTAAGTTCTGCAAGACCTGCCGCAGAAGAACACAAAAACTCTCCGATCACACTCTTAATCTCATGGCTGTTAGACGGGAGATGAAGCTACATTCTTCAACAGACTTGACAGCATACAGGCATCTGAACAGACAGATCTCCAAATGCATGCGGCGGGACTTACGCAACTTTAATACAGCTCGTATTGAAGAAGCGATCGAGCGGAACCAAGGCCCCAAAGTCTTTGCCAGAGATCTGTCTGCCAGAAAGAGCCACCTGTCAAAGCTGAAGACAGAATGTGGCAGCATCGTTTCCCGGACACCTGAGATTTTGAGTGAGATTGAGAGGTTCTATGGGCAGCTGTACACGTCATCGTTGGAGCCACACGCAAGTGTGAGTAACGATCCAAGAGCGAGTCTCATCCGACACTATTCCGAAGATATCCCGGACGTCAGTCTGAGCGAAATTAGAATGGCTCTCCAGCACCTTAAAAACGCTAAGGCCCCAGGCGAGGATGGAATTACAGCGGAGCTTCTGAAAGCGGGTGGAAAACCGGTACTTGAAGTCCTTCAGAAGCTCTTTAATTCCGTCCTCCATGGTGGCATTACACCGGAGGCGTGGAGCAGAAGTGCGGTGGTCTTGTTCTTCAAGAAAGGTGACAACGCTCTCTTGAAGAACTACAGACCGATTTCCCTTCTGAGCCGCGTCTACGTGCTGTTTTCGAGAGTCATTACGAATCGTCTCGCGCGCAGACTTGACGACTTCCAGCCTCCCGAACAAGCCGGTTTCCGAAAGGGCTTTAGCACCATAGACCACATACATACCCTTCGGCAAATTGTACAGAAGTCCGAAGAGTACAATTTGCCACTATGTCTGGCGTATGTGGACTATGAGAAAGCCTTTGATTCCGTCGAAATTTGGGCGGTGCTGCAGTCCCTTCAGCGGTGCCAAGTTGACTGTCGGTATATCGAGGTGTTGAAGTGCTTGTACAGTAGGGCTACGATGGCTATGCGAGTACAGAACCAGAGTACGAAACCTATCCAATTGCAGAGAGGTGTAAGACAGGGTGACGTCATATCCCCGAAACTCTTCACCGCTGCATTGGAAGACGTTTTCAAGCTTCTGGACTGGAAAGGATACGGTATCAACATCAATGGCGAGTACATCACTCACCTTCGATTTGCCGACGATATAGTCCTTATGGCAGAATCGCTGGAGGACCTAAGCACTATGCTCAATGACCTCGATAGTGTTTCCCAACGGATAGGTCTTAAGATGAACATGGACAAAACAAAGATCATGTTCAATGTCCATGTCACACCTATGCCGGTAGTTGTTGGGAGCACTAAGCTCGAAGTTGTTGACGAGTATGTTTACCTGGGACAAATAGTCCGACTAGGTAAGTCCAACTTCGACCGAGAGGTCAATCGGCGGATTCAACTCGGCTGGGCAGCGTTCGGGAAGCTACGACACATCTTCTCGTCAGACATACCTCAAAACCTGAAAACGAAATTGTACAACCAGTGCGTGTTGCCAGTGATGACTTACGGAACTGAGACGTGGTCCTTCACTGCTGGCCGTATGAGGAAGCTCAAGGTCGCTCAGCGAGCTATGGAGAGGGCTATGCTCGGAGTTTCTCTGCGTGATAAACTTAGGAATGAGGATATCCGCAGTAGAACCAGAGTAACCGACATAGACCAACGGATTAGTAAGCTGAAGTGGCAGTGGGCCGGCCATATAGCTCGAAGAACCGACAACCGATGGGGAAGAAAGGTTCTCGAGTGGCAGCCTCGTACCGGTAGGCGAAGTGTAGGGCGTCCCCCCACGAGATGGAGTGACGACCTGGTAAGACATGCAGGAAGTCGATGGATGCAGGTGGCTCAGGACCGTGCTTTGTGGCATTCTTTGGGGGAGGCCTATGTTCAGCAGTGGACTTGTGAAGGGCTGTAATGATGATGAATGATGATAATGAAGAATCAAAATGCAAATGTGTTGTCATCCTTGAGGTCTAAGATGGAATGCCTCGTTTAAAGTCAATAAAAGAAAAGTCTCCGGTTCTCTACACTACACCATACGAAATACAGCAGCATTGAGCTGCTATTTTACGTTGGTATTCCGTGCGAGCGTGGTCCTACCTTGGACGAGCCGACCTATTAGTTCTACAACCATAATATAGCTGCAGAAGGGCTGTACCAAGTATAAAACTATGTCAAACAAAACATTACAGTTTTCCTATAGATTTCGAACATATCTGTAATTTTATAAAACGACGAGCAGTTAGCATCGAGGCTACGAATAGATGATCATGCAACACTCACATCATGATTGTGCTGCTTTGCGGCGATATGCAGCGCATTGTAGTGGTCCGCGGTCATGGCCCTGACGTCGGCGCCGTGCTGCAGCAGTAGAACCGCGATATCCACGTTGCCGAGCCGGGACGCGATGTGCAACGGGGTCTGACGCTCGCGGGCCTTCGCCTCCACCGCGGCGCCATTCCGTAGCAAGATGCGGATGATATCAGTCTAGGGAAAATCGTTTTTAAAACATGAAGTTAATTTAATTTCATATGGTGGTATTTAATTTTTTATGATGGTTTTTTGACTATATCAAGATAGTTTAGCTCAATGAATAGAGATCGCTTGGCGATATCAACAACTAAACACAACATTGCTATTTATTCATATTGTTATATCCTAAAATAATTTCATTACACACCTAACTATATGCCTAATTTATGTATTATATAATTTTGGTGGCTTATTTGTGTGATTGGTCCACGTAAGTCGCACCTCAACTTATCGTCGCTGACTAATAGAGGGTACAGTTTTAAACCGCGGGTAAAAAGCTAGTTTATTCTTAATCATAAATTATGAATTATTTATGGAAACCCCTAAACATACGAGTAATTAATAGAATCTCTACCTGGTTAGCCCTGGCCGCTAGGTGCAAGGGAGTCTCACCCCTGACAGTGGGCACGTCGGGGTTAGCCTCATGCTGCAGCAGGTATATGACTATGTTCATACAGCCCATGAACGCAGCCACATGAAGCGGGGTGAGACCAGACTCTGTGGTCGCTTGAATACCTACGACATAAACGAAATATTAACTTCAAATATATTAAATAACTAAGACTAAGTCTACGCCTTTCATAAATATTATCACCAACTGACTTTTTTTTTGAACTAGATATTTAATTTGGTTATTTTTTTCCTACTATAACATATATATATATATATATAAAAACCAATTTTACACATGGTAGAGCCATGCTGCAGCTATATTAGAAGTATAGTTGTAGCACGAATATATCGGCTCAACCGGGGAAGGACCACGCTCTCACAGAATACCAGCGTAAAATAGCAGCTTAACACTGCTGTGTTTCGTATGGTGAGTGTAGAGAACCGGAGACCCATTTTACTGGAAGAGAGGCATTCCATCTTAGTCCTCACAGGTGACAACGCATCTACATTTTAATTCGCAAACGAGGATAGATGTAGACGTCTATGGGCCACAGCAACCACTTACCATCAGGTGAACTGTGTGCTCGTTTGTCACCCTATCCTATACAAAAAAATTGTAGAAGAGAATTTAAAAAAAGGTAATTTTATAAAATTAGTTATGTACATTATAATTTTTAATCAGACTGAGGTGGAAAAAAAACTTACTTGCGCCATATTTGAGAAGCAGCTCTACAACTTTAATTCGATTTTTCTTGCAAGCAATGTGCAAGGGAGTGAATCCGTTCAAAGCTCGTGCGTTTGCATCGGCATTTCTGTAGGAAAAATAAATAGCTTATATAGTTTAGATTTTCCATCAAGATAATATGTCGTAGTTATTACAATGCCGCAAGCCAAACACACCGAAGCCTAAATCACGCTATCAAAGTTCTGAAGTTAATGCGCTATATATAGAACAGCTCCGACATAACACACTGAGCGTTGGCTGCTCGGCGGGAGATCTCCGCTCCCCTTTTCCTTACACGGCCAAATTACTGACCAACCGACGTGATGTGAATCAACAACCTTCGGAAAACTACAACTTTAAACCTTGGTCATTATCCTGAAGAACCCTACCATTCACTCCCGAGAATCATCTTCTGCACTCTTCAGCTCCTGCAAGCCAGTCTTCATCTCGAATCACAGCAGATTTATACACCGGCATTACTTGCAAGTGCACATTATGGCATGCATTACACACCGGTATATTGTTCACACCGGCGTTACGCACACAGCATGAATTCCCCACCGGCATTAGCCACGACGCACGATGGACGAACCGGCAATCGGACTGCAATATCAACCTCCCGATATGATGTGGGGGCGCTGTAGTCGCGCCACAAGCGAAACTTAAATCACGTTATCAAAGTTTTTTTTATTCTACTAAGCCAGTGCTTATCTACGATCCCACCTGATGGTAAATGGTGATGTAGCCTAAGATGGTGAAGCGCACTGACTTAACAAAAGCCTATTCACTCTTGCCATATATTTATTTATTTTTTATTGGAGAGGGGGAAAACGAGCATACGGCTCACCTGATGGTTAGTGACTACCGCCGCCCATGAACAACTGCAACACCAGGGGAATTTCAGGTGCGTTGCAGGCCTTTTAGAAAGGAGTAAGCTCTTTATATAGAACAGCCCCGAGCTGAACAATGTGTGCGCGGCGGGAGATCTCCCCTTTTCTTTCCACGTTCAAAAAATCAAGCAGTTATAATGTCTAACTTAGTAGAATTTACGTAAATTGCGTAAATTATTAAGTAAAGAATTGGGTGAAGTGTAAGATGTGAAGTATTGTTTCCGTAATCACAGTACATTAACGCCGACAGTCGTAGTGCTTCTTTCCTGTCAACAACTCAATCTGGATAGCTTAATAGACGATGAGTATTTTATTATTATTCTGTTATGTATTATTCTGTATTAACTAACAATTAATCTAATTTTTTCTTTCTATTCTTACCTGTCTAGCAGCAACTTTGCAACTTTCGCGTGGCCGCAGTGAGCGGCAACGTGAAGCGCGGTGAGGTAGTCGACGGTGACGTCATCGACGGGCGCCCGTCGCGACAGCAGCACTCGCGCCGCTTCGGCATGGTCGCCCTGCGCCGCCATGTGCAGGGGAGCGAGCCCGTTCTGACCACATAATAATTAAATAAAGTAACAAACCTACATATGCCATACTATTAGTCCTTTTAATTTCTGAAAGCGGTTTGGAGGAATGGTCGGTCTCAACGCCATGATCACCATTACAGCATCTTACAAGTCTACTGCTAACCCACCTACATTCACAGGCTTCCTGCATGTTTTGTCAGTTCTCGGTCACCATGGGTTCTTCGGATTCGGTCAGTCAGTTCTTTACCATACCAGATTTATTCTTTACAATTAATAGGCGGACCCATGTCCAGTGTCAGCTAGACTGTTTAGGCATAAGGTATAAGTGAACCAAAATGTCGTTTTCCCGGAAGGACTTTTTTTATATGTATAGAAGAGGGGGCAAACGAGCATGCGGCTCACCTAATGGTAAGTGACTACTGCCGCCCATGAACAATTGCAACACCAGTGGGATTACAGGAGCGTTGCCGACCTTTTAGAATGATGCGGCAAATGATAGCCTTTTATGCCATAGATAGTTGCTTTGATGACAGAATCCTTAACGAAGACTCGATAGCATCAGAGTAACGGACATAGAAAAAATTTAAATAGTAATAGATCGGAAATGTATAATGGTTTTCGAGTTATGGCTTTGTATTAGTTTTTTTTATAGGAGAGGGGTCAAACGAGCATACGGCTCACCTGATGGTAAGTGATTACCGCCGCCCATGAACAACCAGGGGAATTGTAGATGCGTTGCCGGCCTTTTAAAAAGAGTACACTCTTTTCTTGAAGGTCCCTAAGTCGTATCGCTCCGGAAAAATCTCTGGTGGTAGTCAATACCATAAGGAAGTTATGCAAAGAAGAAAACTTATTTTAAATCGCACAGTGGTGGACCGTCAGTCATCCAGATGGTATGGATGGTATCGCGAGTTTTGTTGCGATGTGCGATGGTGAAATTGTGGGGCTGGAATTAGTCCGAACAATTCCTCACAGCACTCCCCGTGGTAAATGCGATAAAATAGGCAAAGAGATGCAACATCTCTTCGCAGTGCCAGTGCTAGCTCTGGAAATACATGGTGATGGATGCTAGTGATATAAGACCATGTTTTGTGGTAATCTATAGAGAAGATTTATTCTATGTAGTTTTTATGTTTACCTTTTAGACTTAAATGATGAATTATTTTTAAGTACTAAAATGAAAGATGTAGATAATTATATATTTTTATACATTGGTTTCACCATATCTTTTGATTTTCATGCACTTTCTGTCATAGTCATAGTTCACCAACTCACCTTGCTCTTGCTAGTGATGGGCGCGCCTCTGTCAAGTAGAGTCTCAACTACTCGTTCGTGTCCTGACCGTGCGGCGCAGTGCAACGGTGTCAGGCCATCCCTAGTGCGAGCTTCAACGTTTGCGCCATTGTCACATAGCAGTGACACCATGTTTTCTTTCCCTGGATATAATTAAAAAAAATATTACAAATTTCTATTAATATTAAAACAAGTAAAACTTTTAAGTCGATTTAAAAAAAATGAGTTCACAATTTGACTAAATGTGAACACCGACTTTAATTATTCTTTTTATTTAATGGGTTTTGTAATTTAATGGTAAAGTATTATTTAATGGAAATAGGTTATGTATAATTTAGAAGTGTCCTATATAAAGAAGAAAAAACACCCTCTACTCGTAAGACGATACTCTAGAAGTTACCTTGATTTTGTGATATTTCTTAGTCCACACAAAAGGTTCAAAAAGGAAACGCTTACTTTTTATATAGAATAAGGGTGACAAGCGAGCACAAAGTCCACCAGATGGTAAGTGAATGCTGTGGTCCATAGACATCAACATTTATCTTCGATTGAAAATCAAAATGCAGACGATGGAATCGTTTTCAGTAAAAAAGGCTTCAGTTTTCTACACATAACATTAAAAAACAAAGTGGCATTAATCTGGTATATCTGTGAGCGTGGTTCTACCCCGGTCGCCTCGACCCAATCGTGCTACAACGATAATATAGTTGAAGCGTGACTCTACCACGTAACGAACTACACATACTTTCTTATTCAAATAATTGAAAGGAATAAAATAATTTTCACTTATAAGAATCTGAAGTCGGTGCAATTCTTCAATACACCATGTTTTAGTACCGACCTCAGAAGCAATAATGAGGAAATTATTTTGTTGTTGGCTTTAACTAGTTATTGAAAGTTTAATTTTAGCAGGAATGAACCCTCTGACGTGAAAAGCGATACAACACTAGAAATCCGTTTGCGCAGTAAACGGGCTTAGTAACGCATGGTGCGTAAGTGTTATGAGTTAATGACTTGTTTTTGCATGTATAAACTTTATATTCGTTCTTAGTTCTATTGATCTAGGAGTTATAAGTACTATCCTCTCAGTGATTATAGGTGTAACATATTTTTAATTTTTAATTTTATCGTACCCCACTTGGCGGCGACATGCAGCGGACAAATATTGTGCTTGGCGGCGCAGTTGACATCGGCACCCTTCGCCAGCAACAGCCTCGCCACCGCCTCGTTACCATAGTGAGCCGCTATATGCAGCGGCGTGAAGCCGGACTTCGAAGTCACGTCTGGGTTATGCTCGTTCTAAGGGTTACGGAACTTACGCTATTTTACTCTGGACACAATGTCTAATAAAATTATAAAGTACCTATTTCACGGATAAGAATCTATCAAACTTGTCAGTATTTTGAAGGCAGAATCTGCTCCAGTTTATGTATTTTCTAAATATATTAATGTAAAATTTCTAAATCAAAAAGTAAAGAAACGTAATATTTATTTTATTTGCTTTGAACTAAAATCATACAAAAGAACTATTTTCAAATATGTTGGAACATCTGTATATCCTTCCGTCAGTGATTAACAGCAGAACGTATATGACCATGTTATTCTATGTAGATGGCGAGAAATGTGCAATTAAAATAACAAATAACTTATCCATAGAGCTAACTAAAACAGTTTAAGACTTAACAGTCCACTGCTATTAATAAATAACGTAATAAATATGTTTTTCTTCTCACAATTAAGGACGACAAATAAGCATGTATGCGGGTCATCATCTGATGATAAGTTACAAGTGTTTCCCGTTCTCGGTTTTATCAATCTTTAGTTGTTTTATTTTTATACTAATTTCTATTCGAATGAGTCTAAAAAAACTATTTTTCTAACTACAAAACTCCTAATAAATTAAATTTATTTTGAGTAAATTAAGCAGTTTTGGATTAATTAAACAAATACGATAATAAATTTTTTTTTTATTGAAGTTGAAAAAAGATTGAACAATTGACCTCGAGTAATAAATTGGCAGCCTTGACATCGTCCTTCTTTGCAGCTATATGCAGCGCAGGCAGGCGGACTCTGCCACGTGTGTCTGCCTCTAGAAGTACAGCGACCACCTTCTCATGGCCCTGCTGCATAGCAACCGCAAGCGGAGTAAATCCGTCCTGGAAATTTAGGGTTTGTTTAAATTTTCTTTACTTTTTTAAAACTAGATACAGCCGAGATGAATCTAATAAATATATATATCATCCCGTGAGTGTATTAAGAGGCTATAGAGAAAAACTGATCTAGAATATGAGCGATAAGACGAGATAATAAATAAAACTGCCCCTGCCAACCACTTGCCAAACGTGGCAACTATGGAAAATATTTGCCACGTGTTTAGCAGTAGATTTTTGATAACCTATAATGATGATAATGATAACAATAATGTGATATACTAAATAAATAATATATTAACGTAATGTAACTTAATATTAACTAGTTACAATTGATTTTAAGTATATTTCCCTGTGGTGTAGGCGTAGGAGAATCTATCACCTCATTTCGTCCCGTTGGTTTCGTAACTCTGAGTTATTTCAGAAAGATTTCATGAAAACCCATAGATTCCCACAGGTAACATAGCTATATTGTTTTACGCCGTACGTAAACTAACTTATATTCATAGTTGCTACGCTTAGTAGGCGGGTTAGAGACCGCATTTTTTATATTTTTTAGTTGTTATTATTGAAGATGCATGTCCTTCAGTTCATGTGTTTCAGTTTCCTTTTTTTGCCTCCGACACCCATGAGATGATTTGGGATAGTTATTTTCTTACGGTGCTAATTTATTATAAATAAAACTACCATCAAAACATTTATTATTAACGTCCTGCGTATACAATATAACAACGGATAAGGGACGCTGTTGTGTCTGCCCCGCTTCTGTCATGCATCAGATATCTATGTTTGCCAAAGCCCGTACTAACGCCTTTCATGTCGTCATACGTAAAAAACACTTCTAAAAAGAATACGTGACTGCGCCAATATTGTGGCGTTCAGATAATCAAAGATATGACGCTCCGATAATTAAACATTTCGTTCACTCGATTATCAAACATAATATGTATCTATCCGTTCTTGATCAGCAAATGAAGGAATAATCAAATTATAAATATAAGAAGGAGCATACTATCTACTAGCACATTTAGTAATACCTATTAACCCATGGATCAATGAAATCTAAAGAAATAAATTTAATATTATTATCATTACCTCTGTAGCGAGACTCTGGTTGGCGCCATTAGCAAGCAAAAATTTGACAACGCCGTCATGGTTTTCTTGAGCAGCCATGTACAAAGGTGTGAAGCCATTCTGAGATTGGATGTTGACCTAGAACAAGATGTGGGTTAGTGGTTGAAAACACGTAGTAGGAAGACGAAAAACGTAAAACTAATATTGTTTCATAAATCATGAGTGATGATTTATTGAGGACTGAGATCAGTGTTAATTTTTCTGATTACATAAAAAATTAAACTATTCATAAAAAGTAAAAACTTCTTTGGAGTCCAAAGAATCAAAAGAATAAAATAATTTTCACATAATAGCTTTTAAAGTCGGTGCTAAGACATAGTGAATAAAAGAGTTTAAGTGCTAATTATTTGACCCTTTTTAAGTAGAATTGGGATAATCACAAGCTCAAGTTATTAAACAATTAGTATGTCATCTAAATATTCAAATTAAAACGATATCGTGGTACTTTTCTCCAAATTTATATGGGACCTTAAGTAGGTCGTATGGGATATTAAGTATAAAGAATGTAATAAAACTAATTAAAATTGGTTCCAGATTGACAACGATATCACATAACATACATACAAAAAAAAACATAAGTCACACAGAAATAAAGTCAGCTGTTATTTTCTTTGAATATAATGAAAAATACTAAAACGGATCGCTTAATACAACTAGAAGCATACGTTCGATTATTTGGAGGGTTTTAACTCAAACTTGACCGCAAGCGTATAATTTTCTGTTTATTCTTCGAATAATGAAAACGAATGATTAAAAGCGGATGGAAATAACTTTTACATCTTTCGATTTTGTGTATATTAATGGAAACGACGAAACAAGTACTCCGTTGGTGATACAATTCTCAAGCTAAAGTTTCAAGCTATATAATATGCGAGAAGATCCAGTCAAATTTACAGCAAGTGATCTACCACAGCTCTATTCTTTCTGTCTAAATACAATATGAGTGTCTTCATTGAGGGAGTTCAGTTCAGGCTTATTAAATCAATGATATTTTTTTAAAGTCTTCTTTTATTAAAGGGTTTCTTGCTGGTTCTTCACCGAACAGAGTGTTGTATTCCGAACCAGTGGTAAGGCTTAAATGACTTTCAATAAGTATTCTTGTAATTAACATTGAACAAAAATGATTGTATTCTATTCTATTCTAATGTGAATTATTAACCCATAGATAATGAAATATTAAATTCGATGATATTTATTAAAGTACTACATCTGTACGGTCTGTTCCAGCTTCGAACGACTGATTTTTTGATCTCGGCAACAGCGCCAACAACAGCAAAGATCAGGTGACCCCATAAGTACCCCACAAAAATTTCATCAAAAATGATCTAGCCGCTTTGGAGGAGAAGAATTACGAACACACGCACACCGGAATTTTATATGTAAAGATATGCATAGTACTACAATCTACTATGTATATCTTTATACATGTGGATCCTAAATGACAAACCACACAGAAAGTTTTGTAAAAAATATATTTTGCATGATGCACTGACCAGTTATCATTAATTTTGAAAAAAACTATTATTTGCAAGTAAAAATAAGAGAGTTATGGCGGGAATTTGCCTGCCGGCGGATTGCTGCTCTTGTAATATCGTTTATAATGTAATGGTTTGCAGAAGATTTTGATACGTAAAAGTGGTGCGATTTTGTGTAGTAAATGTTTGCGCATCTGAACTATTAGTGGAAGCGATGAAACAAGTACTCCGATGGTAATGTGACCTTCAAGTTTTTGTGTAATTGTAGTACTATCATCTTCGACTGTCTGATGGCTCAAGCTTCCGTGGAAAACGCCCAAAATTGTTTTAATATGACGCATCAAGATATTCTTAAACAAATTAATCTATAAAATAATTTTATAACACTTGATACTGGTAAAAATACAACTGTATCGGTAATGGACTCACATTACCGAAGAAAAAAAGTAATAATACGAATGTTCCAATTTCAAACGTTACTCAACATTGTTTACGAGCTAACTTGAAATATCGTATTTCATTGAAAAATTAATCTGTGTCGGGAACATTTTTGGGCGATGATACGATTTGCAATTATATCACCTTAAACCGGACGAATGACTTGACAGACTTCATTATTTTGAGTTGATACGTGCTGCTGGTATAAAAAGTTTGTTGTCCGTCGACGGTTAATAGAATGTTTTTTTTTGTCAATCGAAGAGAATAGTCGAATTACGTTTGAGGATATTTAGCACATATTATTGTAAATTGATCGAGAAGTGTTTAGAAGAATTTCCACGAACACTTTCGCATGATGAGGATAGTTTCGAATTGTGTGCCGCGAAATTTCACCAATGCTCATCAGAGCAGGCTCGCGTGAACGCTGCCGGACGTGACTAAATTTGAAGCACCCAAAAACAAAGCGCCAGTCGACGTGTTGCGGCAGTGAAGTTTTCACTGCTGTGATCAACAAAAACTTTAACCAAAGAACTTTTTTAGTTTTTCAAACTTTCTAAGTGACCCACTAAAAAAATCTACTAAAGTATGTAACATTAATAGATTTTTTTTAAATATTTTTTATTTATTAAGACAATGAATGACTAAAATTCCGCCTGATGGTAAGTGGTGATGAAGCCTTAGATGGTAAATCGCACTGTCTTAGCATAATAAAAGCCCCACTCAGCACTCTAAGCTTGAAGACACCCACATTGTTATTGGCCGGAAAGACAGACGCCGGCAAAGTATTGTAATTTCGTAGAGAACAAACGATATGATCAAATGAATGCTTACACCTTTATTTAACAATAAAACTAATTAAAAAGTGAATTAAAACTATTTCATAAAAAACTATCCTTTATTTTACAGTTCATTTGCATGAAAGGTCAACGACACCATACACCACGATGAATCGCGATCAATATAAATAATGTTTTGAGGTCATTTTTATTCTCGGAAATAATTTGCTTCGCGCATAAAATTGATGGATCGTTAAATTCATTCGATTTATGTCTTTTCTGATGTTTTAATAGAGTTTTATTTGTTATTCAATCAATTTATGTTCTTTTTTCAAATTTAAAATTAAAATTTTCCTTTACTGACAGTTTGTCAGGCAGAAATTGTCTTATGCAACGTGGTCATCGTTAGCAGTTTATAAGTTTTCTATTATTGTTTTTTTGATATACGAAATGATTATTTATATACGTATTTCGATCTATTTAGAAGAAATCTGACTCTAGGGCCTCAAAACTTGAAGAAACGTGATATTCGGACTTCCAAAAATCTCTCATTACAACAACATTCCTATGTAGATTTAATAATTACTTTACAAGACTATATTAAAAAATAATTCGTCGAAATCATACCTGAGCTCCATTCTGCACTAAGAGCTTCACAACCGCTTCCTGTCCTGCTAGGGAAGCTATGTGAAGTGCAGTATTTCCCTTCTTTGTTGCAGCATCAATTGCTGCACCTCGCTGTAGCAACTCACGCACTACTTCCACGTGGCCGTCTTTAGAAGCGAGGTGAATTGCATTCAGACCGTTCTGTGAACAAAATTTATGCTGTATTTTTGTAGTATACCGTTATAATCTATCAAAAGGCCACTGCTGAACAAAGGCCTCCCCCATTGTTTACTGTCTCATAGGGGAGAATATTTTCCATAGCTACCAAGCTTGCAGGTGAGTTGACAGCCACAGTTTTGTATGATTTTGAGTTGTTATATACAAAATATTTCTTACCCTAAATAATGCGGCATAACGTTACACTCGCTAGATGTCGTTAGTTGGGGCTGAGATGAACTTATTTGTAATACAGATGGTCACACAGTGTCCTCACAGTTGAAAATTTGCATTTTTAATAAAAGTTTTTAGTTTCTAGCATATACACAAAAACAATGCCTCGGTGGCGTATTATTTAATATTTTATACATTTTTAACTTCGCTATGAGGGAATCTATGGGGAGGCCTTAGGTCATTACTGGACTTGTATAGGCTGTAATAGATAAATAGATTTTAAATCAGAAAGTTAGAATTTTCAGCGTAAAGATTTTTCAGTAAATGTGCGCATTGCGTACATGTCCAGTGTTCATGTCTCTAATACACGATATTAATTTTAGGTCATTAATAAAGCTATAACGCCGTATTAACTGCTTATTAGTACTATTAAAGAGCTTTGACACGCAAACTCAATTGAATACTATGCACAAAACCAACGCCGCTAAAATCTTTTTATCTACAACACGAACTTTTGTTAGTAAATTACTCTAATTAGAAACAACACTGTTTCTGCGTTATTTCAAGAAATTTGAATTTGCAATTTGTTAAACACTTAAACACAAAGAATACATACACAATTTTAAGCAATAAAACAAAAACATCTCCTATTTATTACGCTAGGTCTTTTGGCCAGAGTGTGGCTATAACTTGGCTGGTCCATGATTCGAACCCCAGATTGGTTCCAAAAAATAAACAAATTGTTGGTTTTCTGGTCTGATTGTTTTGTAAAACGTGGCTCCAACACTATATCTACACTCGATTTACCGATTATTAAGTCTAATACGACTTCGCATACGATATACATTTTTACACACAGGCTTTGTTTTACCGCGAAAGTAAACATATAGACATTTTAATGCTGTCATAAGAAAAAGAAAAATAATATCTTTTTTCCACGACTTTTTCTGCCTGACCTGACCTGACCTGACCAGGGCGGCGCTACTTAAAAGTGACAAATTAATATTAATATTTGACAGATTACATAGCGGGGAAGTTAATTTGTTCGGAAAATGTAAAGGTTAATGTTTCTTTCTGTACTATTATCTCTATTTTATATTAATAAGATTTAAAAAAACCAACCACAGATATTCATAAAAGTAGAGACATTGTTAAAAATGTGCAAAAAAATAAAGAGCAAACCACTGAGGTATTGTTTTGTGTATATAATACTCTAGAAACTGATAAACTTTTACTAAAATAATTACTCAATTAAATGAGTTTGTGTAACAAAATCAACTAGCAACATCTGGTGAGCAGAAAATTATTGGCCATCATTAAAATAAATAATTCTAAACAACTTGAAGAATTTTTAACATTATTACCTATCCTTACCCAGGCGAAGGGTAGATCTCTAGTTTATACATATAAATAAAATTGAAGTATCTATCTGTAATATTGCAATAACTGCCTTTTATTGAGGTGATTATTAGCATGCCATTAAGACTTAAAAATATTATAAGAATATTTGTCTGTCCGTCTGTCTCTCTGTCCGGGCTCTTCTTTTCATCTTCGGAATGGCTGAACTAATTGTAATGAAATTTAACGAACAGATAAATAGTCACGTCGAGTGATATGGACTATTCTGGCGATGGACAAGTGGCGATATATGCATTCGAAAACGCCAAAAGACCCAGACTGACAATGGAGAGCAGCAATCCCAGCAGGAGTATAGGTATTACGCCAATATTCACATAGTATTAATTGTTTTATGTAGAAGATGATTTATAGCTACGTTTGGATCTGACAGATGGCGCTGTAGTGAAGTCAAGCTATTAAATTTACTTATTAAGAGTAGTCTGCGCGGGAATTGAAAAATAGGTATTTTGAAGAAACTATTGCCGTCGCGCTATATATTATGGTCTCACCCAGTAGAGTGGCGATAAGGACAACTGCAGCTCAGAACGATTTTACCCACAGAAACCATGACCGATCGACGTTACGTATTTACCTGTATTCTCCTCGAAAACTAAGTCGATTAAATTGTTTGGTATCAAAATTTAAAGGAAGAATAGATCTATGATCCTATCACTTGTACTTATCTTAAAAACTTTTCAAATTTCTTTGTTAGTCTGATTACGGAGGTAAAAACAGGGCTTTTTTAGGTTTTTGGAAAGTCATATTTATTTTTGTAATCATTTTTGGAGAAAAATTTGAATGACAGGGGCATGCCTTTAATAGGCCTAGATTTTTATGAACAAAAACGATTACTCTAGAGGCATTATCCAGGAAGAGAATAGGGGACTACATTTGTATGAAAAAAATGCAGCCAATCTACGCTCTTAAATAATATATTTTTAAAAAGCTGTGAAATTTATCATATTTTTGCATTGTCATCGAAATTTGAGCTTTTTTTTATAGGATAAGGGTGACAAACGAGCACACAGTCCACCTGATGGTAAGTGGTTGCTGCGGCCCATAGACATCTACATCTATCCTCTATTACAAATCAAAATGTAGATGCGTTGTCACACGTGAGGACTAAGATGGAATGCCTCATTTCCGGTAAAAAGGGCCTCCGGCCACCTGCACTCACCAAGCGATATTAAAAATGAAAAATTTTAAGTGTCCAGCTCACTGAGAAGTTATTTTAAAATCAATGACTAAACTCCACATGGAACGACAGACAAACAAGAAAGTGACTTAATAAAAAGTGGTAAAATTACTCATATTCGCAGTATGTGTGGGCTTATTACCAAAATAAGAAAATAACAAAATTTGGACCCGATAGGTGGCGCTGTGGTTGAGTTATTAATAAATATTATATTTACAATGTAACACTCGTGGTAGCTGAAGGCCTAAGCGGTCGCTGTAAATTTCACAGTATGCAAGCAACCTGAGTTCAATCTCCGCCGGCATCAATGATTTTTTTATTTACAATATTAAGTGCCAATTTACCACGTACTCAGCGGTGAATAAAAAATCATAAACGAATAGAATTCGTAGAGCATAATTAAAGCGATAGAGCTGCAGTAGAGTGTCGTGACTGATGTCGCGTGGCAAGCCATAATTTTCAGAATACAGCCTTATCTATTTTGCGCTTTACTACTTTGCACTTAAAATTCTCTATTCCATGCAAAGTTTATGTTAAATTTTAACTTCACCATATTAAGAATATTTTTCATTGTAATATCATAGATGTTATTATATCCTATACTTTTAGTTATTGAAGTGAAAACTTCTTTAGAATCGTTGTGATTTGAAACTCGGTAAAACGAAAAAGCGACACTAAAAAGAGACAAACCTATATATCTATAGGATTTAGCCTGCAAGAAAATGAGATAGAATGCAGCATACAATGTTTATTATAAATCCTACTCGTGATACTCTGCAAATGTCTCATTCTTTCAAAGTTCAGTTTTCGGAAGGTTCCACTTCTACTGCGTGTGAACAGCATACATGTTTTTTTTATAGCATAAGGGTGACAAACGAGCACACAGTCCACCTGATGGTAAGTGGTTGCTGCGGCCCATAGACATCTACATCTATCCTCTGTTACAAATCAAAATGTAGATGCGTTGTCACCCGTGAGGACTAAGATGGAATGCCTCATTTCCAGTAAAAAGGGCCTCCGGCCACCTGCACTCACCAAGCGAAACGCAGAGGTAAACCTCTACTACACGCTGGTTTTCTGTGAGGTCGTGGTACTACCCCGGTTCGAGCCGGCCCATCCGTGCGACATCAAAGCTGCCGCGTAGCTCTACCACTGTTATGTTTTTTTTTATTAATTGAATTGTCAAACGAACTCAAAGTCCACCTGATGGTGAGTGGCTACCACAGTCTAGGGACAAATGCAGCCAACTTCAAACAAAGTAGGCTACAGGTGCGTTGTCATCTTTAAAGACTAAGGTGAAATGAATCAAAACCTGTCAATATACAATCTCTCTATACGCTTCAGACCGTAACCAAGGAATTTAAATTATTACCCGTAACACGGCAGTGCAAGCACTGCTATTTGGTTGCAGAAATGTGAAAGAGGGTGATATCTACTAGTAGGGTTCCTAGGCATAGAAGGAGTCCTACCACCTAGTCCTATATACATAATGTTTATTTACCAATTTAGGTGGCACTTTTATAGAGATCCAAAAATCACCCGCGCATAGCCGGGGCGGGTAGCTAGTGTCCTATTATTGATTTATACAACATTGTTAATAATGTATAAATACAAAAAGAAATTATAGGATACTGAAATAAAATAAAAAAAACTTCAGGTCCGTATTTTGCGTAACTGCATATTGTCACTATGTCAAGAAGGCAAAATGCCAAAAATACAAATCTCGGCATGGAAAACTAATGATGTTGATAAAGCGAAGTCCACACGAGTAAAGCCGCAAGTAGCATTATTATTTATTCTGTGCCGCAAGCAAAATCTAGTATAAAATAATATAATATGTATAAGCATTAGTAATAGTGATTCGGGTATCATGGGTTTGTAATTACGAGTTTTGGACTAGAGCCAACTTTAGGTGCCTGTGGAGCATTTTAGAGGGTGACATTAATTATTGTTGGCTCAATTTAGGGTGTTAACGATGTTAACGTCTTTCAAACAACCCAAAATGGCTTTGTGATCTGCCGTTCATAATATTTTATTGGGTTAGCTAGCGACCATGCAGTAAAAGTTGCAGCCTATTTACGTCCCACTGCTGGGCACAGGCCCTCCTCTCATTTCTGAGAGGGTTTTAGGGCAAGGAAATGTCCGCCACGCTGCCCCAATGCGAGTTGGCGAACTTCACATGTCTTCGAAATATTTTTTTTCTTATTTCTCAGACATGCAGGTTTTCTCACGATGTTTTCCGTCACCGCCGAGCACGTGGTAAATCAGCACTTAAAATTGCAATTAACAATTTCATTGGTGCCGGCGGGGATCGAACCCGGGTTGCTCGAGTACTGTGAAGCTTACAGCGAGCGCTAACCATCTGAGCTACCACGGCTACTACGACCATACAGTATTAGTACGATATGAAATGTTGTGTAAAAATTTTGAACGTACTCGTAGCTTACACAAAAATAATAAAAAAGTTGTTGTCAATTCACTTGGTAAATGTGGCTACTATGGCAAATATTATAAAACAATCCCTTTACCCTTTTATAACCTAAATTGTTATTATTGTTTAATTTTTGTAATTGTATGGTTACATCACACATATTTATTTAGTAAACGCTGCTGCCTCCTTCGCGCCGCGCGTCGCGTGTATTTAAATTTACTTAATTAAATGCAATCTCACAATCGGCAGTACGTCAACAACCGTCCTTATAAACATAGACTACTCAAGGAAAGATTTGCCACTCTAACTTTATAACTATTGCATACCTTAAGCGAAAGCGCAAGGTATGTTCTACTATCGCCTAAAAATTAAGATTCCAACGTTTTATCGAATAAAATCGTATCTAGCAATCATATTATAAATACAAATGATATAAAAAGCACATTGTTAGAAAGATAAATGATTGTTGAACTTATTAATATTCTTTTTAAATCGATTATTTTTAAATAAAAAAAGGGTTTTAGTGGCTTATGGTGTGGATTTATCATGTCCCCAAGGCTTGTAAACACGATATCTTTTGAAAATATCAATTGTTTAACTCAATCTATTTTTTAATCTCGTCATCTATCATGTGGGAACCCGCTGAATGTAAATGACAGTGTAATTTTGTTTTGTTTAGCTGTAACTAATTTCTTTCGGCTCCAAAATGGCGAAATTTTCGTTGATTTGGATGTAAATTATTTCTGTAAATGGGGAGCTAGCGGAGCTACAGCCACAGAGTAGTTTAGCTTTAGTTCGGCTTCAGTCGCCGTCGTGAGTGGACATTGTTTCGGTTGTTTGCAGCGGCTCAAAAAGATCGCTGTACAAATACACAATATTCGAATAACCAAATTTCTTAAATACTTGATTATAATAATAATGATTAATGAGACATTTTTTTATTACAATATTTTAAAAGCAAAGAATAAATAATAGTAGTACGTATTAAATGTAAGTAGTATAATTTTTTTTGTCATGGGTGACATTTTCATAGTTTTCGAGGGTGTTGAAACCGATAGGGTTGTCGAAATGTAAATCCAAGATGGCGGCCGCAATAGGTATCAATTTTTCATCATGGGTGTCATTTTCATGGTTTTCGAGGGTGCTGAAGCCGATAGTGCTGTCGAAATGTAAATCCAAGGTGGCGGCTGTAATAGGTATAATTTTTTTCATCATGGGTGTCATTTTCATGGTTTTCGAGAGTGTTGAAGCCGATAGTGCTGTCGAAATGTAAATCCAAGATGGCAGCTGAATTAGGTACTCATTTTTTAATCTTGGGTGTCATTTTCATGGTTTTCGAGGATGTTGAAGCCGATAGTGCTGTAGAAATGTAAATCCAAGATGGCGGCTGCAATAGATATCAATTTTTTCATCGTGGGTGTCATTCTCATGGGTTTCGAGGATGTTGAAGTCGATAGTGCTGTCGAAATGTAAATCCAAGATGGCGGCTGAAGTGGGTACCAATTTTTTCATCATGGGTATAATTTTTATGGTTTTCGAGGGTGTTGAAGCCGATAGTGCTGTCGAAATGTAAATCCAAGATGGCGGCTGCAATAGATATCAAATTTTTCATCATGGGTGTCATTTTCATGGTTTTCGAGGGTGCTGAAGCCGATAGTGCTGTCAAAATGTAAATCCAAGACGGCGGCTTAAGTAGACACCAATTTTTTCATCATGGGTGTCATTTTCATGGTTTTCGAGGATGTTGAAGCCAATAGTGCTGTCGAAATGTAAATCCAGGATGGCGGCTGAATTAGGTACCAATTTTTTCATCATGGGTGTCATTTTCATGGTTTTCGAGGATGTTGAAGCCGATAGTGCTGTCGAAATGTAAATCCAGGATGGCGGCTGAATTAGGTACCAATTTTTTCATCATGGGTGTCATTTTCATGGTTTTCGAGGATTTTGAAGCCGATAGTGCTGTCGAAATGTAAATCCAAGATGGCGGCTGAAGTAGGTATCAATTTTTTCATCATGGGTGTCATTTTCATGGTTTTCGAGGGTGTTGAAGCCGATAGTGCTGTCGAAATGTAAATCCAAGATGGCGGCTGCAATAGATATCAATTTTTTCATCATGGGTGTCATTTTCATGGTTTTCGAGGATGTTGAAGTCGATAGTGCTGTCGAAATGTAAATCCAAGGTGGCGGCTGCAATAGGTATAAATTTTTTCATCATGGGTGTCATTTTCATGGTTTTCGAGAGTGTTGAAGCCGATAGTGCTGTCGAAATGTAAATCCAAGATGGCAGCTGAATTAGGTACCCATTTTTTAATCTTGGGTGTCATTTTCATGGTTTTCGAGGATGTTGAAGCCGATAGTGCTGAAGAAATGTAAATCCAAGATGGCGGCTGCAATAGATATCAATTTTTTTCATTATGGGTGTCATTCTCATGGGTTTCGAGGATGTTGAAGTCGATAGTGCTGTCGAAATGTAAATCCAAGATGGCGGCTGAAGTGGGTACCAATTTTTTCATCATGGGTATAATTTTCATGGTTTTCGAGGGTGTTGAAGCCGATAGTGCTGTAGAAATGTAAATCCAAGATGGCGGCTGCAATAGATATCAATTTTTTCATCGTGGGTGTCATTCTCATGGGTTTCGAGGATGTTGAAGTCGATAGTGCTGTCGAAATGTAAATCCAAGATGGCGGCTGAAGTGGGTACCAATTTTTTCATCATGGGTATAATTTTTATGGTTTTCGAGGGTGTTGAAGCCGATAGTGCTGTCGAAATGTAAATCCAAGATGGCGGCTGCAATAGATATCAAATTTTTCATCATGGGTGTCATTTTCATGGTTTTCGAGGGTGCTGAAGCCGATAGTGCTGTCAAAATGTAAATCCAAGACGGCGGCTTAAGTAGACACCAATTTTTTCATCATGGGTGTCATTTTCATGGTTTTCGAGGATGTTGAAGCCAATAGTGCTGTCGAAATGTAAATCCAGGATGGCGGCTGAATTAGGTACCAATTTTTTCATCATGGGTGTCATTTTCATGGTTTTCGAGGATGTTGAAGCCGATAGTGCTGTCGAAATGTAAATCCAGGATGGCGGCTGAATTAGGTACCAATTTTTTCATCATGGGTGTCATTTTCATGGTTTTCGAGGATTTTGAAGCCGATAGTGCTGTCGAAATGTAAATCCAAGATGGCGGCTGAAGTGGGTACCAATTTTTTCATCATGGGTATAATTTTTATGGTTTTCGAGGATGTTGAAGCCGATAGTGCTGTAGAAATGTAAATCCAAGATGGCGGCTGCAATAGATATCAAATTTTTCATCATGGGTGTCATTTTCATGGTTATTGAGGGTGCTGAAGCCGATAGTGCTGTCAAAATGTAAATCCAAGACGGCGGCTTAAGTAGACACCAATTTTTTCATCATGGGTGTCATTTTCATGGTTTTCGAGGATGTTGAATCCAATAGTGCTGTCGAAATGTAAATCCAGGATGGCGGCTGAATTAGGTACCAATTTTGTCATCATGGGTGTCATTTTCATGGTTTTCGAGGATGTTGAAGCCGATAGTGCTGTCGAAATGTAAATCCAGGATGGCGGCTGAATTAGGTACCAATTTTTTCATCATGGGTGTCATTTTCATGGTTTTTGAGGATTTTGAAGCCGATAGTGCTGTCGAAATGTAAATCCAAGATGGCGGCTGAAGTAGGTACCAATTTTTTCATCATGGGTGTCATTTTCATGGTTTTCGAGGGTGTTGAAGCCGATAGTGCTGTCGAAATGTAAATCCAAGATGGCGGCTGCAATAGATATCAATTTTTTCATCATGGGTGTCATTTTCATGGTTTTCGAGGATGTTGAAGTCGATAGTGCTGTCGAAATGTAAATCCAAGGTGGCGGCTGCAATAGGTATAAATTTTTTCATCATGGGTGTCATTTTCATGGTTTTCGAGAGTGTTGAAGCCGATAGTGCTGTCGAAATGTAAATCCAAGATGGCAGCTGAATTAGGTACCCATTTTTTAATCTTGGGTGTCATTTTCATGGTTTTCGAGGATGTTGAAGCCGATAGTGCTGTTGAAATGTAAATCCAAGATGGCGGCTGCAATAGATATCAATTTTTTCATTATGGGTGTCATTCTCATGGGTTTCGAGGATGTTGAAGTCGATAGTGCTGTCGAAATGTAAATCCAAGATGGCGGCTGAAGTGGGTACCAATTTTTTCATCATGGGTATAATTTTCATGGTTTTCGAGGGTGTTGAAGCCGATAGTGCTGTCGAAATGTAAATCCAAGATGGCGGCTGCATTAGATATCAAATTATTCATTATGGGTGTCATTTTCATGGTTTTCGAGGGTGCTGAAGCCGATAGTGCTGTCAAAATGTATATCCAAGACGGCGGCTTAAGTAGGCACCAATTTTTTCATCATGGGTGTCATTTTCATGGTTTTCGAGGATGTTGAAGCCGATAGTGCTGTCGAAATGTAAATCTAGGATGGCGGCTGAATTAGGTACCAATTTTTTCATCATGGGTGTCATTTTCATGGTTTTCGAGGATGTTGAAGCCGATAGTGCTGTCGAAATGTAAATCCAAGATGGCGGGTGAAGTAGGTACCAATTGTTTCATGGGTGTAATTTTCATGGTTTTCGAGGGTGTTGAAGCCGATAGTGCTGTGGAAATGTAAATCCAAGATGGCGACTGCAATAGGTATCAATTTTTTCATCATGGGTGTAATTTTCATGGTTTTCGAGGGTTTTGAAGCCGATAGTGCTGTCGAAATGTAAATCCAAGGTGGCGGCTGCAATAGATATCAATTTTTTCATTATGGGTGTCATTCTCATGGGTTTCGAGGATGTTGAAGTCGATAGTGCTGTCGAAATGTAAATCCAAGATGGCGGCTGAAGTGGGTACCAATTTTTTAATCTTGGGTGTCATTTTCATGGTTTTCGAGGGTGTGAGAAGCCGATAGTGCTGTCGAAATGTAAATCCAAGATGGCGGCTACAAAAGGTATCAATTTTTTCATCATGGGTGTAATTTTCATGGTTTTCGAGGGTGTTGAAGCCGATAGTGCTGTCGAAATGTAAATCCAAGATGGCGGCTACAAAAGGTATCAATTTTTTCAT
This sequence comes from Parnassius mnemosyne, assembly GCA_963668995.1. Taxonomy (NCBI): domain Eukaryota; kingdom Metazoa; phylum Arthropoda; class Insecta; order Lepidoptera; family Papilionidae; genus Parnassius; species Parnassius mnemosyne. Next base: position 13,907,084 of record CAVLGL010000092.1, on the reverse strand, counting down.
CATGGGTGTAATTTTCATGGTTTTCGAGGGTGTTGAAGCCGATAGTGCTGTCGAAATGTAAATCCAAGATGGCGGCTGCAATAGATATCAATATTTTCATCATGGGTGCCATTTTCATGGTTTTCGAGGGTGTTGAAGCCGATAGTGCCGTTGAAATGTATTTAAACTACTTTAAAAATTCCGTATAATCATGGTATACGTAATTTTTTTAATACGCTTAAGGTATGCCCAATTGGATTTACCAATTTTTTTATTTTACTTTTATTAAACTTTTAACTTTTCCTTTTGACGTGCTCATTAACTAACTACTAACTCTACTTCTTGAAAGTGTGTAGCCTTACAAACCATACAGTAATTGTGACACTGGAGGAGTACTGACGTTTACAGCTCAGGTTTTCCTATCGCAAGCGTCAGCTGACATACTACTGTGTAGAATGGGTAAAGATTTTGTATTTATTGTCTGTGGGCTTTGTATGGTGTGCAAATAAATATATTTTATTAGGTATTTATCTTATATCAAACATATAATGTGTGTAATTCAATAATTTGGGCTCCACATGGGAACAAACACGATCTAATGCTGGAGAGGGTACAAAACAAATTTGTAAGGTATTTGTATGTCAAGTTATATGGAGTGTATCCTTTTTACCCACTCCAATACCCCACATTATTTGTTCTGGGCATGGTGGGATACAATCAGCTCAGGGTAAGGAGAGAACTTAGACTAGTTTCATATATTTTTATGATCCTTAGGAGTAAAATTATTAATGAGAATATATTGAAGAAGATTAATATTTATGTTCCGGATAGATATGTATGACGGCGGCGTCAGCCAGACCTACTGGCCGTCCCTAGATATCGCACTAACTTACTGCCAGAGGCACCCCTGACCCGAGCTTTTCGAACATTAAACCGATCAGGATCGACAGAGAATCAGATTTATTCTTTTGTAGTCTGAACGAATTCACAAAACTTGCTTTATGGATAATTAGTTATAAGGTAGTATAGTAATATAGGTAATATAGGATTGTAAATAGTGCTTTATCTATCGCATTGGGTAGAAACCTGTAATGTTAGATATAAGTTGGATGGAAATAAATAAATAAATAAATATATGGAAGGCCTACGAGTATGGTGGAATTTTGATAAACTGTAATGATAGTGATGTGGGAAAAGACGGAAACTTAAAAGCTAACTAGATGTTTTACTCGTAAAATACTAAAATTCAATAGCAATTTTCACATGATCATCATCATCATAATTACAGCCCTTCACAAGTCTACTGCTGAACATAGGCGTCCCCCAAGGAGTGCCACAAAGCACGGTCCTGAGCTACCTGCATCCATCGACTTCCTGCATGTTTTACCAGTTCGCCACGCCATCTAGTGGGGGGTCGCCCAACACTTCGGCTACCGGTACGAGGCTGCCACTCGATAACCTTTTTTCTCCATCGGTTGGCGGTTCTTCGAGCTATATGGCCAGCCCATTGCCACTTCAGCATACTAATCCATTTTCACATGCACCTACCTTATTTTGCTCTATCCTTCCTTTTGTATACAATAAACCTAGCAAGCTAACAGCATAGCAAAGTGGCGAAGCAATCAGCTTTGTAGCGGTTTCTAACGGTTGCCGCTGAGCAATCAGTTTCAAAATAGGAGGTTCAGATGCCTGGGTGGTCAGTAATCGACTGCTGAAAACAGAATTTGAAAATTCGAAACCGTTCTCGAGATAATCGTGGGACAGACGGACAGACGGACAGACGGACAGACGGACAGACGGACAGACGGACAGACGGACAAACGGACAGACGGACAGACGGACAGACGGACAGACGGACAGACGGACAGACGGACAGACGGACAGACGGACAGACGGACAGACGTACAGACGGACAGACGGACAGACGGACAGACATCGTGAAATCAATAAGTGACTTCACAAGCTTCGCCACTTAATAAGGATGACAACTGAGCACACAGACCACTTGCTAGTAACTGAATGCTGTGACCCATAGAGATATCCATGATTAAGAATCAATATTTAGTTTCGTTTTCAACCCTGTAGATTAAGATGACATGTCTCATTTCCATTAAAATAATCTCCGGTTCTCTACACTCACCATACGAAACACAGCAGCAATTCTTTTTATTTTATTATTTTCATAAAAAAGGGGAAGAAGGTAACGTTCACATTGACTAGTTTACGTTTGTGATGTAACTTTTAATGACTTACTCGTATTTTCCGAATAACAAATATTTCAGTATTTCGTGTATAACACCAATTTCTCCTTAAATGGCATTATGCACGACGACATGCAAAATAGTTGGTGTTTGACGGCTCCGTGGCGCAGTGGCTTAGCAATGAGATGCTGCGCTGGGGGCCGCGGGTTCGAATCCCGCACGGAACAATAATTTGTATGGCCTACAAATAATTGTTCCGAGTCTGGATGTTTGTCCTTGTGCAATTTGTGTTTGTAAACTGCCTCCACGATACAGGAGAAAATCCTAGTGTGGGGGTAACGTTTTTTTTTAAAAAGAGTTAAAAAAAAGAGTTGGTGTACGATTCTACTAATAACATTTAAAAAAAATCATAATGTCTCAGTATCGAGTTTAGTGGTCTATGTTTGGCATTGGACTCATAATGGGCTAAAATTGTGATGACTGTTGGCTTTGTAACAAGACTAACATAACAAAATAGTATTTTAATAAAATGGTGGTATTTAATATAAGGTTGCCAATAAAAATCGCACATCACATCACATCCTGAGTCGCAGTTCTATTAAAAGCATCATCAACATCAACATTACAGTACTTCACAAGTCCACTGCTAATCATAATGCATAAAATCGGTTCTGGGCCACCTACAGTCATCCTGCAGTCTTTACGCATATCTTACCTGCAGGTCTATTCACAATTCCCTCGGAAAGGGAAACCATCTTGGATTATATTCAAATTCGCCATTCGGATACATTCGACATTCGTTTTCGGGAATTGTGACAGTTTGCACCGGAAACTTTACGAGAGCTCTGAGGCTGGCGAAAACTTGAAAATAGACAATTAAAAGAGATAAGTAAGCTTTTATAAGTATAAGGTAGGTAACAAAAATTAATTGCAATTGTCAATAGTACGGTTTTCTCTATAATTACTTCAATATTTGCACTTAGTGCACTGTCACTGAAATTCGAAAAGCATAACAGTGGTAGAGCCACGCGGCAGCTTTTGCTGTCGCACGGATGGGCCAGCTCGAACCTCACAGAATACCAGCGTGAAGTAGAGGTTTACCTCTGCGTTTCGCTTGGTGAGTGTAGAGAACCGGAGACCCTTTTTACTGGAAAAGAGGCATTCCATCTTGGTCCTCACGGATGAAAACAAATCTGCATTTTGAGTCTTTATTAAGGATAGATGTAGATGTCTATGGGTCACAGTAACCACTTACCATCTGGTGGACTGTGTGCTCGTTTGTCACCCTATCCTTTAAAAAAACATCCCTTGTATATATTTCTCAACAGTAGTAAAATGTACACTCACATGAGAAATATTTCACTATATAAAGTACCTACACTACGAAAGCCAACGGCTATGGCGGAGACTGCTAAGCTAACAGACTGAGTTTATGTTAGGGGACATCGAGGGGTTGGACTGTAACTTCTAGTAAATATTGCTCCCTGTAGACGTCTACGAAATATCTCATAATAATACATTCTAACCTAAGGCTCAAAATTGTATCCGAGTTACATTCATAGCACTTACAGTTGAAAACCAATTCAGCGACATTGCATTTGAAAAATTTTAAAACTTTTACATTCGAGCCTATTTTACGAATAAAATTTAGGATAAGAAATAAAGAAAGAAAGAGAGTCCTTAGCGATATTATAACGGCGTCTTATTTCATAACAAAAAGTGACAAGTTTGGAATATAATAATTAATCAATATAATAATATAATAATATCATAGCCAAATCTCTGAACGTAAAGTTTTGCAAGCATTGTTGAAATGGAAAAACTTACATCAACCAACATCATCATGTGAAATGTCGTTAACTTAGCAGGGGCAGAAAAAGAAACTAAAAGTAAAGGAAGCGGTGACAATCCAAATGCGGCCTTTGTTCGAAATTGTTACTGTAGTAGGTACATTGAATGAAACAAAAAAAAAAGATACGTCGCAAAAAGTGGTCCAAGAAAACTGCGTCTAATCGAGACACTGTCATGCGAGCTACGGTCGGTGCATCTCGCTCGCACTACGGTCAGAGTGTATCTCTTACGTCTGTTTTCTTTTTCTTTATGGATTATCTTGTGTTCGTAGTGCAAGCAATATAGTTGTAATTTAATGTTCGGGCATATACGAGTATAATATATTCATTTTGCTTATATCAATGTTGCAGTAGAAGTTGCTGCATTAACCACTTAGCGTCGGGTGGACTTAGCTTGTTTATCACTTTATTATTTGAAAAAAAAAACTAAGATAGTTTATACATTTCCATAGGTTGATTCCTACGGCTTCTACGGGAGGAAAGAGTTTCTTTAACGCCACTTTACCACAAATGCCAAGACTAAATCGGAAAGCTGCATCAGAACAAGATAGTACTGCCCTTACTAATGAACTTTTGCCAAGTATCCTTTTTTAAAGTGTCCTTTTCTAAAGGTCACCTGATGCTCAGTGTTCTCTCCTATAATCATATTAACCTATGAAACCATGTGATGGCGACATATTATGAGAATCCATCACCTGTTTCTTAACGACATAGCGCCACTGCAACTATATTATGGCCGTAGCACGAATGGGTCTGTTCGACCGGGATTGGACTACATTTTCACAGAATACCAGCGTGAAGTTGCAGCTTAATGCTGCTGTGTTTTGAATGTTGAGTGCAAAGAACGAATGATTCAATAACATGATCATGTAAGATACATATGTACTTAGTATTTAAGAATTGTAAACTTATGAGAAAAAAGAAATCCTACGTTAAGAGTTTAAGGTTAATATATGGATTGAATGAAGCACGTTTTCCTACAGTTTCATAACGCAAATGTACTTTTCTCGTATTTCTCCGACCGTACCTATGCATAGTTTAACCTAATTGTTAGCTAAAAGAGACGAAATAAACGAAATAAGTTCGCTTTCATCTTGTATGTTGCGAGTACTCTTCTCGAAGCCTCTTGGAAATCGTCTGTTTGTAATATTTCGTTTTTGTTTTAATAAAATTTGTTACATTAGTTTAGAAGCGACGTAAGTGGTATATATTATATATTTTTAAATATAATATAATTTATACGATATTAGTAAGTGTAAGTAGATAAGTTATATAAGTAAGCTCCCATTCTATGGGCTTCCCGAGAATTGTGCATTTGGATCCCCAGTTTTCTTGTTGATCAGAGCATCAAAGACGGTACATGCTCTGATTACAAGCCTATTAACGCTGGTGTTCTACCAACGCAGTTTCTTCTGCATATCAATGATATGTTGCATTCATTGCTATGCAGACGGCGGCACTGGTGATGCCTTATACACCAGCCGTGCCAATATTTCTCGGGAAAACATCGCCGAGTACCGGGATACACTTGTGTCTGAAGTCGAGTCTTTGCTGAACAAAGTCTCGGATTGGAGGCGACTAAATCTAGTCCAGTTCAATCCCCAGAAGACACAAGTTTGCGTGTTTACCACTAAAAAGAACCCCTTTGTCATATCTCCTCAGTTTCAAGGCACTCCTCTTGCTGCCTCACCTAGCATCGGAATTCTCGGCGTCGACATATCGAATAGTGTGGAGTTTCGTTTTCACTTGGAAGGAAAGGTCAAATTGGCCTCTAAAAAAATTGGCGTGCTCAGCAGAGCGAGACAGTATTTCATGCACACACATCACAAAACATCGCTTGCAACTTTACAAAGTGCAAGTTCGGCCTCACATGGAATACTGTTCTCATCTCTGGGTCGGGGCACCCCAGTGTCAGCTCCTTCCACTTGACCGCATCCAGCGCAGAACGGTTCAAGTCGTCGACAACCAAGTTCTTTCTGATTGGCTCTATTAACTGGCGCTGCTTAGGGATGTTGCATCCCTTTACATTTTCTATCACATCTACCACGGGGAGTGCTCTGAGGAATAGTTAGGCTGCATTTTGACGCTGGTATTCTGTGAGCGTCAGTGAAATTTACAGAGCGCGCTTAGCTCATGAGCTACCACGGCTAATAATATAATATTTTATATAAAAACTCGGCACATCCCGACGAGAAGGTGAAGGAAATGTATAAAGATATATCAAGAGTCATGCATTCTTCCGAAACCCACTATACGGTGTTGATGGGAGGCTTCAACGCAAAACTAGGCACAAGAGAGAACGGTGAGCTGAAGGTAAGGAAATTTGGAATAGGGCAACGGAACCAAAGGGACCAGCAGCTGGGCGATTTCATGGAGAAAGAGCGACTCTTTATGATGAACTCTTTCTTCCAGAAGTGGCCCCACAGGAAGTGGACCTGGTCGAGCCCCGACGGTTCGACAAAAAATGAGATTGACAGGTCTCGTGTAATAAAGTCAGCGCTCTGTCCCCCTCGTTCTCTAATTCAAAGTCCTGAAACCTTTCAGGTCGGGTTACAAAACCATTTTCAGTGGCTAGAAGGCTGAAATGAACTGGACGATATGAATGACAAGCTAGTGGAAACTGTCCATACGGTCGGAGCTGAGTTTTGCAAGACCCGCCGCAGAAGAACACAAAAACTATCCGATCACACTCTTAACCTCGTGGCTGTTCGACGAAAAATGAAGCTGCAGTCTTCAATAGATTTGACAGCATACAGGCAACTGAACAGGCAGAGCTCCAAATGCATGCGGCGGCACTTACGCAACTTTAATACTGTTCCTATGCTCACTGCTGGCCGTATGAGGAAGCTCAAAGTCGCTCAGCGAGTATGGCCACTCGGTGTTTTTCTGCATGATAGACTCAAAAACGAGGATATCAGGTAACCGCAGTAGAACCAGAGTAACCGAAATAGCCCAAAAAATTACTATGCTGAAGTGTCAATGGGCCTACCATATAGCTCGATGAACCGACAACCGATGGGGAAAAAAGGTTACGGTTACTCGTACCGGCAGATGAAGTGTAGGGCATCCCCCCACTAGATGGAGTGACGAATTTGTAAGACATACAGGAAGTCGATGGAAGCAGGTGGTTCAGGGCCGTGTTTTGTGGTATTCCTTGGGGGGAGGCTATGTTTAGCAGTCGACTTCTGAAGTGCTTTAATGATGATGACGATATGAAGGGGTTACACGGATATTAAACGACGGAAGCGTGAAGAAATAACAGTTTCCACATTAATATGTCATTACCGTTCTGTGCCATAAAGGAAACAGTGCACACTGTTTCCTTGTAGGGAAAATACGATAGAAATGGCATTTATGAGTTTTATCCGTAGCATTTCATAATTGACTAAATTAAGGCCACCGATTCCGTTAAGATTAGTTTATTGTTTTCCTTATTTGAGGGTAACAAACGAGCAAACAGTTCATCCAACAGTACATCCGTACATAAACATAATACCGTCATATCAGAGAGTGTGCGCATGATTTGCATGACTTAATTCTTTCCTCTCCATTCTCTCATCGGACCAACAGTCATTCGGCTGGTCTCCACGCCCTTATAGTCATATCACGCTGTTGCTTCGTCGTTCATAACGCGTACAGCCAAGGTGTGGAAGAACTTGCCAGCATCTGTCTGTTCATAATGTGTCTTCAAGGAATTGTGAATAGGCTTTTGTTAAGCTAAGCCGTCCGATAAAAGCGCATCTAGTTTTCGTCACTCACTTTACGAAACTCAGAACGATTATAACACAATTTTAAGCTAGTATTGTGTGTGAAAGTTTTTCCCCGTTCGGGTTCTTCCCCGTCAAGCCCAATTCCCAGACCCATTTGTGCTGTAGCCATTACATGCTGCAGCATTAATAAATTATTTTCTGTCGTTACTTCATTTCATCACCAGTAAAAAGGTCTTATTCAATTTTTACTGACAAGCGATTATGTACTTATAGTTTTATTGAAAGAATACCATTTTCTATAAAAACCACAAATTTTCATTCTTTGGTCTATATATGGCCGTGTGATGACAAAAAAATATACTAATCTATTTTGTAATATCACAATTGGCCACTATTGGCCCTATAGACCTTCTTTGTTTGAAATTGGCGTTGATCATTTCAGTTTAAAAAAAATCGGCGAGTGTTTCGTACCGGAAACCTTCTTTACTAGATAGAGAGGCATCCCATCTTAGTCATTAGGGGTGACAACGCATCTGCATTTTAATTACATTACACTATTCACTTGCCATCAGATGGATTGTCTGCTCATTTGCCACCCTTATTCTACAAAAAAATATACGCCCCACAGCTGGGCACAGATTTCCTTTCATTTCTGAGAGGGATTTAGTGCGAGGAGAAGTCTGCCGCGCTGCTTCGATGCGTGATGGATTTCAGGTGTCTTGGAAATATTTATTTTTTATTATTTGGATATACAAGTGCCCTCACGATGTTTTCCTTCACTGTCAAAAACGTGTTAAATCAGTACTTAACTTTGTAACTAACATGGAATTGATCGAACTCGGGGATTTTGCTTGCGTGTTGTTAAATATACAGCGAGCGCTTAGCCCCTGATTTAACACGGCTTAGGAGCAGGAAGTATCCATATTAATTAATATTGCATATTAATAATAATACGTATAATAAATAAGACATTAAAAATACTTACAGCATTGCTAACGTTAATGTCTACTCCTTGTTCAAGGAGGTTGATGATCTTGTCTATCTGGCCGGCGCGCGCAGCCCGCAGAAAAGCGGTACTGGCGTCCGCCTGCAAAAAGAAACCTTATTTTAAAGCCTATATTTACTAAATTTGCTTACGCTAAATAGTTTCGCATTGACGACAATAAATGACGTTTTTGACAATATAATAAAGAAGTTTAAACGTTAATCAATAGATGCAAGGTTCATTTTGCTTTGGGTTTGATGCAGTAACGTGTTTCGTAATTTCGCTCCATTAGGTAATTCACAAAAGAAACTCCACTTCTATCTCGTTTTATGGGAGTTCATAAAACGTATTCTTAAATTCGACGTTCAAGTTTGCGAACTCTGAAATTAAATCGATGTTTTAAGGCTCAGCTCTGCGGGCGGTGGCGGACGGCATGTTCAAATCCCACATAGAATAAGTGTTTTACAAATAAATAAATTATTCCGGATATCGACGTTATGTCCTTGAGTAATTTATGTATGTAAAACTTCTCAACAAATCTGGACAAAGTCCTAATGATACGATATAACGTTTTTTTCCTAGAATAATCTTGAATAGACTATTTCACGTGGCAACTTTGTTTTTTTTAAAGGAGGGTTTTCTTTTTTGTATGTATTTATCGCAATCACTTTGTCAATTTTAACCGATTTTAATGATTCTTTGTTTAGCAAATAGGTTATACTTCATGAGTGGTCCCGTAAAAATGTGGGAAAATTTTCACGGGACCACTAGCAACGTTCTATGTTATTCAAAAATAAAAAGAACAACATAGAATAGAATAAAATAATATTACTTTCACATAAACGCTTCTGAGTTCGATGCCAAGACAAAGTGTATAGACCATCGATCTTTTTATTAGTGATCGATGGTATAGACGAATTACAACCCCAACTTCAAAAGCTTTTATTTGGAAATTATATTATTTTTATAGTGATTTAAAGCTGGATTTTATTTTTATTAAAATTTTAAGTTTATTAAATTATAAAGACAGTTTCTCGAGAGGCAGCCTCGTACCGGTAAGTGAAGTGTGGGGCGGCTTTCCGCTAGATGGAGTGATGACCTAGTAAGACTTGCTGGAAGTCGATTTATTACGTGGTAGAGCCATGCTGCAGCTATATTAGTAATATAGTTGTAGCACGAATGGGTCGGCTCGACCGGGGAAGGACCACGCTCTCACAGAATAGCAGCGTAAAATAGCTGTTTAACGCTGCTGTGTTTCTTATGGTGAGTGTAGAGAACCGGAGACCCTTTTTACTGGACAAGAGGCATTCCATCTTAGTCCTCACGGGTGACAACGCATCTGCATTTTGTGTCTTTATTGAGGATAGATGTAGATATATATTGGTCACAGTAACCACTTACCATCAGGTGGACTGTGTGCTCGTTTGTCACCCGATCCTATAAAAAAAAGATGTATGCAGGAGGCTCAGGGACATGCTTCATGTCACTCCTTGAAGGAGGCCTATGTTCAGTAGTGGACGTGAGATAGGCTGCTATGCTGATGATGATGATGATGACTATCCGTAATTAAGCATAAAACAATGTCAGGAAAATGTTCCGTATATTACATCCAGCAGAAAATTTTACCCAACGTAATATAATTACAGCAAAACATAGCTTACTAACGGGAATATAATTAATTTTAATGATTGTAATTAAATATATTTTCTATCGTTTAGAATTACTTTGTCTACCGACTTCAAAAAGGAGACGGTACTCAATTTGACTGTGTTTTTTTATGTATGTTACCTCATAACTTTTTTCTGGATGAACCGATTTCGATGATCTTCTTTTATTTGAAAGTTGGTGCTTCTCATGTAGTCCCATATAAATAGGATCAAGGTCTGATCAATAGTTTTTGAGTTATTCTTAATAACTTATATTGAAGTCAGTTATACAAAATTTTAAATTTTAAATTATTGCATACCTAAATAAACAGTTGGCAATATTTCATTACCGTTCGTAAACTTTCGTATCTGTAACGATATTAATAATACCAGTATACTAGAAAATTATGTAAAAATGTAAATTGATTCTTAAAGTCCCCTACTTTATTAAGAAAAAATATTTCAAAGGTTTCCCTTGCATTTGAGAGGTAGCTTAATACAGGTCAAACTGAAAATGCTTCAGTTCTTCTAAGTAGTCACTCATCTGAAGGCACTTGCCGATAACCGAATAAGTGATCATTTGGCCTATATTAAAGAAAGTTCTTAAGCGCAGATCTTTCCTGTTAAGATGAATATTTTTGACGATAAATGTCGAGTGCGGCTTTCTTCAAACAAATAAGACAGCATTAGGTATAAAATAGCTTTACGCTTTACGTCACAGCCTATTAAAGTCCACTGCTGAACATAAGCCTCCCCCATAGATTGTCGTTGGAGATATTTGCCACAGTTTATTGTTATTTTTGATCATTATTAAGAAGACGCCGCTGCCCATCTCCTGATTTGTTTCCCTCTCTCGCCTCTTACTGTCCCACGAGACGATATGGGGTAGTGGATATTCTTACACCGCCTCTACACGATTATCGAGATAGATAACATATTATATATTCTACTACAAACAAACCGTCCACAGAGACAAGAGCCGCGACATGGTTGGTCATTCAAGAGGTACGCCCACGCGAACCGCTGCCTACGTCTTGATCGACAGTTGCGGCGTAGTCAAGACGTAGGCGTCCCACTATTTAGTTTCATATTTTAATGCGCCTAGATGGCCGAGATAAGGCTTCGTTTGGACCTCAGCTCTACCTCTTTTGCAGAAGACTTTTACCGTAATGTGACTAGGCTTACCAACAAAACTAAGAACTGTACCTAAATTAATAAAATTTAATCTTCAAGACTAGGTCACAACTGATGAAGATATCGCGTAACATATACTATAGAAGCTTAATGCTGCTGTTTTTCGTATGTTGGTTGTAGAGAACTGGACTTTACTGGAAACGAGGCATTCCGTATTAGTCGTTAGGGGTGACAACGCATTTGCATTTTGATTATTAATTGAGGATAAATGTAGATGTATATGGTTGTCTATGGGTCACAGCATCCACTTACCATCAGGTGGACTGTGTGCTTGTTTGTCACTCTTTTTCTATAAAAAGACAGTTGGATTTAGGACCTCCTTCTTTCTTAAAGCCGGTTTTTCCCTTTTAAATAAATAAAAGTAGCTGAACAAGCATTGGAGACTTGACGCGTTCGTATAAACGATGAAATCGAGCGAAGCAAAGCTCACGTAAGCCTATTTCAAGTTGAAGGTAAGCTTATGGATCGTGTCGTATTGTCTGCGGCACGAGGGTAATAAATTCCGTCTACATCGTAACTACCGAATAGAGCAGGTGCCTAGAATAGTTCAAACTTAAGGTTTGTCTTAACATAAATCAGTAAATTCTAGGTATAATTGTTTTAGATTTTAAAAAATTGCTAATAGTAATAAAGGTATTCATTTGAGTCTGACTAAAGTTTAGCAGAAACGGGATAAATGCTTCTTTTTGGCAACATCAAGTTTGCTTATCGTCGATAAGTTAAAGACCAATGCAATTCGGTATGTAAAGAAAGTTGATGACCGTGCTGATTTTGATACCGTTGCGAGATTGTTCATTTGTAAACCCCATTTTACTATTTAAAGGTCTCAAAATAAGGGATCGCATTTATTTGACATCCAAAGGACGTTACAAATTATGCTAAGTGAGGTGAGGCCAATATCTAGAGATATATGTAAAAGATATATTGTCTTCCTTCCTTTCAAGTTGTCAAAAGTCAACGTCTCGGTTTTGTTTATAAAGTACGATTATATTTTTGGGATCAATAAATTATTATTATTATTATTATAATTCTTGATTTCTTACTTTGCTTGATTTCTGATTTCATTGCTTCACAATAAGCCTTCCGTTGTTTCCTTTCCTTTCCTTGCTATGCTATGAGGGAATTCTTCCTGAAGTTTGGATTTATTTTAGTTAACAAATAGTGGTGCGAGATTACGTCGTCAATTTATACAAAATTATTTACGCTGCATTCGGACGGTACGTACGGAGGCTACGTTACGAAGATTTTTTCACAATTAATTTAAATCAACCGTTTTTTTTTAACGCGCTGGTTTTGTGATAGGATTCATTTTCAAATCATTACAAAATACGCAAAAAAAAACAATGTTTGTATTTGGTTAATGTAATAGTAAACAATAAACATTTATTTTTTTGTAAAATATCAAATATATTATAATTTTTGACTTTGAATTTATTTAATTTTTTGAGAGTAGTATAGTTGTAGCACGAATGGGTCGGCTCGACCGGGGAAGGACCACGCTCTCACAGAATACCAGCGTAAAATAGCAGCTTAACACTGCTGTGTTTCGTATGGTGAGTGTAGAGAACCGGAGACCCATTTTACTGGAAAAGAGGCATTCCATCTTAGTCCTAACGGGTGACGACGTATCAGCATTTTAATTCTTTATTGAGGATAAATGTAGATGACTATGGGTCACAGCACGAGCACACAGTCCACCTGATGGTAAGTGGTACCATTAGGTGGACTATGTGCTCGTTTGTCACCCTATCCTATAAAAAGACACTGCTGCCCATCTCTTGGCTTGTTTCCTTTTGTCGCCTCTTACAACGCCCATGGGCGATATGGGGTAGTGGATATTCTTACACCGCCATTACAAGTAATATTATTAAATAGTATTAAATAGTACACAGTACATATTCTATAAAAACATTACCGTCCTTACATATACCTACCGAATTTCATTAATTTTTAACGCGTTTTAGCAGATATACAAAGTAGCAGAAAATATTAAACGAAAATACGTGATATCAAAATTTCTGAACTATGACATTTAATACACGAAGGGCAAAGTTCAGAAGTATCACGGCAATTTTGTGTGACAAAAAAGCCAGGGGACAAAGTTCATAAAAAAATTGTTATTTATAACTAACTATACCAAAGGTTAGGTACGTTATATGAATTTAATATTAATCACTTATTATATAAGAATCATTTCGGGTTAGCAAAGAATAGAATTATTTTAGTTCACATTTAATATTTCACGTTCAAAGTAATTTTTGCTTATCGTTCGGAAATTCTGTCCTGGGTAGCAAGCAATCAACAAGTAACCTAGCAGAACGCTTTTCTTATGAAGAAGTCATATCGGTTTGTCATCGTAGATGTATTGATTTAAAGAGGCTTCAGAGATTGAAAAATATTTGCATAACTATAAATTTTTATTACATAATACAAAACTTATAATAGATGTACCTTTTTAAATACAAGGTCAAAATATCGTTGAACTTTTGTGAAAGATACACCGGTCGGCTCTTATAAATGTCAAAGAACAAGAAAAAAAAACAGATATTGCCTTTCTTGAGCGACCTCAAGGACCTCTTCAAGTTCCAAAGCCACGGAGAATGTAAAAAAAAATATGTTACAGCCGCTGGCGGCTTTCAGACATTTTGCAAAGGTTTATTTTCGTTCTGCTGTGATATTTAAGGCTAGACACTCGCTGTAAATATCACAGTACGTGAGCAACCCAGGTTCGATCCCGCTGGCACCAGTGAAAAACATCGCGTGGAAATCTAAATGTATTTACTTCTTTTCAAAACTAATAATTACAATAATAACGGTCGTATTGTTTCGGATTTGTTTAACAACACAGGCCGCTCACTCTCATACAATATGCAGATCAGTCGAACGACTGATCCGAGTCTGTATCCGAGTTGTCGCTGTCACAGAGAGATACTGTGATAATTTATCTATGTGTATGTGAAATAGTTCATTTATTGTTCAGTATATTGTATATTAATTACCCTAAGTTTATTGTTTTAATTGTTAAGTGTGAGTTTCGTAGTGACAGACAATTGCTTATGTGTGCGTTGATTTTCCTCAGCAAAAAATGTCAGACAGTTCTGTATCGGGATAAAATGCTATAGCTACTCCCCTCCAGTCCGTCGGAAAATAGCAAATCAAATTTTTAAGCCCAAAAGAAGGAGCCCATAGAAAGAATTTCTTTACTATCGGCGCAGCGGGTTTACACAAAAAATTAAATCAATAATTACACGCGGTAGAGCCACGTATTTTGGCTTCATTATGAACGGGCTCACTCGAACATGGGATACTTAATGTTATATGGTATATTTAAATATTAAAATCCGTAAATTTATTATATTTTGTGGCATACGTCAACTGAAAATAAATCCATTATAAGTTACGTGCAAACAAATGAAATTTTATTTAAAAGTAGGGTAAAAATGTTAAGCTCCATTAAGGTGTAATACGTGGAAGAGTCTCTGCAATATAACTGCAGCACAAATGGGTCGGTTCGACTGAGAAAGAACCACGTTATCACAGAGTACCAACATTACATAACAGCGTAATGTTAATGCTATTCATATGTAGGTGATAATAATCCGTGACTCTGTTCACTGTTAATGAAGCATTCTATCTTTATCCTCAGGAGTAACAACGCATTTGCGGCCTCGTAGCACAGTGGATTAGCATTGTGTTACGGCACTGAGAAACCGGGTTCGAAACCCACATAGAATAAGGCTGTTTGTCCTAGTGCAATTTATGTACTTAAGCTGGATCCACGATAAAGGAGAAAATCCTTATGTGACGTTTATTTAAAAAAAAAACAATTGGCATTTTATTTTCAATTGATGATATACTTAGTTGTCTATGTGCTAGATGATCTACTTAGCAGAATTCTTTTGAGAGAAGCCAAAAAGTAAAGAAGAAGAAGATGATGATGATCTACTTACCATCAGGTGGATTGTGTGCTTGTTACACTAATTAACATAAAAGTAACCATTTCTATTGCTGTCTTTTTACATCCATTTTTAAATCAAAGATATTTTTATTTTAACGATTTACAATAGTTGATATTATATCCCGAATAGCATTGTTTAAATCTGATTCATGGTAATATATTATGACGGCTTAGTATCTTTCATTTATGTATAAACTACAAATAATCAAATCCATTTATAATAATATAATCCAAATAGGGAGATTTTGCCATATTTGACACGCTTGGCGAACGGGTTTTCAACTGCAGTTTTTTATTATTTTGAATACCTAGTTATCAGGAAAATGCTGCTGCCCATCTCCTGTTTCAATTTTCCTCTGGCGCCTCCTATGACACCCGCGGGAAGATATCGGGTAGTGGATATCATAATCAAATAATTGGACAAAATATAAGTCGACTACAAATATATCGGATCTGCTTAAATTTTATATGGGACCACTTCGAAAATTACCGTTACAGTTACAGCCATTGAGTTATATGTATTACGTACTAGAGAAGCTATTCCAAACAAAATTTGTGCGTTACTCTATGTCTTCGCGCAAGCGCGGTAGATAGTAGAGTCGCGTACGCGCGAAGACTTTAATCTTTATATATAAAAATTACGTGCCACATTGTTTGTCCGCGATGAACTCCTAAACTATTGAACTGGTTTCAAAGAAATTTTGCACACTGTGTTCAGTTTGGTCCAACTTGAGAGATAGGATACTTTTTATCCCAATAAATGACCTTCAATATTTTTTTATTGCGAATTTAAGAATTTTTTTATAGGAAGGGTCGTCGGAGAGGGCAGAACAACGTCTGCCTGGCCAGCTAGTTTAATATAAAATAGGATATTAATATAAAATAAATATAAGAATTTAGTATAAACTACTCTTATTTTAATCTAAACAAACATATTTCTAAATAAAATGTAATAATAATTATCTTATGGAATTCACAAATCTTCAATTTACGCAATATTTAGTTTAGTGTACGGATTGCAGTACAGTTCAGTTGAACAGTCAATGTTCCGAATGCGAAATCTAGTGCGTAGTACATATATATCGATGGTTACAACCTTTTAAAAGTCCACTGCTGAACAAAGGTCTCCCTCTTGGATTGCCTCATATTTGCCGTAGTGCCATTTGTCAGGCGAGTTTATTTTTATTTGGTTATTAGGAAGACGCTACTTACCATCTCCTGGTTCAGTTTTCATCTGTTGCCCTTTTCGACAGCCATGAAATGATATTAAGTAGTGGATATTCTTATCCGTTTTTTAAGACGACAAATGACAAAGTAAAACACTCGAAAAGTTAACATGCTTTTAATTAATAACTGATACTTTAATAGAGTTTTGCTCACGAGTCAATATTTAAAGTTGTTCAATAAAAAATATCTGGGCATATCATGAATATTTAAAAACTTTCACAAAGCACGTATAGGCTTTTGTTGCGGCAATATGTCCTCAGCGCTCGATAATACCTACACATGAGGTTGGATTGCGGTCAAACGTTGGCCTGTTTTTTAATCGAGTAATATATTTAAATCGCATTTGCCTTGTAACTGTTACACATAGAAAATAGAAACAGATACTCCGCATACATAAATGGTCTGACGTTTCGTTATTTCTTCAGGTTAGTATTGACCGGTTAAAATCTAATTTTGACCAACATATTATGTGAACCGGTGTAGATTCCGAACTTTAAACTAGTCCAAACTTAATAAAAAGTTTTGTCGAGTTGGAAACCGCAGTTTATTATTATTATTATTGAGTTATGATCAAGAAGACGCTGTCTGGTATAAATAACTAACGCTGGTTAGTTATTTATTCTGAAAGAGTTATCAAGCAACAGGCAAAAGTGTGTAAGGTAAAATGTCACTTCACTTACTGAAACTAGTTTTTATTTGGTTACAAAGAAAAGTAAAAAACTAAATATGTTGTTATTCTTTTATTTTATAATAAAAAAAAACTGAAGTAACATATGAACTTTGAGTTCACCTAGTAAGTCGCTACTGCATTCTATGGACATCTGCAACTTAAAACAAAGATGGCTACCGATGCGTTGTCACCTCTGAGTATTAAAATGGAATACCTCACAGTCTGTTATACTGGCTTTATAATGGTAATGGTGGTACCTACCCAGAGAGACTACTAAGCAGAAATGGAGTTCTACCACCAAAATATATACTGTACAAGCAACTGTACAGACATGATGATTCAAACTTATTTAAATATTGTAAAACGTTAAATGTATATGATAAAATTAAATTGGCAGTCCTATGTGAAGAGCGTGAACAGTTGAGTAATTTAAAAAAATATTGTAGACCTGTAACCCTACGTAAGTTGAATAGGTTACCGACATTTAAGCTTCCAACTTACAAAAAATATTTATGGCAAGGGCACATGGGAATACCTGCTCCCCTCTTTACTCAACGAATTTCCTCTCACTATCTTAAATAAAGTAAAAATAGCTAAAAGAACACTAAAAGAGTTTCTAATCAAATAACTAGATGGACGGTATGGTATGCTATGTGTATATTGTGTTATTATAAGTTAATATAATATATTAATAGTATCTTTTACTGTAAATTTCCTGATTTAATGTGTTTATACCTGATTTATCTCAAATTTACATATCTATTAATATACTTAGTGATTAGCTGATTACTTAATAAATATATAAATCTACCATTATTATCAATAATAGTTTTATATAAAATAATAGTTTATAGTTAATAAACCACAGCAACTAAACCGTGTGTGGTTTCTTCTGTAGGGCTAATAAAAATTACACTTTGTGTACAGTTTGTTTCTTATATTTTGATAAAAAAATTATAAAGAGAAGGATATTAAAAAACTTCTGTGGGCATTTACTGCGCTTGCTCTTTTATAAGCTCTTTATAAGTTCTTTTAAAGAGGAAATTATTGTATCTGCGGCTTGTCGTCACCGCTGGTGATTAGGGGGCTCGTTTTTTTCGCGCTCAAAAGCATATAGTCATTCAGCATCCAACGTTCTTAGCAGCATAGTGCCAAGAATGCTGACCGCGTTTTGTCGCAGTTTTGTCGGGAAGTAGGACTAAATGGTAATTTAAGTTTAATAAATGTATAAATGTCTTATGATTTCTCCACCCACTTCGTATTTCTATTTTATGGCTTTAATAAAAATAATGTTATTTTGTCGCCAAACCATACAAGTTTTTATTGTTTTCTTGCAATCCTGTCCATCCAAAGGTTGTCTGGAAGAGATCGCTTTTAGCGATAAGACCGCCCATTGTACCACATTTCTTATTCTCATTATTTGTTAATATTTATGTTATTTTTTGGCGTACATACAATAAAGTGTTATCTATCTATCTATCTATCTAAAGAGAGCTTGTTTGTGACGTAACTTATTGTTAAATTCTGTTCTTTTATTTAATATTCGCTTACGCAACACAAAACTTTCCACAACAGTGAAATTTCATCTCCAGGGAGCAAGCTATTGTAAGGTTTCTCCCCATCCCTCATCCATCATTTATGTACTTTGACAAATACATTAGACGAAATAAATATGAAGCATTATATAAAAATAAATATCGAACATTTGCAAATTATAATATGTATATTAATCGTAAGATGACATTTTCGTCAATAGCTTGTCTGCATTTGACAAGATCCCACCTGATGTTAAGTAGGGATTGGTTTCTAAAATATGAAAAGTCTAAACCTAAACGATGACTTTTGAAAATTCTTAAATTGCAGTGTTCAAGAGAGACTGACGCAAGCGAAAAATTCCAATCTCTGGCTGTGCGCGACAGACACCATAAAATAGAACGCGTTGTCAAGTCCGAAGCACGACCTACCAAAAAAAACAAGAGTTTCAACACTGCAACTTACGTGAGGGATTTAACTCTACTATGTTTGTTCACCCTTGCGTACAAGAGTTCACGGGCTGAAGACCACTCATGCGTATTACAAAGAGTATTCAAATGTAGGGTTCCGGTTAAAACAAAGGTGAAATGCTCGTTAGCTGAAAGGGGTATTCACTGAAGTGAATCTATAAGGATATTCTAACAAGTTTTGGAAATGAACAAATCACTATTGTATTAGGCACAGATTTTATTTGCTTGGATTTTTTAAGTCTTGTAATATTGTGGATACCTGGACAGCACATATAATAACTACCTAATACCTAATAATAATGTCTTTTAAACCAAATTTCAGTCACGAAGGTCAGTCTCAACGGAGACTCTATCTGCGCAGAACAGCATTAAAGTGCACACGTGTGTGCGCAAGCACACGTGCTCTCTTTATTCTCTTACTCTCATAGTTCGATAGAACGGAAATTCAATATGACTGGAGGCCACTGGACATCATGCGCAAGACCAACGACGTTACGTGCTTTCCGAGGCACGGAGATAAAACACCGCTAACCTCCTGACTCACTTCTGTTTATTTATGAAAGTCGCATTAAAATCCGTTGCGTAGTTTAAAAGATTTAAGCGTACAGACGGCGGGAAGCGACTTTGTTTTATACTATGTAGGGAAACTGTTTTCTCATTTAATCCCAACATTGTAAAATCGCAACACAATCATTTCTTCTATGTATATCGTACAGATATACATAGAATATGACATAGATATAAGACATACTATATAAATTGCATATGAGTAAACAATTAGACCCGAAACAATAATCAGTAGACATAATCTTAAAATGAAAGACATTGCCCGCATAAATAAAAAACTGTCATAAAGAAAAGTGGACGGACATCCAGACTCGGAACAATTATTACTATTTGTAGACAATACAAACAGTTGTGCCGTGCGTGATTTGAACCCGTTATCAGCTAAGCCTATGAAAGCCATATGGCTGTGAAAATAGTATCAGATAATATATTTATATTTATTAAATCAGATTACTAAAATTGGGTTACTAAAGTCAAATGGCAAAGATAGACCTGCTGTCACTACAATTTCGTTTGTCATTTAAGTTGGAGCCAAACACGTGCCTAATTAAACGTACTAATTTAGTTTTTGTCGCAGTCACAGAGATTAATGTTTGTGTTGAAAACGAATAGGAAAATGAAACAAACAAATTTTTAAGTATATCAACTAACATTTATCGTCCTGAAGGTGTCATATGAGGCCGCAGAGAGAAACAAACCAGGAGATGTTCAGTAGCGTCTTCTACTACTAGTAAATTAATGATTTTTAATCATCAGATATATGTTATTCATAAGATAAATAACAACATAAACAAATTACTCACGGTATAAGTATAGCAACTACCCCTTATCGTCCTGAAGGTGTCATAGGAGGCCGCAGAGAGAAACAAACCAGGAGATGTTCAGTAGCGTCTTCTTAATAACTACTAAAAAAAATAACTTTGACGAGAATCCCTCTATAAGGAAATCCAATTAATAGGCTGTAACGGTTGTATAAATAATATAGTTCAATTATTTCACTTTCATTTTCCGTTAGGTCATTATTTATATGATGGATAACCTTTATCTGATAATTGAAAAAAAACAGCCCTAAATAAAATAATTAGGGGCGATTTAATAGGTAAAAGTTTATTAGGTAAAAGTTATACTTAGCATATAATAAAACAAACAAATTAGATACATAGATATCTTTAATTTGACATGACATGTTTATACGTGGTAGAGCCATGCTGCAGCTATATTAGTAGTATAGTTGTAGCACGAATACGCCGGTTCGACCAGGGAAGGACCACGCTCTCACAGAATAGCATCGTAAAATAGCAGCTTAACACTGCTGTGTTTCGTATGGTGAGTGTAGGGAACCGGATACCCGTTTTACTGGAAACGAGGCAATTTTGTAATATCATTAAGAAGTACTCCGCCGGCGTCATCTGCAGAAGTGCTTACCTGGTATTTAAGACGTTGAATTCCATCAATGCCGTCAGCAGAGCCATTCGAAAATGACATAGTTGCTTCTAAAGTGTATTTTTCAGAAATTTGTAATGGTTGCATAGAGGTCTTGGGAGGCAGTGGGTAACCCTGAGAAGGATTGACTGAAGGATGCCTTGACGAAGGCTTTCAAGAGTTTCGACATTGCGAGGAGCCAGGCTAGAAAACACATAAAGCTATAAAAACTACAAATACGATTCGACTCGTAATTTTATAGTAAGACTATATAGGACTAGGGCATAAAAAGGATAGGACTAGCAACCTGCCCTGGCTTTGCCTGGGTATTCTATTAATATAGCGTTGTTCAGACTTAATAAACAATGACAATTAATTTTATAATTCTTTCGGTATTTATAAAAAAAAATAGTTTTTCGGATTAAATAGTCTAGATTGGCATAGCGGTTCTTTTTTAAAACTTATAATATATACCAAAGATAAAATATAACAAAGATTGCTCATGGCATTTCTATCTATATATTCGTGAAGTTTCATTACATTCGGTTTAGCTATTCCGGAGATTAGTTCGAACAGATAGACAATTTTTTTTTTAAATGTTAGATCTCTTATCCCAAAAGGATGAGAGGGAGCTATGGAGAGGGCTATGCTCGGGGTTTCTCTGCGTCATGAACTTAGAAATGAGGATATCCGCAGTAGAACCTGAGTATCCGACATAGCCCAACGGATTAGTAAGCTAAAGTAGCATTGGGCCGGCCATATAGCTCGAAGAACCGACAACCGATGGGAAAAAATGTTTTCGAGTGGTAGCCTCGTACCGGTAGGCGGAGCGTAGGGCGACCCCCCACTAGATGGAGTGACGACCTGGTAAGACATGCAGGAAGTCGATGGGTGCAGGTAGCTCAGAACCGTATTTTGTAGCATTCCTTGGAGGAGGCCTATGTTCGGCAATGGACTTATGAAGGGTAATGATGATGATGAATCCCAAAAACACCCTTCAACATTACTTCGAATAATTTTACCCTTTAAAGTAAAAAAAATTGGAAATATTTTTGTATCATTACAAGTATGCGTTCCCCTCCCCCAAGCCGGCTGGTCACCGTGGAGGAGTCAGACCACCACCTCCTAAATCACAATAAAAAACAATCAAACAAGATTAATAATAAAAACAACAATATAAACATAAACAAACAACAAAAACCACAAAACCTCTACATAGCAAGTATTAATGTAAGGACCTTATTATCAAACAGCAAAATAGAGGAATTAAGATACGCTGTTATGTCAATAAAATGGGATATTATAGGTTTATGTGAAACAAGAAGAGAAAAAGAAGCAATAGAAGAACACACCGATTTTATCTTATTTCATACATCTGGGACGAATGGAAGAAATGGTGTGGGATTCTTGATTAAAAAACATTTAAAGAATAATATAGTGAATTTAAAAAGTTTCTCGGATCGGGTAGCTTTACTAGAAATACAAACATCTGATAACTCAACTTGGTCACTTGTCCAATCATACGCCCCAACAGAACAATGCAATAAAGAAGATATAGATCATTTTTATACAACAGTGCAATCCGCCTTGGATACTATCCACACAAAAAATATAATTTTACTTGGAGATTTCAACGCAAGAATTGGGAAAGCTCAAAAAAATGAAGGAAAGAATATTGGACAATATGCGTACGGAAAAAGAAGCCCACACGGCCAGAGACTAGTAGAGTTTGCAGTCGAAAATGATTACTACTTCATGAACAGCATGTTCCCATGCAAACCACACAAAAAATGGACATGGCGATCCCCAAATAGTCAACATCTCAACGAAATTGACTACATACTAACAAATCAACCAACCAATATAAAGAATTTCGATATAATAAAAAACTTAAACTTCAATTCTGATCACAGGATGATTAGATGTGAATTATCCTTGCTCCCAAAATTAAAAAGAAGGAAAATAAATTCTGTCGTTTACATTAAAGAATCACTAGATATTTCAGAAGAAAACGCTAGCTTCTGGAGAAATAAATTTACAGAAGCTGTTCGTACACAGGCAGAGGTACAAAACCAATATGACAAGCTAGAACAAGAGTTACAAGAGTTTCTGAAACAGCTGCCACGGAAAAAGAAACATGCAAACAGATATATAAATGAAGAAACAAAAGATCTCTTAGAACAGAGAAAAGGGTTATACATGAAGAAAAGAACAAAAGAATTAAAATGTGAAATAACAAGAATAAGCAAAAAAATTAACAGAAATATTACCCAACAAAAAAGAAGAATACGACAAAGAACATTTGAAAAATTCATAGGTAAAACAGGGGCTCTACGTAAAGCTTATAAAGAATTGAGCGACAAGGCAGAGTGGACAGAAAAACTGAGAAACAAACAGGGAATTGTGCAATCAAGACGTCCTGATATCATAAACGAAGCCACACAATTCTATAAAAAGCTTTATACTACCACAGATGGCAGTTGCTCCCTCTTATGTGAAAAACCAGGCGAATATAATAGAGTGAATGCAAACATAGAAATACCAATCATTCTCAGATCAGAAATCGAACACGCAATAAAATCTCAAAAAGACGACAAGTCCCCAGGAAGTGACAACATTGCTAACGAAGTTCTTAAAGCGCTAACCGCTACACTTTTGGAACCTCTTCAAACATTGTTCAATAACATACTCAGAACCGAAACCACACCTGATCAATGGTCAAAATCTACAATCATACTGCTTTTCAAAAAAGGAGATAGAAGAGATCTAGGGAACTATAGACCAATCAGTCTCATGTCAAATTTATATAAAATTTTTTCAAAGATCATATTGAATAGGATAACAAAGAGTCTAGATGAAAACCAACCGCGGGAACAAGCAGGTTTCCGCAAAAGCTACTCGACTGTAGATCACATACAAGTTATAACACAATTAATTGAAAAAGCAAAAGAATATGGGAAGACGTTATATATGTGTTTTATAGACTACACAAAAGCATTCGATTCTTTACACTTCAAAGCTATATGGACATCACTTACACAACAAGGAGTCAATCAGAAATATATTAACATAATCAAGAGTATATATACAAAATGTCTAGCAAAAGTGCGCCTAGAACGTGAAGGTACAGAATTCCCTATACAAAAAGGAGTAAGGCAGGGAGACCCTCTCTCCCCGAAGTTGTTTTCAGCGGTGCTCGAATCTATTTTCAGACGTCTGAATTGGGAAAAGAAAGGAATACGGGTAGATGGAGAACTACTGAACCACTTGCGCTTCGCGGACGACATAGTGGTCTTCGCAGAAAGTGCTACCGAATTGGAGAGTATGGTGTTCGAACTAGCAATGGAAAGTAAAAAGGTGGGACTGTCAATGAATACGATGAAAACCAAGATTCTAACCAACGGAGTACCTCGGGACATTATAATAGCAAATGAAAAAATTGAATATGTAAAAGAATATGTATACTTAGGACAGCTAGTATCATTTGTAAACAATACAGAAAAAGAAATAGGAAGAAGAATAAGTCTAGCCTGGAAGAAATATTGGGGATTGAGAGAAATAATGAAAAATAAGGATATCAATATAAATATAAAGAAAAAACTCTATGAAATAGCGATATTGCCATGCCTAACATATGGTTGCCAGACGTGGTCATTGAGAAAAGAAGACGAAGAAAGAATTGCTATCTGTCAACGCAAAATGGAAAGAAGCATGCTTGGTCTAAAACTATCAGATAAGGTTAACAACGTCAACATCAGAAAAAAAACAAAAATAATAGATGTAAGAAAAAGAACAAGACTACTCAAGTGGTACTGGGCAGGACACATCTGTAGAATGAAAAATAACAGATGGACCAAACGTCTAACAGAATGGATACCAAGAGACAGGAAAAGAAAAAAAGGGAGACCAAGTAAAAGGTGGAGAGACATTTTTAATCAGAGATGTGGCCCCCTATGGATGCGAGTGGCTCGGGAAAGAAATATGTGGAAAGGTTTAGGAGAGGCCTACGCCGCAGAGGCGATTACTACTAATATCAATTAAGTCATATATATACATACATAATTATACATATAACAAAAATACATATTAATTATACTATACTATTATAACCTAGATTAATCATATGTCAAGTTTGCATTGTAGTAGAAATAAAGGCTATTTTATTTTATTTTATTTTATTTTATTTTATTTATACAAGTATGCGTTAACTTGCGTCAGATATCGTGTTATGAAGTAGGTGTATGCCTACAAGAGCCGGTGCAGTGCACGCGAACAGTTATTTCACACCCCTTGCGAGGGAGGACTCACCCTCTACAACATTAAACTCGTGCAAGCAAGTTGGGTGAATATTTATATAAGGGTAACGTCAAATTCTGTGGTGATTTGTGAAAACAGGAGCACTATTTGTATGATGTAAGTTACGATTCAATTTAATATACGAATAACGCATTAAAGTTTCTGGTTGTTAATATCGTCTCAGTAAAAAATACTTCTCTATTCAACGAAACTACCGAGATTATTATTTCCTCAAGGGTCGTTCACACTGGTGAGCAATCCAAAATTCTACGATGTCGGTCCTTATGAAATAGTTGATTGCAATTTAAGGCACGGACACACGTGCATGCTGATGTGCGATCATCATTCTTACCATCCCCTTATTTATTTATTTATGAAGCGAGCACATAGTCCATCTCGCAGTAAGTGGAATCTATAATTTCTTGCAAATCCGTCAATCCTCGCTGCAGACCCTTGAGGACTAAGATGGAATGCCTCCTTACCAGTTGCTATTTTATGCTGATATTCTGTGAGTGTATGTTCCTCCCCCGTAAAGCTGACCTATTCGTGTTGCACCCATAATATAGCTGAAGCGTGACTCTCACGCAAATTCTCAATCCCATCTTTCTCACGTCTCATTTCTGAGAAAATTTTGGATCAGCTAGTCCGCGGCGCTGTTCCATCGTGTCTTTGGCGTACTTCACTTTCATACATTCAAGTTTCTTCACTATGATTCCCTTCACCGCCGAGCACGTGGTAAATCAGTATTTCAAAATTTCTACTGAGAATATTATTAATGTGGGTGGGGTCGAACCCGGGCTGTTCGCGTACTGTGAATTTTTACATCGCGCGCTTAGCCCCTAAACTACCGGGGCTTTTTTCAGTTTTTATTATATTTTTTTATAGGAGAGGGGGCAAACGAGCATGCGGCTCACCTGATGGTAAGTGACTACCGCCGCCCATGAACAACCGCAACAGCAAGGGAATTGCAGATGCGTTGCCGGCCTTTAAATTTCAAGAATTAATTTTGGATTTTAATAATTATAGCAATGTGATAAGTTTTATATTTTGTATAAATAAACATTTCACATTACTTAAAATATTTTAATCTCTACAGTACTATTGAGGAGTTTTATCCGGTCCCGCAACAATTATTTTGTAGGACGTACAAAATGTTAACCATGCGGGATTCGAGCCCGCAGCTCACAGTACTGCTTGACCACTGTGCTGTTAAGCCATCGTATTTTTTATTAAATATTGACTGGCTATTAAAGATCGCTTTTGTCAATCGTTCAATGGTTTTTTTTTCTGGTGTGGTTTGTTTTGCTGTCATCTAAAAGTTAGAGACAACCCTACCTACGTAACGTACCTACGGAATGTACTGGCAACGATTCAGATTTACTAATCTAGGACCCTCCCCTTCGTAAGCTTCCTTACATACTATAGCTTTATACAAGTCTGGTGCATGTTTGCCTAGACAGACTGTTTCCGACATAGCTATGAATGTCTTCGTAACGCCGTGATTAATGAGAACAAAATGTCGTAAATAAATGTCTCTCTACATCGAAACAGATCTATTTATTTATTTACTTTTCTTTACCTAACCTTTTTTAAAAGGTTGTCATTGCATTAACACACTATACTACAGATTTTTTACGTGGTAGAGCCATGCTGCAGCTATATTAGTAGTATAGTTGTAGTACGAATAGGTGGGCTTGACCAGGTAAGGTCCACGCTCTCACAGAATATAAGCGTAAAATAGCAGCTTAACACTGCTGTGTTTCGTATGGTGAGTGTAGAGAACCGGAGACCCTTTTATCTGGAAAAGAGGCATTCTATCTTAGTCCTAGCGGGTGAGAACGCATCTGCATTTTGATTCTTTATTGAGGATAGATGTGGATGTCTATGGGTCCTCATGGGTGACAACGTAGCTACATTTTGATTCGGCATCGAGGATAGATGCAGATGTCTATGGGCCACAGCAACCACTTGCCATCAGGTGAACTGTGCGCTCGCTTGTCACTTTTACCCTGTTAAAAAAAAACTATATATGCGTCTATTTAATTTACTACTGAAATATCTAGTTCTAGTTCATAAATGTTTGTCATTCAATTACGGCATTATGATTGTATTAGGGCCGTGCGAATGTACTTTCTATATATTTCTTTGACCTATTTTTATAGTGTAAAAAAATTATAAGTAATATTTATACGGCTGCCAAGTGCGTCATATTTTCGAACAAGTGCTGCTTGTCTTATTTTTGTGTATTTTGTTACCTTAAGAATAAACTTTGACTATCTTTGGGTATTTTCGCTTTTTAAATAATTATAACTTTTAACTGAAAGTAAAAACCGACATCAAATTGCTAAAAACCGCATCAATTAAATCGGTCGAGTTGAACTAATATATCACTTAATAACAGATCCATGTGGATGACGTCACGGGGTATCCATTTATAGTATACCAAAACCCAAAAAATGTAACAAATGCTTTTCTGAAAACCGCATTAAAATCGGTGCAGCCAAACGCGAGATAATCGCGGACAAACACATACATACATACAAAGATACGGGTCAATCTGAGAAATTCCTTTTTTTAAGTTGTTTAAAAATAGACGATTTTTCCGGACCGATACGACTTAGGTACCTTCAAGAAAAGAGCCTAGTCCTTTTTAAAAGGCAACGCATCTGCAATTCCCCTGGTGTTGCAGTTGTTCATGGGCGGCGGTAGTCACTTACCATCAGGTGAGCCGCATGCTCATTTGCCCCCTCTCTTATAAAAAAAAGACGAAAGGGCATTTTTTTTTATAACTAGTTTAAAAGCATATATATATATATATATATATATATATATATATATATATATATATATATATATATATAAATATATATATATATATATATATATATATACATATATATATATATATATAAACACTCACGCCTGTCACCCAGAGGGGTAGGCAGAGATTATGGACTTCCATTTGGCACGATCCTGACACACCTCTCTCGCTTCCTCCACATTCATATACCTACGCATACACGCTCGTCGGTTAAAGGTACTCTTGATTTGGCCCATTTTTAATATATCGCCAATTTGGTCGATAAACTTTCGCCTAGGGCGACCCTTCCCGACTATGCCGTTTACCTCTGCAACATAAATTTGCTTTGTCACTCTTTCCTCATTCATTCTTTCTACATGGCCAAACCACCGAAGCATTCCTTTCTTAATCCTGGTCACAACATCATCTTGCAAACCACACTCTTCTCTTATTAAACAATTTCTCACTCTGTCATTCAGCTTCATCCCTAACATACTCCTTAATGACCGCATTTCTACAGCATTTATTCTACTCTCATGCTTCTTCTGCCACACCCAACTTTCACTACCATACATTAAAGTAGGTACTAACACAGCATTGTGAATTGCCATACGTGCCTTTTTGGACACATTCTGACTTTTCACAATAGAGTGTAGAGCCCCATTCATTCTATTTCCTGCATTCACTCGTCGTTCTATATCCTTATCATATCTACCATCCCTGCTAAACACACATCCCAAATATACAAACTCATCTACTTGCTCTACCAACTCCCCTTCTATTCTTATTTCACATAAAGTTTTACTTTCTTCTCTTTCAAAAACCATCACTTTCGTCTTACTTGCGTTCACTTTCATTCCCTTTTCTTTTAATGTCCTGTTCATTAATGTAACCATCATTTGCAACTCGGCTGCCGACGACGCAAGTATGACTTGATCATCGGCGTACAAAAGGCATTTGACGGTTAACTCACCCATTCTTAACCCGCATTCTTCTACTTTCAAATTTTCCAAACAACTGTCCATAAATAGGTTGAACAACCACGGGGAAGCCACACAGCCCTGTCTGACACCTTTATGGATGTCAAACCAGTCCGAGTAGGCCCCGTTGATCCTGACACAAGCACTAGAGTCCATATATAGAGACTTCAATGCCTGTATCAGACCAGCGCTCAACCCAAATGAGTTCAGTGTTTGCCATAACACATCCCTGTCCACTCTGTCATAAGCCTTCTCCAAGTCCATGAACGCACAAAAAACTTTTTGGTTTTTGGCCAAAAACTTCTCGGCGATCATGCGCATGGAAAATACCTGATCCGTACATCCCATTCCCTTTCTAAATCCCGCTTGCACATCCCAAATTTTTCCGTCAGTTTCTTTCATAACTCTTTCAATTAGTACCTTAGCATACAATTTTCCCACAATGCTAAGAAGGCTGATACCACGGTAGTTTTTACAGTCCTGCTGTGATCCCTTTCCCTTATATATTGGGACTATCACGGCTTTGCACCAGTCTCCCGGTACCCGCTTAAGTTCCCAACATAAATTAAACAAGGTGTACAGCAGGTCTGCCACCACTCCTTCTCCAGCCCTTAGCATTTCGAGAGAAACTCTATCATAACCAGCTGCCTTACCTGCTTTCATACTTTTCATTGCTTTCATTATTTCATCTATACTTATATCTCTATCTATTTCCTCTTCTTTCGGAATTTCTATTTCATTTAATTCAAACGTCTCATCACTCATAAACACGCTTTCAAAGTATTCCTTCCATCTCCTTAAACTCAAAACTTCGTCATTCAGAATACAGCCATTCTGGTCTCGTATAGCATTCATTCTAGGCTGTTGTGAATGTCCCCTGGTAGTTCTTACGAGTTTCCAGAACATTTTAATGTTTTCCTGGAAGTTATCCGATATTCTTCTATCATTCTTATCCGTTCTTTCTTGCTTTTTCCTTTCAACTACTTCTTTTACTCTCTTATTTAGGTGTCTAAAAACTGCCTTTTTCCTTTCAATATCATCATTCATACTGCTAGAATTACTAGCCTTGGTTGCTAGTAAATCTAGCCATGCTTTCTTCTTTGCTTCAACTTCCATCCGTACCTCATCATCCCACCATAACGTGTTATTTTTCCTTTCATTCGTTCTCTTACTTACACCACATACTTCGGTAGCTGCATCCACTAAACCTTTCTTGACATTATACCACACAGTCTCCAAGTCTAAATCATTCATACACAATTCAGCCATACCACTTATATTTTCTCTCAATCTACATTTGAACTTCTCTTTCACACCTTCATCTTGTAACCTCTCTGTTCTTATACGCTGTAACGCTGTGGTAGACACAGATGTCCGATGCCTCCAACGTCTGAAAAGACCATTAATTCGGCATAAGACCAAGTAATGATCCGTCCCTACGTTAGAGCCCCGGTAAACCCTTGTATCTACCACCGCGCTCCTCATTCTTTTATCAACAATTATGAAATCTATCATACTTCTATCATCACCTCTTTCCCATGTATACGTGTGAATCTTCTTATGACGAAAGAAAGTGTTCGTCACAACAAGATTCTTTTCCACGCATACGGCGAGAAGGCTTTCACCATTCTCATTTATACTTTCATCACCAAACGTTCCCAATATCCTTTCATAACCAAGCCTCCTCACCCCAACCCTTCCATTAAAATCGCCTAATATCACAATATTTTCATTAACCTTGCATTTCATTGGCACCATCCTTACCAACTCCCAAAACTGCTCTCGGATATAAGTGGGCTTAGACATGTCTGGGGCGTAGACCCCTAAAACAAACAACTTCTTTAAGCCCACTTTCATTCGTATCCATAGCAGTCTCGGGCTTACACATTCATACTCTTTTACACAATGACCCATTCTTTCTGAAAGGATGATACCGACTCCCTGGCATGCCCGCTCGGTCTCGTCTACACCAGACCAGTACGCGGTATACATGCCATGTGTAGTGGCATCCTTTCCCTTCCGTTTCGTCTCATTCACACATAACACGTCTATTCCTCTATCATACATCATATCGCATACTTCATCCATCTTATCATTCATTCCTCCACATACGTTCAATGTAGCCAGACGGGCTTCCGCAATCCACTTTTCGCCCCTCCGGGGGACAGAACGTGACGGGTGGCGAACCTCGTCGCCGGTTTTCCTCCCGGAGATTCTTCGCACCCCTGCCCCATTAAAGGGGCGCCGGGAACTCGGGGCCATTTCTTTAATATTTTGCCTCATGGTGCGAAAGTAAGTTGTGGTATTTTTTACGCCGCTACCACACGGCGAGGAGCCGAGTCAGTTCTTTCGGCTTTGTCCCTCGTTTAGCACCACCCGGGGGACACGTGTAGGGTGGGCCTAGGATTAGGTGGTCGAAGCCTACGGACGCGAGCGACTCATCCCCATAGTTTAAAAGCGTATATTTAAAATGAATAAAAAATATATTTTACTGGTTACGCCCGCCCGCCAAGCGTAACAACAAATATCCTCACCAATAGGGATTTTCTATTGGGGATATTTGTTGCTATGCTTTCTTTTTTCTATTCCCCATTCTATGGGGAAAAGAAAAAAAAAGAAAAAATTCCACTTTAAGCTGAAATGTATGAATGAATAATTGTTATAAGTTATAAGTATAAATTATAAATTATATTTAGTTTAAAATCCATGAAAAGGGGGGAAAATGGATTAGAGCAGACGATCCACCACGGAAATTTCATTAAAATATATATCATTAGCTCCATCAAACTGTGCTCCCTAAATAGGTATACTTTTTTGAATTTACGAATGCTTGATAAGACGAGGGTGTCGGTGATGTATCGATATCGATAAGCCACCCTACATGTCGCATCGATTGTCAACGTTATTCCAATGACGTCAGACAGTTGAGGGTCGCAAAAGGGATGGCTTGGAACATGTCAAAGCTCTAAATGGGAACGATCGATGCCATATTAAATATTTATCAACACGAATTTCTAAGTCTGAAAACGAATAGTTTATCTGGTCTGTATTTTAATATTCTAGCGCAAATTTTGCGTAAGTATATAAGAAATAAAATAAAGGAAACAGATGAACATAAGTTTATTTATTACAGAAAAATAAGTTTATTTATTTGTTAAAATAATAGTTAATCCTTAATTCAACATAATATTGCGCTTAGCATTTTTTTAAATCCTATTCTATTACATTCTATGAAAGTCCATTGTTAAACGCATGACTCTCTCGTAGATCTTGCCTCATAGGGAGGATTTTGCCATAGCTGCCACGCTTGGCAGGCGGATGAGTGATCGCAGTTTTTTATAATACTATATTATTATTAGAAAGATGCTGCTGCCCATCTTTTGTTTTAGTTTCCCTCTGTCACCTTTTACGACATCCACGGGACGATATGAGGTAGTGGATTTTCTTACACCGCCACTATACTAATAAAACCCCCATGGCACTAAGCATTTCATAAACTCCTATAGCCTTAATATTTACCCCATTGGTTGTAGAGATCAAAGAATCAAATATCTATCCAGATAATATGTCATTGCAAATATCCAGTAATTTTATTTCACTACCAAGCATGTGAATAATTTGCTAATATCAATTTCAGGGAATTGAACACGAACTGTACAAACGAAAGTGTCGAGTGCCGTGTTGCCCATGATGACTTATGAAACTGAGGTGACGTAATCTCTGTATTTAGACTGACTCTCTGTACACATCAGAATTCAAACCGAAACACAACATTTCGAACACTGCTATTTGACGTCAAGAAAAAGGTAAGAAAATGGTACCTTTCTAAATGGACTGCGAAGCGGAAAAGTGTCCTATCAATTTGAATAGTTGCTATTGAATTTGTAGTGTAGTTGCTCAAGGGAAATTAACTCTATTTAAAATTATATAAAGTACATAGTATTCGAGCAACTCAAACTTGATAAGTGCTCAACGGTAACAAACAACGTGAGGAAATTAGCAGATCAAAAGAATGTAAATATTTCGGTGAGTGATAAATCCGGTAACAAGCATTCATGCAGTACGCCGGACCTTTCCTTGGCCCAAAAACCTTGTTAGCAGTGGGCTTATACCCAGTAATGGGATATTTTCAGGTTGATACTTTTTATTTCTTACATTTTTTACGATTTCTAGTATTTGCCCAATAGAGTAAGCAACAATGAATATATCCTTCCATCTGCAACAATTATATTGTTAGGTGATAACTGGTACCTTAAGTGAATAAAACCTGCACCCTAAGTTTATCGGGTATCTACCAGTTAACCTGCGTGAACAAAATAGGTAGACATAGATACGATAAGAGATTTCTTTCATAATTGAACATAAATAAGATGCGATACGAGTACTTATGTTTTGATTTAAAAAAGAAACCTGTAGTTCACCACGTCTCTACTTGTAAACCTCCGTTGACAAAGTAGGTAGATGTAGCTACGATAAAGAATTGATATAGGATTGATTGAACATTAATACAAGATACTCCACAGTAGAACCAGAGTAACTGACATATCCCAACGGATAAGTAAGCTGCAAGCTGCAATAGTCCAGCCATATAGCTCGAAGAACCGACATCCGATGGGGAAGAAAGGTTCTCGAGTAGCAGCCTCGTACCGGTAGACGAAGTGTGGGATGGCCCCCTACTAAATGGAGTGACAATCTGATAATGAATGCAGGAAGTTAGTGGATGCAGGTGGCTCAGGACCGTGCTTTGTGGTATTCCTTGGGGGAGGCCTATGTTCAGCGTTGGACTTGAGAGGGGCTTCAATGATGATGATGATTTAGATACTAATAATATTATGTTCTAACTAAAGGAAGAAAAATAATAAAAAAGGTGACGAACTAAGTAGCAAAAAAACACCCGTAAAATATTTCTTTGAACTAATATTTCTTTACCTATGAAATTGCCGTTCTTCAGTACCGGCCATTTCATGTCAAAATAATTTTTGTTTCGTCTAATTCTAATTAAAGAATTCTAAATTCAAATTAATTTTATTTTAAAAATATGTTTTTTTTTATTAGTCGTTTGTTTATTGATTAGCGTTATGTTTTCGTTGCATTTGAATCTTTTTCGTTATATTGGATACTTTAAAAATTTGAGTAATAATGGAATATGAGTACGAGTAGTTTACGAAGGGAATACTACAAGCGAACGCACCATCTGTTATTGCTTTGCCCGCTTCTGTTCTGCAAATATTTGACCTGAAAAATGAAACCGTGATTGTTCGAAAACTTTTGTCGACAATGACGAATTACAGGTGATTGTGGAAGCTGATAGCACTCAATCTACGACTGAATTAGCAGCAGCTTTCGACATTAGCATCAAAACAATATTGGTTTGGTAAAAAAGTTGCCAATTGGCAAGGTAAAAACGTTTGACAAATGGGTGCCCCACGAACTCAATGATCGCCAGCGCGAAGTAGACGTTTATACGTGCCTTGCACTACTCAACAGACACACAAACAAAGGAATTTTGAACCGCATTGTTAGCTGTGCCGAAAAATGGATTCTGTTTGATAATCGTAAGAGCTCAGAACGTTAGTTGGACCCTGGTTCAGCACCTAAACAATGCCTTAAACGAAAACTCACTCCTAGATAAGTGAATGCCACTGTTTGGTGGTCTAGCGCTGGTGTAAATCACCACAGCTTCTTACCATACGGGATGATCATTACTGCAGATGTGTACTATAAACAAATGAACACAGTAATGGAGAAGCTCGCACGTTTCAAACCAGCTTTGTTCAGTCGCTCATCCTTTTGCTGCTGCACGACAACGCGCGACTGCACACTACACAACAAACGGTCTCCAAGTTACAAGAGCTGGTGTTTGAAGCTCTCCGTCATCCGCCGTACTCACCATACTTTGCGCCTACAGACTTCTGCTTATTCCACAATTTGAATAACTTTTTCACGGGAAAAAAGTTCAATACCCGAGAGAACAGTACAAAATGCCTTTGAAGAATTTGCATTGGTTATTACTTTGATTAATAGAAATAAAAAATATAGAAAAAAATTACGTTAACTTATTTCATTATTTTTTTATAGAATAAAGGTACGAGCACATAGTCCACCCGATGGTAAGTGGTTGCTGCAGCCCATAGACATCTACATCTATCTTTGTTTGCGAATTAAAATGCAGATGCGTTGTCAGCCGTGAGTACTAAGATGAATAGTAATAAGGGTCTAAAAGGAAATAAAACAGTAAAAAGGGTCTCCGGTTCTATACACTTACCATACGAAACAGCAGCATTAAGCTGCTATTTTACGCTGGTATTCTGTGAGAGCGTAGTCCTACCCCGGTCGAGCCGACCCAATCGTGCTACAACTAAGTATACTATTAATATAGCTGCAGCATAGCTCTACCACATAAAAAATGTTAATTCAACAATTACATATATAATATAAATACAATTTAAGATTAAGGTTAACGAGACCCATAATAATGAATAATGAACATAGGTAAAAAAATAAGCACCTAAAATAAACAAGTTATGAGCGTTTACAACATACATTATAAACCACAACTGCAAAAAATATTTTTATTCTGAGGAAAGATAAACGCAAACAATCTTGTGGTGCACAGGAAACACAAGTACATTCAAGAAGACAAACGACCGGTGAACAGCAGGCCCGACGTCTAGCGACGGCTTTGTGCAGTTCACGAGGCTTTTCACAAGAGTGTTTGTGAGCCTTTCTTTTCTAAAAGATGCGCTATTGTTTACAAGATTGTGGCTATTATCGCTTGATGATGCGATGTGTGCTAATTACTGAGAATATAATGGTGTTTCTTTGTCTTTGATTGCTACAGACATGTACTTAACATTATATATGTATAGTTTTACTATAGGACACTTGATATTAAAATGGTTTAAAATGTTTTTAAACGCATTAGCCAGTTAAAAGAAATAATTTCCGTCTTATTTAATTAGCTTTTTCATAAAAAAAATTAATCGATCTTTCAACCTGACATTGTAGGTACTTGGTAATATTTTCGAAGCCTTTCATCGGGTACGCAAAGTTGGGAACAAAAGAGTGTTCCTTGCCTTTGCATGGATTCTAAAGCCCTATGCAGACAACTTTAAGTGGGCTTTTGTCCGCCAAATTTCGCGAAAACTGGGAATATACATTTTATATGTGGTAGAGCCAAGCGTAATATAGTTGCAGCTATATTACGGTTGTAGCACGAATAGGTCGGCTCGACCGGGGAAGAACTAGAATCAGAATACCAGCGTAAAATAGCAGATATTTAAGGACATTTTTTTATAGGATACGGTGACGACGAGCACACAGTCCACCTGATGGTAAGTGGCTGCTGTAGCCCATATACATTTACATTTATCCTTGCTTGTGAATCAAAATGCAGAATCGTTGTCACCCGTGAGGACTAAGATGTAATGCCTCTTTTCCAGTAAAATGGCTCTCTGGTTCTCTACACTCATCATACGAAACACAGCAGCGTTAAGCTGCTATTTTACGCTGGTATTCTGTGAGAGCATGGTCATACCCCGGTCGAGCCGACCAATTCGTGCTACAACTATAATACCATACCACGTAAAAATATTTCATCCATCATCATCCTTATTACAGCCAATTAAAAGCTTTTTTATTATTTAGAGTAGTTATCTGGAACATTCTGCTGCTTATCTTATGTATCATTTCTCTTTGTCGGCTCTTACGACACACACGGCAGGTTGATATAGGATAGTGACGTATGACGCCACCATTACGCGGCAATATAAATCTTAATAAAACGGTGATAAAATCTCAATCGCTGTGTAGCGATCCACCCTGGCCGACGGATGATTTTTCTTAATGACAACAGCGCCATCTACCGGGTTCAATGCTAAAAATCTAAACCATCACACTCAACTCAAACACACAAAAAATTTCATGAAAATCGGTCCAGCCGTTTTCGAGTTTTAGCGATACTAACGGACATCTTTTTAATACTTTCTAATTAATGTGTATTTATAATTATTTATAATGTTTATAATACAAATTAGGTTATTCATTTCTAGTACACCTCGTCGACACATAACTCTTAAGAGTTTCTTTTTTATAAATTTAGTATTTAAGTAGTTGAAAATGGAATATTTCGAGTAAATCTGGAAAAGTTCCAACTAACATAAATTCTAAACTTTTGATCCACAAATTGAAAATTGTAATATTTAATCGATCGTAAATTCAACTGACTGATCATAAATTTAATTGACTGGCTTTTTAATAATCATCAAACGATCAAACTTTAGATTGATTCTATCTACTTACTATATCTACCAATAATTTTAAACTTTAATATATAATTTTCTGGTACTAAATACAAAATGAATGACGTTGTATACGTTTTTAAATAGAATATGAACTTTAAAAATTAATAACTAAGTTATATTGTCATTGTAACTCTCAATATTACATACCACTTATGATGGAAGAGGCCTATGTCCAGCTGTGGACATTTTAGAGCTTATGATAATGATGTGAAAGACGTGGCCGTATATAGCTTGATGTAAAAAGGCCAGACCGGCAAAGGCGAGCAGTTTCAAAGATGAGACATATTCAGTAAGATTAAACTAAGTGATTTTCTACGCAATACAAAACTACAAAAACAAATGAAATAATTTTATACGTAGTAGAGCCATGCTGCAGCTATATTAGTAGTATAGTTGTAGCACGAATGGGTCAGCTCGAACGGGGAAGGACCATGCTCTTACAGAATACCAGCGTAAAATAGCAGCTTAATGTTGCTGTGTTTCGTGTGGTGAGTGTAGAGAACCGGAGACCCTTTTTACTGGAAAAGAGGCATTCCATTTGTTCCTCATGGGTGACAACGCATCTGCATTTTGATTCCCAAACGAGGCTACATGTAGATGTCTATGGGGCACAGCAACCACTTACCATCAGGTGGACTGTATGCTCGTTTGTCACCCTATCCTATAAAAAAAGAGATATGTCAAATCTCATAAATTTTTGAAGTGAAATACATTTAAGCCGCGTTGAGTTATTTTTGGTAGGGGAAAAACTTATATGTTCACGTCACCGATGATCTCGACATGTTCCTGACGTACATAGCATGTCTCCTACACGTAGCTAGCAAACAGTATAGAACTGTAGTCGCGTAGTATAGCGGTCTGCGTACTTACGTATATATCATTGAGTTTTCACTTCCGTCGGCAGTCTTTAGCCTCTGTTTTTTTTTTTTATAGTTTACTATTAGCGCTTACGATTGTAGAAAGTTAACTTGTCTAGTTCCTTGTTTATTTTTTATCCTTTTGAGTGTACGTAGGAATATAAATAACATCACAATCTCAATGTCGTCTAAATAGTTCCATTAAAAACTTTACCCTATTTTTGCACCTTTAGGAATGAAATTTTGCTCCAATTTTATATGTAAATAGTAAGGAATCATTAAACTCAGTCCACAATTGACGTATATTTGAATTACGATCTCCTCGTCCTCTCTTTTTGAAGTCGGCTTATTAATATAGTAGGTTCAAACTACGGCTTGCATAAGCATGGCTATATTATAATTGTAGCAAGAATAGGTCGGCTTGATCGGGAAAGGATCACGCTCTCACAGAATATCAGCGTAAAATGGCAGCTTAATACTGCTGTGTTTCATATGGTGACTGTATGAACCGAAGACCCTTTTAACTGGAAACGAGACATATGTTCTCAGGGACACCGCATCAGCATTTTTAATTCATAATCGAGAAATCTCTCTATGTAAAATATCTATGAACCAGTGCATCCACTTATCATAAGGTGGACTGAGTGCTCATTTGTCATTCCTATTATTACTTACTATTTAGATGTAATGATATTTAAACTGTAATTTTGTAGAGAGAAATAAAGATTATTATTATTATTTAAAAAAATACCAGTATCAAATTACGGACTAAAATATTATCTTACGCCGCCACCAATATAAACAGACCTTACTGCCATGCGTGGCAACAATGGCAGACATCCCTCTCACGAGGCAGTCAATGGGAGGAGGCCTATGTTTAACTGATGGCTTTTAATAGCCTAATTAATGAAAGAATTAATGAAGTAATCGTATTTTCTTACAAATAAAAATAATTATTGCTTAAAAAAGTATTATTAAAAATACGTAAACGTTCTTAATACTCGGTTACTGTAAGCTATTTATCATTCGAATGCTGTGTTTATTAAAATAACAAGAACGCTTTACCCTATTTCAACTCAATTTAACGCTCGTAAATCCGTTATAAGCTCTCTTATGTTTCTAGATATAATGATCCAGTAAACCGATTTTACTACAAACGCATAAATTTCTAATTACCAGACATTTTAGTTTTTAATTTTAAGAATGTAATTTGAATTCGCTTAGTAATACTGTGGTAATATAGATGTTCAAAATCTTTTATTATATTTTAGTATTATAAAAAGTGTGCCTGTTCTTTATTACTTTTTCACTCCTAAATGATATTTATAATGTTTGGAAAAAAATTAGCATCATAAATAAACACAAATCAGATCATTTTTTTACTTTTATATTTCGGCGATGGTACAGTTAGTACCTTTTAGAGTCTATTGTGTAATTTCATCGTTACTCGTACTTGTCTTATCTGACACTATTCCTATGATATCTTGGACGTAAGTCTGAGCGAGATTAAAAAAAAACTCCAGCACCTAAAACACGCCAATGCCCAGCCCCAAAGTGGGGATAGAATTACAGCGGAGCTTTTGAAAGCGAGTGGAAAACCAGCACTTGGAGTCCTTCAGAAGCCCTTTAGAAACCGTGAATGCAATTCTGTACGGTGGTCTTGTTCTTTAATACTTTAACTGTCGAATTTTCAGACACAATAGTAAGACAATAGCAATAAAGATATGTAATACACGGGACAGTGAAATCTCACATCTGGCTATTTATTGTGGAAAGAAGAGTTCTACATGCAAGTAGACGGAGTGGCAATGGGCTCACCTGTATCTCCTGTAGTTGCCGACATATTCATGGAGGACTTTGGGGAGAAAGCCCTTCTTATTGCTCCTGTAAATCCAAGATTCTACAAGCGGTACGTAGACGATACTTTCACAATTTTACCATCTGACAAAGTAACTGCATTTTCAAACCACCTTAATTACATAAACCCTAAAATACAATTCACAATGGAGTTACAGGCAAACAATACTTTAGCTTTCCTAGATGTTTTAGTCATCCGAAATCCTGATAACACTATTGGTCATACTGTGTACAGTATGACCAATAGTGTTATACAAAAATACCCATACCAACCGATATTTAAATAGTGAATCACACCATCATCCTTTACAGTTAACTACCGTGGGAAAATCTTTGTTTCAGAGAGCACGAGGGATCTGTGACAGAACACATCTGGCCGCCGAGCTTCAGCACGTCGAGCAAGTACTGCAAGACAACAAGCTTCGGGTCCCGCGTCTACGTCACAAGCACAAGGTTGGTTACATCTTGAAGCGAGCTTCCATTAAAACATACTTCAAGCCGCTGAAGAAGATTGGTCAATTTTTACCATCCCTCAAGTGTCATATCCCTCTACAAGATGCAGGAGTGTACAAGCTGGATTGTGAATGTGGTCTCTCGTACATAGGACAAACAAAAAGACCCGCGTTAAAGAACATATAGCTATAAGAACATTAGATTTGATAGACCACAAATCCTCGCAAAAGAACACCGATTCCTCCCAAGGATGATTCGCGAGGCTATTGAAATTAAAAAACCTATCCTAATTTCAATAGAAAAGATGGATGGGTGCTGCCATCTGCTTGGGATCCCATAATTAATAAAATCAAATCCAAACCCAAGTATACCACTGCTAGACTTCAAGATACCTTAAGCTCATTCTGCGTAAATCGAACCAAAATTTAATATTAAAAAACTGAAGGTAGCCGGGCTAACTGTGACATCAAGACGTCAAACACCTCAGTCCCCCGTGACCACGGGTGCTGGAAAGCACCCGAAATTCGGGAATATAAAATAAGTTAATATACGCGATAAAATCCGTAAAATTAGTTTTATTTTAAACGAGCATCTTGACGAAACTTACATGTTCCAAAACTATTTACACCGCGAGGCTTGATATTTAAAGCTCAGCTCTAGCGTTTGATGTTTTACCTTAAGTTTCTTGCCCAATTATAAAAAGATAAGCTCCATTATGAACAGTTTGCTTTTAAAATTACTTTAGTTGCGGCAAAGAATAATATATTTAAAATTGAATTCGTAGGTGTCAACGCATATAAAATAATTATAACTGCAGCTTCATACTGCGACGCAAGCTGCTACGAGATATCGGTAATCCAACCGATCGTTTCCGCGTCGATAAATTTGGATCAAATTTAACTGAATCTAGAATTTGCTATTTTGTTCTCCTTAGTATGAACAGTTAGCGAGTATCCATTTGCTATAAAGTTAACGTGGATTCCGTCCTTTTCAAATTTTATACACATTTTTCTACTGATTTTAAAAAGGATAGGGTACTCAATTCGACTGTATGTTTTTTTTATGTATGTTACCATATAAATTTTTACTGGGTGAAACCGTGGGCCCTTATAAAGTCCCTGTAAATTTGATCAAGATCTAACCAATAGCTTTTGAGTTATTCTTAATAACTTATATTGAAATCGGTTCTACAAAATTTTTAATTTTTAATTATTATATTAAAGTCTCAACACGAAAGTAACACCAAACAAATGAATTAATCGTGGTTTTGACGTGAACCAATCAACAGACTCATCACGAGATCTCTAAAATTATACACCCGATTGACTTGAAATTTAGTAAGTTACTCATTTCGCAAAGTAGACGCTCAGTAAGTACGGATTTTACGACAGTCCCATCAAAAAAAATTCTTGATATTTTACATCTAGGTTCCGCAATAAAATATTATATAACTATGTTTTCTACAATTTCACATGTATGAAAATTATATAAACTACAAACCTTACCTATAAACGGTATATACTCTAAACTGACCAACTAGTCACAGTGATACCAGCCGATGGCGAAGAGTCCATTCAAATAATAATAAAATAAAAACTACTCAATGAATTAGTTCCAATTCTTGTCACAGGTCTCCTCTCATTATTGGAGCAGAGCTACCGAGCTCATAATCATGCCTCAATCCCATGAAATGCACTTAAAATACTAATTAAAAAGAAATACGAAGACAGATAAATTTCTATTTACAAAGATAAAAATCAGTCTATCACCTCATAAGACTGACCGTAAGGTCAAGGTGTCCTTTGAACCAGAAAAGGCACCTTCTTTACATTACACATTTACTTTAGAAAATTGTTATTACATATTGCGTGTTTTAAACGTAATGTTTAAAAGACGCAATATGTAATAACAATTTTCATTTTAAAATACCTTTCAGTCTGGACTGATCCCACAATCGACAGATTATAGAAGAAAATATTTTGTATATTTTGTAATCATTTCAGCAGTGAACTTTAATAGGCTGTAACAGTGACAGTTAATCAGAACGATTTATACGGGGTAGAGCCATGCTGCAGCTATATTATTAGTAGATATAGATATAGCACGAATGGGTCGGCTCGACCGGGGAAGGACCACGCTCTCACAAAATACCAGCGTAAAACAGCTTAACACTGCTGTTTTTCGTATGGTAAGTGTAGAGAACTGGAGACCCTTTTTACTGGAAAATCGGCATTCCATCTTAATCCTCACGGGATACTACTAATATAGGATGGTTATATGGCTCGTAAACAAATCACGTACACGATGTCTGTTCTGGATAAGCTTCGGAATGGCTAGACTGATTGCGATAAATGTTCACGAATAGAGAGAGCAATACCAGAAGTGATTTAGGCTTTATTCTATACGAGATTTTTTTTTAATTGTTAAAATAAATGGTCTTTGATTATCTTAAATCTAAATAACGCCACATTAACACATGGTAGAGTCATGCTGCATCTATATTATTGTTGTAACACGAATGGGTCATCTGGACCGAGGGGTCATCTGAACCGAGGTGGACTACGCTCTCACAGAATACCAGCGTAAAATAGCAGCTCAATGCTGCTGTGTCTCGTGTGGTGAGTGTAGAGAACCTGAGACGCTTTTTACTGGAAACGAGGCATTCGATCTTAGTCCTCAGGGTTGACAACGCATCTGCATTTTGATCCTTAATCGAGGGTAGATGTAGATGTCTATGGGCCACAGCATCCATTTACCATCAAGTACACTGTGTGTTCATCTGTCACCCTTATCCTATAATTTTTATTTTATAGATTCTACCCACGCGAAGCCGGAGTCTTTCTATATAATTTAGATTTACAGTATGCGTCGTGTGATTCGTTCTGCTTCGCTAACAATAGGGTTGCACCCTTAGCATGATAAAGCAAATTATGCTCAAACATGACTGCAACGCGAAGTGGCCAACGCCATGCAAGTGATTATGAACTCTTCATGACTTGTATTTTTTTGTTGGAGTAACCATAATATTTGGGTCGTTTTCGTAAAACTTGCAGACTACATCACATTTTTACGTCGTAGACACTTTGTTGCATACGGCCGCCTTTATAGTTCATAGTTATTTCAATGTAGAAAATTAAAAAGGATGACTTTGTGGAAAAATATTGTTAAATATTCAGATGACGTAATATAATTGTGGCATCATTATAATTTAATTATTTAGTCAGTAGACACCAAAAACCCTCCAAAACACACTACTGTGTTTATGCATTGTAGTACAATATTAGCTTGTAGTGTATTATTACAGTATATTAATACGTACATTAATAAGTAGTATATTAATAAGTTTAGTATTATGAGCCAACCCATTCAATGCGTTGGCCGACCGGGGAAGGACCACACCCGAACAGGATAACAAAG
The DNA here is from genome assembly GCA_963668995.1 of Parnassius mnemosyne. Lineage (NCBI taxonomy): Eukaryota > Metazoa > Arthropoda > Insecta > Lepidoptera > Papilionidae > Parnassius > Parnassius mnemosyne. Next base: position 13,862,709 of record CAVLGL010000092.1, on the reverse strand, counting down.
TTGCAGTGATTCGTATGATGTTTGACATAAACTGGATACCCTAATTTCCTTCTGCATAGATCGGACCAAAAGTAGTAATTAAAAAGGTGAAGGTACTCCGGGTTAACTTTGACAACGGGACGTCAATCACTTCAGTCCCCCACCCCCTCCCGGGACCATGGATGCAGCAAAGCACCCGAAACGTCGGGAATTAAAAATAAGTAGAATTAAACGCGATAAAATCCGTAAAAGTAGTTTTATTCAATAATGGTTTAAGGTTTTTCATTTTATTGACAACGCACCTATCTACAATATCCACTACTACATGTCATCCCGTAGGTGTCGTAAGAGAGAAATCGAAACAAGAAGCAGCATCTTCCTAATAACAACTTAAAATTATAAATAAATACGGTAGCTAAGCCGCTGACCAAGCGTGTCAACTATAGCTCAATTCTTTTTTTTTTATATTATACTAGCTAACCAGGCAGACGTTGTTCTGCCCTTATCGACGACCCTTCATATAAAAACTCCTTAAATTCGTAATAAAAAAATATTGAGTGTCACTTATCAAGATAAAAACTATCCTATCTCTCAAGTTGGACCAAACTGCACAGAGTGTGCAAATTTCATTGAAATCAGTTCAGTAGTTTCGGAGTTCATCGCGGACAAACAATGTGACACGTAATTTTTTATTTATAAAGACTAAGCCAGCGCTTAACTAATGAATGGTGAGAGGCACACTGAAGCTAAACGTTAAGTTGGAGAGGTATATTGAAGTCAACGCTCTGTAGCCCTCGGTCTCTAATAAAAGTCCAAAAATGTTCAACTCGACTTAAAAAACCGTTTTCAGTGCCAATAAGACTGTAATGCAGTGGACGATATTGACAAGCTCGTGGAAACTGTCCATGCGGCCGGAGCTAAGTTCTCCAAGACCCACCGTCGGAGAACACAAAAACTCTCATATCACACTCTTAATCTCATAGCTTTTAGATGGGAAATGAAGCTGTTGTCTTCAGCAGATTTGACAGCATACAGGCAACTGAACAGGCATATCTCCAAATGCATGCGGCGGGACTTACGCAATTTCAATACAGCTCGTACTGAAGAAGCGATTCAGCGGAACCAGGCCTCCAAAGTATTTGCCAGAGATCTGTCTGCCAGAAAGAGCCAACTGTCGAAGCTGAAGATCGAATGTGGCAGCATCGTTTCCGCGACATCTCGAGATTCTAAGTGAGATTGAGAGGTTATATGGGCAATTGAAAAAATATCACACGAAATTGTGCGAGTATTGAGCTGAGGGGGTTATTTGCATGCCATTAGGACATGAATAAATATTTTTTTTAAATTTCGTCTATCTGTCTGTCTGACTGTGTCTCAGGGCTAATCTTCGTAGACGCTGAACCGATTGTAATGAAACTTCACAAACAGATAAAAAACAATGATAGAGCTAGATAGATCTAGACTACATTTTGTACGAAAGCATTTTGTCCTCTTTGTTTAAAAAAAATGATACTGAAAATGTGATAAAATAAATGGTCATTGATTGTTTTAAATTTAAGTTACACCGCATTTAAAATATATAAAAATAAATTACGAGCAAAAGCATTCCCCGTTTAAGGGTTTTACGGGAGGTATGTACGGATTGAATACTCGTAAATCACGTTTACCTCCTGTTTCATAACGCAAATGTACTTTTCTCGTATTTCTCCGACCGTATAACCAACGACGCGTAATTTAACCAAATTGTTGGCTAAAAGGGGCGAAATAAACGAAAAACAAATCGCTTTAATCTTGTACGTTGCGAAAACTCTCCCCGTAGCCTCTTGTAAATCGTCTGATTGTGAAATCCCGTCTTGTTTTTAATCCAATTTGTTACATTAATTTGATAGCGACGTAATACATTTTTATATTAACATATTTTATTTATATGTGGTAGAGCCACGCTGCTGTTATATTATGTTTGTAGCACGAATGTTTCGGCTCGACCAGGGGAGGACAACGCTCTCAGAGAATACCAACGTGAAATAGCAACTGAATGCTCCTATGCTCCGTATAGTGAGAGTACCCACCCCTTTTTACTGGAAACGAGGCATGCCTTCTTAGTTCCCAGGGAGTGTCAACATCTGCATATTGCAGCATCTATATTTGATTTTGCATTTTTATTCTTAATTAAGGATAAGGATAGATGTAGATGTCTATGGGTCACAGCATCCGCTTACCATCAAGATAGACTATGTATTCGTTTTTTAACTTTATTCTATAAAAAACATTATACTATAACATAACATTATTAATAATTCTACTCGATCAAAAGATCTTATGCTTTCTGATAGAATGGACAGACCGGCATGGAGGAGCAGCAGCAAAGATCCGTGACTCTGGCACTGTTCTTCATTCTTTATTTTATGTACACACTGTAGGATAATAACAGCTTTAAACATTTAAATAATAAAATAACAAACGCAAGCGTAACCCTAATACTTACTCTTCCAGCAAATTCTTGGGGAAAGAGAAATAATTTTATATGTAGAGGGAAGAAAAAGGGAGAAAAATTAATATACTTAAATGTGTAACAGAAACAGAAACAGAAACTTTTTTATTCAATATAGATTATAAATAATACTTATTGAAAGTTCAGTTCGAAAAAAACCTCTGTCCTGGGAAGAACCAGCAAGAAACCCAACGGGACTTTTCAGCTTACAATCATGTATGTTACACAATTAACAATACAACAACATAGAAATAGCTTGGTAGCGATTACCTCATTCCCAGGGGTTATTATCATCCATAAATTCCTTAATATTATACTAACCCTTTTTATACAAACTTAGTTTGATAAGGTTTTTGAAGTTTAAGCAGGTCAAATTTTGTATATTTTCTGGAATTTGAATATTGTTGTAAAAGCGTATACATCGCCCCAAGAATGAATTACTGACTCGATGGAGTCGAGTAACTTGTACCAGTTACTTGACTCCATCCAGTAGTAGTGAATAAATATAGATCTATTAAATATTAATAATACATTTAGGATAGGGTGACAAACGAGCACAGTCCACTCGATGGTAAGTGGTTGCTGTGGCCCATAGACACCTACATCTATCCTCGTTTGCGAATCAAAATGCAGATGCGTTGTCACCCGTGAGGGCTAAGATGGAACGCCACTTTTCCAGTAAAAAGGGTCTCTGGTTCTCTACACTCACCTTACGAAATACAGCAGTTTTAAGCTGCTATTCTGTGAGAGCGTGGTCCTTCCCCGGTCGAGGCGACCCATTCGTGTTACAACTATACTACTAATATAGCTGCAGCATGGCTCTACCACGTATGTAACATATATAAATAAAGACAATATTATATTACAAATATATAGTATATGTACATACATACATACATATGATTGCCTCGTTGGTCTAGTGGTCGTTACGGCAATCTGATCACTAGGTCCCAGGTTCGAATATATACCCGGCGTAGGGCCAAAAATCAGTTATTGGGTTTTTGTGTCAAGAAATCTTCAATAGTAGCCCGCAGCTAGGAATTTGGCGGTGTTTCAGCCACCTGCCTCGTAAAGCAGGCAAATCCGTTGGTCCTGCACCTGGTCTCTCTCTGGTCGTGTCCCATCACTATCCTATCGGACTATGAGAGTGAGGGAATATATAGTGCATTATCATGTTTACGCATACATCAGTTCTTGCGTGACCGTTCATGGGTGCTGCATATTAAGCGCGATAAAATACATACATAGCGCAGCGATGTGTGCGTGAGCTCTTACCGACAGGTTCACCGACGCTCCGTCGGGGTACAAACCGGTTTGCGCCGGCTCAGTCGTGTTAGTCGTGCGCAATTTAAATAAATAGACCAACAATATTTCGAAATTTTATACATCAATTAATTTACTAAGTTTTTTTGTAATTATTAAATAATTAGATTTAAGTATTTTAATTAAAATAATTAAGAATTAAGTTATTATAAATTTATATAGGTAAATAATATATATTGTTTAAAATTAATCGATACGAAACAGCACTTGATTTCGAACAATTAATAGATATTATGTTGTTACATTATGTAACATAAGTAATAATTAATACGTATGTTGTTTTATACACTATATAATACTTAAATTTTTTCATTATTGTTTAAAATTAATCGATACGCAGCAGCTCTTGATTTCGAACAATTAATAGATATGTTGTTACATTAATATAAGTTATAATTAATGCACATGTTGTCTTATGCTATACTATTTTTTTTTCCTTAAAATTTTCACATGCATCACGTGTCAACCCTATCAGATTAGGTATACATTTTCGACGTTGTTAAGAAGCTTCCCCTCTGGTCCTTACTCTTTACTCTGTGATGGAGGTATAACAATTTGTTAACGTCATACGTCAATAAACGTAAACAAATTGTCAATATATAAACTGTGTAGTGGCGGTGCGAATATCCACTACCCCATATCATCTCGTGGATTTCGTAAAAGGCGACAGAGGGAAACTTGAATAGTATCTACTATAGGGTAGCAGCGTATGTGGCAATAGATGGAGGAGGCCTAGGTTCAGCAATGGACTTTTATAGGCAGTAATAGATGGATGGATACGTCAATAAGAAATAAAGCCCTGCATGTCGCCTAACCGGCGACAGACGGTGTGAAATGTGCTAAAAATGTAGTACTACGATTTTCTATCCACCTGCAACGCGAGATGGTGAAGGCAAATCCTCCTTACTGTAATAGAGGCCTATATCTAGCAGTCGACTTATTTGAACTGATGAATTTTAAATGTATTTTCAACTTTCACCCGTTCCTTGTCTTATATCTGAAATCGGACAGTGAATGTTTTAACCACGGCGAGGTTGTTGAATACGAAAGTATTTAATAATAAAAACTGTACTTTTTCACACGTGGTAGAGCCATGCTGCAGCTATATTAATTGTATAGTTGTAGCACGAATGGCTCGGCTCGACCGGGGAAGGACCACGCTCTCACAGAATACCAGCATAAAACAGCAGCGCAATGCTGCTGTGTTTCGTATGGTGAGTGTAGAGAATCGGATACCTTTTTTACTGGAAACGAGGTAATTCATCTTAGTCCTCAAGGGTGACAACACATCTGCATTTTGATTCTTAGTTGAAGATAAATGTAGATATCTATGGGCCACAGTATCCACTTACCATCAGGTGGACTGTGTGCTCGTTTGTCACCCTATGCTATAAAAAATACAATAGTTCAACCGTTTTTTCAACAAAGAGTACCTACCAATATTTTTATAAGTGTAAGCTAAACCAAAACAAAACTGTGTTTCTTCGTTAGAAGAAGCTCCTTGTCACAGTAGATTGCACTAGTCGCTGAAACATTCACAAATACTTCAATTCGTTTGAAATTCAAACTCCGAAAGCCTTTCCACCAAACACCATAAATATCTAGTCACCTAGTCCGATATGTAGTTTTGGAATTTAATTCAAATTTCACGGGACGACGTGGAGTAGTGGATTCTTTAAATTAATTCTATCGAATGACCTGACTACATTCTATTGTGGCAAAAACAAATAAATTTAATTTCAATCATATTATACATTTTCAGCATACTAACCCTTTCTAAACACATAATTAATTAAATTCTATAACCGCGTGACGAATACAAAATTAGGCGCAGTTAATGTGCCACGGGTGTGTCAGGGACGCGAACGGTTTAATATTTGTAAAACATGACAACGGGCACTGTCTGCATTAAGTCTACAAACAACGATTTGACGACGCCCTAAATAAAGTAGCTGACACAAATTTGAGACATATCATTATGGCTGCAGTTGAGTGCGATTGGCTCAACTTGGAAGGACCGCGTTCGCACACAGACACGCTTTGTTGTCTTAATCTGCATCAACGCACCATCAGGCAAATAATAGTAAAGAAAGGACACGCAGAATACATAATATATACAGGGTTATTTTGTAATAACCGGCCAAATTTGCAGACAAGGTTCTGGATAAGTAATATAGGCAATGGTACCACTGACTCACTCATCACGAGATCGCCAAACTATACATATAGTACCTATGTATAGTTTTGGCAATATACCAACTTTCCTTTCTCGATGTAGACACCCACTAAGAAAGAAATTTGGTACATTCAACCCCTGAGGGGGTGAAATAAGTGTTGCAGCTTGTATATTTATTTATTGTTTATTGTACCAAATATTTGTACAAAAGGCGAGCTTACTGCTATATGGCATTCTTTACCAGCTAACCTTGGGTAGAACAGAGAGTGAGTTTGGGCAGTTAAGTTGTCATGATATAATTCAGTTCAAATATATATATGCAACACATACATAAAATATACACATATATATAAAATATATATAATTAATACACATATATAAATAAATACACATATTTATACATATAAAGTAAGACTCAAATTTATAGGCTACGGATATGCTCATATAGTTTTCTTTTAAAAACATATTTGACAGGTAATGTTCGCAGGTCAACAGGCAATTTGTTCCAGAGGGTAATGAAAGTAACTGTGAAAGAATTTGACATATATATAGTATGTAGGTGTCAAAGCATCCATTTACCATCAAGTAGGGTATCTGATAGTTTTTACCCTTCTGTATGCAATGTGTTCGCTTTTTTATCTTGCATTACCAAAATCTGTAACTACTGTCTAAAAGCTGCAGTTACATTTAAATACGAAAGCTTCTAATTTTGGTAAAAATAGAACGCAATATTATTCAAAACTAAAACGCAGACATTAGTAAAACGTAGTTCCTCTCGCTGTTTTTATCCCCCGTCGCGCCGTGTGTTTGTGTGTGTTTGCCGTGCATTTTAGAAATTTTCACGGGGGTTTTGGTTTTCGACAGCCTATGCACACTTTTTTAAATTTTAAGCACAAAAATATGTGAAATGAAGTTATCGGATACGTATAATGTTTGTATGTTGTATTGTTGATAATAGAAATATTGTTTTGACCGCCTCTTTGACCTAGTAGTCGTTAAAGCGACTGCTGATTACTATGGCCCCAGGTTCAAATCCCAAAAATAAAAAGGCAAAGGCCTGCTTCGTAAAGTCGTTGGTCCTGTACTGTTTCTGATCTCTCTTCGGTTTTGTGGGATTGGCGTCCCTTTGGAGTATCAGAATGAGGGAATAGATAGTACACTTGTACTTTTGCACACACTCGTAAATTATAATCCTGCCCAGCGCAGATGGATAGTCTAGTCGAGGACATTCGATATATAAAACAAGTAATTACTTTTTTTGGGTTTCATACAATGACCATTATTAGGACAATTTTAAGAACATCTTTCTAATACGTATGAGTTTTATTAACTGCTCTCGTAAAACCGATAATGATGCCGAGGCAGGCCTTTCAACTACTTTTTTTAGTGTATCGTTTGAATGTGTGATAATTGTTCAAATTGTGTAGATATTATATAAATAAAAAAATATTTCTTTCAAATAAAATTAAAAAAATAAAACGATTTTTTTATAAGATAAGGGTAACGAACGAGCACACAGTCCACCTGATGGTAAGTGGTTGCTGTGGCCCATAGACATCTACATCTATCTTTGATTACGAATCAGAATGCAGATGCGTTGTCACACATGAGGACTAAGATGGAATGCCTTGTTTCAAGTAAAAAGGGTCTTTACTTTAGTAAAGGATCTAAAGTAAAAAGGATTTGTATTAGTGACATAATTATAAACAGTGTCTGTACACTGTTTATAATTATGTCACTTATATGTCATTTATAGAGTTTGCAAGTGTAGTAATAGAAGAAATGCAATAATTTAAAGTAAGAAGTTTTGTGGGGCGGGTCGTCTTTTTCCTTTAACATGGTCAAGTGCTTCTTTTGTGAACACATGCTATTTGTGAGGGCTATGGATTTCGATACACTTTCAAAATTTCACTTAGCTATTTTATTCAAAAACAAGGTTGTTGTTGCCTACGGGAATATATTACTTTTAATTTTTCTTTTTCATGAATTCATTACAGCCTATCAAAACACTGCTGAACACAGGCCTCTCGTACACCAGTGGAGATAACCGTAGTTTTTTATTAATCTTGCCTCGTCGTACGTTACACAAAAGAATTTTGCTGCTGTTTCACGCTGATATTCTGTGCGAGCGCGATTTGCCTCGGCATTCAGAGACAAAAAAAAACATATTTAAAAAGATATAATTTATAAAGAAAACATAAACACACATATCTAAATAAACCCTTAGGCAGATTTTGTCACATTCACTGTATAAGGTATAATAAAATGTAACTGTGCGCGCTCGTTCAATTATGTGGTTAGTAAATTTTAGAATTTTGACTGGCACTTTTATTATAGCAAATATTGCTATGATAAAAGTGATAAAACTATTCAAAATACAAATGAAGCGCGTATAGTTCTGACATTGTGAAGTTTGAGTTTAAACTCAAGACTGTCTCTGAATACTAGATTTAGTACATACAATATACGGCGGCCTGGTACTACAACGTACCACATATTTTTTAATATTTATAGTTTAAATATTCATTAAGTTCCTAAACAACGTATATATAGTAAATAATTACTGGTCTAGATACAATATTTTAATAGAAATCGTGTATAATTTGTGATCGTATATTTTGATACGACGCCACTACACGCCGTTATTAAACCATGTTTGTTGTTTATTATGTTATGGACTCGGCTCCAAACTATTCATAGAGCTGATAAAGTTTTTTTCTAAATTCAAAATCCTCATATTTTCTTTTTATGCTATTAATTTTTTAGCTTTACCCGCGACTTCATCCGCAGATAATTTAAACAAAGAATACCTACAAATCTATAACAGTGGTCTTCTGTCATGTCAGAGATTTGCTGTACCGCTGGCCGTACTGCTGGTGATACCATGGGTATCAAATAGTGCAATTATAGTAAAACCACTTTAAGCCTTTTTTTTATATAATCCTAAAAACTACATGTGCGATATTTTTTTTATAGGATAACGGTGACAAACGAGCACACAGTCCACCTGATGGGAAGTGGTTGCTGTGGCCCATAGACATCTACATCTATCTTCGATTACGAATTAAAATGCAGATGCGTTGTCACCCGTGAGGACTAAGATGAAATGCCTCGTTTCCAGTAAAAAAGGGTCTCCGGTTCTCTACACTCACCATACGAAACATAGCAGTGTTAAGCTGCTATTTTACGCTGGTATTAACCCATCAATTTAGCATGTCAAATAAAATATGACCTAGATCACTTCTGGAATTGCTCTCTATCTGTTAGTGCAATTTCATCACAATCGATCCAGCCATTGGTGATAAGCCCGGACATACAGACAGACACAAAAAATTAAATTAAAAATTGTTATTCATGTTTTAACATCATACAAACAAGAGCTTCACAGAAGCCAGTTATTTCAGTGTTATAGACACGAACTTTAATTTTATTAACATGTGTATATATAAAGTTAGATAACCCCGTTTTTTTTTTAGAATGTATTCAAATTATATTTGTTACAAAAATGTTTTAGTGACAAAAAATGTCCTTACCATATGAGCGCCCACTCGAACATTTGGGTGCGCTTTTGATTTGTACGTAGCTTTGTGAAAACAACTAGGCTATGCATTTAAGGTTGAATTTACATTAATGTATCTTAATTTCAACTAGAATTACGTCAAAACAATTGGCGACAGTTTTAGTAAACTTTTGGATCTTTTGCATGGGATTATGTATCTAGTTTCTTATTGGTGATCGATGATATTAAAATAAAATTTAAATCAAATTCTAAGTACGGTCAGCAATGTCATTTGTTTATAATGCCGTTTTTCTTGTTTACGCTGCGGTTTTAACTATAAGCTGGGGATTGCAGGTTTGTTAGAAGCCATACAGGCAATGCGATATCGTGCGGTGTCAAGGGCAAGCGCTAATGGGACGACTAATTGTTCTCTTTCGTGTAGGTGCTCGTATGCCTATACGATCCAGTTATGCAAAGATTACGTAGGTAAAACCAATTAAAAATGCCACCCCTTTGATCTTAATTTTAGATAGACACCTAAAAAGTATTTTCTCCCTTTTTGCTTCCACAGCTAAATTAGAGACAAACCGACGTGATGTGAAAAGGTAATCTGCGACATTCAGAAACTTCAGCTATTTGTACATTTTACCCGACTATCCCAGAAGGAGGGTATTGTTTTTTGAACGTATGAATGTCTGTATGTATGTATGTGTGTCTATTTCTTTGGTACGTTCTAAATAGTTTGATGGATTTTAACATATTATGTGGTGTCGTTGGTTCTGAAAGTAGTTGAATTTTTCTCTTTTCATTTACCTTATATCATAAAGGATTTACGGCAATTACACCGGTTGGCAAACCTTTGACGGCCCTTGAGAAAGTTCTGAGAATTTTGTGTATGCATATTCGACATTATCACCTTTCATGTGGACTGAAGTATCATATATCGTCTTAATTTTATAACAAGTGATATTTTTAAAAATTTTGTACAACCGACTTCAATATAAATAAAATGAGAACATCATCACTGTACACGAAGTTAATTAAATAGGCATTATTAACTCAAAAACTACTGGTCAGATCTTGATCAAATTTATAAATACTACATGAGAATTTAGTAAGCATGCAAATAAAAAAGAATTGTCAAAATCGGTTCACCTAGAAAAAAGTTCTGAAACACACATAAAATACGTTCGAATTGAGAACGTCTTCCTTTTTTGAAGTCGGTTCCAAAAAAAACTTTATACAGTATTTAATTATGATCTCTGGCTCCAATTCACATTGTTCGAAATAGTGCAGAGACAAAACGTAATTTGTTGTTAATTCGTAATTAAATAGAAGAGATTGACCTTGTACAACTTTGTTTTCTTCATATACAGTTTTGGGTTCGATAATTAGATTACAGTGTCGCTACAAATCTTTCACAAGTAGGTAATGAGATTAAAACTCAACGTTTATTTGCTTTTCAAGATCTAGAAATGAGATAACGAAGTTACTTTTCTTTCTAGACTTTCGTGCAACTGTTTTTTTTATTTTATTTTATAAAAAAAGGATGACACACGAACACACAGTCCACCTGATGTTAAGTAAATTCTGAGGCACATAGATACCTACATCTATCCTCAGTTAAGAATCAAAATGCTGATGCGTTGTCACCTCTGATTACTAAGATAAAATGGCTTTGATTGCAGAAAAAATGGTCCCTGGTTCTTTACACATACCACATAAAACAGCAGCATTAAGCCGCTGTATTCTGTGAGAGCATGTTCCCTCCCCGGTCGACCCATTCGTGCTACAACCATATTAACATTGCTTCAGCATGGCTCTACCCCGTATAAAACTAACAAATCATTGCTAAACGGCATTTTCTAATTATTTATTATATAAAACTGAAATAAAAAACAAACTCACAGTATACAAGATGGTTACTAACAACCTCAGTCCATGGGCACTTGTATACTGCAAGCAAAGTAGGCTACAAATGCGTTGTTACCCCCGGGGACGAAAGTTAGAAGCCTCACCTGTAATTATACTGACTCTCTTTACCCTTTAGACCGGAACACGTACGTTGTACGTGGTAGAGCCATGCTGCAGCTATATTAATAGTGTAGTTGTGGCACGGGTCGGCTCGACCGCGGAAAGACCACGCTCTCACAGAATACCAGAGTAAAATAGCAGCTTAATACTGCTGTGTTTCGTGTGGTGAGTGTAGAGAACCGGAGACCCTTTTTACTGGAAAAGAGGCATTCCATCTTAGTCCTCACGGGTGACAACGCATCTGCATTTTGATTCACAAACGAGGATAGATGTAGATGTCTATGGGCCACAGCAACCACTTACCATCAGGTGGACTGGGTGCTCGTTTGTCACCTTATCCTATTAAAAAAACACAGCAGGGAAAGCACTATATTTGTCGGCAGAAATACGTAAAAGGTTACCTATCAAGATAGTTAGAAGAAAAAAGTTCCATCTAGTATTTATAAAACATTAACATCTTATTTCGTACCATTTTCTTATCTAAGTACTAAGTTCTTATCTAAGTATCAGTGCCATAGGAGTCTCTCATAACAACCTACTGAATATCCCTCTACCTCTATGTTCTATCTGTCTATCTCTCTCACCTTGAACGAATTTCTTCATGACTGATAAGCTGTAATTTCTTAAAAAGAAATTGATAACCTAAGAATCTATTAGGAACTACGAGACTTTGCAAGCTTTTTGCTAAGTCGAGTTTCGAGAACATTCAAGCGACGAGATTGGGTGATAGTTGACGACGACGACATTATATTAAAAGATAGGTACATTATATAACCTTTTTTTCACGACTGCAAATATTTAGCTGCTATGTCCGACTGTTATAAGTAAGCTAGTCGCTGTATTTGGACGAATGATATCTCAATTGATTGGTCATGAATATAATTGGAAATGTTATTAAATTAGGTAATTTAGTTGGGTTCTATGTTTTTTAATACCAATTTACTCGTTCTTGTCTAATTCTGAAAAAACAAAATTAAAATTAACATCAAGGAAAATTTTAATTTTGTTTTATGTAAGCGTCTAGCGCACTGCTATTTATAATAATCTTTATATATAAAAATTACGTGTCGTTTGTCCGCGATGAACTCCTAAACTACAGAACTGATTTCAATGAAATTTCGCACACTGTGTGCAGTTTGGTACAACTTGAGAGATAGGATACTTTTTATCCCGATAAGTGACCTTCAATATTTTTTATTGCGAATTTAAAGATTTTTTTAAAGGAAGGGTCGTCGGAAAGGGCAGAACAACGTCTGCCTGGCCAGCTAGTAATAATAATAATTTTTATTTCAGATGAAAATCCATACACATTTGCAATTTACTTATACTATGTTGGTAAAATTAAATTCTATCTATCATATGCGCCAGGACGAGAGTAATCAGTTAAGAAACTTGAACGTCCCACTCAAATGCATTAGGATCCAATACTTCTGAATGGGACAGTCAAGCATATAAAATATATTGTGTCACACAAGTCTTTATCCAGTCGCAATCCTTCACATAGATCATTATTATATTTTAGCATTTTATAAAGACGAAATGACAAACGAACCTACAGTCTACATGATGAATAGTGGCTTCTTCAGTCCATGGACACTTGCAGATAACCTCTGAGGATGAAGATAAATTGCCTGAAAGTCTGTGATTATTCTTACTCTGTACACTCTTCAGACTGCAACACTGCTATTTTGAAGAAGTGCGGGTAACGGTGACCTATTAATTTTAATATAATATTTCTGTCTTTTATTTCTGTGTCATTGTAATATCCTAAAAGATTTCAAATGCATTAAAATTAATTCCGCTGCCATATGGTGGTGACGAAATAGTATCCACTACCCCATAACATCGTCCCGTGGGTGTTGTAGGAGGTGACATAGATAAATGAAACAGATGGGACAAACGGAAATAAAACTGCGATTGCGAATCAGTCTGCTGAGCGAGGCAACTGTGGCAAATATTGCTTCATATGGGTATGGATGGTAGTAAATAGTGCTTCACATCCAGACATTGCTTCGTATCCATCCATTGATTTTTTTTTCCTTTTTAAAAAACGTTACCCCCACACTAGGATTTTCTCCTGTATCGTGGAGGCAGTTTACAAACATAAATTGCACAAGGACAAACATTCAGACACGGAACAATTATTTGTAGGTCATACAAACACTTGTTCCGTGCGAGATTCGAACCCGCGGCCCCAGCACAACAACTAATTGCTAAGCCACTGCGCCACGGAGCCGTCAATTAATTGAAACCCGTGATTCATAGAAAGAAATATAATATTATATTTCTTCCTAGGAAGTAATGGGTGGAGGAGACTTTATGTTTAACAGTGGAATTTTCATAGACTGGAATGAATGAAAAAAACGAAAAAGAATTTAAAAAATTCATACAAATAAAATTAAGATTTTTTTTATACTACTTATTATATTTTCATCTATAGCTAAAATTCCTATAAACAAGTTATCTTAACTCTCATTAATAACAGTAACAATAACTAGTACGTGCCCTTGATCGATTTTCAATTACATGTTAAAATCAAACAAAAGAATTTTCATTACAGTGGAAACTTCCTATAAGCAAAGGCATGTCGCACGGAGGACTTGCTTTCTATATGGATAAAACAAGCATTCGGCACAACGTTTTTGCTTTTTTTTGGAATGATTTGCCAGCATCAGTATTTCTGTCTAAATACGATGTGGATGTTTTAAAAATAAATTAATAGCTATTGTGTTTATTTATGCAGGACTTGATTTCATCGTGGTCAAGAATATGCTCATCTATACTCTACACATATAAATAAATTTTAAGTATCTGTATGGAATATAGAAATAACTGCCTTTCATTGAGCTAAGAGAGATTCGCATGTCACTAACACATAAATAAACATTTGTAAAATTTTTGTCTGTCTGTCTGTCCGAGCTAATCTTCGGAATGGCTGAATCGATTGTAATGAAACTTCACGATCAGATAGGATTTACATATATATTTTAGCCGAAAAGCTTGGAATATTTTTGGTAGAGTCTAAAAATTTATAAAATAAATGATGATTGATGATTATTTTAAAATATCTAATTGGCGCCACATTAACAGGACATACACGCGAAGGCGGGGTGGTTCTCTATAAAAGAAATAAACAGTATCTGTATGTCCCACAGCTGGATATCGGCCTTTTCTATTTCTGATCGAATTATGTAATAGGAAAAAATCGACCCGGAAAATTGTAATTTCTCAGACCTGCAGTCTTGCTTATGATGTTTTCTTTGACAAGCAAATCGTAAAACGATAGGTGGCGGGAATCGAACACACTTTGATTACAACGGAATTATGAGGCCAATACTTTTTACCTAAAATATTACGGCTAAATACTAGCTTGTAATCACTATATATAAAAATCAAAATCTGGCTAAAACTCAAAAACGTCTCGGCCGATGTTTGCGTGTTTGCATGGGTCCCTAGATGGTTTATATTCACATTTGTACCACGTAGGTGGCACTGCTGTCGAGATCCAGAAATCATCCGTGCGAAGCCAGGGCGGTTCACTAGTTTATAATAAGTGTTATAAACTGCGAATTATTTTATTTTAGATATTTAATCATTACTCCACTACAAATCCACTAAATACCACTAAAGGCCTTCCCCAAGGAATCACACAAAACACAATCCTTTGCTAATTGCATCCATCAACTTCCCGCAAGTCTGACCAGGTTATCGTTCTATCTAGTTGAGAACCGCTATGTACTTCGCTTACTCGATGAACTTTCTACCCCTTTAGTTGTCGGTTCTAGCCCATTGTCACTCCAGCTCTACGGACATCTTCATTACTTCAACATTTAAAAGCTGGCTATTGACAAACGGGTTGAAATAATAATGAAGTAGTTATTTCTGCGTAGTCAAAGTATCTAACAACTTTGTAGAAGTTTCTGGACTACAATTATGGACTCAAATTTTGTACATGTTGTGTTGAGTATTTGGTCTGTAGGATTACGTATGTAGGTCCCTATATTTATGACTCTGAATCCATACGTCCTCTAGATAATAAGGCTAGATTTTTAGACAAAGTGCAAGTATGTATCATTTTCCAAAATTTACAAGAAAGATAAGTGTTGTACTGTAAAACTATAACTGAATAGAATCAAATAGATTTGTTTTTAATTTAATATAGATTATGGATATTTTTAAATAAGGGTGACAAACAAGCACACAGTCCACCTTATGGTCAGTGGATGCTGAAGAGCATCCTCGATTAAAATCAAAATACAGATGCGTTGTCATCCCTGAGGACAAAGATGTTTTCAGTAAAAAGGTCTTCGGTTCTCTATACTCACCACACATATAGGATAGGGTGACAAACGAGCACAAAGTCCACCTGATATTAGTGATTGTAATGGCCCATAGACATGTACGAGCATCTATCCTCGTTTGCAAATCAAAATGCAGATGCGTTGTCACCCGTGAGGACTGAGATGGAATGCTTCCTTTCCAGGAAAAAGGGTCTCCGGTTCTCTACACACACAGCAGCTTTAAGCTGCAATTTTACGCTGGTATTCTATTAGAGTGTGGTCCTTCCCCGGTTAAGCCAACCCATTCGTGTTACAACTATATAGTTTGGCTATACCACGTATAAAATTTCTTCCCAAGTATAAAAATCGTATTGAAAATAATTTCTACTTTAACTACAACATAACAAAGCTATTCATTAGTTATTACCTCAAAGGTGAATTTTTGAGAGAAGCATGTTATTAAATCTTCATCTTTTCCTTTGTCCGCCAGTTAAAGTCCACTACTGGTCATTGGCCTCCAATTTTAAGAATGATTTGCCGTTTTCTGCCATACTGCAGCCAGAATTACAATCACAGAACAAGCCTTGCAACTTTGATGCTGCTCTTGACTCCGGTCTCGCTTTCTTACGTCTAACGTAAGTGGAATAGGTATATCGCGATCTATCGAAGTATGCGGCAATTGTCGTTGAATATACTTAACTATTTGATGACTTAGGTGGCCAAATCCCTAAATCTTCTTGTTCTCGGTTATTTCTTATTACATTCAAGGCTTATGGTTCGGTTCTAAATTAAACAAGTATAAAGTTTCCTTTTATGGTCATCTTGTTTTACATCAAATAAATTTGGCTAAGAAAATAAAAAAAAACAACCAGTTCTTTATAACAAAACGGTTTTTAAAACAGCACAGTATTAAAGACAAAAGATGTCCCACAGAATTCACAAAATTAATTTAGTTCAACAGAATTTAGTCTTTACTTACTCGTTTAGTTGACTCAGTTAATCACTTAAAATATTTATATAAATAAAGTTATTAAATAAAAATTTACGCGATAAAATCTGTAAAAACTAGTTTGATTTAAATGTGTAGTGTTCATTTTAAATAAATAAAAGTATATTTTAAAATTGTAGTAAATAAATTTTGTAGTTTAAAAATTATATAAGTCCTGCTGTATCACCAGTTGTTTTTCTAGAATAATAACACAAATACCGGTTTTGGTACAATAATAATTTAATAATACAAGGATTATAAAACAGAGTAAAAGAAATTAAAATTTACAGTTTCTTATCGTTATAAAATTAGGTACAGTTCACCTTTGGAGTTACTTATTTCAAATAAATTTTGTGGAAAATTTATAAATAAAAACTCAATAAAAATTATTATGTAACTTAAAGGAAAATCCGGGGATGTCCTTGACATAGAAAAGAGTGTGCCGATACGTGCGGTGTAAATTCCATATTATTTTATACATACCTGGTTCGGCGTAGCCGTTTCCGTCGTCATCTCCTCAACTGACGCCAATCTACTCTTCTTTTTCCGCTGACATGTACAGCAGTCGCGGAGCTTCAGCAGCGTTGAACCACCCCCAGCCAAATGCCGGACTCAAATAGCGAACATCGCCGGCAAATATCGATCTTACGGTGTCCTTGCACTCGCGAACCGATTCGAGCGTCTACACCGAAAACCGATTTCTCACTACACGGAAAAGCTCTTATTTAAAAAAAAAGAAAACGCTATTTTTAAAACGAAAATTGCGAATTTAATTCCGCCATTTTTCTTTTCGGTTTAAGGTCCTTAATACACTCTATCTACTCTAATTACACTAAGTAACAATTAAAGCGGTATACATATAGACATTTAGCTATTTTTAAATTTTATTTTATAATCTTATTTCAATTTTAAGGATTTTTGAACTAGTTGTTGCGCTTGGGACGTCACCGCTGGGGTGTAAGAATTTGCCGGCTTTGGCCGCGTATAGCTGTTGCCTTTGGGTGGGGTGGAACTTCTGCGACTGCGCGATGCCGCCTCTTTGTGTGCGTAATTTGCGTGTAAGCTGCCATTACGACCGACATATTATGATCTCCACCCTCCCTACCCTGTCCTTAACATGCGTTGTACAAGGGGAAGTTTTATCTGGAAAAGGAGGTCATGATATTCTGGTTTATATTCACAAATACAATCGATAACGCAGACCGCTCAGATGTTAGGAAATGACAGACATGATGTCGGGGCAGACAAAGAGTGGTACAGATTTGCTTAAGCTTTTGGAAGTTGCACTTTGGTTCTATTATAGTTTAATTAAAACAATAGTGGAAATGTGTTCCTGACAAAGTAAACCAATCTTTTGTTTTCTATAACAATAAACGTCACAATAATTCGAATATAGCTTTTCTATTAAAATTTATTCGAGTTAAAAATAAAAATAATACATAATTTCTTTCTTTTTTACTTATTATAAGCCACTGTTATACCACAATCCCACCTGGTGGTAACTGGTGATGTAGCCTTATATGGTAAATCGCACGGTCTTAACGTAACAAAAGCCTATTCACTCTTGCCTTGAAGACGCCCAGATTGTAATCGAACGGAAAGATAGACGCCGGCAAATTATTCTTAAACTTTCTATGATTATATCTGAGTAGCTAATTAATGTTAAGATCCAATGAGCACAATAATATAATATCTACTGGTATATTTTCTCCTTTTTAAGCACGCTTACATAATGACGCTTTTGTTTCCAAAATTCAAAGAACATAAAATCGAATAATGGTTTCGTATCCGAATCCACGTTAATAATAAAACATCGATATTTTTTGGTTTTTTATCGCATGTAATAATATATATTATGTAATAATACCTATGAATCTAATAATATAATTTTAGATTTGAGAGCCTCTTAAGAGCTCTAATATCTTTGGCAGCTCACGTGTTGTGTTGTCGTCTTAATTTTTGCTGTAAGTACACTCTTTTTATTCATCACGGCCTATCAATATCCATTGCTAAACATAAGACTCTCCATAGAATGCCTCATTAGGAAAACATTTTCCATAGACCTTAAATTCGTTTAATGTATCATTATGTCTTTCTCACGTTATCAACTAAATAATCAGACACTAAAGAAAATTAAACATTTATTTGTTTTACGTGGTAGAGCCATGCTGCAACTATATTATGGTTGTAGCGCGAATGGGTTGACTCGACCAGGAAAGGACCTTTTTAACAGTGGTAGAGCCACGCGGCAACTTTTGCTGTCGCACGGATGTGCCGGCTCGAACCGGGGTGGTACCACGACCTCACGGAATGCTAGCGTGAAGTAGAGGTTTACCGCTGCGTTTCGCTTGATGAGTGCTGGTGGGCGGAGGCCCTTTTTACTGGAAATGAGGCATTCCATCTTAGTCCTCACGGGTGACAACGCATCTACATTTTGATTTGTAACAGAGGATGAGATGTAGATGTCTATGGGCCGCAGCAACCACTTACCATCAGGTGAACTGTGTGCTCGTTTGTCACCCTTATCCTATAAAAAAAGGACCACGCTCTCATAGAATACCAGCGCAAAATAACAGCTTAGTGCTGTTGTAATTCGTATGGTCAGTAAAGAGCAGAGGAGACCTTTTTTACTCGAGACGAGGCATTCCATCTTAGTCTTCAGAGATGGCAACGCATTTGATTCTTAATCGAGGATAGATGTAGATGTCCGTGAGCCTCAGCATCCACTTGCCATCGGGTGGACTGTGGTTTGTCTGTTACCCTCATAATATAAAAAATCTGGGTCTCATGTAGTATCTAAACTTATATTTTATAAACATATTGATTATATTGCGAATAAGGCTTCTTGAGCTTTTGGTTTACTTATAATTGCTCGAATTTTAAAAATACAAAACCTCTCAAAAATTCTTCATTGTTATTAATATATTATATTGTGCGTAGCATTGGGGGGTATAGCCATGGACATAGCCCAACGGATTAGTAAGCTGAAGTGGCAGTGGGCCGGCCATATAGCTTGAAGAACCGACAACCGATGGGGAAGAAAGGTTCTCGAGTGGCAGCCTCGTACCGGTAGGCGAAGTGTAGGGCGTCCCCCCACGAGATGGAGTGACGACCTGGTAAGACATGCAGGAAGTCGATGGATGCAGGTGGCTCAGGACCGTGCTTTGTGGCATTCTTTGGGGGAGGCCTATGTTCAGCAGTGGACTTGTGAAGGGCTGTAATGATGATGATGATGATGATGATGTGCGTAGCATATTAGACTATAGTTCACATGTGTGGATTCCACGGTATACAGTATATAAAAACGTTTGAAGTCAATTCAAAAGAAACTTTAGAAATATTTAAAGTATAAAACCCAAGTTTATGATAATACATAGGTATAAATCGCGTTGCATAATATATCACTTACTTCCCTTACAACTTTAAAGGAAATTTCCCGACATAGCCTACTTATCTAAGATAGCAAACAAAACAGTGGATTTGCATAAACTTTTGAAACGCTTTAAACTCACTGTTCCGCGAAGCACTTATACCAGAAACAGGCTTAAATTGTACGTTGCATTGGTACGTACGAATTATCAACAAAATGCATACCTCGTTCGCATTTGCAGACATTATAACTCAATGTCATTTTAATAGCACTGTTACATCAAAGCGATTTTTGGAGATTGAATTTTTTAATTGTTACTAAAATATATAACTTACAAGTCTTATTCATACTATGTTAATTTAAAAGATAATTGTTTTCTGGTTTTATCGCAAACTTTCATAGTATACAACATTACCCTTTTATTTTCTATATTTCTACATGTGAAAACGTTGTAAGAGCGAATTTTCATATAAATACAAACAATGGATAGTAAATAACTGTAAGTTTTCCTAAAAACACTAAAAAAACTAGTTGCCACTCATTGTAGGCCGTTTGGCAACCAAAAAAAAAAATCTCTTAAGTGATTTCCTTCTGTCGCCTCTTACGACACCCGCGGGAAGATATAGGTTATTAGATAGTCTTACATCGCAACTACAGTTAGAGCTACTACTACTATAGTACTGATAGTACTTTTAAACGCTGATTATCTGTGTAGCAGCTGTGAAACGTACTTAATTTTACCCCAAAAGAGGAAAACGGTACCCTTATATTATATTCTTGGGGTGATGTTACGCTTTTACAAGAAAATCCCAAAAAATATACAAAATTTAACCTGTTCAAAGTTCAAAAACTTTATTAAACAAAGTTTGTATAGAAAGGGTTATTATAATATTAAGGATTTATTGATGACAATAACCCCTGAAAATGAAGTGATCGCTAACAAGCTATTTCTAATTCGTTTTGTGTGGTTAATTGTGATTACATGATTGTAAGCTGTTATTTAAACAAAAAGGTTTTTTTTTCGAACCAGTGGTAATTAAACAAAAGAGTGACTTCCAATAAGTATTATTTATAATCTATATTGAATAAAAACGTTTCTGTTTCTGTTTCTTATAGATCACTTTGCTTTGTTGTCCATCCGCCCGTTTGTTGAAACTCTTTTCTCTGAAACTTTCCACGATTAAGAGTCAATCTTTTTACTCCAGCGCATAAAAATGGAATACCTCGTAACTAGTAAAAAATATACATTTTTGCTTTGAGAGATGAATGGTAAAACACTTTTAAATTCAATGATACATTGAACTTGTAGTGGCTGTGTATAATGTCCACTACCTTAGGCCCCACGCAGTTTTACTGCGGGACGCCGAATTGAATATACCTTTGTTTTGCTGCATCAAGACAAATATTTTAAAAATGAAATACCAGAATTGGTTATCACATAATTACGACGGAAGATTTTCGACCAAATTGGTGATATATTGAAGATGGGCCAAATTTAAAGTAACCTATACTGATGATAATGTATTCGTAGGTAAATGGATTTCCTTGAAAGAAGCAAGTAAGGTGCGTTAGTATTATGCCAAATGGGAGCCTGCAGACAGGTGTAAGAGTATGTATGTAATTACGTACCCAAGTAATATAAAACGCTATATGTTATTACCGTTACCGTAAACGTCACAGCCCATCAAAACTCCACTACTGAACATAGGCCTCCTCCATAGATTGCCTCATAAGGGGGTTATCTTCCATATTTTTTTTTATAGAATAAGGGTGACAAACGAGCACACAATCCAACTGATGGTAAGTGGTTGCTGTGGCCCATAGACATCTAAAATGCCTCTTTTCCAGTAAAAAGGGTCTCCTTTTCTCTACACTCACCATACGAAACAGAGCAGCATTAAGCCGCTATTTTATGCTGGTATTCGTGAGAGCGTGGTCCTTCCCCGGCCGAGTCGATCCATTCGTGCTATGACTATATTATTAATATGTCTGCAGCATGGCTCTACCACGTGTAAATTGCGCCATAGTTAGCACGCAAGCCAAGCAAGTTAGCAACCAAAGTTTTTAATTATTTTTAGTTGTTCCCAGGAAAACGCTGCTGCCCATGTCCTGTTTCAGTTACTTTCTATCACTTCTTACGACAGCCATGGAATGACAGGATAGTGGATTCTCTTTCGCCGCCATTTACACGGTGAAGTTAAATTCCTAATATCTTGTACTTATACTTACACATAAAATTAAAAAAAAAGCTTCACCGCAGAGCTCTTAGTAAGATATAATTTAATAATTGCAATTAAAAATTTCATTGAAGTCGGCGGAATCGAACCCGGGTTGCTAGCATACTATGAAATTTACGATAAGCGGTTAGCACTTGAGTCACCACGGCTCGATGGCTTATATATCTATTTCAAAATGCGAAATCCCTACGGTATAGTAACTATGTATATGATCTATATAATATGTATGGTAATCCATATAGGGCCGGCTTCATCGTTGCGATGATATACTCGTAACTTCTACGCCTAGTCACCCACTTGCCCAGCGTTGTGAGTATGGACATTCAGTCTAAGGCCCGTATTAATAAACGTTATTCAGCTCAAGTTCACGCACTTGTGTACAATCTTAAGGTTATGATCTTATTAATACATATCTCAAGATACGGGTTAGGTTTACGATATCAGCTCAGTGCCACACAGATTAACAAACGAAACTCGACTCTCAAGTGTGTGTACTTGAGTAGACTTGAGAGGACAGTATTCGTAAGTACAGCGTTTTGAGATACAGTTTTATGTGTTTATTAATTAGCAACGATCTTGAGATGATGATATCGTAATGGGGGCGTATCAAATTATTACGCACTTTTTTTTTATAGGATAAGGGTGACAAACGAGCACACAGTCCACCTGATGGTAAGTGGTTGCTGCGGCCCATAGATATCTACATCTATCCTCTGTTACAAATCAAAATGTAGATGCGTTGTCACCCGTGAGGACTAAGATAGAATGCCTCATTTCCAGTAAAAAGGGCCTCCGGCCACCTGCACTCACCAAGCGGTAACGCAGAGGTAAACCTCTACTTCACGCTGGTTTTCTGTGAGGTCGTGGTACTACCCCGGTTCGAGCCGGCCCATCCGTGCGACAGCAAAAGCTGCCGCGTGGCTCTACCACTGTTAAAAAGTTGAGTTCGTCGTTGAGTAACGTTTATTAATACGGGCCTAAGTCTATCATTAGGCGCAAGGCCAATACATTTACATGGTAGCATAGCTGCCATGTAAATGTATTGGCCTTACCACGCTCTCACAGAATACCAACGTGAAACAATAGCATAATGCCTTTGTGTTTCGTATGCTGAATGTAAAGAACTGTAGACCCTTTTTACTAGTAACGAGGCATTCCATCCTAGTGTTACAACGCATCTGAATATTGATTCTTAATCGGTGATAAATGTGATGTCTATGGGTTATAGTATCCACTTACCATCAGGTGGATTTTGTGCACGTCACCCTTATTCTATAAAAAAATATCGAACCCGAATCTGGTAAAGCAGAAGAAGGACGAGTCCTGGATATTTTACAAATTCCAAGACACTTATATTTAATCGTTCGCTATTACGTGGTATTCCTGTCCCAATCACGCGTCTAGGGTGCTTAGAATAAACTCCGTACTAATCTAAACCTGTCGGATAAACAAAGGATCGGGATGGTCTAACGAATCGTATTGATTTGTATTTTGGTCGATTCAAAGTAAAGCATATTTTAAACCTTATGAACGGATAATAAAGTTTAAATTCACTTTAATTTGTTTTGTACATTTATTGCAGTTCGTTGTGATGAATAAATGAGTTTTTTTCTAATCAATTAACATGACGAGCGTGTAACTAAACGTAGTGATTATATTTTCTTTGCCTGTTACTATTGGCACAGTTTTCACTGGAAAAATAGACTATCCAAAGCATAATTCGGTGTCCCACATATGAGTACCTAATAGTTACAGCCACCTGCTGACGCATCAGTGGCGCCCCCTGCGGGTTTTCTCTGTTTTAAACTTGCCGCACTGTGTCTCGCGCTAGATCTCCACTACCGCGTACACTATCTGCACAGAACAAGCTACTGACCGAGTCACCCCATTGTGACATATTTGCAGACCAATGGAGCATGGTTGTAGGCCGGTGCTTGCAGTTTTGCAAGGGCCTTAACTCGCTAACAATGTTTCTATTTTAAGGGATTGTTCCTTGATTTAATTAATCGCTTTTTGTAGTGTTTTTATTTATTGTTATTGCGTTTTAATCGTATTGTGTTATTTATAATTAGTGTAATTGGAAAATGTCCGTATTCCATCCATTCCTTTACAGCCTATACAAGTTCACTGGTGAACAGATGCCTCCCCAATAGATTGTCTCATGCGTGGCAACTGTGGCAATATCCCCCATGATTTTTCCATATTTGCTTCACAGTTTTTATAATTTTAAGTAGTTTCTAGGGAGCATTCTGCTGCCTATCTCCAGGATTATTTCCCTCTGTCTTACGCACCCTCGGGGCGATATGTGATAGTGGATATTCTTACACTACCTGTACACTGTAAATGTGCTGATTTTCATACTCATAAAATAATATAAATAAATTTATATTTTTGACGTGTCGTTATGAATATGATGATTGATGTAAATAAAATATTTTCTGGCAAAAATTGCGATCACATCGGTAATTTCAAATATTTTGAAAGCTTTTAAGTGCCTTTTTAGGTTACCTTAAAGTCACCTTTTCTTAAATAAATTTTACAATATTTTTTATAAAAAATACTAGTCATGCTATTAAAACATTACTAATATTCCGTTTAACCACTTCTGGTAAGCTTAAAATGCTTGTGTTAGAAGTGGTGTACTACTGTATGTGAATGGCGGATTCGAGCCCACGACCTTTCGAGCTCGCGATCCGCACCCTGCCTAAAAAACGTAAAGCAGGCAATGTCTAGCTAAATGAATTTTCCATTAGAAACAAGATGTCTTGCATTTTTTTTTGCCCGCATAACATTATTTACCAATACGGTGTAACGGGTGAATGATGAAACTAGGCTTCTTCATCTTTCGTAGATGCTTGTCGTGGCATAGATATATCATTAAAATATACCCCAATTGAAATCATGTGTGCACCTCACTACGCGTGGCACGAATCAATGAATTTCAAACGCCTTTAAACCAGCCCGCTAAGTAAGCAGTTTACTTCAAATTAATAGTAAGTATTTATTGATAAGTAAATCAAAGAAGGTCAATGAAAAAACAATACACTTTAAAACATCGTCAATATCAATGTTTAAATTCGCCTACTACTGGACTTTGGTCATTTCAAGATTTCGCTACTGGAATCGTTACTTGGAAGTTTTACACATACTTCTCTTCCACCGCTCTGGTATTGTTGCTACACAACATCAGTCGAAATTAGAGTTCGGCGTTTACGAAAACATTTTCAGTAATCAATCGGTCTTCAGAACCTCCTCCATCGATTAACAACTTGCATCTCATACAAGTGAGGTTGATTTTAAGAGTAAAAAAATGGCATACTCCCTCTTACACCACCTGGGACATATTTCATGCATTCATCACAGCATAATAATTATAAAAACCAAAAAATCATAAATTGTCTCATAGAGAGAATATTTCCTGTAGTTGTCATTCTTGGCAGGTTAGCAACTGCAGTTTATATTATTTTGCGTGTGTTGTCAGGAAAGTGTTAATCTATTGAATCTATAAATAATCTATAAATATCTATTGAATATCTTCTAATGAATAGTGTCTGTCTACCCTATTTCAGTTTTTACAATGAAATGCTGCAAAACGATAAACATAAAATGCTGCTGCGAATGTCCTGTTTCCTTCTGTCACCTCTTACGACAACCATAGGATGTTGTAGGGTAGTGCATTCTCTTACATCGCCATTACATGACAAAGAAATAAATAAATAGGAGATAATATAGTGACACAAATGAATGCACTAAAACGCGTTGCACTGTACCTCTACCCGCGCCCGATATGTTTATGCTGATGGGATAGAATTGGAAACGGTAAAGTTAAAGTCTACAGTCCCAAAACTGGACACAGGCCACCTCTAATTTCTGATTGGGTTATGAAGAAATGAGTACACCACGCTGCTCCAGTCCATGTTTGCAGATTTCATTTGTCCTAGAAATTTTTATTCCTCAGACAGGCAAATTTCCTCACAATGTTTTTCTAGGAAATTAGCACTTAAAAATACAATTAACAATTTCATATCAATTAACAATTTCATTTATTCAGATACCGGCTGGGATCAAACTCGGGTTGTTCGCGTACTCAAATTTACAAGGAGCATTTAAAATCTCAGCTTATGTTAAGATGCTATTAAATAGTTCATTTTAGTTTAATACTTTATTTTTATTATTTCATATTTTATTGTACGATTGGCAAACATGTGCCTACATTACACCGCCAGTCATAACCGAGCCATGGGATATTTGTAAGTTGTTGTTACTTTCACTTCAATGCCTTATAAAATTTTCAAAATAATTAACGAAAATACTAAGGCTTGGTAGCTCAAGGGCTGAGCGCTTTCTGTAAATATAACAGTACACAAGCAACACGGGGTAGATCCTTACCGACACCAATTATATTGTTAATGCAATTTTAAGAGCTGATTTACCACGTGCTCCGTGCTAAAGGAAAATGAGTAACTGCATGTCCGAGAAATTAAAAAAAAAACATTTCAAAGAGCAGTGAAGCATGCAGTGGGGCAGCACAACGGACATTTTCTTCGCTTTTAGCGATAAGACCGCCCATTGTGTAACTATTCTTTTTTCTTTTTCTTCCGTCTATGTATTGATTTGGTGTACAATAAAGAATTATCTATCGATCTATATATCTATTTTCTTGGCCTAACACCCTCTCAGAAATGAAAAGAGGCCTATAAGTCCAGCAATACAGCTGCAACTCCCCTGGTGTTGCAGATGTACATGGGCGCCTGTGATCACTTACCATCAGGTGATCCGCATGCTCGTTTGCCTCCTCTTCCATAAAAAAAAATACTCACTTCGTGGTTATGGTGAAGTCTAAATATTTGTGCTGAAGTGCTAGTGTATACACAGGCACCACACTGCACTTCGAATGTATATGGACACAAGCAATTGCACGACAGTCTTATAACTTTATTTAATGAGTCACTTTAAACAGGCGGTAACGAACACAGTTTATGCGTACGCGGCCATCTTGCTTCGTTTTTTTTCTTGGCGATAGGTCGTGCACCATTCTTGAGTAGTGCGTATATAGGGGAGACGGGAGGATAGGAAATACTTAGGAAAAGGATATTATATCGGAACTGTTCCGAAGCCACAATACTGAGTATTGAGTATACTACCTAACCCTTACAAAATAACTGCTTATAAATTGCAGTGAAACTACTATAATGAATCCCGTGTAATGGCGGGTAAGAATACCCAGTACCCCATATCTTCCCGTGGGTGTCATTAAAGGCGACTGAGGGAAACTGAAAAGATAGGCAGCAGCAATCTTTCTGATAACAGCAAAACAGCAATAAAAAGCGGTTGCCGACCCGTTAGCCAAGCGTGGTAGATATGGCAATATACCCCCATGATTAAAGTTACGAAGAGACGGCCCCAGTCCTCGACAGCCCCGCTATTCCTGGCTACAATGGCCACCATGGTAACGGCGGGGCGGGGGGTGCTAAGAATCTTCGGTGAAGGTTCGGTTGCCAACTAAGACGACTCGACCTGGCAACATACATCACACGCACCTTCAGAACTGACGAGAAGATCCTGGAGCTGGAAGAAGAGATAGAAAAGTTGCGCTGGTATATTATAGGTTTATCTGAGGTCCGAAGAGAAGCGGAGGACATTGTAATCCTCGAATCCAGCAACTTGTTATATCACCGGGAGGGCGACCATCTGTCTGAAGGAGGTGTCGCGTTTATTGTCAACAGCGTTGTAAAAATTGAGAGTGTGTCGACGAGGGTTGCGTACCTTATACTCAAAATCACTAAGCAGTATTCGCTGAAGGTCTTACATGTTTACGCCCCAACCTCGGCACATCCCGATGCGGAGGTGGAAGAAATGTATGAGGTCTTGAACCATGGATTCCTCCAAAACTCACTATACGGTGTTAATGGTAGACTTCAATGCAAAGCTAGGCACAAGGGAGCACGGTGAGCGGAAAGTAGGGAAATTTGGAATAAGGCAACAGATCCCAAGGGGCCAGCAGCTGCCCGACTTCATGGAGAAAGAGAGACTCTATATGATGAACTCTTTCTTCCAGAAGTGGCTCCATAAGAATTGGACCTGATTGAACCCCAACGGTTCGACAAAAAATGAGATTGACTTCGTTATGACGACCAGACGACATCTGTTCAGTGATGTCTCGGTGATCGCGAGGGTGGAAACCGGCAGCGATCATCGAATAGTGAGAGGCACACTGAACCTAAACATTACGTTGGCGAGGTCATGTCTAATGAAGTCAACGCTCCGTCCCCCTAGTGCTCTAATCCATGATCCTTCCAATCCAAACCTTTCAGCTCTAGCTACAAAACCGTTTTCAGTGCCTAGAAATTTGCAATGCAATGGACGATATGAATGACAAGCTCATGGAAACTGTCCATGTGGTCGGAGCTAAGTTTTGCAAGACCAACCGCTAAAGAACACAAAAACTCTTCGATCACACTCTTAATCTCATGGCTGTTAGACGGGAAATGAAGCTGCAGTTTTCAATAGATTTGACAGCATACAGGCAACTGAACAGACAGATCTCCAAATGCATGCGACATCTTTCCATCCATCATCCAACTTGAATACTGCTCGTATTGAAGAAGCGATCGAGCGGAACTCGCTGCAGGCGAGAATGGGATTAAAGGGGAGCTTCTGAAATCGGGTGGGAATCCGGTACCTGAAGTCATTCAGAAGCTCTTTAATTCCATCCTCCATGCTGGTACTACACCGCAGGCGTGGAGCAGAAAGGCAGTGGTCTTGTGAAAAAATACAGACCGATTTCCTTTCTGAGCCGCGTCTACGTGCTGTTTTCGAAAGTCATTACAAGTCGTCTCGCATGCAGACTCGACGATTTCCAGCCTCCCGAACAAGCCGGTTTCCAAAAAGGCTTAAGCACCATAGATCACATACCCTTCGGCAAATTGTACAGAAGTCCGACGAGTACAATTTGCCACTATGCCTGGCATATGTGGATTATGAGAAAGCCTTTGATTCCGTCGAAATTTGGGCGCTGCTACAGTCTCTTCAGCGATGCCAAGTTGACTGTCGGTATGTCGAAGTGCTAAAGTGTTTGTACAGTAGGGCTACGACGGCTATCCGAGTAAAGAACCAGAGTACGAAACCTATCTAACTGCAGAGAGGTGTAAGGCAAGGTGACATTATATCCCCGAAACTTGTCGCCGCTGCATTGTAAGACGGTATCAAGTTTCTGCATACGGATACGATATTAACATCAACGGCGAGTACATCATTCACCTTCGATTTGCCGACGATATAGACCTAAGCACTATGCTCAATGACCTCAATAGTGCCTCCCAACGGATAGGTCTTAAGATGAGCATGGTCAAAACGAAGATCATGTATAACGTCCATGTCACACCTGTGCCGGTAGTTGTTGGGAGCACTAAGCTCGAACCTGTTGACGAGTGTGTTTACCTGGGACAAATAGTGCGACTAGGTAAGTCCAAGTTTAACCAAGAGGTCAATCGACAGATTCAACTCGGCTGGGCAGCGTTCAGGAAATTACAACACATCTTCTCATCTGATATACCTCAAAACTTGAACGAGACTGTACAACCAGTGCGTGTTGCCAGTGATGACCTATGGAACTGAGACGTAGTCCTTCACTGCTGGTCGGATGAGGACGCTCAAGGTCGTTCAGCGTGATAAACTTAGAAATGAGGATATCTGCAGTAAAACCAGAGTGACCGACATAGCCCAACGGATTAGTAAGATGAAATGGCAATGGGCCGGCCATATAGCTCGAAGAACCGACAATCGATGGGAAAAAAGGTTTTCGAGTGGCGGCCTCGTACCGGCGGACGAAGTGTAGGGCGTCCCCCCACTAGATGGTGTGACGACGTAGTTAAGATATGCAGGAAGTCGATGGATGCAGGAGGCTCAGGACCGTGCTTTGTGGCATTCCTTGCGGGAGGCCTATGTTCAGCAGTGGACTTGTGAAGGGCTGTAATGACGATGATGATGATGCTTTAATGACGGTCTGAAGGCTGAAAGACTCCGAATTTTTTTCAGACAAGGAGACAGACCATCTCAACCGTCAACGATGATTCAAATAAGATTACAAAGATTCCTCTTAAAGATGTTAAAATTAATAAGCTAAGATCCGCTTTGAAAAGTACCTATCTCCCTCCCTCAATTGCATGCACTATCACCACCACCACTAATCCCAACACCACTACTCTAGGAAAGACACACCACCTTAGATAATATGACCACGTAGTGGTGTTGAGATTATTGGCGCCGATGATAGCGCATATAATATAAGAAGGGAGGGAGATGCTCCTTAAAGTGGTTAAGACATAATTTTGACCATCACTCACATGATTTTAACATCCTTAATATAATGGATTTTGCAAAGTAACATCTGATTCTATTAAATAAAGATTTTTCTAATGACTTTTCTTCTGATTTTTGACTGAAAGTTTATTAAAAACCTTAATTAGTAAACAGCTGGTTTGTTAAAACTTTAGCAAATTTTCGCAGTGCTTAAAAAATCACCAAATCGTCAATATATATAATAGAGTTGAGAAGTTGTCTTTCACTTCACTCTTTTCACAGAATTCAAAAAAACATGAGTGGTCATGGAACACTTGGTTGGATCGAAGTTCCTTTGGTAGTATATTATTATTGATAAACGTATTATATTATTGATTAACAAAATACAAATAAATTAATTACTGGCACCTATTAAAATTAAGCGTCTTTTAAAATAAGAATTCTTATCTATCCATCTGGATATTATTCCATCTCGCTCGCACTATAGAAAAGGGGTCGTGGCGGAAAAATCTTACACTTTATCTCGCCTAGCCCCATCCGTCAAATTCGTACTATGCGCATAATGAACTTCGTTCCAATACACAATTTTACTTTCGTCAATGCTTGTAAAAACCAATTAAAATAAAATGGTACATTATAACAATTTAGCAAACTATTCTTCGTCGTTATTTATTTTATGGCTGCTTGTGCAAGCTTTTCCAAAATCAATCAATCATGATAGTGTGAAACTTTGTAACTCAAATAATAAAATCGATGGGAATCTACATAGTTTCATAAATCCAAATGTTTCGATGTTCTTTTAAGCATTTCATTTTATTTTGGGCACTTGGCTGCGCTCTTGTCTTCTATACTCAAATAAATCTCTCGTATTTAATGACCTAATATAACTTTTAATGCAATAATGCACTCAATTATGCTCGTACATAATTGTTCCGCGTACCTACATATTGAGAAGAAAATTTCTGTGGTATGTTATCGAACGATCACTCAATCGCGAACCGAGTTCAACTCGCACATTTAGCCTCAAGAGAGATCAATAGGGTTGTCGATTGTCGTATTTTAATATGTAGGTGAATCGATGAATTAATTTTTTGGAGCAACTGAATTTCAAGAAATTGTGATGATGAGCGTCATATCGCCGCTAATTGAAACGCGTTACTAATGCTGCAAACATATCGCCCTTGTGTTCACCAACTTATTTATATAACTATTAAGCCAAAATGGTGACATCAATATCATCATCATCGTCATCATCATTGTAGCATATTTTTGGTTGTTATATAAAAAAAACAACTTAATCTGTGATACTATGTTCCGTTCTTACAATAAGAAACTGGACCTTACCAACATTAAAATAGGTGTTCTCTATAACCGTTACAGTTACAGCTTATTAATGTCCACTGCTGAACATAGGCCTCCCTCATAGATTGCCTCATAGGGGGATATTTGAAATAATTGCCACGCTTCGCAAGCGGGTTGGCAACCGCAGTTTTTTTATTGTTAGTCGTTATTAGGAAGATGCTGCAACCCATCTCCTAATTTGTTTCCTTCTGTCACCTCTTACGACATCCACAGAATGTAAATATTTGGATGGATATAGGTGGATATTTTTACACCGCCGATACTCGGTAATGTTATGTATAAAGAACATAAGGTAAGGTTTTGTAATTTGTAATTGCATTCTGTTTTAAAATTGTGGAACGGACATTTTCTTTGATTCTTTCATTATAGCCTAACCAAATTCCACTGCTGAACATAGGTTAAACGTAGATTGCCTCATAGGAGGGATATTTGAGATAGCCGCGCTTGTAACCGCACTTTATTATTATTTTGACCTGTAATCAGGAAGATGCTATTGTAACTTGTAAGTTACGATGGCATGAGGTAGTGGATTCTCTTACGCCGTCATACCATGGCATATAAAATTCAATTTCACGACTACGTGGTAGAGCCATGCTGCAGCTATATTATATAGCTCGAATTGGTCTGCTCGGCTGCAGAAGGACCATGCTATCAGCGCAAAATACCAGCGTAAAATTGTACTTTAATACTGTTATGTTTCGTATGGTGAGTGTGGAGAACGCATTTGCATTTTGATACTTAATCGAGGATTGATGTAAATGTCCTTGGGCCACAGGATCCACTTACCATCAGGTGAACTGTGTGCTCGTTTGTCAACCATATAATATTAAAAAAAATCATTTCACAAATATTTTATTTTCTGTGCATTCATGGATTACCACTAGGTACTATCCACTATCCACGAGGACTCTACACCTGCTGCGCTACTCTACATCTGCTGCTGTACTTTTGACTCCGATTTGTAGTATTTTATAGAAGTAAGGGTGTCAGTGATGCAGGTGGCTTAGGACCATTATTTTTGCATTCCTTGGGGGAGGCTTATGTTCAGGAGTGGACTTGAGAAGGGCTGTAATGATGATGATAAAGAGTGATAATCGACGGTATAGCTGGGTATAAAAATCGGCAAACAATGTGAGTACTTATGACATTTACTGCGCATGTTCCCCCCCCCCCCCCCACCATTCCCCCGGCGAAATGTGTTTCGTATGGTGCACTCACCATCTCGAGCGTCACGACGTAACGCTGTGTGAGCGTCATTCTTCTTCGGTCCATACCATTCATGCTCGATCCATAGTACATAACAGCGTGTCTTTACCACGATAATGGAGTACAATCGCAAGCCGTTCAATATTTCATTGGAGTTAGCAACGCCACCTTCAAAACAAGATTGAACAACCAATGTGTGTTACCAGTGATGACATATTATGGATGGGGCTATTTGCTGTTGGTCGTATGGGAAGAGCCGTCGTATATTGAGCTAAGAGAAGGGCTAAGTTCGGAGTTTCTCTGCATGATAGACTTAGGAATTAGAAAATTTGCAGTAGAATTAGAGTAGCTGACATAGCAAAAGCTCGAAGAACCGACGATTGATAGGGAAGAAATGTTATCGGAAGGCAACCCCGTACCGGTAAATGAAGTCTAGGGTGGCGGACTATATGGAGTGACGACCTGATAATACATGCGGAAGTCGATGGATGCAAGTGGCTCAGGACCGTGCTTTGTGGCATTATTTGCCTATGTTCTGCAGTGGACCTGTAAAAGGCTGTAATGAATAAATAAATGAATAATAACGCCTGTGGGACTTTTAAAATTAGTTGCAGGTGTCCACAAGCAGCAGCAGTTACTTCACAGTTTAAGGTTTTACTGTTATTTTACCTCCGTGGCGTGATTAAGAAATTTATTGTTTTATAAAGCAGACAAGTTGAGACAAGGAATGCTTTAAGAAATAATTAAAATTAGTACCTATTACGTCTGGTCATGATTTCTTTGGCTTTCAAATAATGTGTGTACCAAAGTGTACATCAAAATGTGGATGACACATAAATGTAGGATTTTCCTACATGGTACCAGGACTTCTTTCCCGCCTAGGTGGCCGCCTGTGTTGGTACCAAAATTTAGATAATAGGTTACCTATTTCTTGTACTGCTGTTTTCTGATCTGAAGACTGGATAGGGAGCTAATATAATAACAGCCTGTTAAGTATTCCATCTTAGCAGTCAGATGTGACAAGCATCTGTAGCATTCTTTGTTAGAAGTTTGCTCCAGGTTGGCTGCATTAGTTATTTACCATAGGGTAGAGTGTGAGTTCGTTTATCACTTCATTTATATTTAAAAAAAATAGGTCCACTTTGTTTACTTTGCCGTATAAATATGATT
Organism: Parnassius mnemosyne; assembly: GCA_963668995.1. Lineage (NCBI taxonomy): Eukaryota > Metazoa > Arthropoda > Insecta > Lepidoptera > Papilionidae > Parnassius > Parnassius mnemosyne. The sequence goes on along the minus strand of CAVLGL010000092.1, from coordinate 13,828,293 downwards.
TTCTTGCCCATCTATGGCACGGTAGCATAGGAATGATATAAATTTCATTTCCCTCCTTTTATAAAAAATACTATAAAAATGTGGAGAATATTCGATGTTTACGTATTAATGTTATATAAGTAATATAAAATGCAACAACTCAATTAATATGAATCACCTTCACGGTATAGAAGAAATACATGGTATTTCTTCGTAACTTTTTAAATCTTAATATTTTTTTATAGGATGAGGGTGACAAGCGAGCACACAGTCCACCTGATGGTAAGTGGTTGCTGTGGCCCATAGAAATCTACATCTATCCTCGTATGCGAATCAAAATGCAGATGCGTTGTCAGCCGTGAGGACTAAGATGGAATGCCTCTTTTCCAGTAAAAAGGGTCTCCGGTTCTCTACACTCACCATACGAAACACAGCAGCGTTAAGCTGCTATTTTACGCTGGTCTTAATATAAACAAATCAATTATTCTATTTTCCTCTACCTAATGGCCGGTTTACAACATTTTAGTCATTAGAAGAATAAAGTAGTAGAAACGTACAAACGGTAGCTTGAAGTTAAGTACTAAATAAAATCATTAAAATAATGTGTTTAACGGCTATTCAACTAGATAGATTATATAGAGCACTCAAATAGATAAGCACTCAAATAATGCTTCTTTATTTTTATTTCTATTAGAGCATTGACATTTCAGTGCTTCTCATAAAACAACATAATTACTATCTATATTTATATACGCTGACATCTTGTGAGACGTTTTTAGTCAATACATACATTTCTCTAGCTTTCAACTAATACTTTTAGTAAAGCCATGCTTACCATAAAAGAAAATATATAATATTATCTCGTACATCTCAAGACAGCCCTACACTGACAAAATCCCAGCGCTGCATCCGCACAGTCCAATCAACATACGGTTAATTTTAGCCAGTTGAAATCGCGATGGCAGCCACAGCGTACACCGCGCTTCAAAATGAACATCGAACGCTAATATCTCGTCCGTTCTGAGTGAAAATCGAAATAAGTTAACAATATATCACGTCGCAAGTTATCGGTGCGATTGCCTCAAAGCACTGCGTTCATTCGGTCCCATTATATCGTTGGTGATTGGTGTTTGTTTCTGTTCACTTTGTTAATTGTTATGAGTTATTAATTGATAAGGACGCTTAAAATATACCAAGGTAATTATTAATTTATAAAAAAATAATTTTGATAATTCCAGCCTTGCATCATTCAGCATTAGAATTTAGTATTCCAACATCGCACATTGCGACAATTCTCAGGAAACCATCCATACCATCTGGATTCCTAGCGGTCCACCACATTGCGATTTAATAGGAGTTCTCTTTCTCGCACGACTTCTTTGTGGAATCGGCGACCAACGGCGATTTTTTCGAACCAACCTACGACTTAGGATAGATCCTTTAGAATAGAATAGAATAGAATAAAAATAGAATAGATTAGAAATAAATACCAGCGTAAAATAGCAGCTTAACACTGCTGTGTTTCCTATGGTGAGTGTAGAGAACCGGAGACCCTTTTTACTGGAAAAGAGGCATTCCATCTTAGTCCTCACGGGTAACAATGCATCTGCATTTTGATTTGCAAACCAGGATAAATGTAGATGTCTATGGGCCGCAGCAACCACTTACCATCAGGTGAACTGTGTGCTCGTTTGTCACCCTATCCTATAAAAAAAATAATTTTATTTAATATACATTACAAGAATACTTATTTAAAATCATTTAACCTTTACCACTGATGCAGAAGAAATCTCTGTACTGGGAAGAACCAGCATGAAACCCAGTGCGACTTTTAAATGCATAATTTACTATTGTAAATTTACTATAGTATTGTATACAATTCGTATGAAAACTTTTAGAAACAGCATGGCAGCGATCACCTCATTCCCAGCGGTTGTAGTTGTTACACTACTAAAGAGTACCCTTACTAAACAATTATTGCTTAATAAAAATTTTAAACTTTTTGATAGATAATATTTTCTAGGACTTTGTTTTAAAGGCGTATACACTGCCCCGTTAAGGTATTACCGACTCTTTGGGAGTCGAGTAACTAGTATAACTAACTTTTGCTTGTCCCTATTATTTACAGAAAGTACAGCAGTATTTTTAATAAAACTATTTTTGTTTTTGTGTACATAAATTAAATTTTCGTAGATATATTGAGAGGTCTAAATTACATACATAATGATAGGAAAATGGGTGCAAAGATGTAAGGGGAAGGTAGTCTAGACCATTTAGAACCATTTAGGCCATAGTTATGTTAGACGCAGTCCAACTACTTTTTAACGATTTTTTTTATTTTTCGTGTTAAAATCCTATTATTATTTATATATATATTATTTATTATTTTTTTAATTTATTTTTTTATTAAAGAAATGTGTAAGCAATCTAACAAATTATGGTCTAAGCATCTATGTCATTATCATCACATATTTTTTGTACAAACGTTTTAAGTTCACGAAATTTTCAAAGATATAAAGGAAAAGGTTTTGACGCCAAGTTAAAAAATACTTGGTTATTACTCTTTCATTTGAGGTATCGGAGGATATGTCACAAAGTATTATAATTGGGACACACGAACCAGGTTGAGGGATAAAATTTTAATTTTTAGGCATTCTAATAAAAAGCATTTTAATTCAAATTATTTATTTATTGATGGTCAAAATGACTGTCGTGATTCCTTAGTTACTTTCAACATCATCTCCAGCTCATCATTTCAAACGCTGAATTAAATCTTTCTTTTAATTCGTCTTTTGTGTTTATTTCTACACTAGTTTAAACTAGTTCCTTGGCTCGACCCCACACGAAAAACTCCAATGGGCCTGTCTCTACCGATCCATCTGTGTAGGAAACAATCGCTTAAGTGTTCACTTACAATTAACGTCCAATGAGTTCTACAGTCGCCTTGCTGGGAGATGACTTCTCGTTCTGTATTAAATATCGGAGCACCGAATTCCTCCACAAACATAGTAAGATCATTTTTAGAGACTCCAAAAAATTGTTCCCATTTAAAGTATCTGGTAAGAAGTAGGTTCCAATCAACATTCTACCAATTACTCCAGCCCACACATTGACAGAGAATTTCCTCTGCGCCGACACCTGTTTCTTCCAGTGTGGATTGTTGCCTTTGTCTGTCCACAAAATAGATTTCAAAAACCATCCATCTTCAACGTCTCTGCTGAGAAGAAAACGGCAGAATTGAATTCTCCTATGAAGACCTTGCTCTTCCAGATTTTGCATATCCGTGCCATGAAACAGATATTTATGCCAAAGAACCGCATATTTCTCATTGGAAGAAGTACCCATAGTCAGTTCGAAATTTAAACACAGCATAAGAGCGCAACAAATGTCAACTCAACACAACTATAACAATGGTCCCGGATCAACACGCGCTGGAGGGCAAAGCCTGAGGCAATAGCTACAGCTGGACACGGTTAGTTGCGAATCACACAGACTAACAAGGTTTGAGAACATGTCACCGGAAACTAAACCTATGATCATAATAGTTGAAAACGCATGCAATATACCGAAATTATAATTTTAGAGTGTAATAAAATATATATTCTTAACAATAAAATATATACGAGGTAATAATTCACTTGAATGAGACAATGAGTAGCATAAATTACTTCCTTATAGTTGTTCTTTCATGTGGTTGCATTTAAAAAAACGTTTTTACAACAAATCACGCACTAATCTTTTTTCTATTTACAACAGCAAACTGTGTTTTACGATATACATCACTGACCCAGAGCTCCGCATATAGACTAATAAAAAAGAACAGAGCATCTGTTCTCTGTTATCGGGCGATCTCACCGTCGGGAGCCGCGATAGAGTAAGTTCTTAGGATCCGTCTACATTCACTAATTCCTTTCTTTATTTAAACCTTAAATAAACAGCGGATGATTTAAAAATTTTAGAGTATAATATTTTGATTTTTATCTGTCCTTATACTATTTTCTAACCAACTGCAGCGGAAGAGTAAGTACAGCTCCATTATTTTGTAGGCATTTCAAAGAAATATTCTAGAACGTCTTTTTAGTACAATAGTTCTGAATAAAACCTGTTTAAGGGAAGAAGAAATGAAAGTAGTTGGACTCTTTTTCTACTCAGAATCTGTCTGTCCAGGTACCCCTACCATTCTTTTATTTCATTATGCATATTTCTGCCACCAAATAGTGCACTGGAGATTAATGTTTTGGAGGGTATAGTAAGCCAGCACTACAATTAATTATGATTGACTGGTTTCTAAGAGAGTTATAGAGCAATTCATATGCCCCGCTGCTCCAAAGCATGATGGCAGACTTTATATATCCATATTATATATTACACGTGGTAGAACCATGCTGCAGCTATATTAATAGTATAGTTGTAGCTCGATCGGGGAAGGACCACGCTCTCACAGAATACCTTATTCTATCCTGATGTCTCCAACTTCCCCTTCCTACTTATCTCCTTACTTTCGGTTGCTTAGTTATAGTCATGAGAGAAACCTCCGCTCTACGAACAATCTTCTTCTCCTATGTCGCTCCCATAGCTCTGGACTTGTTCATTCTTCTTTCCACATTCAGTCTATTCTCCTTTGGAACGCACTCCCTCTCGAAATCATCCCAAGGTAGACTGGGAGAGAATGCCTTAGGCATTAAGTCCCCCTATATACCACATGTGTATATGAAGTTTAAATAAATAAATACCAGCGTAAAATAGCAGCTCAATGCTGCTGTATTTCGTATGGTGAGTGTAGAGAACCGGAGACCCTTTTACTGGAAACGAGGCATTTCATCTTAGTCCTCAGGGATGACAACGCATCTGCATTTTGATTCTTTATCAAGGATTGATGTAAATGTCTATAGGCCACAGTAGCCACTTACCGTCGAATGGAATATGTGCTCGTTTGTCTTGTTCTATAAAAAAATGTGTTTAACGTGTAAATGTAAAGCTAATGTAACAGCGTGGATCGAACCCGGATTGCCCGCACGCAATGAAATTAATGGCGAGTACTTAGCCCCTAGACTACCACGGTCACATTTTTGCAAAACAAATCGGATTCATAAATGAAAAAATATCATGTTATCAACTAAAACATCAGTTCTATACGTTATTCCTTTTTTATAATAGAAAGAAAACGGATATCTTTCCTTTGCAAACTCCTCTGATCTTTAATTATAATTACCTACAGCATTTTTAATTTTGTCTTGACGAATACTTTGGTCAAGTATTAAACTTAATGAAAGTTTCCACACAAAAATTTTTGGTAAAATAAAAATGTTGAAGAAGGTTTGGCAAACAATTGGGTCGTGAATAGGAGGCCAGCCTTAAAGTTTTTTCTACTGATCGAACCTTATCGTATAATTTATTACATATATTTTTAAATTAATTTTAATAGAAAAAAATCATATATTTTTTATAAAATGAAGAATTTATCGGGCACTAGTAAATCAGTTCATTATTAAACTCATATCTAATTATGTATTTTTGTACGTATACCTGATGACCACCTCCTGAGAGTGGTCAAAAATTGGTGGAGCCATTTTCTAGTTTTTGCGATACTAACGCACGGCAATTGATCTTATATGCATAGATAGTAGAAGATAAAAGACTAGACAGTTCAGTATGTAATATAACCAACTTTTACGCTGCATTTGACCGCTTCAATTCAATCAACGCTGTTAATTTTAGCCAGTCAAAATCGCGATGTCAAGCAAAGCGTACATCGCAGTTCTAAGCGAACGTTGAATCTTCTTGACTCGTTTGCTCGGGTTAGAACGTTTTTAAGTGAAAACTCGACCTCTAAGAATTCTTTGTGGTCGAAACGCGTTCAGCAGTTTATGCGGTCTGTTCGAAAGCGATCGTGGTTTTCGTGAGTTCTTAAATGCATTTTCTCCGTTCTAAAAGAAACATTCCTTTATTGATATCGAAAGGGATTAGGTGTTTGTTTATGCAGTTCGATTTGTTAGTGTTTGTGTTTTGACATTGGTTACATTGCGATATAAAGGTATTTTTTTTTCATATTCAATTCGAGTAAAGCTATAATAAATAAGGGCTAATTGAAATAGTCTATAATATATTTACTACATAAAATTCTAATCAACAAATGTCATGAACTATTACTAATATTGTCAGTGGGAAGAAAATAATCCCGCATTTATGTACGAAATAAATTTTTTAATCTTTCGTGATCCGTGATTTAGGATTCGAAAAAGTTCTTTGCACTAGATCGACATCTAAAATACTTTCTTTAAATTCCTCCATCACAGTCTGTACTTAGCAATCTTTTCGTCTATCTTTTTTTGGACACACCCCATCAACAAATGACATACATCATCAATTGTTATCGAAAACTGGCTTAAAGTTTGGCAAAATAAAAAAGTGATGAATGTACCAAGCGACATTTAATGTCTTAACATATATTTAACATATTTATATTATAATCGGATTGGAGTTGAGTTTTGACAGTGATAATTGGTCATTTGAAAGTGAAAAATTAAATTTACGGTAAATTTGTATATGTTTTCTATCAAAAAATTGCCGCAACAACAAAATAACAAAATAATATAATGACAAAATACTAAATACGGTAACTAAATATCGATTGTATAGATTAGAATAAAAAAAATAACGCATATAAAGGCACATTTTTGCACAGTGATCATTAGTTATACTGAAAGTAATGTTTATAGGCTTCGACTAATGTCTAATATTCACAAAATTATATTTTAAATTTTGTTTTTATGAGTCTTAAAATTGCGACAATTCGCTAAACAGCCTAAACGGTATTTCGAGGATCTTATAGTCTTAGTAGTTTTACTATGTATGTTATGGATTATATCAAGCAGCCATTGGTTTTTAATCAGTTCTATAATAGGATATTTTTATTATTTACGCTGTATAGCAGGTTTTTCAACATAACATATAGCTCTCTTTAGAGATACGTATAAAAGATGTAAAACCTTGTCTTGGGAACAGTGTTAAATACTCGTAAATTTAACTTAGATTTAACATGATCTTTTAACTGCACCAAATCTTTTTCTTTTTTCCTACATATTGATAAAAAATTAATTTTGTTCACTAGCACAATATAAACACGCAACACATGCAAAATAGCGATATTCTGTAACTTAAACAGATTTAAGTTTTACTATGACTGTTATTTATTTTTTTAGTTTTATATCACTCTCATATACAGTCATAAAACTACTGTATTTACAAAAGTGTACAATGAGACCATTAGAAAAAGTTTTAGAAGAGAGTTTGCATACTCCATTGTCCAGAAATAAGATTTTAGTGATACCATAATTACACTTAAAGATGTATAAGCAAGGGACATCATGCAAGAAAACAGCTTCTATACAACTTTGATGATATAATTTAAAATTTTGTATAACCGACTTCAATATAAATTATTAAGAATAATGATTTCTTATATTTACGCGAACACTACACATTGGATAAAACTATTTTTACGGATTTTATCGCGTTTATTAAGAATAACTGAAAAACTATTGGTCGAACCTTGATCAAATTTACATGGGGCCACATGTGAAGCACCAGCTTTCAAATAAAAAAAAGAATCATTGAAATCGGTTTACCCAGAAAGAAGTTATGAGGTAACACATATAAAAAAAAACACAGTCCAATTGAGTACTTCCTCTTGTTTGAAGTCAGTAGAAAAGCAGATTGAAGTGTTACAAAATACTTTAAGTTGTATACTTGAGTTTTCATATTTTGGTTAAGAATCTTAAGCTTACTTAGATCCCATAATACAGACTTTATACAGCTTGAGCTGTATAATAACTCGGAAACCACTCTTATAAGGATACAACCTCTTTTCACCACTCTTATACGCTTTTTAAAGAACTCAAGTTCTATGTGGGCTGGTATATTGAAGTTCATAACGCTTGTGTGCTGCTTGGGGTACACTCTTTTTAAGAATAATAAAAAAGTTAATTATACTATATTGCATTATTTTACTGATTTAACTGCGCGCGCACACATTCGTAATGGTCGATCGGTAGGCAGTAACGTTGTTGTTCATAAATCACCTTAAACTTGGGATAATTTCAAATAAAAGTAGAAGCCTTATTTACTCATATTTTCAAAAACTGCAATAACTGTATGTCATTATTTATATATTTGAACTTATGTTTAAAATTTATTAGGATTATATATATTGGATGTATATTACATCCAATATATATAATCTTAATAATATACTTGAATACCAGCGTAAAATAGCAGCTTAATGCTGCTGTGTTTCGTATGGTAGGAGTGTAGACAACCGGAGACCCTTTTTACTGGAAAAGAGGCATTCTATCTTAGTCCTCACGGCTGACAACGCATCTGCATTTTAATTCGCAAACGAAGATAGATGTAGATGTCTATGGGCCACAGCAACCACTTACCATTTTGTCACACTATCCTATAAAAAAAATATAATTAATAATATTTTTTCTTTATTTTTGGAATAAAAATGTTTGTATACCAGGATGTTTTTTCTAACCAAATATTTTTCAATAATTCTTATTTTATCAATGATATTCAACTTGTTATTTGTACTAAAATGAAACTTTTATTATTATTATTACATTTTTACATAACTACAAAAGCAAAATGGTTATTATTTAGAGGATACTTTAAAGAAATTACTAGCGCGTTCCACTTGTAATAATAGACTATATGTACGTGTGTCAGTCAGAAAAGCTTGCGAAATTAAATAAAAATTTATTTTATTTTGCGGTAAAGTTTTCAACAAACCTTCCACCTGCATCTACAAAAAGTTTCATGCGTCTGAACAAAATTTTCGAAACATATTTTCCTGTCTGCCTTAGATACTTTTTCTACGGCCTGCTCAAAAACTAGTGTATTTTCGGGTTATGAAAACTTTATCTCTCTTAGCTGATTTTTTCATTTAAGGGAATGAAAATAATTCACGCAATGTAACGTAAGGACTGGCAGGGTGATCCAAAAGTTTATCGAGTGTGTTGTTCAAGAACTCCCTTGTTTTGAGCACGAGCAGTAGCCCACGGAGCTTGTTCTTGGGCGCTTGTTGCCTACAGCAGTAAATACTTCTGACAAACATTTGGAGGCTAAGCGCTCATCGTGCGAAAATCTTCTGACGTAGATCTATTTTTCAAATAAACACTATATTTTAATTTTGCTCGTAAAAAAATGGGGAGGATAGTTTGAAATTGGAACATTTGTATTTTACTTGTGACTCGAAATCGAAAAATTCTGCGTAACCTGTTGTATTGAAAAAAGTAAATAAAATAAAATCAGACCACAGTTTTTTGAGATCAAAAGCACGTAAACGAAGGTAAGGCTAGAGCTATATAACCGATTGATAGGAATTAATACTGTATAAAATAAAACAAAGTTGGCATTAACCTAGTATCCGGCTTGTTTGTATACTCTACAGTATATTTACTTTTCGTCTTTGAAGTCATTATTGGTACAGTGAAGTAAATTAAGTGGGCAATACAAAAGCGATATTATTCGATGGAAATTTCTATATTTATTGCATATAGACCATTTCTATAGTAGGAGAAATTGCTATAATTGTTACACTAGGCATACGGATTGGCGATCTCAGTATCCGAAGCCGCGCATCTTTCACCGGTCACTGGTGTATTTAAATTATTATTGGAACGAAGTTCCTTATATGACGGTACGGGTTTGGCGGATGGGAGCTAGGCGACAAAAAGTGTAAGATTTTTTCGTCACTTTCCCTTGTTTCACAGTGTATTTTATTTTAAATGACACTTCATTTTAATAGACGCTAGTAATACATTTATTTGTATTTGTTAATCAGTAATATAATACTTTTATCAATAATAAGGAACTTCGTTCCAACCGAGTGTTCCACGACACTCACGGATGTTTTTTTTTTAAATTTAAATCTAGGTTCTAAGTTTTCTGTAATTTCTCATAGTTGTCTCTTTTTGGATCTACAACGGGGCAGAACAACCACTGGAATTCATTGTCTCATTACGTCATGTGGGTGTCGTAAAAGGCAACTATGGAAGAGGCCAAAAATTTTTATGGCTTCCTCTAGATGTAGCTATAACCATCTCGTTTACACCAGGCGTAAAATATCTACGCGGGACAGCAGTATGAAAGATGCGACGTCTAACTTATGAACTACTCTAACGGCTAGTAACACAGATTAAATATAATAGTACTACGTAGTACTGATGAGACACGAAACGATAGAGTGATCATCTTACGCCGTCAAAGGGAAACCTACGGCTCCTAATGCAAATTCATTTTGTGTTTAGTTTTGCCCATTTATTATTAATGTTATGCTATAATATGATTGATTTTCGTCTTACGCCAGTTGAATACTAATTGTTACAAATTATTCATTACATTAAATTCAGTACGTGAGTAAAGCGTTTACGTACCCCGTCGGTACCAAAGAAATTGTAAATTCCAATTATAAGTGCTTATTTGCGTGTGCATATATCTGAGCAATTAAAAAATGTCTGAGTTAAGTGAAGTTCGCCGACACGTTTTCAAACAGCGTGAAGGACTCATGTTGTCCTCTCAGAAATAAGAGGATGCCTATACCCAGCGTCAGGGCGGGTAAGCTGTGAATGTTTTTATCTTAAAAATCAATTACTGTACGTTAGTCTCGCAAAAACTCGAAAATGGTTGGACCAATTTTGATTTTTATTACTCGTCTCTCTTCCTCTCTTTTAAAAAACGTTACCTCTACACTAGGATTTTTTCCTATGTTGCGGGGGCAGTTTACATACATAGATTTCACAAGGACAAACATCCAGACCCAGAACAATTATTTGTAAGCCATATAAATACTTGTTCCGTGCGGGATTGAAACAAGCGGCCCATAGCGCTGCAACTCATTGCAAAGCCACTGCGCCACGGAGCCGTCAAATTGATGATTTTTTTTTGTTTATGATTTAAATTCACAATTCGACCCGGTAGGTGACGCTGTTAAAATAACCAGTGCGAAGTCGAGCGAATACGAGTACGTAAATAATCACCATCGGAAATTAATAACTTTTCATAGAATAAAGGAGACCATGCGCACACATTCTAACCTGATCCTCGATTAAGAATAAAGAGTAGATGCGTCATCGCCTCAGAATACTAAAATGACAAAAAATACATAATACATCACCCAGAGGGGTAGGCAGAGATTATGGTCTTCCATTTGGCACGATCCTGACACACCTCTCTCGCTTCCTCCACATCCATATACCTACGCATACACGCTCGTCGGTTAAAGGTACTCTTGATATGGCCCATTTTTAATATATCGCCAATTTGGTCGATAAACTTTCGCCTAGGGCGACCCTTCCCGACTATGCCGTTCACCTCTGCAACATAAATTTGCTTTGTCACTCTTTCCTCATTCATTCTTTCTACATGGCCAAACCACCGAAGCATTCCTTTCTTAATCCTGGTCACAACATCATCTTGCAAACCACACTCTTCTCTTATTAAACAATTTCTCACTCTGTCATTCAGCTTCATCCCTAACATACTCCTTAATGACCGCATTTCTACAGCATTTATTCTACTCTCATGCTTCTTCTGCCACACCCAACTTTCACTACCATACATTAAAGTAGGTACTAACACAGCATTGTGAATTGCCATGCGTGCCTTTTTGGACACATTCTGACTTCTCACAATAGAGTGTAGAGCCCCATTCACTCTATTTCCTGCATTCACTCCTAAACTTTTGTAAATGTAAATATAAATATAATTAAAACACGTTCAAATTCTTTGGCACGAAGGTCGGGGAAAAGTTGAAAGCCCGCGTGGAATTTATTACGATTGGATTTCATGGCTTTTAATTTTCTTTTGCGCGGAACACTAATTATTTTTCTAAAATAAAAGTAGCCTAAGTTACTTATTTATTTCTATAGATGTATAGATTCAAGATATTTTTTTTTCAAAATTTAATTAAATTTAATTTTAATTATCTAATATATAAAATTCTCGTGTCGCGGTGTTTGTTACCAAACTCCTCCGAAATAGCTGAACCGATTTGTATGAAATTTTGTGTGCATATCGGGTAGGTCTGAGAATCGGCCAATAGCTATTTTTCAAATCTGAGGGTGCAAGGTCAGGACTCTATGGTGGATGCATTAACACTTCCCAATCTAGCTCTCTCATTTTTTCTGAGTAGTGATATATGTGTGTGGTCTGGCGTTATCATAATGAAAGACCACTCTTTTTCTGTTTCTCAATTTCTTGCTTGAGTCTCATTAGTAGTAAAATTTCGAATAGATGGTTTTGCCCGGCGGTAAAACCTAGTCTATAAACGATACCCTTCCAATCCCACCTTCCACACCTTCGCTACAGTCTGTGAAGCTTGACTACCCTTTGACCATGATCTTCTTCGGACTTTCTTGTCGTAGGAAATCCACTTTTCATCACCAGTAGAGAACCGGAAATGGGTATAAGATTCATTAGGTTTCTTTCAGTGACCTCGTGCGGTAACTTTTTTGTATAGCCAGATACACTTTCTCAAATGGGTCAAAATTGTTTTGTGGTAATTCCTCAATTCCTCACCTATGCTGTAACTACTAGTATACCGATCTTACTCCACTTTTTCAAAAATGGCATCGGCTTTTTCCGTATGAGAGCGACCAGAGCGAGCTACATCTTTGATAGCAAAGTTCCCGGACTTACTGACACTGCATTAGGTGGACCAAACAAAGTTTGTGGTTATTAAAAATTAATTAATAATTAAAGTGTATGTGTTGAACTGTACTTGGCTAAAAATTCGGAAGAACAAATAAAAGTGAATTCCGATTATCCGATTATATATTATAAGATAAACACTCGTTTCTGAGTATCCACCTTAGGTTGGATTATTTAGGGTGAATAATCGGAATAATCCAACTAACCCAACTGCTTGTACTGTACACTCTGAAAAATAATTATTACTAAATCGTTTTTAAAATGTACCGAAGAGTATTGACGATACTTATAACTGATTTGTTTTACACTTACAAACACTTGCAAAGTGTAGATATAAGCATAAAAAACATATTTTTATTTGTTTTTAAAGACTATTTTATATAATTTTCGAATATAAACCGTGTAGTGGTGGTGTTAGAATATCCACTACCCCATATATGCCCGTGGGTGTCGTAATAGGGTAGAGGATATGCTTACACCGCCTCTACACGGTTTCAAATATTGATTGTTGGATGAATGGCAATCCACTACCATGTTACCACGACTACATTGTTGAGCGGTAAAACCCTACTCACGCTAAACCGATATCTCCAGTCGCCAGCAATTTTTCTGGACCGATACCTCTTAGGAATCTTCAAGAAGAGAGCCTACTCCTTTCTGAAAGGCCGGCAACACAACTGCAACTTCGATGTGGCAGATGTTCAAGACCAAAGAGCACTTACCATTAGTTAAGCCACATGCTCGTTAGCTACCTCTTCCATAAAAGAAGATCAAAACCGGCCTAGAGTGCATACTCGTATATTTCTGCCATACTTAACATGTGATGAATGCAATCTGCGTATGGCTTCAACTATTATACTATGTAGACTCTATGAAGTATGAGGTGTAATTGTACTCAATACAGAGAACAATACTGCATTTGTTTTTACCTATTCGTAGCACTACGCGATCTATCTGTGGCCTTGATACGCGGTTGCGACATAAGATTGCGCGGAACATATCATAATTTAGAAAGAGGTCGAATGCATACAATATATCAGGTGATGATCTCAATATTGTAAATGTCTACGCATGTGAACAATTAATGAAAATAATGAAATTAGTGCTTCGATGTTGATAAAAATCTCAAGATTGTCTTAAAATGTCCGCTGGACACAACAGCATATTGTAAGAAAGTTTGTGTAATATTTCTGTATCCGTGACACGTTTCGCATTCTACTCCCGACGTAGTATTTTTTGTATTGTTTGTTTTTTTTTAATTTCTTTTTACGTGGTGTTGTGTGAGGAATTAATCATTCATTCATTCAAAGTGTAATTCTCTTTTGGCCATATTTGACCTTGAAGCATGATGGCTCAGTAAGACCGATGGATCGTATCCCACACAGATCAAGTACAATGACGTGTTAGAGATACACTACAAAAAATTATGGTTGCAGCATGATGTACTAGCTATGTTTAACAGCATGAAATAGCATCATAAAGCTGCTTATTCATCGGAGATCCTTTTTACAAACTTTACGTCGCTCTTGCAATTGTAAGTATTGATTTGCCATTTTCTCGGTAATAAAGGCTGTAAAAAAACCCGTATGTCGTTAAAATTAAAAAACCGAGTACATGAGATGTACATTTACGTCAAATTGCATTGGGAGCGCGGCAGATTTTTATCTGCTCCAAAAGGAATGATTCTGAGAGGAAATCAGAGGGGTATATGGTTATTCCAGGGCTGTTCGTTGGTTGTTGATGAATATAGTATGTTTAAAACCAACATTTACTTTAAAAACAAGAAAAAATACCCTTAAATGACTGATATTACGATTGAATTAACGTGCTAGAGCCACGATGCAGCTATATCATGTCGACAGTACAGGAAGCAGGGGAAGGAATACGGTCTCTCAGAAAACAAACATAACACAGCAGCTTTATACTGCTATTTCGTTTTATTAGTTAGAGGCTCTTATCACTGATAATGAGATATTATATCATTAAATTTTGATTCTCAACAGATGTTGGTGTCACAGATCCATAGCATCCACTTGCCTTCAGGTGGATTTTATGTTCGTATGTCACTCATATTCTATAAAAAATTAAATGCAGTGTAGCCGATTATCATAATCAACATAATCATATCATATAAAAATTAAATAACAATAGCACGTACTGTTTTACGGTAGATATTCATTTCTCAAGATGGAATGACTCTTAACATAAACATCATCGTATGAGTTGAAAGAAACTTACGCCAAAAATAATAGTTGAGTTATGAAATATCTACACGACTTGTGTCGAAAAAATTTCGTACAAACGTAAGAAACTATGTTGCCCTCGGCTGGGTTTAACTAGGTATTAACTATTTTGACTGTAATTTGTTATCTTGTCAAAATAATTTATAGTTATATAATTTTAATTTAAAGAGTTTATAATTTGTTAAACAAGCTGGCGGTAAGACTTTGGGCCCTTGGGAGAGAGCTAAAGCCGTAGTGTGGAATACTAAAACACACTTGCATAGACACTTTCGCAGCCTCTCATCTCAGGGGTACTTCGTTTAGAGCCGGGGCGGCATCAGAGGCAGCTGAACTAAAAAGCGAATATGAGTCTCTGAGAGATGACTACATATTTTTTTCCATTTGCTGTGGAGACTATCTATCCGTGTGGTCAACGTGCGATGAAATTCCTAAGGGAACTGTAACTGGTGATAAGAGGGCTGGTTCTTTTCTCACTCAAAGGCTAAGTTTAGCAATTCATCGAGGAGACGCAGCCAGCGTTCTTGGCAATACCACGGGGAGTAGGACTGTATGATAATTTAAGTTTTTAGTTTTAGTTTTCCTTTATTATGTTTTTTTAATCATGTATATAATGTATACAGGCTTCTATTTCTATAATATATCAACTTACCACCTATACTATATATACTATACTATCACTAAACTTAAACTAAACATCTAAAAACGAAGATTTATCAATTTGACTGATTTTCGTAACGTTACGCGATGCCTTTGTTTGTATTTCAGGTTGTAATTTAAACAGGTTGTATTTCAGCAGTATAAATATATATAAATATAAATTTCCCCATATAAATTTCAAAAAAAGATTGCATGTTGACGGTATTTT
The DNA here is from genome assembly GCA_963668995.1 of Parnassius mnemosyne. NCBI lineage: Eukaryota > Metazoa > Arthropoda > Insecta > Lepidoptera > Papilionidae > Parnassius > Parnassius mnemosyne. Next base: position 13,812,492 of record CAVLGL010000092.1, on the reverse strand, counting down.
CAATGTTAACTACATGTGGTCATATTTCTGCCTTGTGACAGGGATCAAAAATTATTTTTATAATAAAAAGTTATAATCGGGGCTTAATTCTTCTATACACTTTTTCTTAGCACCGACTTTAGAAGCTATTTTTGTTATTTTTTATAGGATAAGGGTGAAAGACGGTCACACAGTCCACCTGATGGTAAGTGGTTGCTGAGGCCCATAGACATCTATCCTTGATTACCATTTATTTTAACAATTTGCCCATTTCTCAAAATAAAACATTTATTTTTTCGGATAAAATATAATAGCTTAGATCACTACTGGCATTGCTCTCTATCTGTTCGTACAATTATTATCATAATAATCGGTTCAGAAATTCCGGATTTACTCGGAGATTAGCCCGGACAGACAAATAATTAAAAAAAAACGCTTATTCTTAAGCCAAACGTCCACCGCAAACTAAACTAACTTAGTTTATCTTAGCTCGCGTAGCTGAGCCAGTTTTTCATACATGTGCGTCCACCGCAAACTATGCCAGCTAAGCTAGGTAAAATATCCAAACTAAGTCAAATTTACTTATTTGTGTAGGCCGATCAGAAACTACGCGAACTAAGCTAAGCACCTGTCACCCCCTTCCCTTACCCCTCTAGCGCTTTCGCTTAGTATTGTTTGTTTTAGCTTATTTTTCGGTAGACGTTCAATGATTTTTCAGGTTAACTTAGCTTAGTTAACTGAGCCTAGTTTTCACATAGTTTAGTTTGCGGTAGACGTTCGCCTTAAATGATCAAAAAAAGGCAGTTATTTCTATATTACACTTCAATTTTATTTATATGTATAATTAGCTACCACATATCATTTATTACGAACAACAATAGATTTTGGTAGCCCAAAATATACTCGGCAACAATATTAGGATGTTACAACACGTCCTACAGACAATACAAACTGTATAGTGTATACCCATTTTGTCTGTACTGACGTCATTTAATATCCTATTCATTAGACGGAAGTAATCAAATGCGACAATTTTGAAATATTAAGTGGAGTTCACGCGACGTGATTGGACAGCACTCCACTCCTAAATAATATTTCATTGTAATACATTGCCCTCTTGATCGCACGATTCTAAATGTGTGAACGAATTTAAATAAGTCATATAAAAATTTATCATATACCATCATTACCATAACAGCTGCTCTACAACAATACTCTACTGGACTAGGCCTCTCCGATAGCAGGGATTTGCTATTCTTGCCATAACGCCAAATTCTCCCTGCTTTATTAGAGATCAATATCCAGTGAGATATGGGGCTTACGGTTCGCTTCACAGCGACGTGTTGTCACCCAAGCTGTGAAGCTGCCAGTTCACGAGCAAAATTTTTTGATGATTGCAATAAAGGACGGGGTTGCACTATAGGAAAAGTGAAGACAGGCCGACCGCCAACCGTGGTCCTAATGTAAATGTTATTTTTTAGTAAAAGTGAAGTGAGAAAATAACTTACAGTCCAACTACTATGTTGTCGATTGCAGATTATTTTTAATGCATGAGTGCGTGAGTGTTCTTACAATAAGTTGAGCATGGTTTCGGCGTCACTTGACGCCGAAATCATGCTTCAAATGTAATATAGTGTTTTATCTATCTTTCTTTGTTGTCGGAAAGTTAGACCCGGCCAGATGAGTACCATTAATCACTATTTCACAATTTAAAACAAATGTATTGGTTAACCGTAATTCATACACTGTATATACTTAAACTTTAAATACATATGATGTGTGAAATTTGAACTTTTTAGTGTTTCATGCCTCAAAAGGAAAATATGGAACCCTAATAAAAATCACTTTATTATCTGTCTATCCGTCCTTCTGACATGTCACTTTTTCTCGGATAGAGATACAAGTTGAAATTAATCAAGGTGCTAAGTCAGTGCAGTTAAAAGTTACGGCCATTTTAATGGCGACATAATTTGACACTCGTGAGCTCACTAATCAAAACCTGAAAGGTACTTAGCGTTGATCTAGAATCATGAAATTTTGCAAGAAACTAGGTCTCACAACGTAGTTACGTCTTTGTTGGAACAATGTTTAGTCCTTTCCCTACCGTAATAACGTAAAATAAAACTGTATCTATATCTATCTATATTTAAACTCAGACCAGTTACTCAGATTTATGATATAAAAATAAGCTACGCATAAGATACAATTCCGCTGTGTAGATCATTTGCTTTGAAATTTTCTTCTAAACTTTAAATTAAACAGTGTTCGTGATAATTTTATTCGAAAGCAAATGTTGCTAAGGTTAATGAAGTAAGAGATTAAAATTAGTTTCTTCATCTAAAATGTTAAATTTATTTTAAATTCAGTGCTAAGTTAAAAGTGGCTCAAAGAAATTAGTAATTATTTAAAAAAAGCATTTTATATATTTATAATATTTTTTAATCTTAAAATTAAAATTTAGAATATTTTCCAAATTTTATTTCTAATTAGATCAAATACTTTAGAAATTACAATACATACACGTGACAAATAGATGTAATGACTCATTACGAAGGGCATATAGAACAAAATTATAAAGATTTAGTTTAGAACAGCGGAACCCTAAAACCGAGAAGATTAAAATTACTTCACAAAATAATTTTATCAACAGGAAACATTTGGAAAAATTAAATAAACAGCCAGTATCATAAATAGGTATCTGGTAATCAACCTTGGCACCTCGCGCAGATTCTTCTCTACATGCATACACATACATACACACAATAATATATTATTTCGCCGTGTTTATCTTAATGCTGCGTACAAATAGGCCAAGTTCTACGTTACATGTTATATGGAATATTTTTCACATTACGTCCGGCAGCCTTGATCGATTCGGTTTCGATGTTGCAACCAACGAAAGTATGATTTACCCCTGATAATTTATAACGTATTAAACTATATATCATAAATACGATTGAGCCTTACAATGTATTATTATTCTCGTGCATAATCACTCAGTGGTAACATCTATATGGGACTACATACGCGTTAATATGTTTATTTCAGGTTACTATTCTCTTTGGATAATGCGCTTCATACTCCTTTGTCTAGTGATCGTAAACGCGACTAATGATCATGAAATCGAATCCCAGGTCGGACCAGAAAATGTTATTGAGTTTTTTTGTAACGAAATTTGCAGTATCTGCCCGGAGTCAGAAAATTGGCTGTGTTTCACGCGTGCCTCAGTAAGCACGTAAAGCCGTTTGTCCTGTGCATTATCTCTCTCCGGACGTGTAGCTTTACCGTCCCATTAGACTATGAGATGGAGGAATAGAGAGTACACCTGTGCTCGCGCATGCACTCGGGCTCTATAATCCTGTCTTACGCAAATAGCTATCCTCCGGTGAGGCTTGCTTCCGTTGAGCCTTGTCGCCGTAATCTAAATTCGGTCTGGAGGATATAATTATTATAATTATGATAGAACTTCGCTTACAGGTAAGTTCGTTTAATCATAAATTCAATTTCATTTTTAATCATAAATTACCTACTTTGAAAAATAAATAAATACAGCTTATGAACTCACTTGCATTCATTTTTAACAAGTAATACGAGTAAATCAGCAGCTTCGCAGTTATTTATATTACTAAACATTAGTTTAGTACGCTTTAAAAAGTCGTGAAGGTACTGTAAAACTTATAACGAAAGTAAAACCAACTTCAAAAACAAAAAATTAAAATAATTTTCACATAATAGCTCCTGAAGTTGGTGATAAGATTTAAGTATGGAAGAATTAAAGCCTCAAATGCAGAAACTTTCGGATAATGTGCACAAGAATTGCATAATTTAATTCCCGCCTTTCCCTTCCACCATCGGACAACCAGATGTTCGGCCAGTCTCCACCCTTTCGTTGTTGACTTACCACGCATTCGAACCAAACGGTGCGCCACGTCGTTCATCATGCGTACAGCAAAGGAGTGGAATAAGTTGCCAGCATCTGTCTTTCCATCCGATTACAGTGTGGGTGTCTTCAAGGCAAGAGAGTGAATTAGCTTTTGTTAAGTTAGTGCGCTTCACCATCTTAGGTTACATCTTTTTTACCGTTACCACGTGTTACCACTTACCATCAGGTGGGATCGTAGATAAGCACTGGCTTAGTAGAATATATAACTTTTAAGAATTTCTGTCCTGGTGATGTTGGATTGCCATCCCATCAGTCTATGAAAGTGAAGGAATAGAGAGTGCACTTGTGCACTATAATCCTATCCTTTGGAAGTAGTGGCTATCCGTTGAGACTGGCCGCCGTAATCGGAATTCGGTCTGTAACATATTATAACTTCAATTCGATCACACCGAATATCAGAGATAGCTACATTATTTTAAAAACTCCAAATTCTTGATATTCGGCTTCCAAAGATTCAATGAGACCACTAGGTATTTATGGGCCAGATTTCCTTCACTTTGTAAATTCAGGTTAGCATTCCTGGGTGGTCTTGTAAGACAGGGCGCTGTTTCGAGCCAGTCTGAACATTTATTCGAAGCTTAGCATCACTTGAATCAAGAAGAATCAAGTTAATTTAAATTAGTTTTTTAAGTAAAGATTTTGTTTTTGATGTTTAAAAACTCACTACCTTAACGTCAATGTATTATTATAATTATTTCGACAGATAGCAACATGTAGCCCGCTGTGTGGTAGCGGCTTAACAGAATCCTTCACATCATTTCGCCTCGAGGGTGTTGTAAAAACCGACTGTGGAAAATGTGACAAATATCCCATGTCACGTGTAAATCATTAGAAAAGTAATTATATTACCGTGAAAAAAGGGTTAATAGCTCCCTTGATTACTTAGTTGGAAGTGGGTACGTCCTATTTTAACAAAAGAAAGCTGAAATGGCTCACAGCATGTGATTAAATCATTATTAATTCATTCTGTTAATTGTTGGATGAAATTAACCAAAAGTTGTGCCCGTTAACTGACTTTCAAAAATGAGAAGTTACTAAATCGACGCGTATTTTTTTAATGTATTTTCAGCGATTTATCAACAGCCTACTGATTTTAAAGATTCTTTCAAATAGATTATACCAGTACTTCAAGACTTACATAAAATAACATATAAAAGTTTAAGAAAAAATTCACCCTTAAAGGGGAAAACTACCTTTCTTTAGTAGGTGATAAATCAGCACTTAAAATTGAAATTACCAATGTCATTTATTATTCATTTATTTATTTTATTTTTTATTGCACCAAATATTAGTACAAATGTCAAGCTTAATGCTATATGGCATTCTCTACCAGCTAACCTTGGGTCCACCCAAGGTAGAGAGTGAGTTTGGGCAGTTAACTTGTTACGATCAAATTCAATTCAAATATATACATGCAAAACATACAGAAAATATACACATATAAATAAATAAAATATATATAATTGATACACATATATAAATAAATACACACTTTATACATATATATCTCAATACGTGTATAACTATAAACATATAAAGTAATTAGACTCAACTTTGTAGGCTACTAATATCGTAGTTGTGGGCGAGGATCGATTCCTGTAAATCTACCACGAGCGCTAAGCTGAGACCTGCCACTGCTTTAGTGAGCAGCTTTGTAGAGTTAGGAGAGCATATTACTACTATTACTACAGCCCATCAGAAGTCCACTGCTAAACGTAGGCCTCCCACATAGATTACCACAAAGCACGGTGCTTAGCTACAAGCATCCATCGACTGCATAATAAATCATATTTTTTTAAAAGAGCATAAATATTATTTTTCTATAATCACCTCTTACGTGACTCAAGGCACGGAATAAGGTGATATATCTTACGCTGTCACCGGGCAGCTAACTGTAAAAATAGGAACAGATTATTACTCTTTCGTTACGTCAAAAGAATGTAAACAATATATTTTTAAAATTAACACTAATGTAATAAAGAACTAATTATTTACATTAATTTCGACTTAGAACTATTAAAGCATTTCAAAAGAGAAACATCTGGCGTTGGTGGATACATTTTAGTTAATATTTCTCGATTTTGACACGCGATGCGTTTGCCAGTTCATTTGCCTCATATCTCTTTGATCAAAAAAAAATATCACGACGTTTACTCGAGTTCAGTTGTTTTTTTTTTTTCGTAAAAATGTAGTGATTATGAAATTTACAATCCACCTGATTGTAGGTGGCAACCAACATCGAACAAATAAATCACACCTCTGCCGACAAAATGGAATGCATCACAGCCTGTAAATATACTGACTCTTATAGCCTATTATACTGACTCTTACCCTTCGTAATAGAATACAGCAGTGCGTGCACTGCTGTTTGGGAGCAGGAATAGGGAAGAGTGTGGTGTCTGCTCAAACGGACTCCTAGGCGGGAGCAAGGAAACCTAACTAATCGTACCCTATACTCCACACCCTATTGCCCACACTGAAACAAGCTGTGTCCAACAGTAGGTTGTTTTCGGACTGGAGGATGAAGAGGATCTCTCTAATCTAAAGCGTACTAAATAGAATACATTAACGAAACAATATGATTATTATTTTACTAATCTTAATACCTTAACACAAGGATTATTAAAAAAAAATCGATCACTTGATTCTAGACATTATTTAGAAAATATATAATGGTGGATGAGTCAATAATGTAACTTTAACTAGCACTCAACTTATATTATGTCGTGGGACTTTGTTTTTTCGTTTCAGCTCACCGCAACAGTGGTAGTGCCACGCGGCAGCTTTTGCTGTCGCACGGATGGGCTGGCTCGAACCGGGGTGGTACCACGACCTCACAGAATACCAGCATGAAATAGAAGTTTATTACCTCTGTATTTCGCTTGGTGAGTGCAGGTGGCCGGAGCCCCATCCCCCCCCCCCCCCCCATCAGCATGATAGCGAAATTACATAGAACACTACGGAGGGTAATAGCATCCCTGAAGAATCCCTAGCTGAGCATCCACGCCCAAGTTACCCTTTTTTTCTGAGCGTGGGTGCTGCAATATCAGTGGACTTCATTCAAACCTTAACGCCATCCACTACCATCTGGAGACGGCAAAACCGGCCTTGCCTTTCTTTCTAACCGAGACAGAGGTGTCCTCTCCGGGGTACAAATTAGAACACTCTTTTGTGCTCCGGGCTGGAGTTTGCGTGTATGTCAGAGAGGGCATCGGTTTTCGATACTTCGACAGTCTTTAAGGTACGGACCTGTCCATCCTATGGCTGCGCGTAGACAACGACAACAATCCCCGCGTCTCCAGGTGCCTCTATAGGTCCCATAGCGGTAATGCCGATACAGACCGACTCATCGACCACGTCCAAATGGCTGCAGACTCCGTGCTACAATAGGTCCCATCCGCAGAGATCGTGATGCTCGGTGTTTTTAACACCCACCATGCTGAACGGCTTGGTTCCCGTTTAACCGATCATGCGGGTAGATCTGTTTATGACTTTGCCTTGGCATATGGTCTGCTATATATAAAGAAGTAACCTATTGTATCAGAATACAACAGGATACTTCGCCTATGCAGATCCCAGATGTGGAGGATCATGTACCTTCCCTGTTGGACCCTCTGCTGACCTCTCATCAAGACGGATATCAGGTCTCCGTCGATGCCCCTCTTGACTTTCGGACCATTGTCTGATCCGGAGTAAGGTGCCACTCACACTCTCGCTGTTGCGATCTGCAGCTTTTCGCCGGTTTTGTCACTATAGGTCGGCCGACTGGGACGGGATGCGGTCTTTTTTTGCATCCTACCCTTGGGAGCGAGTTTGCTTCTCGTCGAATGATCCCAACGTTGTTGCTGATTCTGTCGCTGATGTGGTGCTTCAGGGGATGGAATTATTTATTCCATCATCTGTGGTGCCTATCAGAGGCAGGTCTCAGCCATGGTTTGGCCACTCCTGTAAAATCGCATCACGCTATAAGCAGGAGTGCTACTGGGCCTGGGCTGACGCAACAACGTCCAGGGATGTAAACACCAGCGCTCTTAAACAAAAGTATAACTCCGCCTTCAGGTCCTTCAAAATGTCATTGCCAAGGTAAAGTCAGAGCACATCGGCAGAATTGGCGAGAAACTAGTTCACCTCCCTTCGGGAACACGTGCATTCTGGTCTCTCGCTAAGGCTGTCCAAGGGAACTTCTGTCAGCCATCTCTGCCATCTCTGCCATCTCTGCACAGGGTGGACGACTCACTGGCCCATGACGAAAAAGAGAAAGCCAATCTGCTGGCTCTCTTTTTGCTTCCAACTCGACTCTAGATGACGGGGGGAACACACCGCCGACCATCCCGCGGTTTGAGTGCTCCATGCAGGAAGTGGTGTTTACACAGCGCTCGATGCGTAAAACAGTCCTCTCGCTGGACGTCAACAAGTCGAGTGGACCTGATGGAGTCCCACCTATTGTGCTGAAGACGTGTGCTCCGGAGTTGGCACCGGATTTAAGGCGTCTTTTTCGGTACTCTTACTCCCTAGGCGTAGTTCCGAACTCATGGAAGACAGCTTTGGTGCACCCGATCCCTAAAAAAGGCGACCGCTCAGATCCGTCCAACTACAGGCCTATCGCTATCACGTCCTTGTTCTCCAAAGTAATGGAAACCATTATTAACTGCCAGTTCATGCGGTACTTTGAGGAGCACCAGCTGATTAGTAACCGCCAGTATGGTTTCCGTCGAGGTCGCTCAGCTGGTGATCTTCTAGGTCACCTAACTCATAAATGGGCGCAGGCAGTGGAGTCCAAGGGGGAGGCGTTGGCCCTTAGTTTGGATATAGCGAAGGCCTTCGATCGGGTTTGACACAAAGCACTTCTTTCGAAGCTGCCTTCTTATGGGCTTCCTTAGAAATTGTGCAATTGGATCACCAGTTTTCTTGCAGATCGGAGCATCAAAGTCGTAGTAGACGGTGCATGCTCCGATTACAAGCCCATTTACGCTGGCGTTCCACACGGCTGCTTGCTAACCAACGCTGTTTCTTCTGCAATGATATGTTGCGGACCAGTAACATTGATTGCTATGACAGCACTGGTGATGAACTTGAAATATTTTTTAGTTTTCCTCATGTTGTTGTCCTTCATCGCAATGTACCTTGTAAATAAGTACATCAAATTGCAATTAAAAACTTCATTGTTCTTGAAACATAAAATAACGGAGCTACGAATTTTTGTTATTAATTTATATGAAAAGCTAAAATAATCCGAGCTTGACATAGAAAAATCACCTTATGTCGATGTAATTAAATATTTCTGTAAACATTTGATAAAATATTTTGACGACTGCTTACCTAATTACAAAGACGTGCTGCCAACAATCCAATGGTCGTAAATACAAAAGTGCGGACATCGTTCTTGTAAATTTTACTCATTAAATCAGATGAGGTTAATTTTGTCCAAGAATAATATTTTTACAACTGGATCGTATCGTATATATACTGTTACTGTTCTTTCGAGCTTCCAAGGACACGAAATCTTTTGAAGACGTAATTAAGAAACAGTAGTTTAATATTTTTGTTACATATACTATTTTAAAAGTAACTACACAAAATGAATAGGACTGCAGCAAATTGCATTAAGTTCTTTAGAACCCTATTGTTAAGGTGCGCATAAAAAAGTGTAAATAAATTTAAAAAATATACCTTTAGCTAGACAAGTTTTTGTATCGTAAAGGAAATTTTACGATACAAAAACATGGATCGACAAACATCCAACAATTATTTATAGGCATGTATGGATACAAGCACTTCTTCCGTCCGGGAATTTACCCGAGTACTCACAGCGCCACGGCAAATTGCTGTGCTCCTGCGTTTACCGAACCGTCATTATCTTCGATGCGAAAATGTTAGTAAATCAGTACTGGATAGAGCCATTTCCTATTATTTCAAAAAGGTTTTTATCACGACAAGGGTCTTTTCCAAATGAGTAATAAAAGCAAAGCTTAGCAGGCGGATAAGCAATCACAGATCTCATCACAGTCTCGCAACTTTGACTCTGAACCCTGTCGCTTGTGTGGTTATTTTACGTCTACGACTAGCATAAATGAGATAATTATACTGCCATCTGTAGAAATAGAATTATACCCCGCCATCTATTACGACACCCACATGAAAAAATCTGATGATAATATCTCTTAGGCTGCCACAACACGGCAGCAAGGCTTCTACGACTAGCATAAATGAGATAATTATACTGCCATCTGTAGAAATAGAATTATACCCCGCCATCTATTACGACACCCACATGAAAAAATCTGATGATAGTATCTCTTAGGCTGCCACAACACGGCAGCAAGGCTTTGATAATAATAATTCCTTTTTTTTTAACTTACTACACATTGCCTTTAAATGGTGTACCCGACAATGTTAACAGCTTCGCGGCGCAGTGGCTTAGCAATGAGTTCCAGCGCTTGGGCTGCGGGTTCGAACCCGCACGGAACAAGTATTTGTATGGCCACAAATAATTATTCCGGGTCTGGATGTTTGTCCTCGTGCAATTTATGTTTGTAAACTGCCTCCACGATACAGAAGAAAATCATAGTGTGTGGGTAACGTTTTTTTAAATAAAAAAAATGAAAAAGTTAGTTATTGATACTGATATTACTTGTCCAACCATAAAGATATACGCGGTCACTCTTGCTACCTGTGTGAAATAATCACCATTCGGGGATAGCGCGTTCCAGGTGATTGAATGTTAAAGTTATTTAACGCTGTTTACGTAAATAGTTTTTGTTTAGTATTTAGTATATTCAATTGTAAGATAAAATAGTTTTAATGTAATTTAAGAAAAATATTATATATATATATATATTACCTATCTATTACATAAATTATATTGACAAAACGTCGTTCCTACTATAATTGTTGCGGGGATGGATGCTTAGTAAGCAAACAAAAGGATTCAGATATATCATTTCTTAAGTTACCGAAGGATAATGAAATTTAATTTTTTTTTCTTAAATAGGTACTTTTGTAATGATTTCTCATATTTACGCGAACACTACTCATTTAAATAAAAGTAATTTTACAGATTTTATCGCATATATTAACTTATTTTATATTCCCGACGTTTTGGGTGCTTTCCAGCACCCGTGGTCACGGGGGACTGAGGTCAAACACCTTAGTCACAGTTAGCCCGGCTACCTTCAGTTTTTTAACATTAATGTTTGGTTCGATTTACGCAGAATGAGCATACAGTATCTTGAAGTCTAGCAGTGGTACACTTGGGTTTGGATTTGATTTTATTAATTATGGGATCCCAAGCAGATGGCAGCACCCATCCATCTTCTCTATTGAAATTGGGATGTTTTTTAATTTCAATAGCCTCGCGAATCTTCCTTGGGAGGAATCGGTGTTCTTTTGCGAGGATTTGTGGTCTATCAAATCTAATGTAATGGCGGGGACGATCTTGAACATGTTCACAAACTGCAGACTTCCCGATACATCGGTGCTTCACGTCAGCTATATGTTCTTTAATGCGGGTTTTTATAGATCTTTTTGTTTGTCCTATGTATGAGAGGCCACATTCACAATCCAGCTTGTACACTCCTGCATCTTGTAGAGGGATATGACACTTGACGGATGGTAAAAATTGACCAATCTTCTTCAGCGGCTTGAAGTATGTTTTAATGGAAGCTCGCTTCAAGATGTAGCCAACCTTGTCTCTGACAAAGGCTTAGTAAAGCAGGCACACGCTCGACTGTGGCTGGCTTCACTCGGTCACTGTGACGTAGGCGCGGGATCCGAAGCTTGTTGTCTTGCACTACTTGCTCGACGTGTTGAAGCTCGGCGGCCAGATGTTTTCTGTCACAGATCCCTCGTGCTCTCTGAAACAAAGATTTTCCCGCGCTAGCTAACTGTGAAGGATGATGGTGCGATTCACCATTTAAATATCGGTTGGTATGGGTATTTTTTTATTTTTTATTGGTCATACTGTGTACAGAAAAAATACCCATACCAACCTATTAGAACTCCTGCTGAATATATGATTTTAAGAAATCAAAGAGGCCTATTGCCATAGTGCCACGCTTGGCAGGCGGGTCGGCAAGCAACCACAGATTTTTTTATTTATTTGTTATTAGGATAACGCTGCTGCTCATCTTCTGGTTTGTTTCACTCTATCAACTCTAACAACACCCACGGTACGATATGGGTTAGTGGACAGCTCCGTGGCGTAGTGGCTTAGCAATGAGTTGTTGCGTTGGGGGTTGCGGTTTCAAATCCCGTACGGAACAAGTATTTGTATGGCCTACAGAATAGAATAGAATAGAATTATTTTTATTCAATATTGATTATTACATAATACTTATTGAAAGTCATTTTTATTTACCACTGGTTCGGAAAATACCTCTGTCCTGGGAGGAACCAGCAAGAAACCCAGCGAGACATTTTTTTTAAACAAAAAAATTTCACTTAACAATAATTTCGTTTATACAATTTTAAATGTATTGTCATAGAACCAGCATGGCTTATCTACAAATAATTGTACCGGGTCTGTTTGTTTGTGTTCGTGCAATCTACGTTTGTAAACTGCCTCCACGATACAGGAAAAAATCCTAGTGTGGGGGTAACTTTTTTTTAAATAATCAAACAAATATACTTACACAATATACGAACATTATTTCGTTAAAGCTACCTTACATGTTTTAGAGAGTCCCTCTCCTCTCCTCTCTTTCCTCGCTATGCCTCTGATCCTTTATATCCTTCAGTCTGAAATAAGTCTACTATTGACCAAGTAGCAATCGTTATGCTCCACAGGCTTATTGATTACAATTCTCACGGCTCGAGCATTTGGCAAAAACTGATATGAAAGACTTAACTGGCTTCGCCTGGGTAGAATCTATTAGTCAAAGACTATTTATTTTATTAATTTATTGTTGTTTTATTAAATATTTCCAAGTTTTTAGGATAAAATATAGCCTAGATTACTCCTGATATTGCTATCTATCTGATCGCGAAGATTCATTACAATCGGTTCAGCCATTCTCAAGGTTAGCCCTGACAGACAAACGGATTTAAAAAAAATGTTAATTCATGTCTTCATAGGATGCAAATAAACCCTCAGCTTAATATAAAGCAGTTATCTCAATATTACATACACACTCTTCAATTTTATTTTTATGTACATACGAGTATATAGATGTTTGGCACTTCCACTTTTAGCATTTGTTAAGTTTATAAATTACACAGTGGCATTGAGGTAAACGATGAAACAAGATGTCGAATGTAGTAAACGCTTTCCAGAAATCTATTCACAATTAAACAGTTTAACGCCTTCAGTGTGAATAGCTTCCAACGTCTGGAAGCGTCATGTTGAAAACATTTTCGCTTATTTATCATCTCGTGCGTCCGTAGTATTTTGCAACGGGAGATTTCAAATTGATGTACAATGTAAACAGAATCTAAAATAGTGAATATTTCCTTGCGTTAGATAGAAGAAAGACCGCGCAAAAAATATTGAGGTAATGATAATATGGTTGCTTAATTAATTTGAATGTTACGTTTACAAACTTTTAAATGTTAATTATCATCTTTATTAGGCATGCTACAAGATTTTCTAGTGTTTCAATTAGTAGGCGCTTATGACATCCGTGGTAGAGCCAGGTTGCAGCTGTAATAAATGAATGTCACTTTAAGCAAGGTCCGATATAATTTTTATTAAATTCACCAAAGCATTTTACACGTGATAGAGCCATGCTGCAGCTATATTAGTAGTATAGTTGTAGCACGAATGGGTCGGCTCGACCGGGGAAGGACCACGCTCTCACAGAATACCAGCGTAAAATAGCAGCTTAATGCTGCTGTGTTTCGTATGGTGAGTGTAGAGAACCAGAGACCCTTTTTACTAAAAAAGAGGCATTCCATCTTAGTTCTCACGAGTGACAACGCATCTGCATTTTGATTCACAAACGAGGATAAATGTAGATGTCTATGGGCCACAGCAACCACTAACCATCAGGTGGACTGTGTGCTCGTTTGTCAACCTATCCTATAAAAAAAAGATTCTACTGTTCCCGAAATAGAAATCAGTTGTATAAATGATGTCGACTATAATGTATGTGTATACAATCCGTGTTGAGTCGAAATTGCTCCGTGAAGCTGCAAACCGAGCGTAACACACACCCAGCATTAGTTTACAAAACGTTCCACGATACACAGGGAAATCTATTTCTTGCTATTTCCTTCTATATATTTCCTCCATATAGTTTCAAATTTAATAAGCTAAAAAATAGATACAAAAATATTATACAATACTATTTTAAATTTAAATATTTATTACAGAATTGTATAGTACATATTATATTAATATATTATTTTGTATAATAATTCTATTTTATTACATTGCTGTACTAGTGTACTTTTTCTTGCATACCAGAGAACAATATTTCTTATATAGAAGAATGTTAACATAGACATCTACATTTATCCTCGATTAAATATTAAAATGCTAATGCGTTATCAGTTATCACTTCTGTGGACTAGGTTGAAATGCATTGTTTCCAGTAAAAAGGGTTTCCGGTTCGAAATATACGAATACATACGAAGCACAGAAGCAATAAGCTGCTATTTTACGCTGGTATACTGTAAAAGCGTGGTCCTTCTTCATTCGAGTTGACCTACTTGTGCTACAATCATAATACTTATAGCTGCAATATGGCTCTGCTATATTCAATATCATTAAATTATCATATAACTAAATAAACAATCATCATCATCATCATCATTACAGCCTTTCATAAGTCCACTGCTGAACATAGGCCTCCCCCAAGGAATGCCACAAAGTACGGTCCTGAGCCACCTGCATCCATCGACTTCCTGCATGTCTTACCAGGTCGTCACTCCATCTCGTGGGGGGCGCCCCACACTTCGCCTACCAGTACGAGGCTGCCACTTAAGAACCTTTCTTCCCCATCGGTTGTCGGTTCTTCGAGCTATATTGCCGGCCCACTGCCACTTCAGATTACTTCCGTTGGTCTATGTCGGTTACTCTGGTTCTACTGCGGATATACTCATTTATAAGTTTATCACGCAGAGAAACCCCGAGCATAGCCCTCTCCATAGCTAGCTGAGCGACCTTGAGCTTCCTCATACGGTCAGCAGTGAAGGACCACGTTTCAGATCCGTAAGTCATCACTGGCAACACGCACTGGTTGTACAATTTCGTTTTAAGGTTTTGAGGTATGTCTGTCGAGAAGATATGTCGTAGTTTCCCGAACGCTGCCCAGCCGAGTTGAATCCGTCGATTGACCTCTCGGTCGAAGTTGGACTTACCTAGTCGGACTATTTGTCCCAGGTAAACATACTCATCAACAACTTCGAGCTTAGTGTTCCCAAGAACTACCGGCATAGGTGTGACATGGACATTAAACATGGTCTTTGTTTTGTCCATGTTCATCCTAAGACCTATTCGTTAAGAGACACTATTGAGGTCATTGACCATGGTGCTTTGGTCCTCCAGCGATTCTACCATAAAGACTATATCGTCGGCAAATCGAAGGTGAGTGATGTACTCGCCATTGATGTTAATACCGTATCCTTTCAAGTCCCGAAGCTTGAAAATGTCTTCCAATGCAGCGGTGAAGAGTTTCGGGGATATAACGTCACCCTGTCTTACACCTCTCTGCAATTGGATAGGTTTTGTACTCTGGTTCTGTACTCGGATAGCCATCGTATCTCTACTGTACAAGCACTTCAGCACTTCGATATACCAACAGTCAACTTGGCACCGCTGAAGGGACTGCAGCACCGCCCAAATTTCGACGGAATCAAAGGCTTTCTCATAGTCCACATACGCCAGACATAGTGGCAAATTGTACTCTTCGGACTTCTGTACAAATTGTCGAAGGATATTTATGTGGTCTATGGTGCTAAAGCCCTTTCGGAAACTGGCTTGTTCGGGAGGCTGGAAGTCTTCAAGTCTGCGCGCGAGACGATTCGTAATGACTCTCGAAAACAGCACGTAGACGCGGCTCAGAAGGGAAATCGGTCTGTGGTTCTTCAAGAGAGCGTTGTCACCTCTCTTGAAGAACAAGACCACCGCACTTCTGCTCCACGCCTCCGGTGTAATGCCACCATGGAGGACGGAATTAAAGAGCTTCTGAAGGACTTCAAGTACCGGTCTTCCACCCGCTTTCAGAAGCTCCGCTGTAATTCCATCCTCGCCTGGGGCCTTGCCATTTTTAAGGTGCTGGAGAGCCATTCTAATCTCGCTCAGACTGACGTCCGGGATATCTTCGGAATAGTGTCGGATAAGACTCGCTCTTGGATCGTTACTTAAACTTGCGTGTGGCTCCAACGATGACGTATAAAGCTGTCCATAGAACTTCTCAATCTCACTCAAAATCTCATGTGCCCCGGAAACGATGCTGCCACACTCTTCAGCTTTGACAGTTGGCTCTTTCTGGCAGACAGATCTCGCGCAAAGACTTTGGAGCCTTGGTTCCGCTCGATCGCTTCTTCAATACAAACTGTATTGAAGTTGCGTAAGTCCCGCCGCATGCATTTGGTGATCTGTCTGTTCAGTTGCCTGTATGCTGTCAAATCTGTTAAAGAATGTAGCTTCATCTCCCGTCTAACAGCCATGAGATTGAGAGTGTGATCGGAGAGATTTTGTGTTCTTCTGCGCCGGGTCTTGCAGAAAACTTAGCTCCGACCGCATGGACAGTTTCCACGAGCTTGTCATTCATTCAAACTTTAAAAGCAACGTATAAATCCTTTCGCGGAAAAGTTAATGAACTCTATGTTAGTATTGATCACTAGAAATAGCCATTATAGGCCCAAGTTTCTATATATTTATGTTGCTCGGACTTTCCAGAAGGTTACTTTGTTCGCAAACTTCAGTTTTTAAATTTTCGCTTTGAAAATTAATAATTTTCAAAACTAGGAAGTTATAGATTTGGGTCGAATTTTGAGAATGCGAGTTTTCATCAGATTTCCACCTAGGAAGACGTTCCGCTATTCCCGAGTGGACGTACGGTCGTGTGTGTGTGTGTGTGTGCGTGTGTGTGTGTATGTGTATGTGCGTGCCTGCATGCGTGCTTGCGGGCTTGCGTGCTAGCTTGCGTGCGTGCTTGCGCGCTTGCGTGCTTGCATGCGTGCGTGCGTACATGCGTAAGTGCGAGTGTGCATGCGTGCATGTGAGCGAGCGTGCGTGCGTGCGTGCGCGCTTGTGAAATGCGTGCGTGCGTACGTGCGTGTGTGTGTATACACAGACAAACACACACACACACACACACACACACACACACACACACACACACACACACACACACACGTAACTAAAATTTTGTCGTCCGATATCTTTACAACGAATCAACCGATCAAGATAGGCGACACGGCCTCGTTCGAAAGTGTTCATTGAGACTTCTAGCTGAATAGATTTTCAAGTCAATCGTCGAGGTCAAGTCAAAAGTCAAAGGTCAAGCCGTTTCAAACAATTTTAAAAAATAAAAAAAATTAAATAGATTTTCGTGCTTTGCGCTCGCAAATAAGCGGGAAGCTCCAGGGGTAGCCTGCAGGGACAACTGTTTTTCAGATTTTTATGGTTGAGTCTTGTAGACTTTCAAACTTTCTTGTCATTATGAAATCTCTATAACTATTAAGGAAATAAAATTAAAAAAAATCTGTTAATTGTGCGCCGGAATGTTATCATTAAATTCCTCCCTGCCATTTAAACCGTCGGATAACCAGAAGCTTGGAGGTTCTGCGACCCTTTGCTATCGACTTTTCACGCATTCGAACTAAATGGCTTGCTTCGTCTTTACTAATTCGTACAGCAAATGAGTGGGATAATTAGCCAGCCTCAACTTTTCTGCCCGTTTCAATCTGGTTATGTCTAACGTAAGGGTGAATAATAGGTTTTTGTTTTAACACTACTAGTTTTAAACATACATAATGTCACGTAATCCTGTAATCCCTGAGAGAAAACTTGTGAGTGAAGTGACAGCTGGCTAACCCATCACCAACACAATCACAAACCAATTATTATCTTTCACGACACGCTACGCAAGTAACTCAGTTGACACATTCTTTTTTGTTATTAAACACGGAACAGTTTTAAAACATGATTTGTTATTTATACTGATTATACTAAATCTATTGTTTTAGATATTCGACGTCATTTAACTGTCTTCAAAACTAATAGCACCTAACTTAGAGCTTGAATATTTTTTAAACTGAACTGGACTGTTTACAATGATAATAATGATAAATGATTAAAACCATGTGGACAACATCAGAATACTCTTAAAAATTATTAACTCTACGAAACATTTAACTATCCAAGCATTAACGCGCTATGAGCAGAACTTATCTGAAGCCCTTTTATATGGAACTTCACCCAATTTTGAAAACTAATTTTATTTTATTATCCACAAATACCTATATTGCCTCATTATGTTTGCCATAATTACCACGCATGGGTCGTATACCGCAGGTTTTTTTTTATGATAGTTGAGTTATTATCGGGAAGATCCTGCTGCTCATCCCGTTTTGATTTTCCCTTGTCATCTCTTACGACACCCGCGGGATGATATAGGGTAGTGGGTTCTCTTACACATAAAAATACTCACTCGACACACCATATACCATATACACATATACCATACAGAGAAAAGGGCGCCTTAGATCCAGCCCGAAATGATGATCTTATTATTTCATAATCTTTTTGAGTAAGCTAGTTTTTTGTTTCACCTATCGAGTCAAAATTTTGTGATTTACTTTTTACATAATATAATCTAAATATTTTAGTTGTAAATATATTATGATGGTTCAGTGCTATTAAAAACTTTTAATAACTTGACCACAGCGCCATCCATCGGATCCCAACATAGCGATGAACCATCGCCTTGACTAAAACAAAAATATGACTACTCAACGTGTTAGAGCCATTCTGCAGCTATATTATTGGTATAGTTACTGGTATAACTATACCAATAATATAGCAGCACGAATAGGTCGGTTCGACCGGGGAAGGACCACGCTCTCACAGAATACCAGCGTAAAATAGCAGCTTAACGCTGCTGTGTTTCGTATGGTGAGTGTAGAGAACCGCAGACCCTTTTTACTGAAAAAGAAACTCTCCATTTTCGTCCTCACGGGTGACAACGCATCTGCATTTTGATTCGTAATCACGGATAGATGTAGATGTCTATGGGCCATAGCATCCACTTACCATCAGGTGGACTGTGTGCTCGTTAGTCACCCATATCCTATAAAAAAAGTCGTTCAAAAGTTACACGATCACTAACAGACGCATCAACAATTGCATATTATAAAGGTTTATTAAAACATACTACAACTCATGAAATATCTTTGACTCATAACAGGGAAATCTATTTTACGTGGTAGAGCCACGCTGCATCTATATTATCGTTGTAGCACGAATGGGTCGGCTCGGCCGGACGCTCTCACAGAATACCAGCGTAAAATAGCAGCTTAATCCTGCTGTATTTCGTATGGTGAGTGTAGAGAACCGGACACCCTTTTTACTGGAAACATGGCACTCCATCTTAGTCCTCAGGTGTGACAACGCATCTGCATTTTGATTCTTAATCGAGGATAAATGTAGATGTCTATTGGCCACAGTATCCACTTACCATCAGGTGGACTGTGTGCTCATTTGTCACCCTATTCTATAAAAAAAACTGTTTTGACTACGTTAAAATAAGACTCCATGCAAAATAAAATTTCTACCGCCTAGTAAATGGAACCTATAGCCTCCTTGAATTTGATCTAGTGACTCGCTTGCTTACCTGCCTTCTTGTTACCATCAGATCTCGCAGTCGTCACCAAAGACTATTTATTTGCAATGTTAATGATTTAAGAATTCGTGATTTGTGTTTTTCTCAAATGTTTCTTTTCTTTTTAAGATATTTCCACTACGATTCCAAAGAGAGCGGGCTCCCCGATCCGGTATTCGAGTAAGTAATACAATTACATTTAATTTAAACACGATAATCTTTATATATAAAAATTACGTGTCATATTGTTTGTCCGCGATGAACTCTTAAACTACTGAACTGATTACAATGAAATTTTGCACGCTGTGTGCAGTTTGGTCCAACTTGAGAGATAGGATTATTCCCATAAGTGACTGTCAGTATTTTTAAAGCGAATTTAAGGATTTTAATAGTAGGTACAGAGGTTCGCCGCTACGGGCAGTACAACGTCTGCCTGGCCAGCTAGTTTCTTTATAAATTACTATTTGTGTTTGTTTTGTATTAGAGAAATACATGAATCAATAATTAATTTCAAATACCAAATTTTACTAGAAACAGCCTATAAAGTCCACTACTAAACAGTGTTTTGCAATCTCCGCGGCTTGGCAACCGCGGTTTCTTTATTATTTAGAGTTGGTAACATATGTTGATTTCAGTTTCATTCTGTCTACCACTGACAAAAAAAGTAGTCCACCTACTAAAGTGGTGTTTGAGATGTGTTTTAATATACATTGTCAGGCCAATAAATAAATATTGGATTGAGTGACCATTTATATCTAATGTTTTTAATATTTTAATGTTCTAATGTTCTTAATAATACTTCGTTTTTCAAAATCTTTCGAAGTAACAGAACAGTAAACATAATATAAACATAACAATCAGAATTCAAAATACAAATAAATACTAGCAGTAGTGGTAGTACCAAGAAAAATTAAGAAAAAAAAAGTAGAACTGTATGATAATATTAGTTTTATATTTTTTTATTTTCATTATAATGTAGAGCAATAATATGTTATGTATAAAACGAAAAAATAATAATAATAATAATAAACTTGAATACTACACGGCTTATTTTAAAATGTATTTAAAAAAAATACTACAACGATAAATTCTTGTAACCATTTCCACTAATGACGTAATTTTTTCGATTGAGGTGAAATATTTGGCGTGTTTATATAAATACCAGGAATATTTCGTATCAACCTAAGCTGTAACATATTAAGCGTGTTCTAAATATGTTTGCCGAAATCGTTAACACTACAGAACATACATAAACAGTGCTGTTTATAAATAAATTAAACGTTATTCTTGTAGAATACGGCACGTCCTAACTTCTTATTATAGAAAATAAAAGCATTTAAATTGTCTGTACTCAACATTTTTTAGATATTTTTAAGTGTTTACGTGGTAGAGTCATGCTGCAGCTATATTGTGGTTGCAGCACGAATGGGTCGGCTCGTCCAGGCTCAGCTTAACGCTGCTGTTTCGTATGGTGAGCGTATAGAACCGGAAACACTTTTTACTGGAAACGAGGCATTCCATCTCAGTCCTCAGTGGTGACAACACATCTGCATTTTGATTCTTAATTGAGGATAAATGTAGATGTCTATGGGCCACAGCAGCCACTCACCTAATACAAAGGTGGACTGTGTGCACGTTTGTCACCTTTATTCTATAAAAAAGTTATGTATTGTTCTTGTCTACTGACCATGTACTGGCATTGAAGAATATACAATAGCTTATATCATCCCGTGGGTGTCGAAAGATATGGCAGAGGGAAACAAACCAGAAGAAAGATAGCAGCGTCTTTCTGATAGCAACTTGAAAATAAAACGCTGCGGTTGCCAAAACGGCTGCCACGCATGGTAACTATTGAAAACATCCCCCTCGTGAGGCAATCTATATTCAGCAATGGACTTTGATATGCGGTAATGAATTGGTGAATGAATCAATTTTTAAATTTTGTGTGTTTTTTTCGTTGAAAGGTAAAGATGCTTATAGATAGTCCAAAGTGATCATCATTATCATCATCATTACAGCCCTTCACAAGTCCACTGCTGAACATAGGCCTCTCTCAAGGAATGCCACAAAACACGGTCCTGAGCCTCATTGATTGACTTTCTGCATGTCTTACCAGATCGTCACTCCATCTAGCAGTTATAATATATTTAAATAATTTAGAATGTAGCTTACAAAACCTTAATTGTATGACTCCACAGAGTGATAATAAAAATTGTTTACACCTGGTGCATCAAAATATACAAGGCATGATAGGCAAAGAGCTAGAAATTGAATTGTTCTTAAATAGCAACAATATTCATATTTTATGTATTACTGAACATTGTTTAAAAGCTTATATCTTAATGTTTAACTTCAATAATCACCAGGTGGTCAGTTCTTTCAATAGAGAAACGATTTTAAGAGGTAGCTCCTTGATATTAGCTAGTAAATTATTATCATGTAAAGAACGTGAAGATATTGTGAGTCTCTCTGTTGGGCGAACTGTAGAAATGACATGTGTTGAGTTTGAGCACCACATTTTTGTGGGCGTCTACAGACCCTCATGTCCTATATACAATACTTTTGAAATATATGGAGAATTTATTTATGGAAATTATTTTTTTAAGCTTAATAAACAGAAATAATCTGTTGTAATATGTGGAGACTTTAATATCAATCTCCTAGAAACTTCCTCCACCAATATTAAATTTAGATCAATATTATATATATATATATATATATATATATATGTGTGTGTGTGTGTGTGTGTGTGTGTGTGTGTGTGTGTGTGTGTGTGTGTGTGTGTGTGTGTGTGTATGTGTGTGTGTGTATGTGTGTGTATTTATATATATCTTATTGAAAACATCTAAAGTGAGATGATAAGAGATAATTTACTGTTACGTTTTAGAAGTGAAAACCTCTTTAGCCACGTTACGTCGCTAAGGGACGCCCTAGACGAAGGTTTATCGACCAAATCGGCGATACATTGAAAATGGGCCAGATTAGGAGTACCCTTAACCGACGAGCGTGTATGCGTAGATATATGGATGTAAAAGAGGCGAGAGAGGCGAGAGAGGTGTGTCAGGATCGCGCCAAATGGAAGTCCGTAGTCTCTGCCTACCCCCCTGGGTGACAGGCGTGAGTGTTTATGTATGTATGTATGTACGTCGCGTAGTATAGCGGCCTTTGTACATGCATACGCATATATGTATCATTGAGTTATCAATTCTGTCGGCAGTCCTTATGACTGCCAATGAGTATAAGGGAACACTAAATAAAGGTGTATTTCTAGTCCTACATCGGGGCAATTTTTTGTTTAGACAGATTTGTGAAAGCAGAAAGGACCAACAAATTGAGCGCATAAAATGCCAAATAAAACCCATGTCTAACATCTCATGGCATTTGTCTAACGTAAGAAGTTTGGGGAATGCCCAATTCTGGCCACGAAACGCCCAACAATTTGCATTTGTTAAAAAAATACATGTTTTTTTATGGTAATTAATCGCGTTATTTATGTATCCAAAAAAGATTGCAATATTTTCGCACAAAATAAAGTACCGAAAAGATAAAAATGAAATTAGGTAAGTCCGCAAGTCATTAGTTTGTGGATAAAATAAAAAGTGTTGCCAATCACAAATCTCGTTAAAAAGTCGATTCTGTTTTTTCAATCGAATTTATGGTGTCATTGTTATAATGGTAATATTATTTTTCGATAATTATTATGATGTTATGATAGTTAAACAAGCGAATTGCTAGTTGATTTACCATGAACTCTTTAGAACATAACAAAAATGCAACTGCACAGTTTATCTGTTCTGAAAAATACATTTAAAATGGAATTTAAATAAATAAAACAAAACATATTTTATAAGGCGTGCAGAACTTAAAGCGAATCAAAGATTATTCCTTTTTATGAAAGTATAAATCGAATAAAAAATCGCTATCTATTTATCGATTTTATGCCTGTTAATTGGCAACATCGTATCTGACAGTTAGGTCCGTGTTATTATTATCAAAATTAAATAGTCATAAGTCGAATTCCTTTGCTTTTGTGTTATTTTGTTTGTTTTCTCGCGGATTTGTTATCTAAGCAACGAATAAGCTTTCTACCACGGCCTGAAAATGGATCCCGCTCCCACTTCTTAAGATAACCTCTGCACGAATTTGGACTCGATATCCACTGTTAACCATGACCCCAGCTTTCATACTGGCCAGAGTTCTTCCCAGCTCTCAGTAACTCATTAAAGAAGATATTTACGCTGTGTCAATTGTGGTTTAAATGTCACGAAAATACGAAGTCATATGTTGTTAAAAAACTGTTCTTGTGAAAATAACAAACCTTTATATCTTAAAAATCCGGACTTTTTTCAAACCAATTCCTTAACCATTTCATTCTTTTAATTGCATATTATCATTTCCATATGATTTTTACATGTGGGCACCCATGGCCGAAGGGTCTATGAACAGTGTGCATTCCCCTTTATCACATTTATCACTGTAACACATAAATATGCGCACAAAGCATCGCACCTGAAATTTAAAGGTTTTAGAAACATTTTCTGATACGCTCTAAACGTGCCTTCTGAACTGCATATGAAGGCGACCACACAGAACTAGCGTACTCCAATATACATCCCATATACGCAAAATATAATGTTTTAATGCTTAAGTACTTTTAAATGGTAGACAGGTTCTTAGAACAAATCCAAGCATGCGGTAAGCTCTATTATCATAATGCATATTAATGAGCTTCTTGGAGTCGAAGCAGACACTGAGATCACGCACATCATTGACCCGTTTTAATATTTGATTACTAAAGTTATGATTTAAATTATTTTTTGATTACTAGAGTTATGATATAAAAGCCGTGTAGTGGCGGTCAAGAATAACACTACTTGTGGAAACTGTCCATACGGTCGGAGCTAAGTTCTGCAAGACCCGCCGCAGAAGAACACAAAAACTCTCCGATCACACTCTTAATCTCATGGCTGTTAGACGGGAGATGAAGCTACATTCTTCAACAGATTTGACAGCATATAGGCAACTGAACAGACAGATCTCCAAATGCATGCGGCGGGACTTACGCAACTTCAATACAGTTTGTATTGAAGAAGCGATCGAGCGGAACCAAGGCTCCAAAGTCTTTGAGCGAGATCTGTCTGCCAGAAAGAGCCAACTGTCAAAGCAGAAGACTGAGTGTGGCAGCATCGTTTCCGGGGCACCTGAGATTTTGAGTGAGATTGAGAGGTTCTATGGGCAGCTGTACACATCATCGTTGGAGCCACACGTAAGTGTGAGTAACGATCCAAGAGCGAGTCTTATCCGACACTATTTCGATGATATCCCGGACGTTAGTCTGAGCGAGATTAGAATGGCTCTCCAGCACCTGAAAAACGGCAAGGGCTCAGGCGAGGATGGAATTACAACGGAACTTCTAAAAGCGGATAGTAAACCGGTACTTGAAGTCCTTCAGAAGCTCTTTAATTCCGCCCTCCATGGTGGCATTACACCGGAGACGTGGAGCAGAAGTGCGGTGGTCTTTTTCTTCAAGAAACTACAGACCGATTTCCCTTCTGAGCCGCGTCTACGTGCTGTTTTCGAGAGTCATTACGAATCGTCTCGTACGCAGACTTAACGACTTTCAGCCTCCCGAACAAGCCAGTTTCCGAAAGGGCTTTAGCACCAAAGACCACATACATACCCTTCGGCAAGTTGTACAGAAGTCCGAGGAGTATAATTTGCCACTATGCCTGGCGTATGTGGACTATGAGAAAGCCTTTGATTCCGTCGAAATTTGGGCGGTGCTGCAGTCCCTTCAGCGGTGCCAAGTTGACTGTCGGTATATCGTAGTGCTGAAGTGCTTGTACAGTAGGGCTACGATGGCTATCCGAGTACAGAACCAGAGTACGAAACCTATCCAATTGCAGAGAGGTGTAAGACAGGGTGACGTTATATCCCCGAAACTCGTCACCGCTGCATTGTAAGACGTTTTCAAGCTTCTGGACTGAAAAGGATACGGTATTAACATTTCTATCTATTGAAAATTGTAGAATGATACAATATGATTTAGATAACTTGTTTTTATTTTATCTACACAATAAGATCTACGTTAATATTGAAAAATGTCAGAGTGTAATATTTACGCGTAAGATAAGCCCAATTGTCTTTTCTCATAACTTTCATCATCATCATCATCATCATTACAGCCTTTCACAAGTCCACTGCTGAACATAGGCCTCCCCCAAGGAATGCCACAAAGCACGGTCCTGAGCCACCTGCATCCATCGACTTCCTGCATGTCTTAGCAGGTCGTCACTCCATCTCGTGGGGGGTGCCCTACACTTCGCCTACCGGTACGAGGCTTCCACTCAAGAACCTTTCTTCCCCATCGGTTGTCTGTTATTCGAGCTATATGGCCGGCCCATTGCCACTTCAGCTTACTAATCCGTTGGGCTATGTCGGTCACTCTGGTTCTACTGCAGATATCCTCATTTCTAAGTATATCACGCAGAGAAACTCCGAGCATAGCCCTCTATATAGCTCACTGAGCGACCTTGAGCTTCCTCAACCGGCCAGCAGTGAAGGACCACGTCTCAGTACCATAGGTCATCACTGGCAACACGCACTGGTTGTACAGTCTTGTTTTCAAGTTTTGAGGTATACCTGATGAGAAGATGTGCCATAATTTCCCGACCGCTGTCTAACCGAGTTGTATCCGTCGATTGACCTCTCGGTCAAAGTTGGTATACCTAATCGGACTATTTGTCCCAGGTAAACATACTCGTCAACAACTTCGAGCTTAGTGCTCCCAACAACTACCGGCATAGGTGTGACATGGATATTAAACATGATATTTCTTTTGTCCATGTTCATCTTAAGACCTATCCGTTGGGAAACACTATTGAGGTCATTGAGCATAGTACTTAGGTCCTCCAGCGATTCTGCCATAAGGACTATATCGTCGGAAAGTCGAAGGTGAGTGTTGTACTCGCCATTGATGTTAATACCGTATCCTTTCCAGTCCAGAAGCTTGACAACGTCTTCCAATGCAGTGGTGAAGAGTTTCGGGGATATAACGTCACCCTGTCTTACACCTCTCTGCAATTGGATAGGTTTCGTACTCTGGTTCTGTACTCGGATAGCCATCGTAGCCCTACTGTACAAGCACTTCAGCACTTCGATATACCGACAGTCAAATTGGCATCGCTGAAGGACTGCAGCACCGCCCAAATTTCGACGGAATTAAAGGCTTTCTCGTAGTCCACATACGCCAGACATAGTGGCAAATTGTACTCCTCGGACTTCTGTACAATTTGCCGAAGGGTATGCATGTGGTCTATGGTGCTAAAGCCTTTTCTGAAACCGGCTTGTTCGGGAGGCTGGAAGTCGTCAAGTCTGTGTGCGAGACGATTCGTAATGACTCTCGAAAACAGCACGTAGACGCGGCTCAGAAGGGAAATCGGTCTGTAGTTCTTCAAGAGAGCGTTGTCACCTTTCTTGAAGAACAAGACCACCGCACTTCTGCTCCACGCCTCCGGTGTAGTGCCACCATGGAGGACGGAATTAAAGAGCTTCTGAAGGACTTCAAGTACCGGTTTACTATCCGCTTTCAGAAGTTCCGTTGTAATTCCATCCTCGCCAGAGCCCTTGCCGTTTTTAAGGTGCTGGAGAGCCATTCTAATCTCGCTCAGACTGACGTCCGGGATATCATCGGAATAGTGTCAGATAAGACTCGCTCTTGGATCGTTACTCACACTTACGTGTGGCTCCAACGATGATGTGTACAGCTGCCCATAGAACCTCTCAAACTCACTCAAAATCTCAGGTGTCCCGGAAACGACGCTGCCACACTCGGTCTTCAGCATCGACAGTTGGCTCTTTCTGGCAGACAGATCTCTAGCAAAGACTTTGGAGCCCTGGTTCCGCTCGATCGCTTCTTTAATACGAGCAATTTTAAAGTTGCGTAAGTCCCACCGCATGCATTTGGAGATCTGTATGTTCACTTGCCTGTATGCTGTCAAATCTGTTGAAGAATGTAGCTTCATCTCCCGTCTAACAGTCATAAGGTTAAGAGTGTGATCGGAGAGTTTTTGTGTTCTTCTGCGACGGGTCTTGCAAAACTTAGCTCCGACCGCATGGACAGTTTCCACAAGCTTGTCATTCATATCGTCCACTGCATTGCAATCTTCTAGGTACTGAAAACGATTTCGTAGCTGGAGCTGAAAGGTTTCGGGACTTTGGATAAGAGCACGAGGGGGACGGAGCGTTGACTTGATTAGATGTGACCTCTCCAACTTAACGTTTAGGTTCAGTTTGCCTCTCACCATTCGGTGATTGCTGCCAGTTTTCACCCTCGCGATCACTGAGACATCATTGAACAGTTATCATCTGGTCGTCATAATGAAGTCAATCTCATTTTTTGTCGAACCGTCGGGGCTCGAACAAATCCACTTCCTGTGGGGCCGCTTCTGGAAGAAAGCGTTCATCATAAAGAGTCCCTCTTTCTCCATGAAGTCGGCCAGCTGCTGGCCCCTTGGGTTCCGTTGCCCTATTCCGAAATTCCCTATTTTCAGCTCACCGTTCTCTCTTGTGCCTAGTTTTGCATTGAAGTCTTCCATTAACACCGTATAGTGGGTTTTGGAGGAATGCATGGCTCTAGAGATATCCTCATACATTTCCTCCGCCTCCTCATCGGGGTGTGCCGATGTTGGTGCGTAAACTTGTATGACCATCAGCGAATACCGTTTGGTTATTCTGAGTATAAGGTACGCAACCCTCGTCGACACACTCCCAATCTTTACAACGTTGTTATCGAGAGACTTGTGGACGATAAATCCGACACCTCCTTGGGATAGATGGTCCCGGTGATAGAACAAATTGCCGGATTCGAGGATTACCGTGTCCTCCCCCTCTCTTCGGACTTCGAATAATCCTATAACATTCAAGCGCAACTTGTCTATCTCTTCTTCCATCTCCAGGATCTTCTCGTCTGACCTCAGCCCGGCTAGCATGGGCGGGGGACAATTTTATCCCCGGGGAAAGGAGAAAATGTTTATTCCCTCGCTTAGTTTTATCCACCCTTAGAGCATGGGCACACCAGTGGATATAATATCCACAGTAGATAAATTGGGAGATAGACTTAGATAGATTTTTTTGTATAATATAAACTTCAACCCACGTCCAATGAACTAGGATAAAATTGTCCCTTTCAAATGTCAAAAAAGCATAATTTTTTATCTTTCATTTGGCTCCATGCCATGGACGGGGGATATATGTCTACTCGTTATGTCAAACGGGGATATACTTCTCCCCGTTTGATATAACAAGATAATTTTATCTCTTGTCAGTGGATATAATCTGGGGATAAAATTTTTGTCCCCCGCCCATGCTAGCCGGGCAGGGTGCGTGCGTTATATGTTGCCAGGTCGAGTCGTCGTAGGTGGCAACCGAACCTCCACCGGAGATTCTTAGCACCCCCTGCCCCGCCGTTATCATGGTCGTAGCCAGGAATAGCGGAGCCGCCGGGAACTGGGGGCCGTCTCTTCGTTACTTTCATGGGGGGGGGGGGTATATTGCCATAGTTACCACGCTTGGCGAGCGGGTTGGCAGCCGCAATTTTTTTATTGTTGTTTTGCTGTTATCAGAAAGATACTGCTGCCCATCCTCTGCCTCAGTTTCCCTCTGTCACCTTTTACGACACCCACAGGAAGATATGGGGTAGTGAGTATTCTTACCCGCCACTACACGGGGTGTATACTTACTAGGAATTTAAAATGTATATGAGGAGATGCAATTACTTAAAAAGTCAAAAACAACAGAAGGCATGCAGCCGAGCGTGAAGCAACGCGTCGGAGCATTTCAGTTACAAATATTTGATCTAGAATTAGAATAGGTTTGTTGTAACTACCGTTTTAGACATAGGAGGATAATATTACTTTGATATAATTAAAAAAATAAGGTACTTTTTTGAAGTGAAAACTTCTTTGGAATCGTTATTATTTGAAACGCGATGAAATGAAAAAAAAATGTGTAGGATTTAGCCCGCGGGAGAATGAGATAGAATAAACACAGTGTAGACTGCGAGCTTAAAAGGTTGTGGATTAAAATTCACCATTGGACTAGTCTTTTTTAAATATTAAATATATGTTTCTTTATTTTATATAGCAAATAAACAAATTAATTAAATAAATAAAATTAATCATTTTGAATAAAATTATCTTAATATACCAATAAAAATTATTTTATAACTTGAGGCCATCTAGCGTCTATTTTACTTGAATGACAATTTTAATGAAGTAAGTAGATGGTGCTATTACAAAGCAATTTTACTCGAAAGAAAATATTATTTGATTTATTACACCAAAATTAAGTCAAAAAACAAGGATTGTAACATTTATTTTCTATAAAATTGTATCTTATATTTTATGCCGCAATTGTGGTTGAAAATGATCGTATCAAATAAATCATTTGCCGTGAAATATTTTTATTTTATATTTCATTTTATTCGAAGATTTCACTTCTATCGCGTGTGATCTACACAAATGTATTTTATTAATATTTAAAAGCTATAATGATATATGTCAGCATCATCATTAATGTACAATCTTTAAAATACTAAAATAATACTAAATGTTTCATGCCTATATGTTTGACCATGTGCAATCTATTATTATAAAATGCCCACCATCCATAAAAAATTTAAAAATACAGATATGTAATAAAGTGTCTGTAAGGTAGATTGTAAATAAATTACGGTATAATAAATTTCTTTCCATTTCTTAAAATAATATCTTTATTAATATATTTTAGAATTACGTACATAAAAAGAAAAAAACGAAACCTTTAAAGGACCACTTTGTTGTCCGTATGTCCATGTGTTTGTCTCTCATGTAAAGTTAAAATTAATATCATAATCTAATGGTTCCTTGCAGGAATAAAAAATCCAAACTTCTAAGTCAACGCAACCACAAAATACGGCCATTTATGTCAAATATTTTAAAAGCAGATACTTCCCGTTGATCCAGAAGCATTAAAATTTGACAAGGAAGGAAGGTCTTACAGCACAAGTAAACGAAAAGATCACTACATCACATAGAAAATATTTTTTGCGATTATGAATGTGAATAACATATGCATCGACCGTGATGTAAGCTTATGTATAAGAGAGTATATTTTCACTGAAAAGTCAAGTTTGTCCTACCAACCCGATGTGTCTTTGCGTAATTCTTAAAATGTATGATATATCTGCAGAACCCACAGAACGTGAGTCATACTCGCACTTGTACAGATTTATTTCTTTATTACGTACACATAATACGTCAGATCGATTCAGCGTTACCAGATGGCGTAATATATTTATTTTTACGTTTTTAACTTTGCTTTGAGCGCAATCCCTTTAATAAAAGATTAATGATCTTACTCTTACTCAACCGTTTATTTACCTGCAGCAAATTTATTTAGTTTATCAAAGTACTTAGAAACAGAGAACATATATCAAACCTAACCTAATAAATAAAACTATTATAACCTTTTGTAGAAGTTCACAGTAGACATTGAATTTCTTAACTGTAGTGGCGGTATCGACCACCCCATAGCGTCTTGTGTGTGTCGTAAAAGGCGACAGAGGAAAACTAAAACAGGAGCATTACGTCCTGATCATCATCATCATCATTGATAATGATTAGTAAGTAATAATTCCTATATAAATAAAATAATATACAAATCATTACTTCCTGATAACTTCATTCAAAATTATAAAAAATTACGGTTGCCAGCCTACTTGATCTATGTCAAGAAGATTGGCAACCGCAAATTCTTCCTGTAAATTGCGTGGCACTTTATCTATTTATCATGTCATCATGACCTAATCATATAAAATGTTCTTTGTTGTGATTATAAATAAATAGATAAATACAATAATTAATATGGTAAATATGAGGGATATTTGCCATATTAATTATTATATTTATTCTATAGACACTCTAGAGTGGAAGCTTTAGTTCAGCAGTAGACTTTTAATAAGCTGTCATCATCAGTACAGCCCTTCACAAGTCCACTGCTGAACATAGGCCTCCCCCAAAGAATGCCACAAAGCACGGTCCTGAGCCACCTGCATCCATCGACTTCCTGCATATCTTACCAGGTCGTCACTCCATCTAATAAGCTGTAAGGAAATTAAATTACCAGTTGAAGGGGCGTAGCGTCTAGCGGTAACAAAAGTGGTGATTGTAGCAAATCCACACAATTGGGGAAAGTCATGTGTTCAGAAGTAGATGTTTTACAGATTGATATATGTCAAATAAAAGAATGCTATTAAAAACACAAACGACATAGGAAATGAGTGAACGTGATTAATCCACGCTGCAACTATATTCAATTAGCATCACAAATGAGTCATCTCGACAGGGGAAGGTCCTCGCTCTCATAGAATACCAGCTTAAAATAGCAGAATATGGCTGCTGTGTTTCGTATGGTGAGTGTAGAGAACCGAAGATCCTTTTCACTAGTAACGAGGTTTTCTATCTTAGTACTCAGGTATTTTAACGCGTCTACATTTTGATTTTTAATCAAGGATAGATGTAGATGTCTCTTATTCATAGCCTCCACTTACTACCAGAAATACTGTGTGCTTGTTTGTCATCTCTATTCTACAATAAAAAACGGGCAAGTGCGAATCGGACTTGCGCATGAACGGTTTCGTACCATCGTAAAACACGATTCTGGTAGGGCAGCCCCAGTTTCATTTTTAATATATTTTTATTTTTATTATTTGCTTTTATAGCGGCAACAGAAATACACATTCTATGAAAATTTCAACTGTATACCTATTACGGACCATGAGATACAGCCCGCTGACAGACAGACGGACGGACAGCGGGGGCTTAGTAATAGGGTCCCGTCCCTTTGGGTACAATACCCAAAAAAAGAGACTATTGAAGATCCTGTAGGAGTACAGAACAGCACTGTTTTACTCGAACATTGCGTAAAAGCTTATACTGTTAGAAGTGTCGTGTAATCCAACATTTGAACTCATTTATAATTTTCTCTGTGTATGTTTTGGGACGTTAACGACTCGT
This sequence comes from Parnassius mnemosyne, assembly GCA_963668995.1. Lineage (NCBI taxonomy): Eukaryota > Metazoa > Arthropoda > Insecta > Lepidoptera > Papilionidae > Parnassius > Parnassius mnemosyne. The sequence continues at coordinate 13,779,748 of CAVLGL010000092.1, read as the reverse complement.
CTGCAGAAAGATCGTGTTAGAAATATAAAACGGTTTGTTTCGACCCGTTTTATAGTCGAAAACTCTGTAGTGCCTATGTAATATGTTTAAGTGAAGTGCAGTTTCTTAAATTCTCAAAACGTTCCGTTGCATTTAAATTAAATCTCTTTGTTTTATACCTTATTATAAATTTATTATAAATATTAGGTCTAGGAAAAAATTATAACACTTTTTTTCAAACTTTTTTACATTTAATTATACCTAATATATATGTGCCATTTTGTTCGATAACTTGTTGCCATCTTGTAAGTAGTGACATAATCCCGTTACTGTATAAATCTTGGGATTTTGATCAAACATATGCGACAAGTAGTTTTGACAGTTCTCTCTTGATGATAACCTAACACTAACCAAAGAATACTGATAAGACCGAAACAGATGAAAATCTGAGGGTGCAAGGGCTATATTGTGAATGTATTAACACTTCCCAACCACGCTCTCTCAATTTTAGCTGAGTGGCCAAAGATGTGTTTGGTCTGGCGTTATCATGATGAAGGGTCACTCCTTTTCTGTTGATGAATTCCAGCCGTTTTTCATTAGTTGTCTGCAGTAGAGATCCGAATCTATGGTTTTGCCCGGCGGTAACAGCTCATAATAAACGATGCACTTCCAATCCCACCATACAGACAGCATCACCTTATTGCTTTGCGTGTTAATCCGGGTTTCCTACAGTCTGTGGAGCTTGACTACCCTCTGACCATGATGTTTTTCGCACGTTCTTGTCGTAGGTGATCCACTTTTTATCAAATGTGAATATATATCAAAAGTGAAAAAAAAAAATTCACAAATGGTTCGGTAATAGAGAATCGAAAATGAGTACACGATTCATTCCTTCAGAGGGCTCGTTTTATACCAAAATATCGAGCGTTTTTGTATAGCCAGACTTTTTCAAATGGGTTTGTTTGTGATCAATCCTCAATTCCTGGGCTCAAATAGCGACAGAAATAGAAAAGAGGAGTTTTACTACTTAGTAAAATAATTAAATAAGTTGAGAGCACGACGACATGTGGCACGACGACAGACCCACCATCTGTCGTCGTGCCACAAGTCTTATTTAGTCAAATTAGCTTGTACAGTGCAAAGTCTAGGTTCAGTAAGCTGAACTAGTAATAAGACACTTCACTTCAGCTTTAGTGAGTCACTTCAGTTTTAGTGAGCCACTTCAGCTTCAGTGAGCCACTTCAGCTACAGTGAGCAACTTCAGCTTCAGTGAGCTCCTTCAGCTTACGTGAGCCACTTCAGTTTCAGTGAGCCACTTCAGCTTTATTGAGTCACTACAGCTTTAGTGAACCACTTCAACTACAGTGAGCCACTTCAACTACAGTGAGCCACTTCAGCTTCAGTGAGCCACTTCAGCTTTAGTGAGCCACTTCAGTTTCAGTGAGCCACTTCAGCTTCAGTGAGTCACTTCAGCTTTATTGAGTCACTACAGCTTTAGTGAACCACTTCAACTACAGTGAGCCACTTCAACTACAGTGAGCCACTTCAGCTTCAGTGAGCCACTTCAGCTTTAGTGAGCCACTTCAGTTTCAGTGAGCCACTTCAGCTTATTGAGCCACTAGCCATAGCTCAATGAGCAACCTTGAGCTTCTTCATATGGCCAGTAGTGGTATAGAATTAATAATACTCTAATTATATAATACAAAAGTAATAACAATAATATAATTTATAAATCAAACAATATTTGTCACTAAGAAATTTTACAAGAACATCGTACGTTTTCACGTTCACCTTAAACTAATTTAAAGACTTATTTTCGACATCGCATCTCTGCGCCGCGCCGTGTCAGCGCCTGTCGTATTCTAACTGAAAACGAGTGTTTTTTTATTTTGTCATCTTTTCGTTCATAGCGACACTAATTTGCAACAAAAATGCGTAATATACGTATGGTTCCGTAGGCAATAATCTCAATCCTTTAATATTATTCCACAGCAGTGTAAGTTATCACAGATTGAAGTAATATGTATTACATACTAGAATAGACACCAATACTTGTTTGTTTGCAACACGGGTTTAAGTCCACGGGCTCTAATTCAATTTGTCTGTGTCTGTGTCTGTGTTGTTGAGTTAGTTATAATTTTACAGAAGTTGAAATATTCTTCTATATATTATTGTTAAACTAGATTATATGTCAGTTGCCCTTGTATTACATAAGTTATGTGAAATAAGTCGGCCTAGTCTATTTAATTTGTTTGAATTCCAGGTTGATCTTCATCTTCCACGCAGATCATCTACATATCAGTATAGAGATATTGGGCGTGTACCTAGCTTATCTGCTTATACTAAATCAATCAGTGGTGTTGAAGTGTCACCAAGAAAGAGAGAAAGATTAAAAACAATATCTAAATTAAATGATCGCTGTACCAGGCGTCTCGCACCTTTGACGCGTCTGTCCGTCGCCGGTCACAATATTTTACGCCTGGCGTAAGCGAAATAGTTATACCGCCATCTACCGCAAGCCATGAGGTCCTTCTGGCATTTCTCATAATCGCCTTTTACGACACTAACGGGACAAAATAAGGTGATGGATTCACTTACACAGCCACTTCATGGCAAATACGAGTACTTACCTTTTATAAAAAAAAATTTATTATAAGTAATTAAATACTTAAAAATATTACGCATTGGTTCATGCACCGATTCTATCTACCCGATGGTGACGTGTATAGAAGTTTATTGGTGACCATATTTTGGCCTTACTCTACCAAACTGCTTAGCTGTTAAAAATAATATCATTACTTCAGTTAATAGTTTAATAAAGTTTTGGATCAGCTTAACAGTTCTCAAAAAATAAGAAGCCGCAAGAAGACTTAATTTTACAAATATGCTCTATCTTTCCTTGTTACTGCTTGTTGAAATCAGAGCAAAAGTGTAAAAAAAAAAACCTAACTAAACTATTACAGTTACGGCAGGCCAAGGAGAAAGTTTTACGAGAAAATATTTTTTTGTGTGACACATTTTACAGTTATAATTTATTTTGAAAATACCACTATTACTAGGTAAAAATACAAATGTTCTAATTCACAATTTCCCTCCACATTTCTATGAGTTGTAAGATGAGAGCAGCTGAAGGCTGCACAGATACATTTTTCATCGCCGTAAGATGCGCTAGCAGCGATCGAAAAGGCCGATGTTCAGACGCATTTAACTTGTATATTTTTTTTATAGGATAGGGTGACAAGCGAGCACACAGTCCACCTGATGGTAAGTGAACTACTGCTGACCCATAGACATCTACATCTATCCTCAATAAAGACTCAAGATGCAGATGCTTTTCCACCCGTGAGGACTAAGATGGAATGCCTCTTTGCCAGTAAAAAGGTCTCCGGTTCTCTACACTCACCATACGAAACACAGCAGCGTTAAGCTGCTATTTTACGCTGGTTTTCTGTGAGAGCGTGGTCTTTCCCCGGTCGAGCTGACCCATTCGTGCTACAACTATACTACTAATATAGCTGCAGCATGGCTCCACCACGTAAATATATGAGAATTCGTTGAAGACATTAAATAGTAATAACTTTAACGTTATAATTTTATTTTAGTTTCTCATAACTTTCTGAATTAAAACAAATAAAAATATGTTCATATGGATTTGAACAGATTTAATTTTGTTGTGTTTTAAATTCACGACATATTGAATATTTTCGGTTACAGGTGTAATGCGATATTGAACTTCCTGATGCCATAGTTAACCTGATCTACCGTCACTTTCTAGACAATGACCGCCTAAAACTTCCGGAAGTCTTAGTGTACAGCTTGTACAATCCTATGGTTTGAATTTTATTAATTAAAGGATTTCAAGCCGATGGATGTACCCACATATTTCTAAAATTATGAGTATTATTGAGTCAATTATTACCTTTAATTTGCTGATTATTATTTAGAACCTAAATAATAATCAGCAAATTTAATGTATTTCCTTAAAAATTAATTTTATTACAAAATTTAGTTAATTACTTTGTTACTTGAAATATTCTCTCTAGAACCCTAAACGATTGAAATGACAATAAATACTACATGTTCCACTTGTGAAAGTATTTCTGTCGTGACAAAAATAACGTAAGATTTTCAACCGCGCACAAGTGTCTAAAATACTGTCTAAATGTCCTCATATATATAAATCATAGTATTTTTAGAAATCGTTGCGAGTGCATTGTACGGTTGTAAAAATGTACATACAATTATTGTTCATTCATGATATCATAATTTACTAAAGTGATTCATTTTTAGTCCAATTTTTCAGGGTAAATTTGTTTTTATAACTCTTAAAAAGCTGGTTTTTTATATGCAAATACTTATAGCGCCAATCTTTCCTCATAATTTTAAACCTAATAATATTTGTATAACACACACAAACACTCACGCCTGTCACCCAGGGGGGTAGGCAGAAACTACGGACTTCCATTTGGCGCGATCCTGACACACCTCTCTCGCATCCTTTACATCCATATATCTACGCATGCACGCTCGTCGGTTAAGGGTACTCCTAATCTGACCCATTTCCAATGTATCGCCGATTTGGTCGATAAACCTTCGTCTAGGGCGTCTCTTCCCGTCTCTGCCATTCACTTCTGTTGGTGCTAAACGAGCGACAAAGCCGAAAGGATGGATTCCGCCCCTCATCGCATGGTAGCGGCGTAAAATCTACCACCCCTTAGTTTGCACCATGAGCCAACAAAATATTTGTATAAATCAAAGAAAATTAAAGTTAAAGTATCAATGTAAGTTGAGAGAAATAATTAGTGACTTGGATGAATTGTGTATGAAAAATCCGGTCCTGGAGACTGCAGCACAAAGTTAAGAAAGGTTTGGTGAATTCAGTAACCGGAGTATGTGATACAAGCAAGGGAAAGAATGCCAGGAATAATAATACGTAATGGTGAGATAATAAAAAGCGAATGGAAGTTAAAGCAAAAAAGAGAGCATGTCTAGATGTATCAGCAGCTAAAGCTGGTAATTCTGAATAAGAGAGAAAAATACCAAAATATTCAGGAACTATCAGGGGAAAGTCAGAGCCGTGTAGAGTGAATGCGAAGTGCAAAGAGAATGACCGCATTTTGAGTGACGAAGTTTCGAGTTTAAAATGAAAAATAAAAGAACGAGCATGAAAGAAAAAATAACTCATTATGCGAAATCAAACCAACATCAAAACAATTAAACTACTCAACCGCAGAACGAATCCACCATAGAATACACGTACAGTAAATAATAATCAATTGGCAAGTTACGCATTTAGCTTTCAGGTTGCATTCGTTCCGACAGTAATAAATTTCGAATGCTCTCTCAAAGAGCAGCCATTAAACAGAAGATCCTCTGATATGTTTATGTGTTTTGTACCTACACAGTAATTTCGGTTCATTCGGCAGCCTGTAAACGTAAGAATTGGATATAAAAATGACTTGCATCAATGGTATTCGTAACAAGTTTATGTATACTTATTTATGCGGCTTAACTTGCTTTGACCGCGTAGTGACGGTGCAAGTATATCTACCACCTCACATCGACCAGAGAGTGACGTAAGAGGCGACAAAGGAAGAGGCGATAGAGGAAAACAAATCAGAACATGAGCAGCAGGATATGTCTAATAACATCTAAAAAATAAAAAATCTGCGGTTTACAACACGCCCTCCAAGCGTGACAATTAGGGCTAATAATTTTCTGATCACCAGATGTCGCTAGTTGACACTGAAGTAAAGTTTTTTGTTACACAACGGTATTTAATTAAGAAGTTGGTTTTTAATAAAAGTTTATCAGTTTATAGAGTATTAAATTAATACACAAAACAATGCGTCAGTGGTTTGCTCTTTAATTTTTTTTGCACATTTTTAACTTTTGTTTTAATTTTTCTACTTTTATGAATATCTGTAGTTTGGTTTATTTATTTTATACCTTATTAATATAAAATATAGCTAACAGTGCAGAAAGAAACAATAACCTTCCCCGCTATGAAATCTGTCAAATATTATACCTCACTTTCTAGTGGCGCCGCCCTGGTGGATGTCCTCATTGGGTCAAATATCCCCCAGAGATTTCAGCTCATCATTTAGTATGTTTTTTTTAAATATCTTGATGATGTCTAAAGTACAGAAATCACTTCCCAATATGAAGGATTGCTGGCTCGATTTCTTTGCCAACAACCGAGTCGTTCACCGCTGGTTATAGGTGTAACGCACTTTTACATTGCTTCCTGCGACTTCAAAAAAGGAGGAGATTCTTAATTCGACTGTATTTTTTTATTTGCTTCGTCTGAACTTTTTTCTAGATGAACCGATTTTGATAATTCTTTTTTTTATTTGAAAGCTGGTGCTTCTCATGTGGTCTCATATAAATTCTCAAGATATGACAGGTAGTTTTTCACCTCTACGAAATTTGACACGATCGAAATGGTGATAATGATTTCTCTTACACCTAAATCACACGTTAAAGTAAGTTTTTTAAAGTATTAATTTTTGTAACCGACTCGTTTTAATTGCACACGAATGTATTATAAAAAAAAAACAATGAAATCTTTAGGTGACTTACTGATATATGTATATAGTTTAAGTGAAACATATATTGGTATATTTATCAACATATAATTTTGCGTACTCAAATGACCAGATAAATAAATATTCTAACATTTACTCAACGAACAAGCCCTTCTTTTAAATGTATGATGTATGTATATAATGTATTATGTTCATAGTAAGAAATAACAAACGTGAATGAACTCGAGAATAACGCTGCGGAGTGCATCAATTCTTTAATGGACGCCGCTAAATATTACGCTATGCAAAATATGAACGCATTACGGAAAGCTTGAAATATTCATTCTCTCTCGATAGCAGGCGTGAATTTAATAAATATTTCTGTGAAGTTATGTTTAAACTATGCTAACAACTAAAGTTAAGTTACACAATTTTATAAAATTATTATTTGCGAAATCGTAAATGACTGCTGAACATAGTCCTCCGCGATAGATTGCCTCATAATATATGTTGTAATTGCCATAAATGTTAACTCGTTTGGCCCTTGCCAGCCACAGTTTTTTATTATCATTATTGAGTTTTTGGAACAAAGTTATTTATCGGACGGTACGGGTTTGGCGGATGTGAGCTAGGCGAGAAAAAGTGTTAGACTTTTTCGTCACTACCCCTTCTAGTAGTTTAGACGGCCTTGGCGGCGAAATAAGGAAGTGAGATGAAATAATATCCATCTCCTTCGCACTTTTTCTTATCCAGCCATGAAAGAAATATTATTTTATTTCAAATGACGCTTCATTTTAATAGACGCTAGTAATTCATTTATTTGTAATTGTTAATCAATAATACGCAAGGAACTTCGTTCTAACCGAGTGTTCTACGACACTCACGCATTTTTTTTATATAAGAGGGGCAAAAGAGCACGATGATGTTAAGTGTCTACCGCCGCCCATGCAAACTGCAACAAGAGAAGTTATGTTGCTATCAGAAACATGCTATTGTTCATCTATTATTCAATGTGTGAATGATATGGCAATATGATTAGCGTGTAGTGGCGGTGTAAGAATATGTACTACACCATATCATCCCATGGTTGTCGTAAGAGGCGACAGGGTAAACAAATCAAGAGATGAGCAGCACCATCTTCCTAATAACGACTTAGAACAAAATAAACTACGGTTGCCAACCTGCCTGCCAAGCGTGGCAACTACGGAAAATATCCCTCTTGAGGCTATGTCCAACATATATAAAAAATGTTCGTCTAACAGTGGACTTTTAACCGCCTGTAATGGTAACGGATATGGTGATAGGGTACTACATAGTAAATCCAAAATAAATTGTTTGATTCGAATAGCATTCCGATCATCATTAGATGGCTTCCTAATCATCTGGCTTCTGACTGCCTGTTTATAAGCTAACACTTAACGAGTGCAGATTTACGTACGAATTATAAATAACAACTGCTAGATTTGCCAATAATTCAATAAACTAACACACAGTATATGTTAATTCGTGCAAACACATCATAAGTAGAATATAATTATTATTATGCAAAAAATACATCACAAATAATACATAATGAAAATGATTTATGCTTTTATCATTGTTTTGGAAAAATACCTCCTAAATAACTCAGCGAGACTCTTTTTTCAATAAATATTTACAATGTAGTAAAATTGAATTATAGATTAGAAACAGCATGGTAGAGATCCTCATTCTCAATGCCATGTGTTATAATAATAATTTTATGAAGGTTTTGATTAATAACTTCAAAATGCATACTTGGGACATCGTTGCAAAAAAAATGCATTATGAAGGAATCACTAACTCTTTGGAATCGAATAACTGGAATTACTAGCTTGAGTTTGTTCCTAGTATTTGAGGAATATATTATATATCAATATTTTTTATTAATAAAGGTAATTTTGTTTTTGTGTACATTTTTGTAAATTTACTGAGAGGCCGAAGCTTATGTATTTATTGCTTAAATTTTTCTCAGAGGCTCTTTCAGATTTAAGTTTTAAATAGATGTTATAACTCTCTTCAGCAAAACAGATAGTTTCAATGTCAGTTGCATTACCCTATAGCAAGACTCCATACGACATTATGCTATGGAAATAGCTCATATAAAGTGATCTAGTTATACAAATAAGGATTTTAATATTTGTACAGCATATGCTGAACTAGGTATGCTTGCTAGTTAGGAGTAATGTAAAGTAAGACCCTACTATTTTCCATTCAAAATAACATTAGTATTTATATGATTAACAGTCGATGTTACGAGTATAAATTTAATACGTTTCGTTTTAGTACCATTTCAAAGTAAATTGTTAACGTTAAACTAATATACTCGTACTAGTTTATACATAGCATTCTTCACTTCATCATTTTCATTTAAAAATCAAAGAAGTGACATCAAGCTATCAGCGAATAAGACTATATCGCAGTCATCCCCTACAAGGTAAGGTAAGACATTAATATAAATTATGAAGAGGAACGGCCCTGAGAAACATTCATTGACGCTATTGGCCCGGAAGTACTCTTACCGCTGATATAGCTGAACAATTTTTGAGTACCATTATACCATAATATTGTAATATCTAAAATTAATCCAAATACCAGCGGTTCATTTTTCTTTAAGCCCCTTGCATCGCAGAGAGCAGAAAATTTCTGCAACGACAGATTTTATATATGAATACACCATAAATAAAAAAGAACCGGAGACCCTTTTTACTAGAAACATTGCATGGTATTGCATTTTAGTCCTCAGGGGTGACAACACATCTGCATTTTGATTCTTAATCGAGGATAAATGTAGATGTCTATGGGCCACAGCATCCACTCACCATCAGATGGACTATTTGCTCGTTTATCACTTATTCTATTAAAAAAAGTCATTAATAATAATGGACTACTTCTAAAACATTCATAAACACAACAACACAAAGATCAATTACCCACCCCCTTCCCCCCTCCCATCCACATGGTAGCGGAATTAAACAACCAAAGAAGACTACCCCAGGAGGGTAACAGCATCTCTGGAGAATCCCTCGCTGAGCATCCACGCCCAAGCTACCCTACTTTTTCTGAGCGTGGGTACTCAGGCTGTTTCGCGTATTCTGGTAGGAGGGGGGGGGTGAAATTCATCTCAAGACGAAACCTGCTCGGGACAAGGGGAGCAATAAGACAAAGGCAATACCTGCTACGTTTTCCGTGAATTTCTCAAATATCAGGAGACTTCATTCAAACCTTAACGCCATCCACTACCATCTGGAGATGGCAATGCCCGCCTTGCCTTTCTCACCGAGACACAGGTGTCCTCTCCGGCTGATATTTCGTATCTCTCCTACCCAGGGTACAAATTAGAACACTGCTTTGTGCCCCGGGCTGGATTTTGCGTGTACGTCAGAGAGGACATCTGTTTTCGACGCCTTGGCAGTCTTGAAGGCCCCATCCGCAGAGATCGTGAAGCTCGGTGATTTTAACGCCCACCACCTTGAATGGCTTGGTTCCCGTTTAACCGATCATGCGGGTAAATCTGTTTATGACTTTGCCTTAGCATATGGTCTGACACAACTGGTTACTTCGCTTACACGGATCCCAAATGTGGAGGATTATGTACCTCCCCTGCTGGACCTTCTGCTGACCTCTCATCCGAACGGATATCAGGCTTCCAACTCGACTCTAGATGACGAGGGGAACACACGGCCGAGCATCCCGCGTTGTGAGTGCTCCATGCAGGAAGTGCTGTTTACACAGCGCTCGGTGCGTAAAGCACTCCTCTTCCTGGACGTCAACAAGTCGAGTGGGCCTAATGGAGTCTCACCTATTGTGCTAATGACGTGTGCTCCCGAGTTGGCACTGGTTTGCACGCATTTTTTCTGATACTCCTACTCTCTAAGCGTAGTCCCGAACTCATGAAAGACAGCTTTGGTGCACCCGATCCCTAAAAAAGTCGACCGCTCAGATCTGTCCAACTATAGGCCTATCGCTATCACTTCCTTGTTCTCCAAAGTAACGGAAACCATTATTAACAGCCAGCTCATGCGGTACCTTGAGGATCACCAGCGGGTTAGTGACCGCCAGTACGGTTTCCGTCGAGGTCGCTCAGCTGGTGATCTTCTGGGTTACCTAACTCATAGATTAGCAGAGGCAGTAGAGTCCAAGGGGGAGGCGTTGGCCGTTAGTTTGGACATAGTGAAGGCCTTCGATCGGGTTTGGCACAAAGTGCTTCTTTCACAGCTGCCTTCCTATGAGCTTCCCGAGAAATTGTACAATTGGATCACCAGTTTTCTTGCAGATTGGAACATCAAGGTCGTAGTAGACGGTGCATGATCCGATTATCATTAACGCTGGTGTTCCACAAGGCTGCGTGCTATCACCAACGCTGTTTCTTCTGCATATCAATGACATGTTGCAAACTGGTAACATTCATTGCTATGCAGAGAGACAGCACTGGTGATGCTTTATACACCGTCCGTGCTAATATTTCTCGGGAAAACGTCGCCAAGTACCAGAACAAACTTGTGTCTGAAGTCGAGACTTTGTTGAACAAAGTGTCAGACTGAGGGTGACTGAATTTAGTCCAGTTTAACCCCTGAAGACACAAGTTTGCGCGTTTACCTCTAAAATGAACCCCTTTGTCGTATCTCCTCAGTTTCAAGGCACTCCCGTTGTTGCCGCAGCCAGTATCGGAATTCTTGGTGTCTACATATCGATTGAGTGAGTTTCGTGGTCACTTGGAAGAGAAGGTCAAATTGGCCAGTATTTCATGCCGGCAGACCGCTTGCAATTTTACAAGGTGCAGGTTCGGCCTCACATGGAATACTGTTCCCATTTCTAGGCAGCAGCTCCCCAGTGCTAGCTCCTTCCTCTTGACCGCATCCAGCGGAGAGCGGTTCGAATTGTCGACGACCGAATTCTTTCCGATCGGCTTGACTCACTGGCACTGCGTAGAGATGTTGCATCTCTTTGCGTATTTTATCACATATATCACGGGGAGTGCTCTAAGGAATTGTTCGGACCAATTCCAGCCACTAAATTTCACCATCACACATCGCGACAAAACTCGTGATACCATCCATACCATTTGGATGATTGGCGGTCCACCACTGCGATTTAGAAGAAGTTTTCTTCCTCGCACTTTTTCCTTGTGGACTCGATTACCACCAGCGATTGTTCCGGACCGATACCATTTAGAGACCTTGAAGAAAGGAGCCTACTCTTTTTTATAAGGCCGGCAACGCATACCCTCTCCTATAAAATAAAACATAACAACCCTCCACGACAATCGATTTGACTGGTGATGATTATGTCACATCAAGAACAGCAGAAAAAATTACCGGCAGTAGAAGAAAATTTAAAAAATACATAAAAATGATACTACACCGGAGGTGTGGAGCAGAAGTGTGGTGGTCTTGTTCTTCAAGAAAGTCAACAACGCTCTCTTGAAGAACTACAGACCAATTTCTCCTCTGAGTCTACGTGCTTTTTTCGAGAGTCATTACGAATCGCTTCGCATGCAGACTCGACGACTTCCAGCCTCCCGAACAAACCGGTTTCCGAAAAGGCTTTCGCACCATTGACCACATATATATCCTTCGGCGAATTGTACAGAAGTCCGAGGAGTACAATTTGCCACTATGTCTGGCGTATGTGGACTATGAGAAAGCCTTTGATTCCGTCGAAATTTGGGCGGTGCTGCAGTCCCTTCAGCGGCGCCAAGTTGACTGTCAGTATATGGAAGTGCTGAAGTGCTTGTACAGTAGGGCTACGATGGCTATCCGAGTACAGAACCAGAGTACAAAACCTATCCAACAGCAGAGAGGTGTAAAACAGGGTGACGTTATATCCCCGAAACTTCACCGCTGCATTGGAAGACGTTTTCAAGCTGCTGGACTGAAGAGGATACGGTATTAACATCAACGGCGAGTACATCACTCACCTTCGATTTGGCGACGATATAGTCTCTATGGCAGAATCGCTGGAGGATGTAAGCACTATGCTCAATGACCTCAATAGTGTTTCCCAACGGATAGGTCTTAAGATGAACATGGACAAAACAAAGAGCATGTATACCATCCATGTCACGCCTATGCTGGTAGTTATTGGGAGCACTAAGCTCGAAGTTGTTGACAAATAGTCCGACTAGGTAAGTCCAACCTCGACTGAGAGGTCAATCGACGGATTCAACTCGGCTGGGCAGCGTTCGGGAAATTACGGCACATCTTCTCGTCAGGTATACCTCAAAACTTGAAAACGAGACTGTACACCCAGTGCGTGTTGCCAGTGATGACATACGGAACTGAGACGTGGTCCTTCACTGCTGGCCGGATGAGGAAGCTCAAGGTAGCTCAGCGAGCTATGGAGAGGGCTATGCTCGGAGTTTCTCTGCGTGATAAACTCAGAAATGAGGATATCCGCAGTAGAACCAGAGTGCCCGTCATAGACCAACGGATTAGTAAACTGAAGTGTAAATGGGCCGGCCGAAAAACTCGAAAATATACTTTTTTTTCGGCTCGGCAGTTTTTATAGCTCGAAAAACATATAGGCAACTTTTTATCTGCTTACGGAAGAGTTAAAATGGGGTTATGTTTTTCCTTTTTTTAAGTTTACTGCTGATGGTTCTTTTAGTCTTAAAGAAGATTTATCTATACACATAATAAATCTATAGAAAAATGTGTGTGTGACAATGAACCTCATCGCACCACCAACCATCAAGAGCAGAATAACGTCTGCCGGACTAACTAGTATCAAATACATATGCAAATATGCATGCTTAGAATGAGATAAAAGAACACATATTGGCCATGAATGATCTGGTAAACTCAAAAAGTTATCATTAATAGTACCTACTCGTATGAGCTCTTCCGGGTTGGTAGTACAAACGGGCGTGCCTCAATTCTCAAAAAGGGCTCAATTTTCGGTACCTTTCTGTTTCTTGTATATATCAATGACTAACCTTACATAGTAGGCGATATCTATGATATAGTAGACTCCCAAATATCAAACATTTAAATACTAATGTAATTTTAAATGAGGAGGAACTGAGTCTAGTCGATACCACCATTTTTATTGCAATCACAGTAGACGCGAAGCTTCAATGGGGCCCCCATATATCAAAAATTAGCAAGCAGACTTAGTCACAGAATAAATAACAGTACACTTAGTTCTGTAGCATATGCTGTAAAAAAGATTAGAAATCTTACCAGTGGTGAAACAGCTAGACAAGTTTACTTTAGCTATTTCCATAGCATTATGTGACATAGCATTATGTGACATAGCATTATGTGATATAGCATTATGTGACATAGCATTATGTGACATAGCAATATGTTACATAGCTCTACGTGGTAGAGCCATGCTGCAGCTATATTATGGTTGTAGCACGAATGGGTCGGCTCGCACGGAGAAGAACCACGCTCTCACAGAAAACCAGCGTAAAATAGCAGCTTAACGCTGCTGTGTTTCGTATGGTGAGTGTAGAGAACCGGAGACCCTTTTTACTGGCAAGGAGGCATTCCATCTTAGTCCTCACGGGTGACAACGCATCTGCATCTTGAGTCTTTATTGAGGATAGATGTAGATGTCTATGGGTCACAGTAACCACTTACTATCAGGTGGACTGTGTGCTCGTTTGTCACCCGATCCTATAAAAAAAAATGTCGTATGGTATTTTGCTATTGGGATACGTGACTGACACTGAAATTATATTTGTTTTACAGAAGAGCGTCATAAGAGCAATCTATGATTTAAAAGCTAAAAAGTAACTCCGACAATATTTTAAGAAAATAAATATATTAATTTTAGCCCCTCTATACATTTATGAAAATGTAATATAGGTACACAAAAATAAAAGTAGTTTTACAAAAATATGTCTTCATTCTGTAAATACTAGGAACAGACACAACCTAGTACTCCACCAGTTACTCGACTCCACTGAGTCAGTAATTCATTCTTGGGCGATGTATACGCTTTTACAACAAAATCCCAGAAAATATACAAAATTTGACCAGCTCAAAGTTCAAAAACTTTATTAGACTAAGTTTGTATGAAAAGGGTTATTATAATATTAAGGAATTTATGGATAATAATTTATTTTGTGTGGTTAATTGTGTAACACACACGAGTGTAAGCTATTATTTTTTTAGTAGTCCCGCTAGATCTATTGCTGGTTCTACCCAGGACAGATTTTTTTCGAACCTGTGCCAATTAAACAAAAGAGTGACTTTCAATAAGTATTATCTTTAATTCTATATTGAATAAAAAGGCAGGGTCGGGAAGGGGCGCCCTAGACAAAGGTTTATTGACCAAATCGGCGATACATTAAAAATGGGCCAGATTAGGAGTACTCTTAACCGACTAGCGTGTATGCGTAGATATATGGATGTAAAAGAGGCGAGAGAGTTGTGTCAGGATCGCGCCAAATGGAAGTCCGTAGTCTCTGCCTACCCCTCTGGGTGACAGGCGTGAGTGTTTATGTGTGTGTGAATAAAAAAAGTTTGTTCCTTTTTCTGTTACATGTCAAGTATTGGCGGCGTATAATTATCAACTATCCCATATTATCCCATGGGCTCCATAAGAGGCAATAGAGGGAAATGAAAACAGGAGATAGGCAGCAGCTTCTTCCTGATAAAAATACAAAATAATAAAAAACTGCGTTCGCCTACCCACCTGCCAAGCGTGGCAAATATGACTTATATCCCCCTATAACGGAGGCCTATCTACAGCAGTGGACTTTAGATAAACTGTAATGATAATGATGATAGCCATAAAATTATTATTTCGTCATCGATTCTAAATTTCAGACGTCCGGAAGTGATTTAAAAAAATCAAATGAATGTCCAGTTGAAAGTGAGCTTGTTATACAAACATAAAATGTTATATATTAAGGTTGAAATTCAACCCCGGGGTGTAGTCATATGTAATAGTAGTCTATTATATGAAGAAATGTAATTAGTTGTCACAATCTCTTCTTCTCCCCCACCAGATCTAGTGACAACCTGGTAAGACATGCAGGAAGTTAATGGATGCAAATGGCTCGGGGCCGTGATTTGTGGCATTACTTGGGGGAGGCATACGTTCAGCAATGGACTTGTGAAGGGCTGTAATGATGATGATGTAATTAGTTTCTTGGAAACGGCTCTTACGATTTAAACGAAATTTTGTATA
This sequence comes from Parnassius mnemosyne, assembly GCA_963668995.1. Classification (NCBI taxonomy): domain Eukaryota; kingdom Metazoa; phylum Arthropoda; class Insecta; order Lepidoptera; family Papilionidae; genus Parnassius; species Parnassius mnemosyne. Next base: position 13,764,077 of record CAVLGL010000092.1, on the reverse strand, counting down.
CTCGTACGAAGAGCAAAGCTCGGTTGCCCATGAACTTCTCTCAAAAGCTTTTATCTTCCCGTTTGCAAGCCAATATAGTTAATGGTAAATTACATTTGAAATTCAAAAGCCCCTATTTAAATCGTAATTTATGACGTTTTTGAACTAATGTGTGCATATAATCACGGCCTGAATTGATAACAACACACCGGCAAATGCCAAGTACAACTTTAGTTCCGATTCAGTTGAAATTTATTGTTAGTATAACAATAATTACGCAGTAAACGGTAAGTATAATTGAGCTTGAATGGTATGTGAAGGGATTAAAAAAATTTTATATTGATTTTTTTATAGAATATATGTGACAAACGAGCACACAGTACACCTGATCGTAAATGGATGCTGTAGCCCATAGACATCTACATTTATCCTCGATTAACAATCAAAATGCAGATTTGTAGTCACCCCTGAGGACTAAGATGAAATGCCTCCTTTCCAGTAAAAAAGGATCTCCGGTTCTCTCCACTCACCATACGAAACACAGCAGCATTAAGCTACTAGTTTACGCTGGTATTCTGTGAGAGCGTGCCACAACCATAATATAGATGTAAATATATATATAAAATAACCAGGCAATCATGCATCATCGATTAGAAGTCAATGATGGCATTCAGCCTGAATGAATACCACCGAAATACAGTAGAATTGAAGATAAAAAGTCAAGTTCCAGTCTACATAATCCCTAGCCTCCTTTCATATCTGAGAGGTTTATGGAGCGAATAAGGGCCGCAATACCCTGGTGTGTGTTTGCAGAATGCACAATGCACATTTCTTCGAAACATTTGTATTCTTTAGGCATGCAGATTTCAAGTGATGTTTTCCTTAACTGCTAAGCACGTGGTAAATCAGAACTTAAAATTGCAATTAACATTTTCGTTGGAGCTGGCGCGGATCGAACCCTGGTTGCAATCGTACTGTGAAATTATTAGCAAGCGCTAAACCTCTGAGCTACCACAGCTCACAATAGAATTATGCTACTATTTTGGAGTGTTTTACTGTCGCAGCATGATCCTACCTCGGTCGAGCCGACGAGTGCTGCAGTCACAATAAGGCTGCAGCCTGACTGTACTACGACAAATGTAAACGCACGTAAACGATTAGCGTAACATCGCATAAGAACTATATATTATATCCTGTGTGATTTTCGAGGCTGAAAAATATTACTAAAATATTATTCAAAAACAAGTAAGATCCGGCTTTAAATAACTTAAACAAATTATAATGATTTCTTATGTTTACGCGAACACTATACATTGAATGTTTTATTAATATAATAAAATAATAAAAACAAGACAATTAAACGCGATAACATCCGTAAAAGTGGGTTTATTAAATAAATTATACAATTTTTACAATATAGCTTCTGAAGTAGGTGCTAATCGTGGTAACTATTGTGTACAGGAAAGATAAGGCCCCGACTTCAGAATCTAGACGTATAAATAAAATTTTACTTTTTTACCCTTTTCAGTGGACAGAATAGCACAAACTCGAGGTAACAACTAAACTCTAATGAATGAATATAGGCTATGTTCCGATATACACTCTGACCACTGTAAGGTGTGACGTCAATTCAGTAGGTATGCTGTGAAGCCGTTCCTTTTTAGTTTGCTATACTAGTTACAATTACAAGACAGTAGTAGACACTGTTTTCATATACACGTTTTCTGTTCAACAAGAAAAAATATTTTTTGTATGTTGTTGTTTTTAAAACTTAACTTAACTTATCTTCACGCACAATCCCTGACGGGGTAGCCAGAGAGAACAGATCGCCAAGTGTCACGATCCTTACATACCTCTTTGCTTCTTTCAGATTCATTATCTTCTTCATGCATGCACGTCTAAGTATCCGAGTACTTTTGACCCTACCCTCTTCGAGCAATTTGCTCACATGGTCTTCGAAAGTTAGTCTCGGTCTAACTAGTTGACACTATCTCTGTAACTTAATGTCTGTGTTATTTGAATAACAATATTAATTAATAATAATAACAATAATTCGTGGAAGCTGTTAAATCTCTAGGAGCTTGCTGTGCCAATATACTGCAGTACTGGCAGTCCATAACGAAACAGTGGTCGCAGTGTATAACGGAACATACCCATAATATTGTAAGCAGTAATAAATGACAAATTTTTGTTTCATCTGTATATTAATTTGTTATTTAATATTACGTTCAAATCTTCTTTTTCTATAACAACCTGTTGAAATCCATTGCTAGACATTAGGATTGTAATTGGAGTTTATTATGAGTACGTTATCATAATTTAAATTAGGTTTAAAAAACAAATAAAGGAAAGAGAAGAGACCTTTATGATCGTAATTGTAGACAATTGTAGCACTTTTTCGTTTTGCCGTAAATTTGGTTTATATGCGTATCATAATACGCGTTACACTTAATGACCTATAACGAGAAAGATGAAAGACTGCGTAGAACAAAAGCTTCATGATTCACCGCGTGATTGAACTGAAGCCAACACAGCGAACGTAAACCAATCAAATTAGTCAATGGCACAATGAATCCGCGATCGGATACTCGTACAATAAATTATAATAAACCGCAAAGTGTGCGCATTTAGCTTTCAGTTTGCATTTGTTTTTAAAGCAATAAATTTAAAATGCGCATTTACAAAGTTATTCAAGCGACAGAATAGAATAGAATAATATTTATTCATTATATATTACACATTACCTTACAGAATACCAGAGAGAAGTAGAAGTTTACTATTGCGATTAGTAAGTGTAGCTGGCCAGCTGTCCAGCTGATACTTTGTAGAACACTCCTTTGTGCTCTGGGCTGGAGTTTGCGTTATAAGTCGGAGAGTACATCTATATTTGACGCTTCGACAGTCTTGAAGTTACGGATCTGTTCATCCTATGGCTGCGTATAGACAGCGACGACCATCCCCGCTTCTCCGGGTGCATCTATAGGCCCCAAAGCCCTAATACCGAAACAGATCGACTCATCGACTCATTTAACCGATCATGCGGGTAGATCTGTTTATGAATTTGCCTTGGCATATGGTCTAACACAACTGGTTACTTTGCCTGCACGGAGCCTAGATGTGGAGGATCATGCACCTTCCCTGTTGGACCTTCTGCTGCCCTCTCATCCAGATGGATATCAGGTCTCCGTCGATGCCCCTCTTGACTCTTCAGACCATTGTCTGATCTGGAGTACTGTGCCACTCCCGCTCCCATAGCGGTTACGTTCTACAGTTTGCCGCCGTGTTAGGCACTATAGGTCGGTCGATCGAAACAGAATGCGGTCTTTTTTGCATCCTACCCTTGAGACCGGGCTTGCTTCTCGTCAGATGATTCCAATGTGTTGCTGATTCTGTCGCTGATGTGGTAATTCAGGAAATGGAAATTTTTATTCCCTCATCTGTGGTGTCTATCGGAAGCAGAACTCAGCCATAGTTTAGTCACTTTTGCAAAATTGCATCACGCCATAAACAGGAGCTACCGAGCCTGGGCTAACGCATCAACGTCTTGGTATGCAAACATCAGCGCTCTTAAAAAGAAGTATGGCACAGTCTCCAGGTCCTTCAAAAGTATTATTACCAGGGCAAAGTCAGAGCACATCGGCAAAATTTTCGAGAAACTATCTCAACTTTTTTCGGAAATATGTGCATTCTGGTCTCTCGCCAAGGCTGTCCAAGGGAACTTCTGTCAGTCATCTCTGCACAGCGGGGACGACTCACTGACTCATGCCGCAAAGGATAAAGCCGATCTGCTAGGCTCTTTCTTTGTGTCCAACTCAGCTCTCGCATCGGTTTTAACGCGTCTTTTCCGGTACTCCTACTCTCTAGGCGTAGTCCCAAATTCATGGAAGACAGCTTTGGTCCACCCGCTCAGACCCGTCTAACTACAGGCATATTGCCATCACCTCCTTGTTGTCCAAAATAATAGAATCCGTTATAAACTGCGAGCTCATGAGATGCCTTTAGGATCACCAACTGATTAGTGACCGCCAATCACGCTTGGCAGTCGGGTAGGCAACTGCAATTTTTTATTAATTTTAGTTGTTATCAGGAAGATGTTCCTGCTCATCCCCTGTTTTATTTCCCTCTGTCACCACTTATGTCACGATAAGCCACGATGACCCATGGTATGATATGGCGTAGTGGATTCTCTTACACTGCCATCACATAATAACAGACAGACAGAAATTTAAAAAAATGTTTATTCATTTATTAATGTCATGCAATAACTCCCTCATTATCTATAATATAAAAATGAATCGCTGAATGTGTTGCTAAGCGCAAATCTCGAGACCAGCTGAACCGATTTCGCTAATTCTTTTTTTATAATATTCCTTGAAGTACGAAGATGGTTCTTACGGAGAGAAAAATTTAAAAAATTACCTGAGAAATTCTAATAACAACACTTTTCTATATTCCCATACAAAAGATTCGTAATAATACTTAAAAGTCAATTTGAACTTTAATACCATGCCATAAAGTTTAAGTGTTAATGGAGGGGTTCCGAGAAGGCAAAACCATTGAGTGACGTTTCCATCGTATAAATATTGACATAATATATGATTGACAAATATTTATACGATGGAAACATAATTTAGAATAAGTAAAAATAAATTGAAATATATTAAGTAGGTATCAGAATAAGAAATCCGAAATTGTAATTTTCATTGTGATTTTTTAGTGACTATAGAAAGAATTTTAAGTGTTTTATAATTTTTATTTTTTAACATAATGTAATTGTTGACTTATCAACTTTCTTTTTTCTTTTTTTATCTTACTAGCAAGGTGTCCCGAATAGCAGAATAAATATTTAAAAAAAAATAATAAATTAAAGAATCGACTGTTAGGCGGTACGAAGTTCGCCGGGTCATCTAGTAAGACAATAATTTTTAGATATTGCAGACAGACGCTATTATTTATATGTATAGATGATAATGATTTTGAAAATAAATAATAATTATTTGGTTAATGAATGCCTTTTAGCTCATGATATGGGTCCTATAAAACTTTACAAGCTTCTTTGCTAAAAGAACATCAGCGAACACCTTATATATCAACTAAGAATTTTAAACTCCTAATTGACGTTTAAACTATAAAAATACAATTAATTCAAAACATTTCTAAAATGTACACTTTTACACGTGGCAGAGCCATTCGGCAGCTATATTAGTAGTATACTTGTAGCACGAATGGGTCGGCTCGACCGGGGAAGAACCACGGTCTCACAGAATACCAGCGTAAAATAACGGCTTAAGCGGCAGTGTTTCGTAAGGTAAGTGTAGCGAACCGGAGACCCTTTTTTACTGGAAAAGAGGAATTCCATCTTAGTCCTCACGGCTGACAACGCATCTGCATTTTAATTCTTTATTGAGGATAGATGTAGATGTCTATGGGCCACAGCAACCACTTACCATCAGGTGGACTGTGTGCTCGTTTGTCACCCTTATCCTATAAAAAAAATCGAAACGTCGTTCAAACATGGCTCTAAATTCAGATACTAAACAACCGTCAGTATTAACACACAATAGAGCATAGGCCTCCTCTCGGTCGTATCAGCTTAGGGCGCGGCCAATGCTCCGTGTAGTAGTAGTATAGAGCTATTTTAAATGTACCGCAATACTTCGGAACTTTGATAGCGTGATTTAGGTTTCGTTACCGTTAAGGGGCCAAAAAGCAATTAGTTCAGTGCGGAATTCACATATGTTCTAATTACTTTCATTCTTGCCTACATGTTTCCTCACGATATTTCCCTTTCCCGTCAAGTACGTGCTACACTATTAATTTAAATTACAACTAATATTATCAGTTTCTTGCCGACAAACTGATTGCAGTTTGGCGAGAGAATAGTAATAATAATGTACCTCTTTGTATGAATAAATAAAATAAAATAAAGTAGTATCAACGGAGATCGGATTCGGGTTTTTCAAGTACTGTGATAAAAGCGATCGCATAGCCCTTGATCTACCTTCTCCTTTTTGTCTCATTAGGCATATTTCCATTTGCATGCTCTGAGTATTTTATGTACCGAATTCGATACAAAACTAACACAGCTCTTTACGTAGGCTCATTAATTTTCAACAATTGTATTTTGAGAGCTGCGCCCCAAACAATAACACCGAGAGTATGGTCCAAGTCAAAACACACGATAATGATGTAATACGCCATAAACGTCTTTATTTAGGTTGACTAAAATCTATATACCAATTCTGTGTAGAAGTGTCATTTGTTTTATCATTTAAATAAACAGATTTTAGCAAGCTTTTTTGCTACTAGCAAGGGTGATAAACGGGCACACAGTCCACCTGATGGTAAGTGGATACTGTGATCCATAAACAGTCACATCTATCCTAGATTAAGAATCAAAATGCAGATGTGTTGTCACTCCTGAATACTAAGATAGAATGCCTCAATACTATACTTTTTTTATAGAATGGGATGACAAACGAACACACAGCCCACCTGATATTAAGTGGTTGCTGTGGCCCATAGATATCTACAACTATCCTCGATTAAGAATCAAAATGCAGATGCGTTGTCACCCGTGAGGACTAAGATAGAATGCTTCATTTCCATTAAAAAGTTTCTCGGGTTCTCTGCACACACCATACGAAACACAGCAGCGTTAAGCTGTTATTTTACGCTGGTATTCTGTGAGAGCGTGGTCCTACCCGGTCAAGCCGACCCATTCGTGCTACAGTGGTAGAGCCACGCGGCAGCTTTTGCTGTCGCACGGATGGGCCGGCTCAAACCGGGGTGGTACCACGACCTCACAGAATATCAGCGTGAAGTAGAGATTTACCTCTGCGTTTCGCTTGGTGAGTGCAGGTGGCCGGAGGCCCTGTTTACTGGAAATGAGGCATTCCATCTTAGTCCTCACGGGTGACAACGCATCTGCATTTTGATTCGCAAACGAGGATAGGTGTAGATGTCTATGGGCCGCAGCAACCATTTACCATCAGGTGGACGGTGTGCTCGTTTGTCACCCTTATACTATAAAAAAAAAACAACCAGCTACAGCCATATTACGTTGCAGCGTGGCTCTAACCCGTCCTTTTAATGGCTATTTTATAATGACTTCTTATATTTATGCGGAGAGTACACATTAAATGAAACTAATTAGATAAATAATAAATTAAACGCGATAAAATCCGTAAAAACAATTTTCATTTAATGGCTATTTTATGATTTTATTCCATCGAGAAAATTTACCAAAAACGTGTTTAAACACCATGGTCCATCCATAAATATGATGAAGATTAACATATATTTTTTGCAGCTCTAAAATGTATATATTTTGCTAAAAACTGGTTTGTAGAGCCTACTTTGACTATATACAGCGCCTTAACCCCTTATTTTAAACATCATCAGCACGCAAATAGTCCTGTATTTCTTATATTTGTGTGTGTAGTTTTTAACACATACCCATACACGCTACAAAAAATAATCATTAAAAACAGAGATATTGTTTTAATATAAGATATGGAAGAGCCGATATAGAATAGATGCGCTGGGAAGGATGACGCTCTCACATAACAGTAGCATTATGCCGCTACATTACGATTGTAATATATAAGAGCGTTTTATTTAGCGTTATAGCGTATATAGCGTTTTGTTTCATATGTTGAAAGTAGAGAACCGGTGACCATTTGTAATTTGGTAGCGAGGTATTTCATCATAGTAGAAGTAGTGACAATGCATCTACATTTATTTTTTTGAATCCAGGATAAATGTAAATGTCTATAGCCTACAGCATCCACTTTCCTTCAGATGCCTTGTGTGCCCATTTGTTACCTCATTACTTAAGTGCATAGACTTAAGTAAAAATAATAATATCCTCCACCGAAATTCGGTCACGGCGACCAGTCTTAACAGAAACTAGCCATCTGCGTTGGACCCGACCATAGAGTACGAGTGTGTGCGCAATCACAGGTGCATTCTATATTCCCTCACTCTCATAGCCCGATATGACGGCAATCCGAAATGAACTGAGAGAGATCAGGCACTGGACCAACGGTTGTATTTGCTCTACGAGACACGGTGTTCAAATACTGCCAACTGCCTGAATCCTGGCTGCTACTGATAATTTCTTGACAGATATAAACCCAACGACTGTTTTCGGCCCGACCTGAGCATTGAACCCGGTCATTTTTCAGCAAATGGACTTACAACAACTGAACTAATAAGACAGTTGCACTATAAGTAAACTACTCACGTCACTACTGTTTGATAAACTAGTACGAGTAAACAATAAAGTTCTAATTTAGCTCTGCAGGTAGTTCGTATTTAATATGAGCATACAACTCGTACTTTATAAACAATACACGTACTCCAAGCTTATATTATAAGCAATAGTCAACGAAATCATAAAACTATGTTAATTGTTTGTTTAAATGTTTAAGAAGTAAGATTTGAATAACATAGAGCAACGTGGAAGAGCCATGCTGCAGCCTTATTATGGTTGTAGCACGCATGGGTCGGATTGACCAAGGAACGGCCACGCTCTCTCACAATACCAGCTCAATGCTGCTGTTTCGTATGGTGAGTGTAGAGAACCGGATACCCTTTTTACTGGAAACGAGTTATTCCATCTTAGTGCTCAGGGGTGACACGCATCTGCATTTTGATTCTTAATCGAGGATAAATGTAGATGTCTATGGGCCACAGCATCCACTTACTATCAGGTGGACTGTGTGCTCGTTTGTCACCCTAATTCTAAAAAAAAGATTATCGAGTGGCACCCTCGTTCCGGTAAGCGAAGTGTAAAGCGGCCAATAAGTGACGACCCGGTAAGACATCCAGAAAGTGGATGCAGGTGGCTCAGGACCGTGCTTTGTGGCGTTCCTTGGGAGAGGGCTTATGTTCAACAATGGACTCGTGAAGGGTTGTAATGATGTTGATGCCAACATCATTACCATCCTTCACAATTACTTCACAGTACGTGACGCCATAGACTTAGGTTTAAATTAGTCTTGGTTCCAAAAAAAAAGTCCTTCTGTCGTCAAATTGTATGTATATTTTCCACAGGGCCTCTTTATTAAAACCAAACCTAGTTTAAACCTCAAACTAATTATATATATATATATATATATATATATATATATATATATATATACCTATTTATTAATATGTATGTTTATTTTATTATTATTTTTTATGTATTATTGTGGTATTTTAACAAAATATAGTTTAGTTTATTTAGATATTAGTATGTAAGTGTAACATAAAGCGCACCACCTCCTACTGTTCTTAATTCCAGTTTCTCTTTAGCCCAAAGGTTGTCTGGAAGAGATCGCTCTTTAGCGATAAGACCGCCTTATTGTACATACGTATATATTAAGTTTTCTCTGTAATGTATTTATTCGTTGTATATGTGTGGTGTACAATAAAGTATATACTACTACTACTAATTAGTTTGAGGTTTAAACTAGGATTTAGTGACTAGATAAGGACTTGTGATGATGAATTCATCATCACAAGTCCACTCCTGAACCTGATTGCGACAAAGCACGGTCCTAAGCCACCTACATCCATTCACTAATAACAAGCCACATTTTGTTATTAGACGAAATATGTATTACATCATCAGTAAAGACTACCAAAACAAAAAATATTTTCCTAAAACCTTAGAATGACAATTAACAGTCCACCAAATAATAACTTGTTGCAGCAGCCTGTCGAATTTCATAAACAACTAGAAACAAAATAAATAAAGCTGCAAGTTCCATGTAGGTCTATGATATCTCAGCTAGTATTCAAAGTGATAAAAAAGCTAATTACACTTTAAATGGAAATACAATAAATGGCACAGTCCAGGAATGCCACAAAACGTGGTCTGAGCCACCTGCATCCATCGACTTTCTGTGTATTTACCAGGTCGTCATTCCATCGAGTGAGGGACAGCCCTACACTCCGATAACCAGCACATACGTACTAACTATTAACACGTTCGCGTGAGCAACCTCATCCCTAAATGTTTGTACTGCGGCGGTGTAATGTTTGTACCGATACGTGACTTCTACTCGAAAACCTTTTCTACTGAGGATATCATCATTCTTTTACGAATAGAAAGTCCGAGTATTGCCCTCTCCATAGCTCTCTAATCGGCTTCAGAGTTCAGACATCCTTTTACGTCGCGAACATAAGACTACACCTGTTAGTACGACGATGTGTTGTAATCTCCCGAACGGTACCCGAACTGTTCCATTCAGGTCCGACCACAAATTTCATCTTATTCTACAGAGTTTATTGTCCCGGTCTATTGTACAGGTCCCCTTCTTCATATTCCTAATATATTTTGCAACGTAATATACCTTGCAAGTTATAAATCAGCGATTAAAATTGCAATTAATAATTTCAATGATACCGTGTTATGAAATTTTAAGCACCTATACCCCGAGCTAACATGGCTTTTATAACTTACTAATAAAAATAAATAAAACTATATCAATAATAAATATATTTAATCTTAATAGTTTTTATTATTACCTCTTTGTTAGAATATTAATGCTTACTTTATTTAAAAATATTATGGAATGGTATGATCTTACAATACAATATAGGTCATATTTATTTAAATGTACATAAAAGGTAGGTTTCTTTGTAGTTTGTGCACATAAATATATACTTTACATAAATTCTAAATAATTAAGTATGATAGACATGTAGTAAAGAAAACTATTTTCTCCATTGTTTTCCTGCATTATAAAACTCTTCATGTTATATTTCAAAAATAAAATGAAATAAACTTATGTTCTGCGTACAAATGTGCGTTATAGGCTTAAATTATGAAACATAAACTTAAAAAATATAATTAAAACTATAAACTACCGACGAAATAAAAGGCATCTAACCAGCACGTATCGAGTATTTCGTAACTATTTTGTTTTAACGTCTTTACAGCTTCAATTTCCATTTATATAAATTAATCAATATATTCCACATAATATTTACAGTATACATTTACACAGTCCTGTATGATAATGAGAAGTACGTAGATGTTAAGCCATAATAAAATTTGGTTAGCCACAACAGCATTTAAATCATTTGGGTACGCATTGAAAGATTCTGTTTGCAATTTTAAAAAAAACATTCGGCAATTCTTGTTTCGCAAATAATCTTGATATTGTTCAGTAATTTAATCAGAAATAGGCAGCTTACAATAATATGAGTTTGCCTAATAAATAGTCAATCCGCAAAATAACTACTTGATCAGCAAGTTTCACGATTGGTTAGCGAAGCTATGCTAACCCCAAATAACAGCCATTACGAAAGTTAACAGTTTGGTGTTTTATTTGGTGCATCGACTCGGCCAGGTTAGGTTAGAAGGGGATGGCGGGGTCGAGTGAGCGAGCGAAGCGGGCGAACAGACCCCTCTATCCTCTTCGTCGTTATTTTTTATAAATCACCCAGAAATAGGAGCACCGCTTGGCAGGGCTCCGTTGACTAAACTTTGGAATTTGCTACACTTCGGCGCAGGGGGGACACTCCCATCCCTCCCTCTGTTGAGGAGATTTTTCTCAGAAATCATTCAATAAAATTTTTAAAATACGCACCTCCGGCGGGGAGAAACGTGCTTATCAAAATTTTATAAACATGAGTCACTCATTGCAGCTTATATAATTAATATGCTGTACTAAAAAAATTACAACCGTCCAGAATATCAAAAATTGCCGATTGATTTAATGTTTGCTAGCCATGGTTTGCTCACCAATTATCTATTTCTGCATTTTTACATTTATCTGCTGGCAAAAACGTTTATACTATATGAACACCCTATATTAATTATTCCGTGTTTCTTTATCGTGTATTACTCAGGTGTTAAAGATCTTAAATATATTTGTAACATTATTCATATAATGTATAGAATCAGGCGTTAATTTGCGGAAATACATTAAATTAAAGATGTTAAACTTTCATTAACTAAGATAAAAAATATAAATAATAAAATAAACATGATGAGTTACCTAGTTATCAACTAAGACATCGTTAATATTTTTAAGGCTGAGTAATATTTTTTATCGCGTTTAGCATTTAGTAGTATAGTTGTAGCACGAATGGGTCGGCTCGACCGGGTAGGACCACGCTCTCGCAGAATACCAGCGTAAAATAGCAGCTTAACACTGCTGTGTTTTGTATGGTGAGTGTAGAGAACTGGAGACCTTTTTTACTGGAAAAGAGGCATTCCATCTTAGGCCTCACGGGTGACAACGCATCTGCATTTTGAGTCTTTATTGAGGATAGATGTAGATGTCTATGGGTCACAGTAACCACTTACCATCAGGTGGACTGTGTGCTCGTTTGTCACCCTATCCTATAAAAAAAAAACTTATCGATATATCTATATTATACGTAACATATTTCAATAATAATTAATAATTACGCTAAATATACAGCGATAAATATTGTAAACAAAAAGAATGCTATGGAAACTAAAAAAAAAAACCTTATCCAAAGTTTCATCTAATTCTAGTTAACCAAAGGAAAATAAATTAGATAGCAAACAAATTTATTATTCCGGAAATTAAAGGGCAGATACTGAAATAACCTATAAAACCTCATAGCCAACACAATTTATACTTCTGTATATTATTTACAAATACAATAGGTATAAATAAAATATCTTAAAATACAGCATAATACTCAATGTAATATCTGAACAGTATTTATTCAAAATCTTTATAGACCCAGTCGCAATACAAAGAAGGTAGGCTTGATGGGGGAAAGATCAAAATAGCACAGAATACTGTACGTGAAATAGCAACATATTGTCCCGGTATTTCCTATAGTGGCTGACAAGATCCGAAGATCCTTTTCTAGTGAGCTGCAACCCATCTACATTTTGATTCTTTATCAACACTACAGCTTATCAATTTAATACAGCTATACATCTATATATATCACACAATTTTGATTCCTAATCTAGGTTGAATGAAATTTTCTATGGGCCACAACATCCATTCGACCGTAAGGTGGATTGTGCTCTTCGTTTTTACCCTTTTTTGTATAAAAAATATACTTTTAGTTTTCACTGTAAACAGTGTTATAAACTAACTCTTGGATCTTCATTCGTAACATCAGTTTCTTCGCCGGTCCCAATTTTTTGACATGAGGAAGTAAGCTGTTAAAGAAACCTATGTCCTCGTCCTTAGCTGGTTCAGTGCTTTCGCTAATCGCAGCGCTTCTTTGAGCTTCATCGTCATCGTCGTAGAAATCCGTTTCCATTATAATCGGTTTCGTATCAAATTCGTCAAAGTCGTCTTCTTTAACGCTGACTTCACTCACTTCATTCGTCGGCTCCACGTAGTAAGATGCTGGCGGCTCTATTGTTTCGTAGTCTTGGGAATATTGTTCCTCGGTGTTGTCGTTACTCTCGTAATCGTTGAACTGGTTCGTGAGGAACTGCAGCTTCGGGAGGTACTCCCATTCAGAGTCTTGCTTGCGGACCTCCTTTCTCGCTTGGTCCCTCAGGTACTTCCATTTGAGCCGCGCTTCATCTCCTGGAATAGCAAATAAATTAATATGTACTCAGGGTATATGTCTTAACATTGACGACAGGCAACAGCGCCAAAGTGCGAGACGCCTTGTACAGCGTTTGCCATCGGGATGGTGATTACTTTAAAAAAATATTTTTAACATCGAATAAAATTAAAACAGTTTATCGACTCGTGTCTCTACTATCTACACAAAGCGTTTTAAATAGGGATCGTAAAATTACACGCAAGGTCAAAAGATGTTATTTAGTTGAGGTCTAGATCAATAACATAAATCAATAAAAACACTTTAATCATGAAAATCTTTAAGTAAGCAAAAAGATGCGCGTTTACATCGTATAAGCATTCGAAAAATACATTCAAAGATAATGCTTAAAAATCAATATTCCCATATTACGGTTGGATATAACGGTTATTCAATACGCCAGTCAAGCGTAAATATTAAGGTAAATCCAAACACCCACATTGTAATCGGATGGAAAGATAGACGCTGGCAAATTATTCCACTCCCTTGCTGTACGGATTACAAGAGACAAAGCAAATTGTTTAGTTGAATGATGCGTAGAATATCAATAATAAAGGTTTGTGCAATGGTGCTCATCCCAGGCTTATATAAAATTCAGTTCAAATGATTCATAATAATACTCGTGACAAGGACAAACTCATTTTTTATACACCTATTCATCTAACGATATTAATTTCACCTAATAACTGATAATATTTCAACTGATAATTCCTAAGCAAAAGGGTCTTGGTTGAAGAACAGGCGGACAATAAAGTAACCCTATAAAGATTCCCTTTTTATCCTTTTGATGAAGGTATCCTAAAAAACTTTTTAAAGAGCCTGCAACAGTCTGTAATTCCCCTGGTGTTTCAATTGTTCGAATCTTCAGTCGACACTTACCATCAGATGAATGCGAACAACGTTTGCCTCCTCTTCTATAAAGAAAACGCCATAGTTTATATCACCACTTAAATTCATTATACTATAATTAGACACTCAAAGGTTGTCCAAGAATAAGAAATTTAGGAAATGAAATGATGAATGAAGAAGAAGGTATTTAAATTTTCCTTTTACTTGTTTATCCCGTGGCTTAAAATGTAAAATGTGAACTACAAAATAGAAACTGGCTGCAGAACAAGTAGATCGGTATTCATAAAGAATCGGTAGTCTACTAGGCTAGTGATTCACAAAAACCGAGAACCCATTTTACTGATAGCTAGTAATGTCATCTTAGCCCAGGGGTGAAAACTCACCTGCATTTTAATCTTTAATCGGGCAACCTACACATTTTTGATTACCATCAAGTGGACATACCACATGGCACGTTTGTCACACTTTACATTTAAATTACTTTATTTTAGCCGACTTCAAAAAACTAAGAGCTTCATAATTCAAGTGTACTTTTTTTGTATGTATGCTACGCGATATCTTAGTGTCTATTTTTACCTTAGTCATTTGGAAGATTTTTTTTTATTAAATAGAAATTTACTGTCATTTTAGGGATGATTCCATATAAATTTGAAGACAAATTTCATCCCGAAATGCGGGAAAAATATGGGATGAAACTTTGTACTTTTGACATTAAGTTTGTGATATTCCATAGTCCACTTCATCATCATCATCATTACAACCCTTCACAAGTCCACTGCTGAACATAGGCCTCCCCCAAAGAATGCCAAAAAGCGCGGCCCTGATGCACCTGCATCCATCGACTTCATGCTAGTGGGGGACGCCCAACACTTCATTCGCCGGTACGAGGCCGTCACTCGAGAACCTTTTTTCCTTTCGATTGTCGTTTCTTCGAGCTATATGGCCGGCCCATTGCCACTTCAGCTTACTAATCCGTTGGGCTATGTCGGTCACGCTGGTTCTACTGCGGATATCCTCATTTTTAAGTTTATCACGCAGAGAAACGAGCATAGCCCTTTCCATAGCTCGCTGAGCGACCTTGAGCGTCCTCATCCGGCCAGCAGTGAAGGAACGCTACCTAGCAGAGTTGAATCCGTCAATTGACCTCTCGGTCGAAGTTGGACTTACCTAGTCTGACTATTTGTCCCAGGTAAACATACTCGTCAACAAATTCAAGCTTACTGCTCCCAACAACTACCGGCATAGGTGTGATATGGACATTAAACATGATCTTTGTTTTGTCCATGTTCATCTTAAGACCTATCCGTTGGGAGGCACTATTGAGATCATTGACCCTAGTGCTTAGGTCCTCCAGCGATTCAGCCATAATTACTATATCGTCGGCAAATCGAAGGTGAGTGATATCCTGTCCGTTGATGTTAATAATATCCTTTCCAGTCCAGTAGCTTGAAAACATCTTCCAATGTAGCGGTAAAGAGTTTCGGGAATATAACGTCATCCTGTCTTACACCTCTCTGCAGTTGGATAGGTTTCGTAATCTGATTCTGTATTCGGATAGCCATCGTAGCCCTACTGTACAAACACTTCGGCACTTCGATATCCCATTCAGTGCCTTGCCCGCCCATGGGCGGGCGGATTTTATTAATTATGCCAATAATTATGCCAATTAACATGAAAAAATTATAAGATTTTGTCTGATAACTCGTTTTATTATGATTGATTCGCTATCAAAACGGCTTGCGGATATCTAAGATTTTAGAAAAGAATAATTGTGACCTGTCATGCCGACCCCGCCCATGGGCGGATAGTACGCGTATTCAGAATTAACAAACCTTTTATTCAAATTTAAATCAAAAACTATAAAATAAAGTATATTTACATGTAGTGATAATAAAATATAAACGTTATTGTTCCTTGCACCTTATTATTAAAACTATAAAAATATTATCAAAAATATAAAAACCGTAACCATATACAAGTTGTTACAAAAAAGCGGGTAATCCTTTTAGGGAGTGATTTTATTGCGCATATACAACATCTTCCATGGGACCTACATCGAAATCTCAAAAAAGTTGGCTTCCCCATACTAAACCGCCGATCAGCTGAGACGAGTTTGTGTGGAGAAGTATTTTTTTTCTTTGAGATTTCGACATAGGTCCCATAGAATTTGTTGTTTTTGAGCAACAGAATCACTTCCTAAGAGCATTACCCGCTTTTTGTAACACCTTCTAGATAAGGCAATATACTGTCGGTAACTAGGAAGCAAGATAAGAATGCAGATGATAATCTACATAAAAGGAGCCGATCGGTATTCGTCACTTTGAAAACGGACAAAGTGCCGACACCTTTGTTTTGGTCACCGATCCCATATACAATTTTTCGGTATGATTTATGATTTAATTTTGGCTAATGACCTATTTCGGATTATGGTTTAATACAGATAAGATCATAAACTGTCGGTAAATATGAAACAAGATAAGAATGCAAATCTGAACAAAAGGAGCCGGTCCATAATAGTCACTTTGAAAAGTGCGGATACCTTTTGTTATGGACACCAATAATTTTACAACTTGCATTATTTATGATTTAACGTCAGTAGCATGTTATAGAAAAAAATAGTCTACGGAAAAAAGCTTTCACTCGCATCTGACGTTCGTGGTTTTCACAACTTGAGTTTTGCTGAGCGTTTTGGAAGTTCGTTTGTTGTTTGACTTAGTGCATCGAGTTGAGACTATCTCCTCCTAGCTCTAGCTTGCTACATATTTATTTATCTATGATCTCTTCTGCCTAATTCCTACCTGAGAACGAATATTTCGTTCACAGGGAGGAATTAATGCAAAAGAGGTAAGATATGGGAAAAAAATTAAACATACAAAAAGGTACTACGCATGACTTGAAAAAAAAGCCCTAAAATGTATGCTTTTATATTTCATTTTAGACTTTCTTGTACTAAGCTCGTGCTTAAATCTATCTTATACGCAGATTAAGATACATTTGATTCGTCGTAAATTAGACATTAAAAATATCTCACGTCGAAATCTAAGGCCTCATGCCGAAACCGCCGATGTGCGGGCCAAGATACTTTATCGAGATGCCGGGTCCGCCGATGGGCGGGCTGAATACTAGTATATGGTGGCATGGGGGTAATGTTGTCATTTCTGAGGAAGGCAGTGAATGGGATATTCTGACAGTCAACTTGGCATAGCTGAAGGGACTGCAACACCGCCCAAATTTCGACGGAATCAAAAGCTTTCTCATAGTCCACATACACCAGACATAGTGGCAAATTGTACTCCTCGGACTTCTGTACAATTTGCCGAAGGGTATGTATGTGGTCTATGGTGCTAAAGCCTTTTCGGAAACCGGCTTGTTCGGGAGGCTAAAAGTCGTCAATTCTGCATGCGAGACGATTCGTAATGACTCTCGAAAATAGCACGTAGACGCGGCTCAGAAGGAAAATCGGTCTGTAGTTCTCCAAGAGAGCGTTTTAGTCTTTCTTGAACAACAAGGCCACTGCACTTCTGCTCCACGCCTCCTGTGTAGTGCCACCATGGAGGATGGAATTAAAGAGCTTCTGAAGAACTTCAAGTACCGGTTTTTCACTCGCTTTCAGAAGCTCCGCTGTAATTCCATCCTCGCCTGGGCCCTTGCCTTTTTTAAGGAGCTGGAGAGCCATTCTAATCTCGCTCAGACTGACGTCCGGAATGTCATTGTAATCAGTGTCGGATAAGACTTGCTCTTGGATCGTTACTCACACTTGCGTGTGGCTCCAACGATGAAGTGTACAGCTGCCTATGGGCAGGTGGCAACCGAACCTCCACCGGAGATTCTTAGCACCCCCTGCTCCACCGTTACCATGATGGCCACCGTAGCCAGGAATAGTGGGGCCACCGGGGATTGGGGGTCGTCTCTTCGTAAATTTAATCATGGGGAGTATATTGCCATAGTTACCAAGCTTGGCGAGCGGGATTGCAACCGCAGTTTTTTTATTGTTGTTTTGCTGTTTTGTTATCAGAAAGATGCTGCTGCCCATCTTCTGCCTCAGTTTCCCTCTGTCGCCTCTTACGACACCCACGGGAAGATATGGGGTCGTGGGTATTCTTACGTGCTACTACACAAGACACAAAAGTAAAATTAACAGCTGACTTCATATATTGAAAACAATAAACTCATTTCACATTCTAAAGTGGGGTTTTAATTTTTCTATCTCTTAGAACTTATGTCTTAGAACAACTTCACAATGTGAATTTATTTTATTTCTTTAAGTTTTTTGAAGTCAACTTTTACTATTTTTTTAAGTTAATATTAAAAATAAGAACTGAAAAGATATAAATATCAACTTACGCGTGACACCCAATTCTTGAGCGATCTCCTTCCAACTCTCGTCGAGCTTGTACCAGTTATGGTGTCCTTTTAACTGCCTGTTCCAAATTAAATCCCTCGGGCGAACCAAATCTATCAGTTTATTCATATCAACGTCGATCGTCCTACGTTTATTCATTAATAATTTCTTTCTCATAGTGTACCCAAGTTTGGGTCTTTTTATAGATTCATCCAGAGCATTGTAAACTTCGTCTGTGGTATCTTCATCGCCTTCTTCGTCCTCGGCCAGGAACTGGTGATGAATGAATTTGAGCTTCTGAAAATGTGGCCATTCCGAGTCGTTAGGGTTCTTTTTCATCTCTTTGCGACATTGATCCTTAAGATTTTTCCATCTTTTTCTACAGTTCAGACCTGAAATTTGTTATACAAATTAATGGTTTCTTAAATGAGTTACATGCGAATACTATACAACGAATAAAACTAATTTTACTGATTCTACTTGAATTATTTTATATTATATAACCGTGTAGTGACGGTGTAAGAATATCTACTAACCCATATCATCCCGTGGGTGTCGTAAGAAGCGACAAAGGGTAACAAATCAGGAGATGGGCAACAACGTCTTCCTAATGACTGAAAATAAATAAACTGCGGTTGCCAACCCGCTTGCCCTACGTGGTAACTATGGCAATTATGAAGCAATCTATGGGAGAGGCTATTTTCAGCAATGTACTTTAATAGGCTGTGGCTGTAACGGTACTGGTAACGGTATATTTTTTTTTTGTGCGACATAATTTAATATTATTTATTATAATTTATTTTAATCTTATTTACTTAAGATTTAAATTAGAAGATTATTAATACATCAAATATAAAATAATTCAGATTTGAAATTGTTCAACAGCGTAATGTATTTTCTCTCTGAGAAAGGCCACCTTAGTACACTTAAGATTCATTACGAAGTTTTGGATATCTGGGCTGGAAGAAGAAGATGGTCTATTGTCGTCGCGCTGTACCCGAATTAAGCGAGGTAATCAACCGCGAAATACAACTGTAGCTCTATCTGATTATATCCTATAAAAATTTACGAAATTATCGCTCCATTCATATGTCTCCTCCAAAACTGGACCAGCTTTGATTTTTTTTCAAGAATAATATAAAAAGCATAATGGCTATGTTTTGTTAGTTATACGTGTGTTAGATTTGTTTTCCGGATGCTGGATGTTTAATAACGGCAGTATAACTGGGCAATTTTAGTAATTTGAAAACATTCCCAGTATTTAAAAAAAAAAAAAACAAAATATAGGAACATGGCAGTGGTAGATAGACAGGTATAATATAATATGTAGTAACGTAAAAAATATTTGCTGTGGTGTCATTATCCACGGAGAAAACAGAGGAATAATTTTATATGGACTAAATGCCACCAGGATATACTCTATGAATTGTTGACCTACTCTTGACGTTTTATGATTAATGGAAGTTTGATTTTAAACGACGAAACATGTGTTCCGAATTCCGGTGGTGATATTAAACCCAAATTATTGTCTGTTTAAGCTTCAAGATACCAGCTATCGACTACTTTGAAATCTACATCAAAATAATGAGAAGAATTTTGCTAACAAATTATTATAAACGATTATTTCCATTTTACTGGTAAAATTTCTAATGACACGAGAGAGATCTCGGTGCTTGATAGATTGGAATCTATGTCATTCTCGTTATAAGGTCACTGTCACTGCTTGCAGCGCTTTGTGGTATCTGTGTGTGAAGTGAATGTCCGAGGACGATAGATGCCACTGTCCCAGTTTGCTATGCACTTATGAACTCGAAAAATTCTTATTCCTAATTTTTATCATAAAAGGAGTAGCGTGCTTCAGTTACTAATTTGTCTGTAATTTATAATTATGATTTTTTTATAAGTGCCTAGTGTTGTTTGTGGGCTTAAAATTACAATAAAGAGGTTTTAATTTCGCAATTTTTTCCACGGTCAGAGGACCTTTCATAAGCGAAATTTTAATTTCTTGCATCGAAGAAATGAATGAACTTTTTATTTGGTAGGTACGTAGTTCTAACCGTTTCACTGGCTCTAATAAGTTAATTGTTTTTTTTTTATTTATTTATGTGATGTGTATAATAGTAGTGACTAAAATATCTATTATTCTTTTTATATTTAATTTCATATTATTTTTCGTTACAGTAACATAAACGCAGAGGCATAGTAATTTCTTTCTTTCAAATTATGTATATTATTCCAATCATACACTTAATGCATCTAATATAACTACTATAACACTGTACGATACTTACCTACATAATTTTAAATGTACCTATTAATACCGTTTAATGCATTTGGTGCCTGCGATCATTAAATATTTACAAGCGTTGGTTCTAGATATTTTATTTATATTGGAGATTGTTAAATAAACCGATATTTTATTTTACCGATTACTGAATGAATAAATAAATAAATATGATCACTACTAATACATAAATTCTTGCGTCCAGACTAATAAATATTTTTTTAAACTGAAAGAGAACGCGTTAAAGCATTTTGTCCGCCCTTTTATATACCTTAGTATAAAGTGTATCCATTCATCCATTCAACCATCCACTACAGCTTATAAAACAGCTGAATAAAGGCCTCCTCTACTTGGAGTTGTTATCAGGAAAATGCTGCTGCATATCTCTTGCTTCAATTTCTCTCTGTGACCTCTGTCTCTGTCGTCTTTTACGACTTCCACAGGACGATCGTGTGGATGTCCAGATATTAATTCCTTATTATATTATATCTGTAATAAATATATAAAATAAGTCCGAAAAGTAATGAGCCGTGAGAATACGTGTTCTGTAAATGTAAACAAACAAACGCATTCTTATCGTAAATATTAATCTATCTTTCATTCCACCGAACGTTCTCAACAACTCAGTACTAAACGGGCCTGCGCGAGACAAAAACAAATCGAAAACAACATGGCCGACCCGACGGGCGTTCACCTTAACAAGCGAAGCGAATACGCTTTAACACTCACTAGTCGTCCCAACTTCCGCGGCGACCTCGTTCCAGTATCTCTCCAATTTAAACCGATTCCTGTGTCCTCTATAACTCTTGTCCCATAAACATTCCCTGGCCTGCACGGCCGCTATAAGCTTGTCCATGTTTTTGGACCTCATGCCTTTGACTTTCGCCTTCATCGCGGAGCGGGCGCGCAGGCGGGAGCGGAGACGGGCACTACGAGCGACGCGCGGCGGTGTACTGAACGAGAGGCTTCCGCCCGCGCCCCGCTACCGCTCACCTACTCGCTCCCGCTCCCGCTCGATCCTATCGCTGTCCTGTTCGCCCACCGCCCCGCCGTAGACACGCCTCACTCACTACTCCGCTACGAAGCAACGCTCCATCCAATCTTCAACATTATGCGACTTCCCATTCTACTGATAACTTATTACGTGTCAGCTTTTAACTGCACTATACTACGCTGGTAATGTATAAGCTGAATGATGACAATACTGCTTATATTTTAGTATCTTTACATTCAGACCCGCTCAGGGTAGTGACAATAGTCGCGGTGGAAGCGGACGCCACTCACTCACGTCGTGTACCCTAATCGTTTAATACCACATGAAGAGAACTTAATCATAATGTATGTAATCAACCTTTAGTTAATTTATTGAAAATGGTATAAAGTATTGTTATGAAAGACTTATACCATTTACATTACATATACATTTTTCTAATTTTCACCCGTGTAAGAATATTCACCACCCCCATACCGTCCCGTGGGTTTCAAAAGAAGCGACAAAGGGAAAAAAACCAGGAGATGGACAGCAGCGTCTTCGTAATAACAACTAAAACGTTAAAAAAAGAAACCACCAACGCACATGGCAAATATCTAGATAAACTTGTGACTCTATATTAAATATAGAGTCACTACCACTACCCAGTTAATTATTATAGCCACCAATCTTAGCACGACACACAACAGGAAAGCTATTTTTATTAGCCTTCTGAGTGGACTAAGAATTATCACAATCATAAATTCGTCCTCAATTTCGCCACCCTTAGGGTTGGAATTATTTCTCCAAATTTACAGAGTCCACCCCTATAGTATGATTTATTTAATAAAAAAGAATCATCAAAGTCAATTCACAATAGATAAAGAATACATAATAATATACACACAAAAAAACATTTACCAACTCATTTTTTTGAAGTCGCCTACAATTGAAGATGTGATCACAAAACGATAGGATTATTAAAGATATTTTGAAGTTCCTGATCTATGATATTCTATATATTTATGTTTAAACAAGGTATAGGTACACATAAAAATAAAATAAATAAATAAATAAAAATAATTTATTTCGGACAACAAGATCCATAGAATTTGTTAGTAAAGAAAAACTTACATCTATGTTAGTAATATAATTTATACTCAATACTTAATTATTAAACAGGACATAGTCCTGGCGATCATTTGTTTAATCAGTGGACAGTCCCCACTGTCTGCAATCTCACTCAGCACACTGTGGCCGCTGCCGCGCACTCTGTTTAGCAAGGATGCGGTCTTTTTTCTGATTATTGCATCAAAGCTATCCACACCCGCCAGTGCAAACATCGCAGACGCGCTACAGTAGCGCGGCAGCCGCAACAGCGCCCTAAATGCATTATTGTATTTAAAAAATTAATATTTAATTAACTTTTACATACTAACTGGCCCGACAGTCGTTCTGTTCTTTACTATAGTTTCATTCCAAATTCACTCCTGGACTTTTAAAGTTTAAAGTTTAGTACCACTAGTGGCACTACCAAATTTTGGTCTGTATTATGGTCCCGAGAATTGAACCCAAAACCCGCAGCATTGTATCCAGGGACACCTGCTACTAAAACACGCGGTCATCAAAGAAAGTAATAGAAAACAAACCCGAAGCCTTGTAAGTGACTCTATATTTGGTAGAGCCACGCTACAGCTGTATTATAGCCCTTAGAATCGAATCCAAAACCCGCAGTATAGTAGCCAGGGACACCTGCTACTGTCATTGAAGTATGTAATAGAAAACAAACATAGCCTTGTGTGTGAAGTGACTCTATATTTGGTAGTGCCACGCTATAGCTGTTTTATGAACCTGAGAATCGAACCCAAACCCGCGGCATTTTAGTATCTAGGAACACCTGCCATGAAAACACGCGGTCATCAAAAAAAGTAATAGAAAACCAACCCGAAGCCTTGTAAGTGACTCTATATCTGGTAGAGCCACACTACAGCTATATTATGGTCCTTAGAATCGAACCCAAAACCCGCAGCATAGTAGCCAGGGACACCTGCTACTAAAATACGCGGTCGTTGTAGAAAGTAATAGAAAACAAACTCATAGCCTTGAGTATGAAGTGACTCTATATTTGGTAGAGCCACGCTACAGCTATATTACGGTTATAGTACGAATGGTTCGGACTTCGGACACTCACAGAATACCACCATGATGTAGTGTCGTATAAACCACGACAATAGGTATATATTACAGTTAAGTTTACAAGAAAGAGTAGCATAATTAAAGACTTAGACCGATAAACATGTCTCCTTCTCATTGACACCTTACCAACATTACATGGGAGACTACACGACACTATATTATGCTGGTATTCTGTGTGTGTCGGATCCATTTATACTGCAACCATTAATACAGCGTAATACTGCTATATTTCGAATGGTGGGTGGCGAGAGCCATAGACCCTTTTTTTACTAATAATGAGACTTTTTATATTTATCCTCATGTGATTCTAAGAAAGATATAGTAGGTGTCTATATGGCCCACGGCATCTACTGACTCTCGAGTGGACTATATCCTACTACACATTATAAAACAAGTAAATTTTTTTTCTGTTCCGAAACGCATATTTGTTTCTTTTTTTTATAATATTGAATGACAAACAAACTTTACATTGACTATCGCAACTTCAAATAGTAATAGTATTCTTTAGTTAGTACCCTTCGGATCTAAACACAATTGATGCATTGCTAATTGCAGAAATAACTAAGAGTCTGGTACCTAGATGGAATTCTAGTCAGAAACCTTCCAAGTGTACCCTCTTTTCCAACTTCCTATAGGTACCACACAAAAATACCATTTTATAAGAACTCGGGGCTTTGAAGTTTTATTCCGACCCTCGTCCTACCACCTTATTATGATTAAAAAACTAAGATCTTTTAGAGATCTGGACAGTAAGTCCAGATCTCTAGAAGATTCTGAATTCTGCCTATTGAAACTATTGTATTTCGTAATGTGATGAAATGAATGAAAGTGTAAATAAGTGAATAAAATATCATTAAAATGTAAATTAGATAATAAAATATCATTAAAATAATGAACATAAAGAGAAGAATCTAAATGTAGGATAAAAATGCCTGCCGCTTACACTAATTATTATTTATTATGTTTAAGTTTTCGCTATCTATTCAAACAAAATAACATTTAGACGCAATTTTATTTTATACAGATATTTATTTTTGTTAACTGTATTTGATAAGCTGATTTTTTAAAACCTGGCAAAATTTAATTTAATTTGTTTATTAACGCTCTATTGCATTCACATTCATAAAACTTTATAACTTTACTCACACTCTGCTTAAAGTGGTAATATTTTAACGTAGAACGTACATAATATAGAGATCGACTAATATAAAACTGCACGCTCTTTCCTTGTATTTTTTGTAGTTTTTATTACTTTTATCATTTAAAATGTAGTAAAAATGTTAAAATCTACTAAAACACTATAGAACAGGCGTTTGAATTTAAGATTTTACGATACTTAATTCGGTAAATGTACGTCTAACAAAATCGTGCATTTTTAAATTAGACAATATCTACCTAGCTGCAATGGCAATAGTTAATTACCTATAAAGCTTAATTCACTTAATTTTTAATGGTAGTGGTAGTGAAATCGTTTAAAAGTAAGTTGCAAAGTATTTCTATGACATCTCTGGTAGTTTGGTAGAGAAATAAAAATAGTGAAAATAGCATTACAAGAAACAAGACAAGAGCAATGAAAAATAAGAATTAATAACAAATACTTATACAGTACCTATGTATGTAAAATTTAAATTTAAAGTAGAGCACGCATAATCACCGTCTTCTGACGCCATCTTCTGTAATTTGTTGAAATCGTTATGACGCTCGTAATGCGATTTCTGCACACTTAATACATGATGAAACTGTAGAAACGAAACGCTAACACAAACATAGAGGGCGATACTAGAAGTCATTCATTATAATTTCATGGTAAAGTATAATAATTAGTGTCTGAGCGAAAGAGAATTTTCAACCGAAACCGAAACCGAAAACGAACCTTCGGGCTGGGTGTCAGTTTCGGCCGAAACCGAAACTTATTTAGACATGTAAATTTTTTATTCTATTCTGAAATCTGGTATATTTTTATACATATACAGATAGGTAATGCATGTTAATGAAAAACAGTCATTGTAAAGTCATGTAGCAATATATTTATTTATTTTAAAGTAAAAATCAACAACTTAATGTTAAGAAATACTTTTTTAAGTCAATTTTGTGAAAAATTTAACACTTACACCCATAAAAAGTTACTCGCTAATTGAGAACATATTTTATTGTGTTCACCATATTGTTAATATTATTCAATGAGAACATTAACTTAATATATCACTCTCACACTCTTACACACAATATATCCACAACAAAATCCCAGGAAATATACAAAACCTACTCAAAGTTCAAAATATTTAACAAACTAAGTTTGTACAAAAAGGGTTATTATAATATTAAGGAAATTTTTTGAAAAAAGAAAAAAAGAAAATAAGTTTATTTAGTAACACATTTTAGAAGTTTGCTAACCATAATAACATATTAAGATAAACGGTTAATAAAAAGGTACCCAACTCAGCACAGTCTTGGTACTAACAAAGTACTTCGACACAGATCTTCCGTGGGTGCCGATAACATTTAACAAAATCAAAACTTAACAATATTCATTATTATACAATGTTAAGTCAATATGTAAATACAGTATATTTAAACCATATACTCGATTACACTATAAGTAATAAAACATACATAAGTACTTATTATAAATTTATATAATAGAAATGGCAATTACTTAAATAAGATTAAAAGGAAACGAATAAACGGAATAGAAAAGTATGTAAGACACAGTAAATAATTTTCAATAAATTGACTTTTGAATATTGAGTAAGTATTTTTTGTAGTTATATTTAAACAAACCGATTGAAGCTAATTAGATTTCTAATTGGTGGTGGAATGTTGCTCCAGCATTTCGTGGCAGAATAACGAAAGCTACCTCGAAATGCAGATGTACTGTGTCTTGGACATATTAAACTAGTTGCTATTGTAACTTGTCGCCGTGAAAAGTGTCATTTGTTATAAAGATACTGTGGTGTGTGTGTCATTATGATACCAAACAATAAACTGGCAAAATGAAGAGAACGTCGAGACTGCATATTCATTAAATTACTGTTGTTACATGGGTCCGCTTCGGTATGTTAAAACAAAAACGTGAACAAGCGTTTTGCACCCTTTGTATAACTTTCTTTGTATGAGAGAGGAGACATTCGCCTATAACCGCATCAGCGTAATTAAGCTTAGAAAGAATTAGTGACTCACAAAAGTATATCCTAAGGTCTAAGCTTAAATACTCGTATTTACGTACTTGGTATAAAATTTTTAGCCTAAAATAACAATTTTTAACAACTTCTAGGACATGATTATGAAATTTTAATTTGCTGTCCAGTAGTACACCCAGGTTTCTAGCCTCTGTCACTTGTTCAATATGTTTATTCTGTATTTTTAGCTCTAAAGTAAACCTATTAATCCTATCTACTTGATTTTTGGACCCTAGCACAAGAAATTTAGACTTTTGGGGATTTAGCACTAAGCTGTTTTTATTAGACGATTCAACTACGTGTGCTAAATCCTGATTAATTTTTGTCACTTTAATTGTCACTTGAATTTATGGATGATAATAACCCCTGGGAAAGAGGTGATCACTACCAAGCTATTTCTAATTTGTTTTGTGTTGTTAATTGTGTTACATACATGATTGTAAGCAGTGGCGTAGCTAGGCTTGGGCGAGGTGGGGTCTCGCCCACAGCCTCGTACTTAAAGGGGCCTCGCGAGGCCCCCTAAAATGCGATGCCCCCAGACTACCACAGGTTACTAATTAATTTGATCACGTTCACGCTCGAAACAGAAAGTCACAAATTTAAATGTGTTTGATTGGAGCTTGTCAAGAAGTCCCTCTTAAGTGCGACTGCCAGGCCGTTCTAACTACCTTCAAAGACCGCAACTATTACATTGACGAAATACGAGACTTGTGAGGAATTAATAGATATGAGTAGGTATGTCGTGTCAAAGCATGTCTGGTAGGATAGATCTATTGGGTAGATCTTTGGAACGAAAGAAAAGGGGTCGCCTCGCTGATGCAACTTGGCCCACGTTTATATTAGTCCACGCTACGCCTCTGATTGTAAGCTGTTATTTAAAAAAAGGTCCCGCTGGGTTTCTTGCTGGTTCTTCCAAGGACAGGATAATTACCACTGGTTCGAAAGTTTTTTTTGAACCAGTGGTAATTAAACAAAAGAGTGACTTTCAATAAGTATTATTTATTATCTATATTGAATAAAAAAGTTTCTGTTTCTGTTTCTGTATAATTATGAATAATACCACGAGTCACGAACTCATCAACTCAACGTCAACGACGGACGATAATCCCAGAACACTAAGTTTGGGCGTCGCCGAAGGTTCGGCAGATTTTTTGCCGAAACCGAAACTATTACCGAAACTAGATTTTTTTGCTGAAACTTGCCGAAATCGGAACCAAAACCGAATCTTCGGTCGGTTACTAATATTAATGTACATAATTATGAATAATTTAAAATTAAAATTAAACATTTTTACAACCGACTTCAATATAAATTATTAATAATAACTCAAAAACTATTGGTCAGACCTTGATCAAATTTCAAATGATCAAAATGTATATGGGATACCACCAGCTTTCAAATAAAAAAAGAATCATCGAAATCGGTTCACCCAGAAAAAAGTTATGAGGTAACACACATAAAAAACATACTGTCGAATTGAGTACCGTCTCCTTTTTGAATTCGGTAGAAAATAGCAATATTCATTAAAAAAATTAAGTGATGTAAGTACTAGTTAAAATATTCACATGAAAATGTTATCTTTAAGTATATAAATATAAAATGGAAACAGCAAGTACAACAACAAATGTAAACCTTTGATATCTTACAATATCGCGAATTAAAACCAAAAACGCTCAATACGATACGAATGAAATGTAATACGAATGTTACAAAATTAATCTCTTTTTTAACTTTTTTTAAAATTCCGACGTTTCGAATGTTCTGCAGCATCGACCATCACGAGGAACCACAGAGTACATCCTTTTTAATATACGAGGAAAGTGACGTGTTCAACGGCTAGTTTACCCCATGTTATTCCTTAATTACTATTAATACTACCGTTACTCCTATAACAGTTATATCGGCGTTCTTAATTTTCATACTAATAGTCTTCAAACTGTATACTATAGTAGAGTATAATACAAGATCAAAGTTTTGTTATCTATGGTGTTATGGCTATTGCATGAATTAGTCGGTTCAACCGCAAAAGATTACACACACTACCAGCATAAAATTGTGTCATATTTTTTCTCCCAAGTATTTTTTTTTTTATAGAATAAGGGTGACAAACCAGCACACAGTCCACCTGATGGTAAGTGGTTGCTGTGGCCCATAAACATCTACATCTATCTTCGATTAAGAATCAAAATGCAGATGCGTTGTCACCCGTGAGGACTAAAATGGATTGCCTCGTTTCCAGTAAAAGGGGTCTCCGGTTCTCTACACTCACCATACGAAACACAGCAGCGTTAAGCTGCTATTTTACGCTGGTATTCTGTGAGAGCGTGATCCTTCCCCAGTCGAGCCGACCCATTCGTGCTACAACCATAATATAGCTGCAGCATGGCTCTACCACGTATGTACAGCTTCTCAAATTCATTTATTTCAATTATATAGATATATCCTGATAACGCCATAAAGCGAAACCGGTTCGTTATATTAAAATAAATACTCGTAAGAATTACAGTATTTTAACCAGAAAAAACTTTAAAATGTGTTGTGCCAATTGATATATCAATCCTTTAATGGATGACAATAGAAGTGACAACTTATAAAATTTGCAGAGAGAATAAGAACTATACATACTATTCATATTGTATATCCAAAGAACAAGTAGTTTTCACCGTATGATAGTGTCGTGTCAGAAGACAAATCGGCTTTTTAGTCCTTATGTCAGAGAGAGGGACACTCTCACTCACTGTGACACTCACACTGAAAAAACGGTGGGTTTAATTATTTAGATTATCATTTTAAGGGCTTACGCGTCTGAGACAAAAGAATCGCGAGTTACGGCTTAACTTAGTATCGTTGACTATCGCTTACTTAAATTAGGTAATTAATATATACGCCAGTATATTATATTCTAAAGTCTATGATTGTTCCTGCCTGTTGTCATTTTAATGAAAAGAGAAATTCTTTACAAATGTTCAAAGTTACTCCCTAACTTTAAACATTTGTAAAGAAATATAAGTTGACATTGATTTTTATGAGTAGCGCTACAATGTATATTTATACATTGTAGTATGAAATCTTTAATAAATTTTTATTAAGCATTTCATAGCTTCAGAGTAAAAGCAAATAATAAATAAAAATAGAAATATTTACTGACGATTTAATAAACACAATATTACTAAAACAAGACAGCGAAAGTGTCTCCTTTTCGAACCCAGGTCTTTCCGCCGCCGCTATGTCGAGCGTTGTCAACGATAGTTTTATATTTATGCTTTGAAGCGAATTAAATTTCCATATATTATACCGCTATAGAATTTTATGATTTTGCGAGCGCATCACACGTCAACAGAATCAATGCTGTACCAATCGATACTACCAATTTTAAAAGCTTTAAAATCCTCTTACTATACGAGGAGTATCAGATTCAATAACTTATGTCTGGTCACGTTTTCGTACCGGTAAACATAGATACATGTAGACTTAGTTTGTTTTCCTGAACGCCACTGCGCATGAGTCAACACGAGAGCCACTCGAGGGTCATCAACCGTTGGAACTCAGTGTATTCTTCAGGCTTTACGAGTCAGCATCTCGCCTGATCCAATTATTGAGGCTTTTGAGTGTCGAGTCACTACTTAGTGTGTCCACTGACTTTGCTGACTGATGTGTTAACACGTGTAAGTATATATATATTATATTTTTTATTATGACAGTTCTTTATTAATTAGTGAAAGTTGTATTTTGAACTATCTGAACATCTTTTTATATAATTAAAACATGTTTTAATATAAACAGCAAACATATGGCACTTTTTAAGTACTGATCGATTATCCATTTATAAGGTTGCTACGATGTACTTGAAGCTCGTTTTTAAACCGTGGGATTAAATTAAGTCGAACAATATAACTTAAATCTAATACAACAACAAAAACACATTTTGCATATACAAAACTATCATATAATTATGATTTGATATGAGTTTCAAATATTACGCGCCAAATTTTAAGTTTTTAAACTCTAAACTAAACGTAACGTTTGAAAGTTTAAAAATCAGGAATAATAACTACGATATTTTCAATTGTAAACATTATTGTTATATTATTTTGTTATCTAATTGACATTTTAACGAACAATATAATGAATTATAGTATTTTTTTTAAAACAATAACGCCTCTTCCTTTTTCATCTGTTTGAACAAGTTTTACAAATTGCTACTTAATTAATATATTATTTATTTGTAGTTTATTTTATTGATGGAGAACATATACTATCTTTTTTAATTTTTTTCTTCTTTTACTTGCGGATTTGTTTATTTTTTTTTACCTTACCAATAACACTTTATAATATTTAATGTTTCACATTTTCGCTAATGATTAAATAATTATAAAATATCTAATTTAAGAACCTTTAACTTTGTTCACATAATACATGAATAACATGTAAATATATACAAATAAATAAAATTGAAGTGTCTGTTTGTAATGTCAAAATAACAGCTTTATACTAAATGCGTATGAAAGTATATATGGTACTTATAACAAAAACACAGTTTTTAATTTTTTTGTCTGTCTGTCTGTTTGTTTGTGCCGGCTAATCTCGGAAATGGCTATACCGATTTCGACGGGACTTTCACTGGCAGACAGCTGACATTATAAGGAGTGACTTAGACTACTTTTATTTAAGAAAATGAATTGGGGTTCCGTTCCGCGCAAAAAAATTTAAACCTTAACTTACACGCGGGCGAAGTCGTGGGTAACAGTTAGTTGTATATAGAAGTACTTAATTAATTTTAAAGAAAATTAAGTATGTTATAATAATTAACATTTCAAATACATATAAGTACTTACAGTTTTTTTTTTGCATAATTTTTATTAAATAGTTTTGATAACAGTTGAAATCTTATATAGCATTCCTTTTTTTACTTACGTTTATGTTTGGAATACTACGGATACAACGCTTACGTCTTGTCTCGCCTTGAATAATTTAGAAAAAAAAAACAGTAAAAAGTTTAATGTTTACTCATTTTAACGTGAGCAATTAGCACCATTGTTTTTTCATATCACTCACATAAATTATATACCTAACTACTACGAATATCGCATCTCGCTTCTAATTTGACTAACTGTTATGCTCGTATTTAAGTCTAATTTTAATTCAAAATATAATTGAAGTTGTAATGAGCTTAATTAAATACAAACTCTATTTAAAAACATGCCTTTATACGGAATGCTAGAGCCAGCGTCGGGTCCATAATCGGATTAGTTACATGGTACAATATTATTGCATGTTGGATAAGTATGCCAAATTTCAGCTCAATCTGATATCAGCATTCATTTCTTTGAATAAAACTATTTTTACCAATTTTATCGCGTTTAATTTAGTTATTTTTAATTCCCTACATTTCACCCCCGTGATCATGGCTGATGGAAAGCACCCGAAAGGTCGGAAGTTAAAAATAAGTAAATTTAACTTGATATTATCCGATATTATCCACTATCCCAGTGGATATTCTTACACTTCCACTACACAGAATGTCAGCATGTACTTCAAAAATTGATAACAAATCAATTTTAACCAGAAAGACACGAAGAAAGGAAGTTTTATTTAACTTTCTTGCTTTAATTTGCTTAAAATGTCCTAAAATTTCAATTATTTTGTGTTTCACAAGGCGAAGGTATAACTCCATCCATCATTCTACCCCCGCCGTCATAAATAAAATAAAATTCCAATTTTAAGTGCTGAATTATTGTATGGCAATGAAGGAAAATTTTGCGAGGAAATCTGCAGGATTTTGTAATGATGGAAATTTAAAAAAATCCGCCTTTAAATCCGCCGACGCTCATTGCCGTAGACACTTATCCATACTTGTTCCAAAACTTGTTAGGATATTAGAGAAGATATGTTCCCAGCTGTGGGCTGTATTAAGCCTGTTTGTTGAGTATCAAGCTCCAATTGTGCTGGTGGAATTCTTGACTTAAATAAGTACTTCAATATGTAGACTGTATGGTAAAATTTATTGGATGGTATATAAGAGGTAGCCGTAATGCGTGCGTTCGCGATCGAGTGGTTCCGAGCAAGAAGTGTGTTGCAGTGCCGCGTTGTTTCCATGATAGTGGTGGGGCCGCGAAGCGTTCGCAGAACCGGTTTGAGGTTCGCTGCCTGACGATATGAGCCAGGGAGAATAATGGGCTGCGACGTCAGGAACACTGTTAGTTTACTTTTCCATCCATTCAACTATTAGAGTCTATAAGAGTCCACTGCTGAACATAGGCATCTCTTATAGATTACATCATGGGAGTATTATGTCACAGTGGCCGCGTTTGGCAAGTTGGTTAGCAACCGCAGTTTTTTAACATTTTGAGCTTATATCTGGAAGATGCTGCTGTCCATCTCCTGTTTTATTTTTCCTCTATCGCCTTTTACAACAAACTTCGGGACGATATGGGGTAGTGGATATTCATACACCGCCGCTAACACGGCTTACTTTACTACTTTTGTATTAATTGTTAATTCATATATGTTTACTATTTATGAAAGATATATAAAAATATAGGCTTTTGGCCACTTTTCTGGTTTTCTTTCTTAATCTATCATACAAAAACTTCATATTATACGTGGTAGTACCACACTGCAGCCATATTATGGTTGTAGCACGAATGGATCGGCTCGACCATGGAAGGAACACGCTCTCACAGAATACCTGTGTTTCGTGTGGTGAGTGTAGAGAACCGAAAATCCTTTTTACTGGGAACGAGGCATTCCATCTTGGTCTTCACGAGTGACAACGCATCTGCATTTTGATTCTTAATCGAGAATAATTGTAGATGTCTACGCCACAGCATTAACTTACTCGTACCATCAGGTGGACTGTGTGCTCGTTTGTCACCCTTATTCCTTAGAAAAATACTTTTAGTAAAAAGTAAAGAACTAAAAAGAATAAAATTATTTCACATTCTTAAATCGATGGTAAGATATAGTATTTGCCCATGCAAAAGTTCTCTAAGCACTGTCGCCAATTGTTTTGACGTATTTCTATTTGAAATAAATATACATTAATGTAAATTCAACCTTAAATGCATTGCCTAAAGTTGTATTCAAAAAGCTACGTACAAATTAAAAGCGCACCCAAATGTTCGAGTGGGCGCTCATACGGTAAGGCCATTTTTTTACTGATTGTGGATTTAGTTTTTTTTTATTAGTGATCGATAATTTAGACGAATTAAACACAGCTCGACATCAAAATGTGAAATTATTTTATTATTTTTAATTTTTTGAAGCTGGCTTCAAATTTTTATTCAAAGTTAATTTTTACCCCTTTAAATGGACTAACAACATCACAATCTCTATATAATCGGAACAGTTACGTTAAAAACTTTATACCTTATTTTGCCATAATTAGGGATGGAATTTATTCTTCAAATGTATATGGGACAGCTCTGAAGTATAAACTATTTAATAAAAAAAAACAATAATCAAGTTAAATATACAAGTGACAGAAATATTGCGTAAAATACATACAAAAAAACATACAGTC
This sequence comes from Parnassius mnemosyne, assembly GCA_963668995.1. Classification (NCBI taxonomy): domain Eukaryota; kingdom Metazoa; phylum Arthropoda; class Insecta; order Lepidoptera; family Papilionidae; genus Parnassius; species Parnassius mnemosyne. The sequence continues at coordinate 13,729,205 of CAVLGL010000092.1, read as the reverse complement.
GAATTGTAACCGTCCTACTTTTTAGGTTAGCTAAAAATGGTTTGCAAGTGCTGCTCAATAATAGCTCATATTTATTAGAAATTTATGTGCAAATTAAAAATTTAAATGTATCTTGCATTTTTACATTACAGTTAGAATAGACATAAAATCTAAAGATTATTATTATTAATGAGTATAATTACATCTCTTTTGATAGACGCAGACCGAAGTGCGTTATTCCTACACGCAAAAGGAATCAAAGGCGTGAAGATATGTATGTACGTATGATTCAATATCTTTACGTAAATAAATATAATATACTAAATATACATTATATTTCTAGAATAGAGTAGAATATTATTCTTTATTTCACAAAACAACAGAAAGAAAAACGAATAAAATATGGGAGTTTCTATTAGCGACGAATTTTTATTGCTTTGCTGTCGTTAAAATAGAAAATATCGCGAGAACATAAATATAGCTAATAATAAAAATAACGTTATTATACGTAAATAAATTAATATTCATAAAGAAACGTTTATTTATTATAAATATATGTTAATACAAATCAAATACGTAAAATACAAATCAAAGAAAGATACAGATTTTTTTTTAAAACAGCTATGTAATTTGTGTGAATTGAAAACATTTAACATTAGACCTTCACCTACATAAGGCGTAAGACATTGTAAAAATTGGCGTTTAAAATTTTACACATGTAGGAATTCAGAACACGTGTTAGTTAAGAAGGATAGAAATTGTAGCGAAGGTTTAGAATATGAGCATGACAGATGTAATCGTATGTCTACTAGGTGCAGATGAGCATTTTATATTTATTTTTCTGTAAAATGTTATTGTTATTTGATATACTGAAATATTGTTATGTTCTGCGGGTTAAACACCTCGCTCTTATTCCGGTCCGCTGTGGCAAAGGATGCGGACGGATCCGGTCGTATATATACGTGCATCCATTTCCGCCAGTATATCTAGCGGAAAACGCTCGAAGACTGTCGTCGTTCGTATATCGTGCGATATCCTTGTTTGAATAACATACCGTTCTCCGCTAGACGCTGTAGATTTTATTTTTACAGCGTTACATTATTATTATTATTATGGAGTATCTATAAAGTTTTCTCATCTGGTTGGGCTGTATAAATATATAGTTGTAAATGAAAATGGTAAACATACATAAATATCAATAAAGTAAAATAAATAAAACCCAACCAGATGGAAACCGTCGGCAGGGGAGACCAAACGGCCGAGGGTTAGGGGGGAAGGGAAAGAAACCAGCGGACGATGCGGGCGGTATCGAGTAGCACCGCCTGGTGCTTTTGAGCTTGGAAGCTTATTATTATTATTATTACATAAACACACTAGCACCTAAAAACCTGATGCGTGTGCATCTTCATTTTTGGCCATCCTTCTCGTCTATAGAGGCACTCATAACAAAGTTACAAATCGTATTCCTCCCGCCAAGATACAGCATGCATTTTTTTTTTTTGGTTTACCTACATTAGGCAGCTGTTGTGCATGACGGTACCATTTTTTATCTGCGGGACTACGCGTGAAGTGCTCTTTGAAGCCGCAGCAACTGTCTAGGGTGAGGATGAGATACTTTATTTACTGTCCAAACCTAACATTAGATTCTTACGCTTAGTGTTTACGTGGTAGAGCCATGCTGCAGCTATATTAGTAGTATAGTTGTGGGTTGATTGTAATAGAGGATAGATGTAGATGTCTATGGGCCGCAGCAACCACTTACCATCAGGTGGACTGTGTGCTCGTTTGTCACCCTTAACCTATTAAAAAAATCAGACCGACGCTCTAAAACGCACGACTCCCTGTTTATGACAGTTTGTGTAACCATAGCGCTTCCAATCTGTATAGCAGACAATATTTACGACAGCAGTGTGATCAACACTTAGAAACGTGTCATAGAGAAAATTCTGTAGGAGCAGGCCCTACTACTGACCTCTGCAGAATCCCCCGTTGGATCTTCCTCCAGATTGTTTTTGTTGTCTTATCCCATGTGTCAGGTTAGTCTTTAAAGTTAAAAAATTTGCGTTCTTATTTAAAGTTTACTGACAGGTTATAATAGCCTGCAGAGGCTTATAATAATATTGGCTCCCAGTTCTTACATTGTAGAGTCACACTGCAGTTGTATTATAATTGCAACGCGAATGGGCAGTTACATCGGTAAAAGAAAACTCTCACATGATACCAACATAAAATAGCAGTGTTATAATGATGCTTTTCCTTTGTGAGCAAAGAGCAGTGAAGATGATTTCTTACCGGCAACGAGGCATACAATTTTAGTCCTTAGTGCTTTAACACATTTCTCTTTCCCCTCAAGATCGAATGGGAATCGCAAGGATTCGATGAATGCAGATGGCTTAGAACCATGTTTAATGTATAGGGCCTATATTAAGCAGTGAACTTGTGATGTCCAGTAATGAACAAAACATAAAAGATGACTACTTTATATAATGTTAAACATCATGTTTACATTTTTCTGGTGAAAATTTATTGATAGGTTTTTCTACCAGTATAAACTTCTTCGGTATTGAATGCGGCTTAAGCTTTATTCTACATAACATCTACTTAACGTCGTCATCGAATGCATCAATTAAGCTTTATTGGAGATTACAATCTACTTTTGTTGGCAAAAATGTATTGTAGGTACAGTCAACGGCAAATAAATTATGGCATAATGAAAGTATATTCTTATTTCAAGACTAGTAGTAAGTGTAGTTGCCTATACAAAACATCTAGTCGCCTTTTACTTACATAAATGCTGACACGATCCATAGCTCGCGTAACAAAATTGTAGTTCCTCATATGACCGCCATAAGTAATGACGCCCAACGTCATGGAATCTGCAGACACAGTCTATAAAAGGCTCCACGGCTTAACCTTCACTATAGATTATCTCTTAAAGGGAGAGTCATTCAATACAAATTTGTGTTTAATTCCTACTGTTTTTATTAATTATTTAAACAGCACACTGACTAAGACCCTTTAATTAAATTATGGTCTGTAATATTGTTCAAATATAGATGACAAATAATATAACCCTCATTATATATTTTTTTATTTGAGTTCAGTTTATATTTGAAAATTTGTAATTTTTAGCGATACAGTTTTCAGCGAAATGTGAAGATTAACCTTGCTCTAAGTCAATATCTTGACAGTTTTATCAAAACTTTATACTCTTAAGAAACTCAAGTGATTTTTATATCAAGTATACCATCGACTGTACCGGAAACTCGTGCCCTCACTCCACCCTTCCGATGAGAGATAAAAAAATCGGCCAAGTGCTTCCGACACGATTAACTCAGGGTTCAATATAAAATAAAAGGTTTATTTATTTTTTTTATTCCATACACACTAGCGACCCGACTAGGCTTCGCCTGGGTAGGATATATTAATGTGAAGTTATTTAGATTTAAAATAAACACTTTAAGGGACTGATAAGAATTTGGCCATGGAAGGAAAACGAGATATATTCCGCCGGCCAAGGTGTTCAGCGCGGGAAGCGGCCAGTGCTCCATGTGTTGTTTGGGAGCTGTTCTATATATAGCGCAGTAACTTCGGAACTTTGATAGCGCGATTAAGACTTCGGTGTGTTTCGCTTGTGGCGCGCGACAGCACCGCCATATCACACTCCTGCTCTGACTGGAGGTCAATGTTGCAGTCTAGTTGTCGACGATTGTGCAAGTGCCAGGGATTGCCTTGTAGTCTGCGGGTTAGTCGAGAAGAAGGCAAGTAATCTGCGAGAGTGCCGTGAAGCAGAAACGAGCAGTAAGTTTCGGAGTCGTGCCCAACATAATGCGCAGGGAGTATCTTGAAGGAACAGGAAGCGTTATACCAATGCTGCGATAAACCTTGTAAAGCTAAATGGCTTGCAGGATCTGAACACTGCAGAAGACGATTCTCTAGAGCAAATGGTATTAAGGATAATGATGAAGGTTTGAAGTTGTAATTCCCGGAGGATATTGGTTTTGTGTTCACATCACGTCTGGGTCACCAATTTGGCCATGATAGAAAAAAGGGGAGATCTCCCACCGGACAAGATGTTCAGTTCGGGAAGCAGCCAATGCTCCATGTGTTGTTTTTTTTTGCGCACAGAAGCAAAGTAAATGGCTACCCTCCGGGAAGCGGGGGAGGGAGGTGGTGAATGCTCTTTTTTTAATTTATTCTTAGAAAGAGTGTATTTACATTTAAAATTTTGCCAATCTGTAAGCCAGTTTGTCGGCAGTTTGTCTTATCATACCACTGTGGGACTCACTATGAAACCTAAGTGCCTACCTTCTAAACACCACCTGGGACTGGCTTTGGCCTGCTGAGCTTTTCTGCCGTATCGGAAGTGACCCCCCTTAGGGAAAGGGGGTGCAGGCGGCGATTAGCCGCTGAGAGGCGCGCCTTACTAAGGTAATTTATGAAAAGGGAGAAGATTCGGTCCAGTCCAGGTCGACCGAAAGCTTGTTGGGGGGGGGGGGGGGGAGTCTGAGAAAGAGTTTCTCGGCCTGTGAACTCGATAGCGAGAGGTAAGTAGGGCTGCACAGGAAGCTGTCTCACGAATAAGATAATTTCTGAGACTCTGAGGCTTTGAATCAGTTCTTAGAGTGTGATTTTAGATATTGTTGGATTGTGGGGAGCTCTATGTCTCGGTGAAAGTCGGCGTTACGGATAAACAAGGGCTCGTTCGTAGCACGACGACAAAAAAAGAGTTTTGAACTATTTGAAGTTCGTTTAGGATTCTAGGTTTAGCATGAGGAAAAATGGGTTATAACTGGTCGTACACAGACCTTATATAGGATTCGCTTGTTGCGGAGAGACATTTTACTGTGTCGGCAGCATGCTGTTGAGCCTACCCAGGTAAAAGCGTGCGATGCGAAGTACTTTCTTAAGAAGCTTTTTGAAGTGAGCCTCGTTTCAAGGGTGACGCCTAAGTCTTATGCCAGGGGACAGGAGTTCCTAACATTCAGATTAGCGGAATGGTAGTGGGGCAGCGTCGTTTATATTCGAAGCAAACGGCGGAGCTCTTCTCCGGGTTCACATCGATACGCCATTTTTGGAACCATGCTACTAAGTCACTAACTGACTGTTGGATCTTGTTCCGAATAGAAGGTAGGTATGAGAATGGAATGTCGTTGGTGAACAATATATATAAAAGAGGAGCAAGCACGGAGCCCTGAGGTACACCGGCTTGGATATGACGCGGAGAGGAGAGCGTGCCTTCTTGCTGAAACGAAAGGTATGATCCTTCAAGTAGGAGGCCACGAGACGGACAAAACGATCAGGGAGGCCTAATTTGTAGAGTTTGTAGATAAGGCCTTCGTGCCAGACTCGGTGAAATGACTTAGCTTAGCTGTACACGCCCCTAGATGCCCCAACCAAGGCTGACGGGATTAGGGCCCATGAGTAATCCCATCGACGAGCAGCAGAGGGACGGGGCCAGAATATGGCCACGTGGAAATTCCTAATTACAATAAATCAGATGGGAGGACGCTAGAAAGACATAGTACTTACCATTATCCGAAGCTAACTTCGCACCAAGGCTTGGGCAGGCCGTGAGTGTGTGTAATAGTGGATGGCGAGTAGTGTACAGTGAGGTGTGAATGTGTGGGGCCTTATCAAGCATAGCCGACCAGCCGCGGCCGAGTTCCAGGCTGCTCCAAAATGCTGCACCGCTTCAGACTGCTTCGGCGCCGGTCCACAGTCACTTTCCTCGTTCGTCACGATGACAGTCAATTAACTCTGTCGTACGATTTACTAACTTACAGAAGCCACTAACTATCGCTGGTTATAAGGTTAACGCACAAAACGCAAACGGAGTTTACGGATCAAAGGTCACTACCGTTTCGCGTCGCAACAGTTAGTTCTAGAGTATCAGGCCGCACTAGTTAATATTGTCGAATGCACTTATACAGATCCTGAGTCGGACCCAATAAGTCCCTGGGAAGCCCTCCAGCTAGGAATACGCGTCACAAATCCCAGACCGCCCACCCACGGGCCGCGCCTAATTATTCCAAGTTCCCTAGGAAGAATTGACAGCGTGCAGACATTAGCACAGCTAGCAGTTGACTCCTTTTTCGCTCGCGACTCGCGCGCTCTTGCCACGCTCGGCCGAACTTCATACCGGTATCGCGCCGAGCCGAGTGACATCTGGCGTCGATTCTTGACAGTGTTTGGCGCGAACATTAGCTATGTAAAAAAGACCGCGATGGTCTTATAACGGCAAGGGTAAAAACCGCTGAGGATATATTCCACTATACGGTAAACTTGTTTGGGCATGTGTTGGTTCGAACCTGTTCTATATATAGCGCTGTAACTTCGGAACTTTGATAGCGCGATTTAGGATTCGATAAGTTTCGCTCATAACGCGACGACGGCGCCGCCACAGCATAAAAGATAAAGACGCCATCTACATTAGGTTATATCAAACAATGGATTGCAGTCTAATTCATATTTCCTTCTTGTTCATTACTTCTTAACTTGTTGAACCTAAAACTTGAGTCTAACGATAATTACTGCAAATCCTGTTTGAGAGGTCTACGACCAGGTGTGGTCTGTACACAACTATAGTTTTTGAAATATGTTCCTAAAATTAGGACACAGTTGCCCAACCCACAAGAACCGACGGGGGGAACACACGGCCGACCATCCCGCGGTGTGAGTGCTCCGTGCCGGATGTGCGGTTCTCACAGCGCTCGGTTCGCTAAGCACTCCTCTCCCTAGACATCCACAAGTCGAGTGGGCCTGACGGAATCCGCCCAACTGTGCTTAGAACGTGTGCTCCGGAGTTGACACCGGTTCTAACGCGTCTTTTCCGGTACTCCTACTCCCTAGGCGTAGTCCCTAAATCATGGAAGACAGCTTTTGTCCACCCGATCCCTAAAAAAGGTGACCGCTCAGACCTGTCGAACTACAGGCCTATCGCCATCACCTCCTTGTTCTCCAAAATAATGGAATCCATTATAAACTGTTAGTTAGTTCATGCGGTACCTTGAAGATCACCAGCTGATTAGTGACCGCCAATATGGTTTTCGTCGGGGTCGATCAGCTGGTGATCTTCTGGTCTACCTGAGTCATAGATGGGCGGAGGCAGTAGAGTCCAAGGGGGAGGCGTTTGCCGTTAGATTGGACATTGCGAAGGCTTTCGATCGGGTCTGGTACAAAGCGCTTCTTTCGAAGCTCCCTTCCTATGGGCTTTCCGAGAAATTGTGCAATTGGATAACCAGCTTTCTTGCAGATCGGAGTATCAAGGTCATTTTAGACAGGGCATGCTCCGACTACAAGCCTATTAACGCTGGTGTTCCACAAGGCTGTGTGCTATCACCAACGCTGATTCTTCTGCATATCATTGATATGTTGCAAATTGGTAACATTCATTGCTATGCGGATGACAGCACTGGTGACGCTCTATACACCGGCCGTGCCAATATTTCTAGGGAAAACGTCGCCGAGTACGAGTCGAATCTTTGCTGAACAAAGTCTCGGATTGGGGTCGACTAAATCTAGTCCAGAAGACACAAGTTTGCGTGTTTACCGCTAAAAAGAACCTCTTTGTCGTATCTACTCAGTTTCAAGGCACTCCCCTTGTTGCCTCAGCCAGTATCGGAATTCTCGGCGTCAACATATCGAGTGACGTGCAATTTCATAATCGCTTGGAAGAGAAGGCCAAATGGGCCTCTAAAAAGCTTGGCGTGCTCAGCAGAGCGGTACAGTATTTCACAAGGCGGGAAAATATTTTACAAGGCGCAGGTTTGGCCTCACATGGAATACTGTCCCCATCTCTGGGCCGGGGTACCCCAGTGCCAGCTCCTTTCACTTGACCGCATCCAGCGCAGAGCGGCTCGAATCGTCAGCGACCGAGTCCTTTCCGATCGGCTCGATTCATTGACGCTGCGAAGAGATGTTCCATCCCTTTGCATTTTCTTTCGCATTTACCACGAGGAGAGCTCTAAGGAATTGTTCGGATTAATCCCAGCCGCCAAATTTCACGAATGCACATCGCGGCAGAACTCCCGATACCATCCACACCATGTGGATGATTGGCGATCCACCACTGTGCGATTTAGAAGATGTTTTCTTCCTCGCACAACTTCCTTGTGGAATCGATTACCAACAGCGATTTTTCCGGACCGATACGACTTAGGGACCTTCAAGAAAAGAGCCTACTCCTTTTTAAAAGGCCGGCATCGCATCTGCAATTCCCCTGGTTCCCCTGGTGTTGCAGTTGTTCATGGGCGGCTGTAGTCACTTACCATCAGGTGAGGTGCATGCTTGTTTGCCCCCTCTCCTATAAAAAAATCATTCTTTACTGAAAATCGATTATAATATTAACATGATAGAGTCGCAACTAGACAGCGGCAATATCTTTTGCAACATTACAGTGTACCTACTAGTGATGGACTGCAACTTAACAGCTTAAATGGTAGAGCCACCCTGCAGCTGTGTTATGGTTATAACATGAACGGGTGGGCTCAATCAAGGAAGGACCACGCTCTCATGGAATACGTGACGTGAAATAGCATTTTGCTACTGTGTTCCGTATGGTTAGTGTAAAGAACCGGAGACCCTTTTACTGGAAACGATGCATTCTATCTTAGTTCTCAAGGGTGACAACGCATCTGTATTTCAACTGTTAATCGATGATAGATGTAGATCTATGGGTCACAGCAACAACTTACCATCAGGTGGACTGTGCTCGTTTGTCACCCATTTTCTATAAAAAAAAGTTCATGATTAAAAATAGATCTAATTATGAAATTAATGGAATACTTAAAAATACAATATTCATGGCTGTGATGTGAAAAACTAACAGTGCGTAGGACTACACATAAGGTTTCACAAGCTCACGGAAACCTAAAACAATGTATAGTTTCGCCTTTGAAATTTAATTCACATTATCTTATTATAAAACGGTATACGGATATTTCTCTTAAAACGGATAGTTATTTTTTACTGCACTGTTAATTAATACATAATAAACAAGTAAAAAAACCTTCTTTCCTTCAAAAACCAAGACCGAAAAAGAAGATTTATTTACAAACAAGTTTAAAATTATTACAACCCACATCGTCAGAGGCGACAAAATGAAACTGAAACAGGAAATAGGCAAAAATCTTCCCCTTGAGACAATTTATGAGGGAGGCCTATGGAATAGGGATTTTGGTTTCAGACTGACTCCTGGCTGTAATGGAATGGATGGAAATCATTATATTCTGAGTGATGGATTCTCTAAACCATGTGGCGTCCATCAATCTATTTTGTTCCATGGGTCTCTTAAAAGACCACTATTGGAAATGCCATTAAAATCTTATGGTTTCCAACAGGCGCCGCTATAACCAGCAGACATAAAATATCCATATTTAGTCCCATATTAGTCTACGACTTAAAAGCCTCATGTAAAAAAGAATGGACCAACCGTGTTATATGTCTAGCATGTCGTAAACGGCGACTCATGAGATATTGGGTTTACGTTTGTTTCATTTCTTTCAAAAATATCATCTAAACCCATATTTTTAGATAAACGTGGACTGAGTAACACACTGCTCTTTAAACTCAGCCTACACTCTCGAAGATTAGATACGTTTTTTATTCATAGGATAAGGGTAACTAACGAGCACACATACCACCTGATGGTATCTTCGTTTGCGAATTTATAATTTTAATTTATATGTTATTACGAATCAAAATGCAGATGCGTTGTCACCCGTGAGGACTAAGATGTAATGCCTCGTTTCCACTAAAAAGGATCTCCGGTTCTCTACACTCACCATACGAAACACAGCAGCGTTACGCTGCTATTTTACGCTGGTATTTTATGAGAGCGTGGTCCTTCCCCGGTCGAGCCGACCTATTCGTGCTACAACTATACAAATAATATAGCTGCAGCATGGCTCTACTACGTAAAGCGGGCGCTATGCTAAACCTAAAATATGTAGACCGGTGACGGGCAGCGTCAATAGTGCGAGACGTCTGGTTCTGCGATCGTAAATCCTAACACCTTACGAGCGTGACGATTAAGGTGAAGCCTCTCCACAACGTGAGGGGTCTATTTATGCTATGCGTACAACGTACATTTAAATCATTTACTAGCTTTCACGCGCGGCTCCAATCACGTTTAATTAAAAGCCAACAATTTTTTTTACTACTGAAATTATTTCTATTTTTAATTAAGTTACGGAACGACTACATTAGACTTCTTGAGACTACATATAATTTTAAAGTTTTGCTTTTTATTAAAAAAAATATTTATTCCTAAAAAAGAGCTACAGAGCCGAACATAAGGAACAGTAACTTATATAATATTAAATTATAATTGTATATAAAAAAATTCTGGTGTGGTTTTAAATGATTTCACTCAGCGGAAACGAGTTTGAGCCCAAGAGACACATAACCAAGCTCCGTAGAGCGGATCTTATAGGACTTGTGACCACAGGATTTGTTGTCAATGAAAATATTTTTAACGGGAATTTAAAATTAAACGGTAGGTTGATTAGTATAATGGGAATGTGTGATATGAGCATAGTCTCTCCCTTAGCTTGTAATAAAATTGTGGCGTCTTAAGCAATTCATCTAAATTATGAGTCATCAAGTTAACTTTTATAGTTCTACCAATTATATACATATATATTATTTATTACTTGAATTTGAAAAAAATTGGAATAAATAAACAGTGACAAATTTATATCAAATCACATTTTGAAACATATATAATTGCGTGTAATAAATAAATTAATAATGTAGTAGTAAATGGTTTACCTAAATATTAGAGACCTCTCTCAAATTTGTCCTAGAATTTAAACATTATATGATCTAAGGGTTCTCATTAATACCTTTCATATGGTAATTACTATAAACGATATATAGGTATTTTTTAAATCGCAAGTTTAGTAGTTCTCAAGGTATACGATTTAGGAGAAGCTCTTTACTATTCCATGGAATTCTTAGCAAATAATATAATAATTATTTTATGATGAATTGATTTTTAAACCGATTACTTTTTAATATTGCTTATTTGAATGTTCATATTTCTATATCATCGAATGTTTTATTAGTATTATATTTTTTTAAACTTGTGTTATACTTCTTTTGGGGCTTTTGGGAAAAATAATGAGAGTGAATTTTTTACGATGCGTGCGCACATCGACACCTAAAAACGACACCATGAAGTTGTTACGATGCGCGCGCACACTGACACCTCAAAGCGACAACTTCAATGGGTTACTGTTTCTCAAGTTTTCGTGAAAACTGATAACTGCATTTAAGGTGGTTATTTTTAATTATTTTTGTTTGGTTACGCTAAAGAAGTATATCTTCCTACGTGCGTACATAAGTACACACACACACACACGTTTTTTTTTTTTGCTTTGATTATATATTTGTTTTATTTGCTAGGTTATTTCTTTTCTTCTTAGGAATCCTCCTGGGTAGATACCACCATCTTACTAACTTCTGCCGCCCAATAGCGGTGCTTGCGCTGCTGTTTCGGTCTGAAGAACATAGAGATCCTACTGTATAGACAGGCCAATATTTGGCCCACCGGTAATTATACTTAATTACGGACTGTGAAGCGTTCCATCTTACTCTTCGGGAATGACAACGCATCTGTAGCCTTATTAGTTTGAAATTGGCCGCAGGTGTACATGGACTGCAGTATCCACTTACCATCTGGTGGACCGTAACTTTGTCACTTCAGTTTTATAAATAAAAATACTTATGTTTATTTATAATCTTTGTTCCAGTTGTTGTTCGACGCATGGCGACAGCGCAGCATCATGTCGGGCATGACGGGAGCCAGCATGTTGCGCACGCGTCGAAAGGATGTCAACGTCAAGCCGAACCGGAAGTGTGTATATTGTTGCTATTATTAAAGCAGAATTTTAATTCAAATTTTAATTTATTTATAATATTTATTAATAATATTCTAAAACATAAATCAAAATATCTAAAAAAGGAAAAACCATACTTTTATATTTAAGGTGTTAATGACAATATTATTATTTCATTTTGTTAAAGAATTTCAATCTTTACACAATTACATAATATTCAATCATTAACGTGGGTATGCACGAATGTGTCCGCGAACTTCCTACTCACATGTTTACGTACGTACTTGGGGGTAGGGTTGTCATCCATGGGTGTTGCTTCAGGAATGAGCCTAAGAACAGAAACAACACCCTCTGCAACATTGATAAATAGTGTTGGAATATTGTTCTAAACGTAATAGATATAAATTTATAAACAAAATAAATTATTAACTTCTCAACTAAAACATTTAAGGGAAAGGTTTCCCTTAAATGTTCCCTTAAATCTTCCACTGTTCGTGGAATCAACATTTCGAACTCCTTGGCTCTATTATTGATTGCGCAATGAACATTATTTGTCTCTCTAACTTCTCCGTCTTTCTCCTTTCTTCTTTTAGTGCATAATTTGATAACATAGTATTGAAACCTAAACAGAAACTTTTTATTTAATATAAGTAGATTATAAATAATACTTATAGAAAGTCACTCTTTTAATTTACCACTAGTTCGGAAAAAAACCTCTGTCCTGGGAAGAACCAACAATACTGTTATTTTCTTTGTTTTATTAAAAAAAAATAACAGCTTACACTCATGTATTTTACACAATTAGCAACACAAAAGAAATAAGATACCTATAGCTTGGTAGCGATCACCTCATTCCCAGGGGTTATTATCATCCATAAATTCCCTAAACCTTACCTTCATCGATAACCCTTTTTATACAAACTTAGTTTAATAAAGTTTTTGAACTTTGAGCAGATCAAATTTTATTATTCTACAGTACATTTCTACCCGTTAATCTTTCTCCACTTTTATATAATTATTTTTTGGGTTTGCTTTTGGAAAGAATAGCTATAATACAGCAATAAGACAGCTTTTGTTTTAAACTCTATATTTGTTCTTTTTTGTTATATTTGCGTCTGACGACCACTCGACGAACATGAAAGCGTACGTATTAACGTGAACGAAGCGAGAGAAGTGTGTCAGGATCGTTCCAAATGTAAATCCGTAGTCTCTACCTACCCCACTGACGTGAGAGCGTGGAGTGATAGTTTTATAATTACGATTTTGTCTTAATCTTTAATTGGCGTACAATTAAGAGTATTGTTTCGTACAGTGGAAGTACGATCCGCTTGTGTTAGTGTTTTGGCAAAAATACCTCACTTCTACTCTCCTACTCGCTAAAATTGGTCTTCAGACCTAGCATTTTTCAAAAACCCAAATATTTAGTATTATAATTCTATTCAATATAAAGTTAATATTAAAATTTAAAATTTCTGAAACTGCAAAAGACATAAAGTTTCTTGATGGGTTGGAGGTTTCTTTGCTTCTTTGCTTCTGGAACCGGTATTATGAGTAAATATTGTGACGTGCAGAGACAAAAAATATTTTGGAGCTAACAATCTATGGGCCAGAACATACACGTGTTCGTACCTTTAGGTGGACTGTGTACTCGTTTGTTACCATATTCTATAAAAAAAAATTAAAAGAACATTGACGTCGACATTCGGTGTTGACAAATTTAGTTAGTAAACTAACCACATCAAAAACTTTTCAGCGTTTCATTTTTTTTTTATAGAAAGGGTGCAAACGAGCATGCGGCTCACCTGATGGTAAGTGACTACCGCAGCCCATGAACAACCGCAACACCAGGGGAATTGCAGATGCGTTGCCGGCCTTTATATTTTTTAATTAAAATTAAAATAATAGGAAATCGTAAATGAAAAATAAACCTTGAAGGTATTTATTTACATTAATATATAATAAAAAATAAAACTTCAAAAACAATGATTTCTCACAGAAAACTTTGATGTGAATAGGGGGCCAAATTTGGTAAAAACTTTGTTCGAGACTGTAGGCTTCGTCGATAATAGAATTAAGATCTGAACGGATGTCATGGGAATGTACAACTGTTTACAACGTTGTTGTGATCTTAAAGAATTTTTAACGTTCTTTAAATTACTGTTTTATCTCCACGCACAATCCCTGACGGGGTAGCCAGAGAGAATAGATCGCCAAGTGTCACGATCCTTACAAACCTCTTTCGCTTCTTTCAGATTCATTATCTTCTTCATGCATGCACGTCTAGGTATCCGAGTACTCTTGACCCTACCCTCTTCGAGCAATTTGCTCACATGGTCTTCGAAAGTTAGTCTCGGTCTACCTCGACACCTTTTAATATTAACTTTCGCGCTGTTGTTGTTGAAGTAAGTTACTTAATTATTGAAAAATAAATGTATTTTTATTTATTGTTTTTAATTAAAAATTAAAGGTAGGCTTCGTTAACTATGCCACCACGACGTCAAATGCCTCATTTTTACGATTAACTTATTTTTTTTATTCATAAATTGTTGCAGTATTCGCGTGAATAAAAAAAATCCTTACATACCACATATTAATTTTTAAAATCTGATTATCGCACAGATTGGACCGAAAGTCCTCCCGGGGCATGCTCTACGAGAACGAGGAGCTAAGATTACGCACAATTAATATAAATGCAGAGGTCGAAAGAGGTAAGTGGCATTTATATTTTATTTATATATAAAAATGGTTACAAAATGTAAACGACCATATGCCTACTAAAGTTTTATCACGAGGAAAGTGTATTTCACGAATCTATATATTAATACGTAAATGGAAAACTTTATACACCTTTTAGCCCCTAATAACCCCGAAGCATATTGTGCGCACGGAGGAGTAGGAGATTGGCGTAGGTAGTTAAAGTTTATTTAAGGAGAACGAGTGCGTGTCAAACACATTTTTTTTATAGGATAATTGTGACAGACGAGCAAACAGTCCACCTGATGGTAAGTGGTTGCTGCGGCCCATAGACAACTACATCTATCCTCTATTACAAATCAAAATGCAGATGCGTTGTCACCCGTGAGGACTAAGATGGAATGCCTCATTTCCAGTAAAAAGGGCCTCTGGCCACCTGCACTCACCAAACGACCGCAGAGGTAAACCTCTACTTCACGCTGGTATTCTGTGAGGTCATGGTACCACCCCGGTTCGAGCCGGCCCATCCGTGCGACAGCAAAAGCCGCCACGTGGCTCTACCACTGTTGAAAACATAATCGTATTATGTTGGTTACTACTCTAAAGCCAATGCCAAACACTTGGACTACGAACCTAAAATGTAATGAATTTAAATACCATGTACTTAGTTATTATGAAAGTACCTATTAATTGTTATTATTATTAATTGTTATCATAAATTACATTGTTATGGGGTATCTATAAAGTTTTCTCATCTGGTTGGCCAGTATAAATATATAATTGTAAATTAAAATGGTAAACATGCATATATCAATAAAATAAAATAAAATAAATACATAAAAATACCTAAATATATAAAAACCCAACCAGACGGAAGCCCCCGGCAGGGGAGACCAAACGGCCGAGGGTTAGGGGGAAATGGAAAGAAACCGGCGGTCGATGCGGGCGGTATCGAGGAGCACCGCCTTCTGCATTTGAACTTGGAGCGGTCCGTCACGGAGTCCCAGTCGCCTCAGATGACCCGAGAGGCTGACTGGGATTAACCCGTTCGCAGAAACGACCACAGGAATAATTTCGGCCGGCAGACCACCCCACATGTCGGTCACCTCGAGAGCCAGGTCTAGATATATTGTCACCTTATTTGCTTCGGCTTTCACGAGGTTTTCGTCATAAGGAATGGTAATGTCGACCAAAAATAACCTTGACTGTGCCCGATCCATCAACACAATATCAGGCTTATTCGCAAGAAATGTCCTGTCTGTGATGATGGCCCGGTCCCATTAGAGCCTGACGCGGTCATTTTCGAGCACGGCTTCCGGCAAGTACTTATAATATGGCAGTTTCCGATCCACGAGACTGCATTTCAGAGCGAGCTCCTGGTGTAGAATCCTGGCTAATAGGTTGTGTCTGTGCAAATACTCATAGTTAGAAAGCGCCGAACAACCGGAGATGACATGCCTAGGTGACTCACCGGGATGGCGACAAGCTCGACAGATGTCGACGGCGCCATCCTTTAGGATGTATTTCCGATAATTGTTGGTCTTAATAACCTGGTCCTGTATCGCACAGACAAAACCCTCTGTTTCCCCAAAAGGTCACCGAAACGTAGCCAGTGGAAGGAGGCGACTGTATCTACGAAAGGCTTATGTAGAGCCTTGTAGAACCTACCGTGGAGCTCCTTCTCCTTCCATACGGTCTCCCGGTCGGAAATGCACTGTACTTCTGGGTCTTGCCATTGCTCGCTGGCTAACGATAGAAGAGTAAGCCCTTTATCACACGAAATGACGTCCCTGTAGAATGGATCATCCGATCTCGCCAGAAAGTAATTACGTAGGCTGCACACTTCGCGATTATGCATGGTGAGAGCGCTCAAAAAGCCGCGCCCACCATGTTTCCGCGGCAAGTACAGCCTCATTACTGACGATCTCGGGTGATGCATCCTGTGAGACGTCATAACAGTGCGGACTTTTCTATCCAGAGCGTTCAGTTCGGTCTGAAACCACCTGAGTATGCCAAAGGTATATATGAGGACAGGCATGACCCAACCGTTATATGCGTGTGTCTTATTCACGCCCGACAAAAGACTGTTGAGCACTTTTGTCAAGCGTGCATAAAACACATCGCAAACTGACTGTTTCATGTCCGCCTCATACTTATGTTCTGTGACAAACCCAGGTATGTTTTTTTTTTGTTTCAGCCTCGGATAGGGTATTTATGTTAATGGGCATAGATAAGTCTATGCCCTCAGAGTTACCAACCCTACCCCTTTCGACATGGAGGACCGCACACTTATCCGTCCCCAGCTCCATTCTAATGGAATTGCTAAAATAACAAGTGATGTTTAGCAATTCCATAAGATGGGTGCGACTGGAGGCGAATAAATTGAGATCAACCATATGAAAAGGTGGGTCACTTTTGTACCTCCTTTCCAAAGCTGAAATCCCCTCCCGGAACCCCCCAGTAAGGTACTGAGAGGGTTCAGAGAGAGGCAGAACCAGATTGGACTCAGACAATCGCCCTGGAAGATACCCCTTCTTATCCTTATTTGGTTCTCCGCAGGCGTCATCCGCTCGCCTAGATGACAAAGGATCGTATTCCACTGCCCCATACACTACCCGAGGAAATCTCTAACTGTACAGTCAACCTTGTACCAGGCCCGGCACCGTTTCATGGTGCGGCCGTAAGCACAAACGGGCCTTTGCACTCTCAATTCTGCCGAGGCACGGCGCTCACACCTCTTGGCAAGGCGCTGACTGACATTGTTATTATTATTGTTACTATTATTATATTAATTGTTATTATAATTTATAATTGTTAAAGTTATAATTGTTATTATTATTAATTGTTATATATACACACTAGGCTAGGTTTGCTTTTTTGTTTGTTTTTTTTTACCCATATCCACCAATGCTTGCACAATCTTTCTTACTCCCTCTCCTCGACTGTGCTGACATTTGTTACCTTGATATCACATAAAAGCAACTTAACAAACTAAGCGGCTTCTGGATCTCTATACGGTTTTATTACGGTATACGGTTCATATTTAGGCTTCATAAATAAGAACAGGTCTCGGAATACTGTACTAAACTCAAGTGGCTCCCAATCCGTCTTCGTCGGAATACTTATATACTTACTGCGCTCTACTGCGTCTTATTTAATATATCAACTCCTCTCTATATAAAAGAACGTTTTAAATTACTCGGCTCCCGTCATCATTTTTTCTTAAGGTCCAAAGAAAATCTTTCCCTCCAATGTTCTGTACACTCCTCGACATCTATAATATAAAAATGAATCACTGAATGTGTTGCCAAGTGCAAATCTCGAGAGCAGCTGAAACGATTTCGCTAATTCTGTTTTTATAATATTCCTTGAAATATGAAGATGGTTCTTACGGAGAGAAAATTTTAAAAAATTGCCCGAAAAAGTCTAAAAACAACACTTTTCTATATTCCCATACAAAATATTACGAATATAATTATAAGAAAAGAGAAACTTAAAAGTCAATTCGAACTTTATTACCATACCATAAAGTTTAAGTGTTAGTGGAGGGGTTCCAGGAAGGCAAAGCAATTGAGTGACTTTAGTATCGTATAAATATTCATGTTAATATTTGACAAATAACTCCACGCGGGCGAAGTCGCGGGGAACAGCTAGTTTTATGATAAATCTTTTTCTATTATTTGAGTTAGACTTTGGATATATTTAAATAAATATAAAACTTTATAACCCTCCATCAACTCGACTGGGGAAGGACCACGCTGTCATAGAATACCAGCGTAAAATATCAGTTTAATGCTAATGTTTCGTATGGTGATTGTAAAAACCGGAGACTCTTTTTACTGGAAAGGAGTCGTGCCATCTTAGTCCTCAGGGGTGACAACGCATCTGCATTTTGATCCTTTATCGAGGATAATTGTAGATGTCTATGGAACACTGCATTATAGTATCCGTAAGCTGCAAAAGCCACTTACCATCTACATCTACATTTTGATACTTAATCGAGGATAAATGTAGATGTCTATGAACCACAGCATCCAACAAAGCTCTTAATAAATTTTCTCATATCGGATATGGGCAATATTTACCATAATTGCCACGCTGTTGGAGGCGTGTTAGCAAACTATTTTCTACCGACTTCAAAAAGGAGGAGGTACTCAATTCGACTGTATGTTTTTATGTGTGCGAAGCAACGATTTGGGTGCTTCTCATAATATGCTCAAGGTCTGACCAACAGTTTTAGAGTCCTTCTTAATAATATATATTGAATTATTATTGTTATCGGGAAGATGCTGATGCCATTTCCCCTTACGAAACCCCTTACGTATTGTGTTGACTTACCTTATTCAAACTTAAAATAATATTTAAACCAGTAAATACAAAATGTTTTGTTAAAGTATTAAAATTAATAATCTAATCTATTAATTATCTTAAGAATATGGTCATTAATACCAATAATTTTTTTATTGTTTGTACACAGGTCAATCGGATATTAAGAAATTGAAGCGAGAAAATGAGCAGCTGAAACGTGAGATATTAGCACTACGCTATGAGTACGACCGTCTCGACAGCATGCTACGCGAGAGACGATCGTCACCCGAACACTCGGACGTACGGACAAGTTGTTATTAAATATAGTTATAAGCTTTTTAGTCATCCAACGACGCTACGAGCTATTCCAAACTTTTTACTTTTTTACAACCGTGTAGTATTCGTGTAAGAATACCCACTACCCCATATCGTTTCGTGGGTGTCGTAAAAGGCGCCAGAGGGAAACTGTAACAGGAGATGGACAGCAGCATCTTCCTGATAACGACTAAAAATAATAGAAAACTGCGGTTGCCACCCGCCTGCTAACCGGGGCAACTATGGCTAAATCAGCAGTGCTGTAATGGATGGATATGCTTTTTAAGCAATGCATGCTATCGAGTACTTTCTTAGAAATATGTAACGCTTAAAAGCGTTATCAGTTACATAGCTTCACGCCTGTAATCTTCGAGGGGGTAGACAAAGTCCAAAAAGCAGCGAGCCATTTAGACCAAGTTAAGCCAGAAAATATAGGCTAACCGCATACACAATCACAAGTAGTCGCCCTTTACGACATGCTGTAAGTCTTACATAATCATGAGACTCAAAGGCCCCAAACATTTTAAGCGATTCCCACTTTTATGATAGATTAAGTAGATTAAAGTTAAGACTTATATGGAATGTTCATAATGAAATGTTTGTCCATATTACCCTTCGAATATTGTACGAGAGTAAAGAAGCATGTATCGCTTATCCTCTACTTCTTTTGCCATTGGGGTAACTGATGTCGACTATCCAGCATGTATTCAAATAACATCAAATCTTTAAAAATGTGAGATATTACTTATTCATTATTCGGCAGTGGTAAAGGAACTGACGGCAGCTATTAATATTAATTAAAGTATTAAACGAGGAATGTCTTACTACCTCACACTAACTAGGCGACGACTAGGTTTTGGCGACCCGGGTAATACCCATGGCATCAGTATCAAGGGCTGCCACGAGATCGTGCGCCGTCTTTATTTAATCTGAAGTTATAGTCAATCCTGGTTACAATCTAGGGCCACATCACTATTAATGATCAGATCGGATTATAGTCTGCCTCTCCGGAAGTCTTAAATGTTCCTTATGTCATTCTTTTGTAATAATTTATCTCTGAAACTACAAAGGATTCCAAATATGTAAATATGAACTTAGAAGTTCATATTTACATATTCAAATATGTAAATACGAACTTAGAAGTTCATATTTACATATTTGGAACAATGAAGTTTTAAATATTATGTAAAATTATAATACTATTTATTAAAATTTTTGAGAAATAACAGTTCAAAATGTGTTAAAGATATCCATTATTTGAATATTGCTATCAAGTGGTACCAATTAAGAACTATATATACTTGTAAAGCGATGTTTATAAGAAAGTATCCCGCCATCTTGACGGTCACAACAAATCTGCATTTCCAAGATTTATAAACTGGAATGGCAGGATAGGCATCATTTTTAACAGGCAAACTATCAGAAAGATACTGATAACTTTAATCGAAACAGGGGTATTTAAGTTTAAGTTATCACTATTATTTTGTTCATGTGTTTAATCAAAGCAAAAATATTTTGTAAACAAAATGATCTGTATTAGAATAGTGATTTCATTAACATCTTCATAAAAATATATAAAATTATTTTACCAAATATACGTCCATTATTTCTAAACGTTAATAACAAAAATTAGTCTAATATATGTAAAGGACTGGGATTAAACACGTCCACAAAAGGATTCCATCCGCGATAACAATCACATACTTCTATACAAAGGTAATGGCGATCCAATTTTTGTGCAGTTTCTCTTAAGGGTGCTATTAAAATAGTTAATTCTTCTGATGGCAAGTCAGCTTCGATAAATAAACTGTATAAATTGATACAGTTTTTGATAAAAATAACTATATTATCTGAAGCTACAATATCATTAACATTTCTCTCGTATTCACATATATGAATGTTTTCTAAATTATGAAAATTGCATAATATTCCAAACAATTCTGCATAGTCTATATCTTCTGATGTCAGTTTTATATTTTTCAAACTTTTGGCAACATGCACACTCCTTGCTAGTGAATTTGTGTACGATCGAAAAGTACTCAATTTGCCACGTCTTTCTACATAAATATCTAATGTTTGAAGCTGAGGGCACTCGGAGAATAGTGTAGAAAAGAAGTTGTCCTTGATCCAAACATTACTCAGTCGCAAAAAATTAAGTTTCGATAATGATACTAATCCGGGCAACAAGCTAATCGGTCTACTGCGCCTTAATACTGATCCACTTTTTCGACAAAAATCCGTTAAGGTTAGTTTACTTGGTAAAAATTCTAAATTTTGCTCGAAATCATTACAGGAATCAATGCAATACCAATCGTTTGCAACGTTCATTACCCTCATATTAACTTTTCCAGACATACAAATATACGTGGGGAAGTAATCTTTCAGATCCCTAAGTAGACCTGCAAAAAACTCATGGTTAAAATTAGTAACTGTTTTATTCCAAGCTTTGAAGACGATATTTAAGTCCAACATAAAATCTTGTGGTAAGACTGGACACACTTTCACGTGTAAATCACTGCAAGTATCATGAAACAAGGTCATGAAGACTGGTGAAACGTATACTTGTATTCTTTCTAAGTACATTATAAATATGTATTCAATTTGTGCGAAATCTAAATTCCTAATTCCTTTTAAATAATGTGAAGTCTTGTGTGTGACGCGGCAGTCTCGTATAAAATAGGACAATTTAGCAAAGTTTATATCAATCATTTCATCATCAACTTCGGTATCATTCAGTATATCAGTGCAATCTTCGTAATTATCAGCGATCGTTATTTTTAATTCTCTAATATTTGGAACATTTTTCAAAAACTTTAATGGACATTCTCTATCATGTAATTCAAACACAATAAAATGGATGCTAGCAAATTCCTTCTCTTTGAATAAATTTTCGCAAGTTTCCCATTTTCCGTCTTCTTTACACTTGCGCGTATTCTTAAAGAAGTTTATACTTATATTCTTTAAAGTACTTGGACAGATCTCTGTTATATCTGATAAAAAAATACTCGTAAATGTTACATCCAAAGTTTTTAAACTTGACAATCTGTGAATATACAATTTTAAACAATCACTTGTTAAATCTTGTACACCGCTTAAATTTAGATCTTGAATAAAGTGGATCCAATGTAAACAAAGTTCTTCTTGCAAAGTTTTTACAGTTGCGATACGACTTCTCGATAAATTTAGACCCTTCACGTGACATGGCGTAAAAAAGGGCCTTAAACTTTTAGAAGCATTGTAAAAATTTATTTTTGATATTACATCCAAATATTCAATAATAAGTCCACATATTTCAAGTGGTAGTTCCAAAAAATTCATTGAAAATGAAGATAAAAGTTTTTCAAAAAATGTTGAGATACAAGCTTTCAAAATGTCATTAACATTGACATTGGTGCATAGTTGCTTGGGTTTTAATTGTTTTTCACGTCACTCTTACAATAATCAAAAAGTTTTTATATGCCTAGTTGATTTGTATCGTAAACTAGTAGATATCTATATATTAATTCGTGAAGAGAAAACAGTAGACACTTTATGAGGAATGTGAGATTATGTGAGTGTAAGACTATGCCAACATAGTTAAAATGTCTAATTGGGTTATTATAGCACAGGACGGCAAAATTTTGGGGGCGGCAAAAATGTAAAAAAAAACGTGTGTGTGTGTGTGTGTACTAATGCACGCACGTAGGTAGTTATACTTCTTTAGCGTAACAAAACAAAAATAACTACTTTAAATATAGTTATCAGTTTCCACGAAAACTTGAGAGACAGTTACCCAATGAAATTGTCGCTTTGAGGTGTCAGTGTGCACGCGCATCGTAACAACTTCATAATGTCGTTTTTAGCTGTCGGTGTGCGCGCATCGTAAAAAAAATCACTCAAATATAACTTCAAAAATTGAGCAGTTAATTTTTTTTAACAATTTTTATTGTAAAAATAACGTTATAAAATATATCGTTAAATTGATATATTATGAAACGAAATAATATTTTAAACTAAATTATATTTATAATTATAACTTAAAAATATGTAAACTCAGCAGTAAATGTTTATTTAACTAAATTCAACGTGTATTGATATTTTTTGATTATTTAATTATATATATATATAGGTATAAGTATAATTGCGATAGCTAAGGCCAATAGGGTTATAGGGCCAATTTAAATAGCCCAGGGCGGCTTTGAACCTGAATACGTCACTGAATATATGTTAAAATTAAATAAAACATGTTATATTGTTTACGTTCATACTGCCAATGTCAAACACATAATAATTGTCGTTTGAACAAATTATGTCGTTTATTGCGGTTCATACTGCCAAGTGCCAATGTCTCAAAAGTACTTTAAACGTATGTCCAATGCCAAACACTTTGAATACAAACCCAAAAATTACATGAAAAAGATATTAAATACGTGATTAAATAGTTATTATAATGACTAGTTTTAAATATAGCTTTTGAATCTTTGCTTGAACGATAAGATGAGAAATATTTATTTTATTTTAATTATACAAAATTATTCCTACTTTTAGTGTTTAAAATAAACATCGGCTAAAATTTTAATAATGTTCGGTAGACTGGTAATAGGTAATAGCATTTTGAAGTCAAGGACGAAGAGTATATAACCATTACGTTTTAATTCAATTCATTTTATTTGCTATTGTTATTGTACATTTGGTCTTATATTTAAAAAAAAATGTTCAAAACAAGAACCCTGCAAGGGCACTGCAAATATAAGCAATTATTAATATTATTATTACATTCACATATAGCATAACATATAGTATTATTAATAAAATTATCATTTAATGAATATTTACAATCAACTTAAATATGAATGGGATCATATAATATTATTTATTTATTTCAATTTCCTATTTCCTACTCAATCACTAAAAAACTCCTGCAACGAGTAATAACATTTTTTCGTTAAATATGTATTAACTTCCTTTTTAAATTTTTTAATGCTTTTAATAATTCTGATTCTGTCAAGGACTAATTCAACTTACTATACAACAAAAAAAGCTCAACTTCTTAGCCTGTACGGATTTCCACATTGAAAAAATCCTTTATTCCTTCCCTGTAGCCCCGTAATTCTAGATTAAAGAAAAAAGATTCAAAGATAACTTAAATACAAAATAACCTCGTACTGAGATGGCGCTATATTATTATTATATTTTGTATAATAAGGAAGGCAAACGAACACCTCGGTCTTCCTGATGGTAAGTGGTTGCTGTAGCTCATAGACATCTATCTTCGATTAAGAATCAAAATATAGATGTGCTATCATCCATGAGGACCAAGATAGAATGCCTCATTACAGGTAAAAAGGGTATCCGGTTCTCCCGGCAGCATTAAGCTTCTATTTTAAACTGGTAATCTGTGAGAGCGTAATTCTACGCCGGCCAATCCGACCCATTCGTGTTGCAACCATAATACATGGTTATTTTGCTATAACCGGGCAAATTTGCAGAGAAGGTTCAGAACAAGTATTAGAGGCAAATAATGAAGAAATATTATTCAAAAAAATCACAAACATTCTGCATTTTTTATCTTTTAATTCAAAACGCATGGTAATGCATTATTTTAACTGATTTTGACGCACACAGTCGTAAGGGTCGAACGGTAGGCAAAAACGGTTGTGCCTATATATCACATTCAATTTGCGACAAATTCAAATAAAAGTAGAAGCCTCATTTACTCGTATTTTCTTAACTTTAATAACGGTATATAATTAATTATATATTTGAACTTAAGTTTAAAATTTAATTACTCTTAGAAAAATAACCCAGTATAGATGAAGACTGCAGCGTGGCTCTATCACGTTTCAAAATGATTAGTAATAGAAATAATAGAGAAGACAGGTGCCGTGCAATGATGCCAAGCGCAACTTTTGTAGCTCTGATAGGTTTCATGTATTACAAAACATTTCATTTTAGTGTTTTGTGAATAAAGCACATTATCGCTTGGCAGGACAGCGTGTCGGTGTGCAGCGTGTGCCCGGAGTGCACCAGTGTGGACGGATCTGTCCGCGCTGTCGCCTTCCACGACCTGAGTGTGGTGCCTGAGGAGGGCGAAGAGGGGAACAAGGTAATAATGGCATAATATAATTAAAATATGTTTCCTGTGTTTCCAATTCTGCTTGAAATTGTTGACATGTATGTTTACCTAGGACTAATTGTTTGACTAGGTACGGTAACTTCGACTGAAAGATAAATTGACGGTAAATTAACTCGACTGAGCGGCTTTTGGGAGATTACACCACAACATCTTCCCGTCACATATACCTAAAAACTTGGAAACAAGAGTGTACAACCAGTGCGTGTTTGTCAGAAATGCGATGATATAAAAATCTGCCAGTATGAGGAAGATCAAGGTCACTCAGTGACTTATAGAGAGGGCTATGTTTGAAGATTCTTTGCGTGATAGACTTGAGTTTGTAATGATATCCATCTGCATTTATTGCATGCCGTAAGCGCAACGCGCACAGGTATGTTAGGGCCTAAAAATTAGGATTACAACGTTTTGACGCATGAAATCGTATCTAGCAATAAAATACATATAAATGATATAAAGGACACATTGTTAGAAAGATAAATGATTGTTGAACTTATTAATATTTTTTTAAATCGAGTAATTGTTCCATTCTATCCAGGACCGTATTTTATGGTAGTCCTTGTGATAGGATGTAATTATGACTATGATCATGATGTTGTTCCATAACCCAGAGCTAGAAAAAAACTAGCTACTAAATGACCGTACTCATGTCACGCGACTGGAAGTTGCCAACTCGGTTTTTTTTATGGTACTAGTAACTAAATGTTTTCTTGCATTTCCCATAAACGTCTCTTAAGACACCCACGGAATATAATAAGGTATTGAATTCTATTTCTTTCATACCTACCCCTAATTGAGGTATGCGGTGTGGTTGCAGCGTAACTTCACCTTACAAGAAGAAAAGAAACCATACTATTTTGAAACCCACACGAAGATACTAAAGATTATTAAAAATATACGTGGTAGAGCCATGCTGCAGCTATATTATTAGTATATTTGTAGCACGAATGGGTCGACTCGACCCATTCGTGCTACAAAAAAGGACCACGCTCTCACAGAATACCAGCGTAAAATAGCAGCTTAATGCTGCTGTGTTTCGTATGGTGCGTGTAGACAACCGAATACCTTTTTACCTTTTTATTGGAAAAGAGGTAATCTTAATCCTCACGGGTGACAACGCATCTGCATTTTCGTTATTTATCGAGGATAGTTGTAGATATCTATGGGCCACAGCAACCACTTACCATCAGGTGGACTGTGTGCTCGTTTGTCACCTATAACAAAATATTTACTTACTAAGCATTAAACTATTTTGATAAAATTAATATGTAATATGCCGTGTAATGGCCGTGTAAGAATATCCACTACTCCATATCGTCCCGTGGGTGTCGTTAGAGGCGACAGAGGGAAATTGAAACAGGAGATGGGCAGCAGCATCGCAACTCAAAATAATAACAAACTGCAATTGACAACCCCCTCGCCTAACGTGTCAATGATGGCAAAATCCCCCCTATGAGGAAATCTATGTGGGAGGCCGATGTTCAACAGTGGACTTTTATAGGCTGTAATGGATGGATAGTTGGAATATAAACCGATTCTTACTGCTATTTTAACAATACACGTTAATCCTGACCAATGGTCTATCTATAAGCCATATTTCAAACAAGAACTGTTTAACGTTAACGATTAAGTAACAAATGTCCGAAGATTTTTTTTTTCAATATTTCACATAATATTATATAATATAAGTGTGGATTTAAATTTAAAAAAATACGTAGTTGCTGCGTACTGCACAGCTCTTTTTACGGTTGTAGCACGAATGGCTCGACCGGGTAAGGACCACGCTCTCACAAAATAACAGCGTAAAATAGCAGCTTCGGCTGCTGTATTTCATATGGTGAGTGTAGAGAACTGGACAACTTTTTTAATGAAAACGAGGTATTCGTTGTCCTCAGGGATGACAACGAATATGCGTTTTATTTTTAATCGAGGAAAAATGTAGATGTCTATGGGTCATGACCCAAAAGACAATGGAAATTTATAGAATTATGGCATCTACTTATCATCAGGTGGACTGTGTTCGTTAGTCACACTTATTCTATAAAAAAATACATCATTGCGGACACTAGGAAAAACGAACATACAGAGGGGTGCAAACACAAGGTGGTGCCGGCCTCTATGCAGCAAATGCGACTTTTTGCGTACGACAAACACGCAAATAGCGTGTTTTCGCAATTAATTACAAGCATTAGTTTAGCCACGGGAATTTTATTTTGATTTAATAATTTTCACTCCATGCCGTAGATAAATAAATTCTCACTAGGCGAAGGTCGAAATAAATTGTGCCTAAAGAAAGTGACGTCGCCGCTCTTAAAGGTTTTACGTAATTACATGTTGTTGAAATTCTTTTAAAATAATTCAATATACAATCTGTGCCCGACATGCGTTGTACCTAATGTTTTTTTGCCAGAACCATTCATGGGCGTTCATACAACAACTTACCAAACTTTTGTCGTATATCGGTTGAATAATATAAGAAATAATTACATTACATTATCGACTTTTAATGACCGATTTTCATATATTGTATGAGAGTCACGAAAATATGAGTAATTTAAGCAAAACATTTATCTGTACTTTGCTGGTTTTCATTTGGGTTCATTAATTATTGTGCTCTCGTTATATTTTTGCACGTTTTAACATCCAAGGAAAGAAAATATCAACAGAATAAAAACACGCACACTATACCCAAGAAATTTTCAACAAATTGACGTGTCAATTGTGTACAACTCGACGATCCAGAAGGCAACGATCATCGAAACAAAAATAGCATAACCATTAACGAGCAATTCAGCCACAGTTCTCACAAAACTGTGCTTTCGAACAGCCAAAAATTTGAATATAAGTGGGAGCAAGCAAGCGATTTCTATTTGGCTGGAAAAAATAAGTCAAGGGCGGCCACGAAGTGTGCATGAAAATAATGTGTAACGCCTAGTGTAAAAGGTTTAAAAATATACTCAGTTGCGTTTGAAACGATTGACGAACGAGCAGCTTGTGAAAAGTGATTATAAAAATGCGTTCAACACGTTTCCGCGGGTTTGAAGGTGTTTATCTCTTTCATTAAGTGCATTTATTGTAAATAAATTTAAGTGTAATTTTGTAAATAATATCTGGGATATACGTGAGCGTTTTTGTGCATGTTTTGTCCTAAAACTTTTATTAGAAAGTGTATTTTTTAAACAACTTGTAAAATAATAGTTCGATGAGATGTTAACCAAAACTTACTAGCTACGTGGTGATCTGAATATTTGTAAGCTTTTGCCTGAATTTTCAGCCGCATGCTTAAAAAATTTGGTTTAATTTATAATTCTATGTCTTAATATTTTTCATAACGCACAGTAGGTCATAGATAATATACTATACAGTAGGAGTAGGTAACACAGAGTACCTTTAGGTAATAACTATTGCTTGTCCATTATCAAAGATTTTCAATTTTCAAAAATCCAATAAATTTATAAGTTACTTTTAACAAAATTTTGTAAAAGTTTGGTTTGGTTTATTCTTGATTTTTTTGAACATTTTCCTTTTTTACTCTCTGAAATTAGTGTTTCCACAGTTTTAATTAGGTCAATACAAAAGTTTACGACCAATGTGTACGTGACAAAACTGGCGAATGACGTGAACTCGTAAATTTTAAAATGACAGCTGGGCGGACGCTTTCAAAGTTAAAATGTCATGATCGTAGTTAATTACAATCGGCTAAAAGCACTCATTTTACACTCATATCCGTAAGCATCATCTAAAACCCGAAGAGACTGTGATTTAACATTTAATTCAATTATTTATATGATGTGCCAATTTTAAATTGAATATTGGGCTCTTTACTCTATTGTGGGAAGTCAGAATGTATTAAAAAACGCATGTAAGACAATTCACAATGCTATGTTAATCCGTACCCAAACGTATAGTGAAAGTTGGGTGTTGCAGAAAGCAGTAAAATTAATGATATAGAAACGCTTTCATTAAGACGTACTTGGGTATATTGGAGATGACTCGGATGATAGGGTGCAAAATTGTGTGGTAAAAGAAAAGTGTGGCTTGCGTGACGATTTTGTAACCAAGATAAAAAAAGATATAATTTGGTGGTTTTAACATGTAAAAAGGATGAATAAGGAAAGAGAGACAAAGCAAATTTTATGGTGCAGAGCAACAAGGCGGCAAGGGACGCCCTAGACCGAAGGTTATCGAACAAATTATTGATTTGCGTAGACATGAATCTGAAAGAAATGAGAGAAGTGTGTCAGTACATATATATGAAAAAACAGTTTTTTTTTTCTTTTAGGATATTACATCTCCTTCTAAGTCATTGTTAGTAAAGTATATTAATCATAAAACTTTTAGCAAATTTGACTTCATTTAAAGACAGTAATTTTTAAATAGTGTAATATTATGAAGATCATTTTAAATTTATCAAGATTTGACTAAACTAGCACAAATAAATAAAAGATATTTTTATTATTTTGTATGCAAATCTTATGAATGAAGCTGCACGTGCTTACATTTTAGCTAATGAAATTGAACTCTGAGAAATCTAAACACACGTTGTTTACAATTACTTCCATGCTCATGATTCAGCACACGATTATCACTTTATAACGCATTGTATAAAAACGCATTGTATAGAATCAAACTAAGATGTATTTATAAGATAACTTTGATTACTGTTTGAAAATATATTTTTTTTATTTCAGAGCGGCGTTGAATCTCCATGCACTTGTGAGGAATGTCAGAAAGATGCAACACCGGAACCGTCACAAAATCAAAATGACAACGAAGAAGTTGTAACTACGCAAAATATGGAGCGACAAAACAATGTCACAACTCAACATAGTTTAAAGAGCGACAGACACGAGCGCACAGTCGACGTAATAATTCACGATGCGCCTGAAATGCCCAGATTTTACCAGTCGGTGACGTCATCGCCTTGTCACGTCATAGCGCCACCTCCGCCCGGTTTTGTCGTTGCTCCTCACCAACCACCGCGATTCCACACGGGAGGTAACGTAGAGGAGCTACTAGGCGACGTACAAGCAACTCCTGCAATACACACTACCTACATACAGCAAAACTCCGTCTTCATGTGTAACACTAGGCAGATATTGCAAAGACAATGCTGCTGCCAAAAAGAAACGACCACTACTAAACCAGAACCAACACAACCTGTTGAGGAACAACCGCCGAAATCCTACGTAACAGAGAAGAACATAGAATTGACTTACGACTATCCAAGATCGACGCCTGTTCGTAGCAGCTTAAGTCCGAAATCTGGGGAGGAATTAACGACTACAACGGAAGTGGCCAGCACCGTCGTCTTTGTAGAAAGACGAATTCCGGTGAAGCCGAAGAAGTTTGACTTCTTCTTTCGATCACGTTCGGCCCCCGTTGGAGAAAACGAAGAGCCAATTTACGCCACCGTTAACAAATTACCAAAGAGATTACGCCGAATGGAGCTGGCAAATTTAGAAAAAGAAGTAGCGTACAAGTCTGGCGAGCCTGACTCTTCTATCAGAACTGAAATCACTCTCAAAACCGACTCTGAATCGCACGCACCTCCACCTGACGATGATACCAGTAGATCTGAAAGGGAAAAATCAACGGCGCCCCAACGGCCAGAGTCGCCAAAAGCGAAGAAGCGAAAGAGATTTTCTTTAACGTTTAAAAAAAGGGAAAGGAAAAGAAGAGATAAGAAAAAGGAAGTTAAAAATGGGGCACCCAAAAACGGAGTGCCGGTTCAAGTGGAGAGTGATAATGAAAGGCTGATTGAAGGGGAGATACAAGAAATCGGAAAGCATAGGCACTGTAACCGACACCGACCGCGAAATACTCTGTCCTCGTCTAGCTCTGGCCCGCGGTACAAGCGGGATAGCTATCAGGTATTCCATGTAATTGACTCAAAGATAAACGTTCGCAAACTGCACATTGGGGAAAAGGCATTTTTATACACAAATCCAGCATATCAAAACCTCGTTATAAACTATTTTTATCGTTTAAATAACACCACAATCATTTAAAATGCGAAAAGCAAATATTTTGTTCTATTAAAGCTTAGTCCTGCTTTCATTAAAAAAAGACATTTTCTTCAATATGGAGTGTATTATTTGCATCACAAAATGTGACTCATATATTATATGATGCAACTGTCAAACACATTTTTTACACTATTTCATTTCAAACGCTTTTAACTGGCAACATAAAAGCTAAATCCATTTTGTTTTTCCGTTGCTAGTTAAAACTACATTTTCAAGAACACACAATAATATTTCTACCCTTTGACTACAAATGCATAATATGTAAAGAGCACTCTATCAGATTCAAATGAAGCATATAAGTGTGCTTAGTCAGTAAGAGCAAGTCAATAACATTATCAAAAAAATAATTAACACATATTATCAACGAATTATCCATCCATGCATTACATACAGCCTATAAAACTCCACTCATTGAGTCATATGTACTACGTACCTACTAGAGAAGCCATTCCAAACAAAAATTGTGTCCTATCGCAATCAAGTACGTAGTACATATATATAGATGATAGATTGCCTTATTTTATATGGTTGCCGTAGCTGCCACGCTTGGCAGGCCGGTTGACAATCACAGTTTATTATTAATGTGTTGTTATCAAGAAGATGCTGCTGCCCATCTTGTGTTTGATTTCCCTCAGTCGTCTCTTACGACACCCACAGTGTAATATGGAATAGTCTGAATTGGAATTAGAAATGTATTGCATGCAAGTAATCATATCACGAAACCTAATAGCACCCTCACGGATCGGACAGGGATTTTTTATATATTGCATATAAATTGAAACGAGCCACGCTACAGCTATATTGCTTATGGTTGGTATTATGGGTCGGTTAGGCCGGGGTAAGACCACGCTCTCACAGAATACCTGCAAAACTATTTTATAGCGGCTTAATGCTGCCCGTGTTTCGTATGGTGAGTGCAGAGAACCGTAGAAGCCTTTTACTGGAAACGAGGCATTCCATCTTAGTCCTCAGGAGTGACAACGCATTTGCCTTTTCATTTTTAATCGATGAAAAATGTAGATGTCTATAGGCCACAGCATCCACTTACCATCAAGTGGACCTGTGTTGCTCGTTTGTCACCTTTTATAATAATAATGTCCTTTGTTTTTTTTTTAGGAGATGATGACGTCCCATTCTGAGCATGAGCGCACGAACAGTGTGTGCTCCTCAATGAACTCGCTGGGTTCCGCCTGTACGCACAAATCGAGAAAACTCTCCGCTGCGCCACATGATGGCTCAATACCATGGTGCGGCTGCTGGGGAGCCGGCTGTGTATAATAAAATCATCTAGAAGAATCTTAAACATTAATATAGATGTGTTCAGAGATTGATGCGCTTTTAGACTATAAGTACTTAAGATATTGATTACGACGTGCACAAGAAAACCTCTATTTATTAAAAACACACGATGGTATCGAATAAAGGCGGTATTGGTTACAATTGGATATTAATAAATTTAACCTAAAACTAAATCTAATCTAAATCATCTAAAGTACCAAAAAGTTCGTTCAGAAATATTATGGTACGATAAGCTCGAGACATTGTACAAATTATGGAAGGGGTTATATCCTTCGCGTGCCTGGATTTTCTATGAACTCTTGTAGCTAGTGAAGTGAAGGTAGATTAGTTTATTAAATAAAATAAATGTAAAATATGTAAATCTAAATATCACAAATATACGCAGTGTTTCTTAAAATGGTTTAACATTATATTGAGTTAGAAAAAAAGGTACAACCTTAACCAATTCTTATGTATTTGTGTGAAAAACAAAAACAAATTTTTGTAGTAGGTACTATTGTTATATTTATTATATATTAAAATATATTTATTGTTATATTTTAAGTTTGTGACGTCATCTATATGAAATATTTGTAAAAGTTGAATGTTTTACCAAAGAATACTTTCACAATAATATTTTTTTATGATTTCAAAACGTATAAAAGTAGATCGTACCTAATCCTTCTTCAATGTCGATTCAATGCCTACGCAATTGGAAACTATGGAAATTGAGAATTCATGAACTAAAAGCGCACCTATGTAATATTAAAATTCTTCACGTCAATAGTGTGTAACTATTAATGCTGGATAAATCCAGATTTAAAAGAATGCCCGAAATAAATTGTAAAAGTAGGTATCAACCCTTTGTTAATCAATTTCATATTGTGAATCATGTATAACTCAAAACTTGAAAACAAGATTGTACAGGTGCGTGTTACAGTAATAACCTAATATGGATCTGAGACATGATCCTTCACTGCTGTCGGAGGAGGGGGCTATGCTCAGATTTTCTATACGTGATAGACTTTGTAATGAGGATATCCGCAATTGAACCAAAGTAATCGACATAGCCCAATGGATCAGTAAGCTTAAGTAACAATGGGCCGTCTAACTCGAAGGACAGAACAGACAACCGATGAGAAAGGGAGGTTTCCAAGTGGCAGCCTCGTACGGAAAACTGTAAGCGATGTGTAGTGTGGACCCCCACTATATTGAGTTAACCCTAATACTCACCACCTAGTAAGAGATGCAAGAAGTCGATGGATCTAGTTGGTCGATGAATGGATCCAGGCGGCTAAGGACCGTGTGACGATGAAAGTATTAAATTGAACCGTTACTGTTACAGCCTATTAAAGTTCACTACTGAACATAGGCCTCTCCCAAAAATTATCCCGTAGGGGGGAAATTGCCATAGTTGCCACGCTTGGCAAGCGTGTTGGCAACTAGTTTTATTTTATTTTTAGTCGTTATTAGAAAGACGCTAGAATGGAATAGAATAATTTTAATCAATATAGATCACATGTAATTCTTATTGAGACGTTTTTTACTTTACCATCGATTCGGGGAAAAACCTCTGTCCTGTCTGGGAAGAACCAGCAAGAAACCCAGCGGGACTTTTTTAAAAGTGAATTTTACAATATGAAAGACTGTACAAACTATTTACAAAATTTATTTATAAACAGCTGCTGCCTATCGCCTTATTTGTTTCTTTAAAATATCTATTCCAATTGTGTATGCATTGAAACCCTTAAACAAGTTTGTGTAAGTTGTCGGTAGCTACATAACTTGTAAATAATGTAACAAAATGTTCTGTGATGTCATAGAAATAATCCTGTTCAGAACACAAATAAATTATAATATGCCCATCGCTTTACTCTAAACCTGTGTTTCATATTTAACAATGTATCTGTAAACTCTTGAGTTGCGTACATGTATTTCAATATAATTAAATTAGCCTTTATACCTGCATCCCTTAGCTGAGCTCTCCTCTCATTTCAGAGAGGGTTTTAGGGAAACGAAGTGTCAGCGCGTCACCCACACAAAAAAAATTATCACAATTGGTCGAGCCATTTTCGAGTTTTTGCGAGACTAACGGACAGTAACGTAAGATGTTTTTATATATAGATAGATCAAAAGAATATTTATTGAAAGTCATTTAAGCCTTATCATTGGTTCGAAAAAAGTCTCTGTCCTTGGAAGAACCAGCAAGAAATCCAGCGGAACTTTCTTTAAAACATTATCTACAATATATAAATATTACGACCATTCTCATTCACTCTCACTTGTATGTTTAACAAAATATGATTCGCGACCGTAACGAGTATCTATTTACAGAATTATACTTACTTATCTTCACGCACAATCCCTGACGGGGTAGCCAGAGAGAACAGATCGCCAAGTGTCACGATCCTTACAAACCTCTTTCGCTTCTTTCAGATTCATTATCTTCTTCATGCATGCACGTCTAGGTATCCGAGTACTCTTGACCCTACCCTCTTCGAGCGATTTGCTCACATGGTCTTCGAAAGTTAGTCTCGGTCTACCTCGACACCTTTTAATATTAACTTTCGCGCTATATATTTTCTTCACCATTCGGTCTTCACTCATTCGCTCAACGTGCCCAAACCACCGAAGCATGCCCTTATCAATTTTTGTGATAAGGTCATCTTTCAAACCTGCCATATTGCGAATCTCTTCGTTTCGCTTTCGGTCGGCCATGGTAACGCCGCACATTTTACGAAGAGATCGCATCTCCACTGCATTCAACTTACTTTTATGCTTCTTCTGGCATACCCAGGTTTCGCTGCCATATAACAAAGTAGGTACCAACACTGCGTTATGTATTGCAAGGCGTGCACTCTTCGCTACGCCTTGCCTTTTGACTAACGCAGTCAGGGCACCATTGACTTTGTTCCCGGCAGCGACACGCCTGTCCACATCTAAATCACATCTTCCATCCCGGCTAAAAGCACTCCCCAAGTATACAATTTCATTTACCTGTTCTAAACATTCCTGATTTACCCATATTTCACACTTCGTTCTCTCTTCGTCCCTTTCAAATACCAGAACCTTAGTTTTATTAGCATTCAAACGGAGACCTTTAATTTCACATTCCTCTTTCATACACGTGACTAATGCCTGCAGTTCTGCCTCTGATGGTGCAATAAGCACTGCATCATCAGCACACACCCAGCAGACAATTTACTTTTATGTCACCCAATTTCACACTCACACAGCTATCTTTCAGCTTCTGTAAACAGCTGTCGAGATACAGTATGAACAGCCAGGAAGACATGACACAACCCTGCTTTACGCCCGTTTGGACGTTAAACATGGGTGACAGGTCATACCCTACCCGCACACAGGCTTTACAGTCACAGTAAAGAGACTGCACAGCCCTTAGCAATCGACCATCCACACCATACCCCGGCAACAGTTCCCACATTTTCTTCCTTACAACCTTATCAAATGCTTTCTCAAGATCCACAAAAGCACAGAAAATCTTCTGGTTAGCAGCCAGAAGCCTTTCCGTGATCATGCGGAGAGAAAACATTTGATCCGTGCATCCTCTTCCAGGTCTAAATCCGCATTGTGCCTCCCATAGAAATCTTTCCGATTCCTCTTGCATCCTACGTGTCAAAACCTTCAAGTAAACTTTACTTGCTAAACTGGTCAAGCTGATCGCCCGATAGCACCCGCAGTCAAAATGTGAACCTTTACCTTTATATAAAGGCACAATGACTGCGGATCGCCAATCATCCGGGACATCCCCCGTCCGCCAGCACAAATTGCACAGCAGATGAAAGCAGTCCCAGACGCGAGGCCCACCATACTTGACCATTTCAGCAGTAACTCTGTCTAGTCCCGCAGCCTTACCAAATTTCAAACTTCGAATCGCACGTTCAATCTCTTTCATACTGATGACTTCAGTCTCATCGAGGTCCGGGTCTGGCGTACCAGTCACAGCGTCATCCCCGGATTCCTCACTAAGATCATCACACGCATACATTTCTCTATAAAATTCGCTCCATCGCTGCATGACGTCCGATTTTACAGAATTATAATCATTGTAATCATCAATACAACCCCCTAAGTTCGTATAATCCCATTGTATGATTATTTCCAGAAAAACTCATTCAAAGGGATTATATGACCTTAGAGGGTTGTATTGGTGATTTAATGATAATACGACTAAATCTGTAAACAAATACTCGTTACGGTCGCGAATCATATTTTCTTAAGTATATAACTTGACCCTGACCTGCAAATTCCAAAAAACGTAAGAAAATTTGAATTTCGGGGGCCACCCTGGAGCTTTCACAAACTAGGCACTTGCCTAGGGGCCCAAGGTAACAAACGGGCGTGTGCGGAAGATATTACACGAAAAAATATTCAGTAAGTACATACTTACATAAAATAATAAATATACTTTAGAGATGTAGAGCTTCCCAAACGCTTAATCGAAACGAAATGAAAACTTTTTTTTATTTTTTTATTTTTTTTTATTTATTTTTTTTATAGGAGAGGGGGCAAACGAGCATGCGGCTCACCTGATGGTAAGTGACTACCGCCGCCCATGAACAACCGCAACACCAGGGGAATTGCAGATGCGTTGCCGGCCTTTTAAAAAGGAGTAGGCTCTTTTCTTGAAGGTCCCTAAGTCGTATCGGTCCGGAAAAATCCCTGGTGGTAAACTATTCCACAAGGAAGTTGTGCGAGGAAGAAAACATCTTCTAAATCGCACAGTGGTGGACCGCCAATCATCCAGATGGTGTGGATGGTATCGGGAGTTCTGCCGCGATGTGCGTTCGTGAAATTTGGCGGCTGGGATTAATCCGAACAATTCCTCAGAGCACTCCCCATGGTAGATGCGAAAGAAAATGCAAAGAGATGCAACATCTCTTCGCAGTGCCAATGAATCTAGCCGATCGGAAAGGGCTCGGTCGTCGACGATTCGAGCCGCTCTGCGCTGGATGCGGTCAAGTGGAAGGAGCTGGCACTGGGGAGCCCCTGCCCAGAGATGGGAACAGTATTCCATGTGAGGCCGAACCTGCGCCTTGTAAAGTTGCAGGCGGTGTGCCGGCATGAAATACTGTCCCGCTCTGCTGAGCACGCCAAGCTTTTTAGAGGCCAATTTGGCCTTCTCTTCCAAGTGACCACGAAACTGCACGTCACTCGATATGTCGACTCCGAGGATACCGATACTGGCTGAGGCAAGAAGGGGAGTGCCTTGAAACTGAGGAGATACGACAAAGGGGTTCTTTTTAGCGGTAAACGCGCAAACTTGTGTCTTCTGAGGATTAAACTGGACTAGATTTAGTCGCCCCCAATCCGAGACCTTGTCCAGCAAAGACTCGACTTCAGACACAAGTTTGTTCCGGTACTCGGCGACGTTTTCCCGAGAAATATTGGCCCGGCCGGTGTATAGAGCATCACCAGTGCTGTCATCCGCATAGCAATGAATGTTACCAGTTAGCAACATATCATTGATATGCAGAAGAAACAGCGTTGGTGATAGCACACAGCCTTGTGGAACACCAGCGTTAATAGGCTTGTAGTCAGAACATGCACCGTCTACAACGACCTTGATGCTCCGATCTGCAAGAAAGCTGGTGATCCAATTGCACAATTTCTCGGGAAGCCCATAGGAAGGCAGCTTCGAAAGAAGCGCTTTGTGCCAAACCCGATCAAAGGCCTTCGCAATGTCCAGACTAACGGCCAACGCCTCCCCCTTGGACTCTTGGAGGCAAGGCTCATGAAAGATTTCGACTGTGTGTTCCAGGGAACCTCGCCAGGGGCTGAGACATCCTTCTTATTATTTTATTTCTAAACGAGATAAGATGGGAGGATTTGGAATTAAATGAAATATATATATATAAAATATACATTGAATTCGCAAGCGAAATCGGTCTATAAAGGACACATATCTCCAACCACTTCCGCCGGACTCGCCGCCAGTCGTGCCAGGGAAGTACTTGCTTTTTTTTCTCCTGATCCTGAAAGGCGTCGAACCCGCGACCTGTTAATTTTATTTTATTTGCGTTTTTTTTTATTATTAGTCAACTTAGTATTTTCTTAGAAGTATTTATATTAGTTTATTTTTTTATAAGTAGTGTTATTAAATATCTCTTTAGAAGTACTTATATTAGTCTAGTTTTATAAGTAGTGTTATTAAACATTGTAAAAAAAATTGTTGTTATTATTTATTTATTATCAAATAAAATAATAACGTGACAACTGCCTCCGCTCATCTATGGGTCAGGTAGACCAGAAGATCACCAGCTGATCGACACCGACGAAAACCGTATTGGCGGTCACTAATCAGCTGGTGATCCTCAAGGTACCGGATGAGCTGGCAGTTAATAATGGATTCCATTATTTTGGAGAACAAGGAGGTGATCGCGATAGGCCTATAGTTGGACGGGTCTGAGCGGTCGCCTTTTTTAGGGATCGGGTGGACAAAAGCTGTCTTCCATGAATTCGGGACTACGCCTTGGGAGTAGGAGTACCGGAAAAGACGCGTTAGGACCGGTGCCAACTCCGGAGCACACGTCCTCAGCACAATTGGGGGGATTCCGTCAGGCCCACTCGACTTCTGGATGTCCAGGGAGAGAAGTGCTTTGCGAACTGAGCGCTGTGAGAATAGCACATCCGGCATGGAGCACTCACACCGCGGTATGGTCGGCGGTATTTTCCCCCCGTCATCAAGAGTCGAGTTGGACGCAAAAAGGGAGCCTAAAAGGTCGGCTTTGTCTTTTGCGTCTTGGGCCAGTGAGTCGTCCTCCCTGTGCAGAGACGGTAGTGATGGCTTACAGAAATTCCCTTGGACAGCCTTGGCGAGAGACCAGAATGCACGGGTTCCCGAAGGAAGGCGAACTAGTTTCTCGCCAATTTTGCCTATGTGCTCTGACTTTGCCTTGGCAATAACTCTTTTGAAGGACCTGGAGGCGAAGTTATACTTCTTTTTAAGTGTGCTGGTGTTTACATCCCGAGTCACCGAAGCCGCAGCCCAGGCTTGATAACACTCCTGCTTACTGCGCAATGCAGTCTTACAGGAGCGACCAAACCAAGGCTGAGATATGCCTCCGATGGGTACCACAGATGATGGAATAAATAGTTCCATTCCCTGTAGCACCACATCAGTGACAGAGTCAGCAACAGCACTGGGATCATCCGGCGAGAAGCAAACCCGCCCCCATGGGTAGGATGCAAAGAAAGACCGCATTCCGTCCCAATCCGCCGACCTGTAATGCCAAACACGGCGGCAACCTGCAGAACGCAACCGCGAAGGGAGCGTGAGTGGCACCATACTCCGGATCAGACAATGGTCCGAAGAGCCGAGAGGGGCATCGACGGAAACCTGATATCCGTCCGGATGAGAGGTCAGCAGAAGGTCCAACAGGGAAGGTGTATGATCCTCCACATCTGGAATCCGCGTAGGCGAAGTAACCAGTTGTGTCAGACCATAGGCCAAGGCAAAGTCATAAACAGATCTCCCCGCATGATCGGTTAAACGTGAACCGAGCCATTCGGCATGGTGGGCGTTAAAATCGCCAAGGATCACGATCTCTGCGGATGGGACCTGTTGTAGCAAGGAATCTGTAGCCATTTGGACGTGGTCGATGAGATTGAAGAACGAGTGCGACTACATCGCACTCGCTCTCAGCACGTTTTTTATTCACGCCCATTTGTTACGTGTTCTTATTATTTTACAAGGAAATATTTTTTAAATGGTCATAATTTTCAATATATTGCCGCCAGATGGGCGCCTATGACGTTCTAGCCTGAAGCACTGTCGACATTTAATCTGCCACTGCGTGTTCGCGGACTTCATAATGTCTGTAACTATTTTTTATAATGTCTCAGGCAATGCAAGTTTCTTCATAGAGTTCCTCTTCACCGCTTAGCATAATATGTAAATTAGTACTTAAAATTGTAATTAACAATTTTCTTAGTGCCGATGTAACCCAGTTTGCTCTCATACTGTAAAATTTACTGAGAACGCTTTGATCCTGAGCTACCACGGCTCAATTCCAAGGTAC
Organism: Parnassius mnemosyne; assembly: GCA_963668995.1. Lineage (NCBI taxonomy): Eukaryota > Metazoa > Arthropoda > Insecta > Lepidoptera > Papilionidae > Parnassius > Parnassius mnemosyne. Next base: position 13,688,605 of record CAVLGL010000092.1, on the reverse strand, counting down.
AAAGCAAGGTCAATCTTGAGACATCGAACATAGGTTTAAAGAGATAACCTAGAGAAATACTGATAAATCTAAAATCCATTGAAGGGTCCAACCCTTTGGATCTCAGTTCCATAAAGCATTCATAAATATCGTTGCCGTTGCTTTTCTTGTATGCTAAATTTTTAGTGTTTAAAAACCTACAAACATTATGTATGTATGTCTAAATCGCTTTTTGTTTTATTTATTACGTTTTCAAATTGGATAACTCAACATTTAATGAGGATCCACATAAATAGTAAATTGATTAGCGCCCACAAAAATGTGAGCCACCACCCAACCAACAAATGAGTGAGAACCATCGCTTCTTCATATAGCGAACCAACGTCAGTCCAATGTGCTGAACCAATGTTCAAATTGAGGTTGCTTACTCATAATACTTAGACAGGCTTCTTCTTCATCAGGCCGTTAAATACACTGCATGGGCCTTTCCTGTTGTAGACTATTTGTCTTAATTATCTTGGCAGGCGAAATAAAGATAGCAGTACCAGGCGTTTCGCACTTTTTGATGCTGATTTTGGCCGTCGCCGGTCTGATTATTTTATGCCAAGCGTATAAACATCAACTACCAAAAGAAGAATACTATCAAAGAATATATAATACTTACATTTTAAATGTTATCTCCTAACTAAAAATATTACAATTCTATGAATGTACAAGTACTACTAGCGCCACAGCGGGTTCCCATGTGATTATTACTATTTCGCGGGTCTTTCAAACCTTTGTATTCAAGAACAAATTTGAGTAACTTTGGCTCATGCCTGCCTGGCGTGAACGAGGTAGTTATACCAAATACATCGGAAGCTATAAGATCTTTTTGGCATATATCATATATATATACCCTAGTCGCTCTCTTAAGTCACCTAACGGATTCTCTTACGCCGCCACTACACGACAAATGTGACAGCTTGCGTCATGAATGTATATTCACATAAATTTCTTTTATGATAATTATATGATATATATGTAATTTATTTTTTTAATTAGACATATCAACATTGTAACAAGGTTGGATATTTTTTTTCTTTCTTGGTTAACTTCTGTGTGGCAACAATCAGTTGATTTCAATCCCTCATCTACAAAGGGGTATATATAGTCCAAAACAACCGTACCCGTTCATATAGAGAAATCCACATTTATAGTTAAAGGATCCAGGATTATCGTAAATAAAAACTCGACATCATTACATAGATGGTTATTTATTATAAAATATGTATGACACATTCTTTTAAACTGTGTTTTACAGTTAATTGAGACGCACATAGCAAAATTGAAATACCAACTGAACCTTCATTGCCTGCCTTTTCTTAAATTTGGCTATATAATTAACAATAAACGTAGTATTAAAAATGGTTTAGTGAATTTATAACTAAAATCATCATCATTACAATCCATCATACGTCCGCCACTTAACGTGGGTCTTAAGCTTACGTAGCATCAAGCCAAGATTATAAGCCACTTTCAAACAACGGGTTAATGGATGGATGTCTTGGACCATATTAAGCCAAATCAGTATTAAAAAATTCCTATTGGGTTAGTAAAAATTTAGACCATCTTTTGGTTTATAGTTTTATTATAGGATTTAGGGCATAGTATAAGTGCTACGGTTAATACCCGTTTAACTGATAGACCATACACCACCACCATATGTCCACATTTAACGGAATGTAATTATTTAGAAGTTCGGAGATCAGTAAAAGTACTATATTTACATGATTTTTATTTTATAACAATATTATTACGTAATAGTAATTATTATTATAATGGCTCAATGGCGCTGTGGTTAATCATTGAGTTATGGCGCTGTGAGACAAGGTTGCAAATAATTGTTACTAGTTTGAATGTTGGTCCACGTGCAATGTATGTAAAACGCCTCCAACATAATAGATTCAATCCTTGCATTAAGGTTTAATATAAAAAAAAACATTACATATATCAGAGTTAACTATGTAGTCGATATCGTTTTCAATACAGGTTTAATATAAAAAAAAACATTACATATATCAGAGTTAACTGAGTAGTCGATATCGTTTTCAATACATTTGTAAATGTTACTTTTAGCAGTGTCTTAAAACTAAGTTGATTTTCTGTTTTAAGTTTTTTTTTTAAATATGCAAATAAGACACGACTAGAAGAAGCTATGTATGTATATATACATTTACTGTCAAAACAAAACTTCCATATGTTTGTAATGGTAGTTTCGTTTTACAGTTTACTTTAAGTGTCAATTACCAGTTTGACCTGTCCGTCAAAAATATTAAAATGACTGGCATTATTCTAATCATAAAAGGTAATTAAACTGTTTAGAATTATAAAAGACGAAAAAAGGACATTTCAAATATTTTCTATAACCAAAAAGTAAATTAAAAGTATCATTATTATTACATCGAATCAGGAATGGCATCAAATAAAACATCATAAACAATAAAAAGTACAATGGACGTTATTTAAAAGCTGGCAATGAGGCTTCAGTCGGCTAAGCGTACATTGATTCTACTTTAGAACATTTGGGGCCCCACAAAACAATTTTCAACGCAATCAAAACTGAAAACCATTTTTTTAGGAATCACTGAAATCACCATAATGTGTACGTCACCAAATAAAATGGCACAAAATTCCAACAAAAAAAAACAGAAAACATGAAATCGATTGTGCGAATAAAAAAATTAAATTATATTGCATAGAGTAACAAAGATATGGCTTTCAAAACTCTTTTATATAAAAAATAATCTCAAATAAATAAATTACCAAAAAATAAATGAATGAATGTACAATATTTACATCAATTATTTATAGGGAAATTGCATTTTAAAAGTAATTTGGGGAAATCACGGAAATCAAAAATTTGTTCTCGTTTTATTATAAGATCTATGAAAAGCGAGACAGTAGAAAAATAAAAATTAAAACAGTCTGTCTTTTTCGTTTCATAGTAAAATACAAAAAATCCCCACGCTTCATTCCCTTGTTGGACATGGTGTTTTCATCTCTTTCCCACACTATCTTCATTCATATTAGAATTGAGTGTACGAAAGAGACAAACTATATAATGACAAATATCGTATCGATAAAAACTTACGTTAATACACCTTAATAGCTAAATGCTTAATGGAGACATCTAGTATATTAAATATAATACTTATAGATAGTTACATTGATTTCACTTCTCGGTTATCCGACACGAATTCATCATAATTCCTATATATAATATACTCACGAAAGCCGCGCCTTTGAGATACATCGTACACAAAATAAATAAAGGATTCCATTTGCAGAAATATTGCACTTCCTACCGCAATATACATTATTATGACATATGATTCAAAGAAAAAATTTAATAAATGAACAAATAAGAAGTATACAAGTGTTTTCCAGCTTCCTCAAAGCATGGATGTGTTGTTACACGAAAGTAGAAAAACCCTTAGAAAAAGTAATATAATACTCACGAACCAAAACGTCCTATCAGTCTATAAATACTTATACACCTAATAGGCCATTTGGTATATAAGTGTAGCTGCACAATATCGGTCGTATGCGATTAATCCTTAGACATCCTTTCTTATTTGACCAAATCGTTCTTTAAAAAAGAAACTAAAGTTAAAATAATGAGACTCGTAATTTTTGGAATAATACCAATGAATAATATTAAAATATCAATATGATGTAATACACAATATCCTTTTTAAATAAATGGTAATTACAACAAATGAATAAAATACTAAATAAAATAATATTTTGCTTCGTACAACATAAACAGAAAAGAAAATTTTATTGAAAAATCTTTTTAAATGTCAACTAATATTTATATTTAAACTAGGTAACTTTTGGATGTAATGTGTACACAGTATATATAAAATTAAGACATTAAAAAGGAATAAAATATTGAATAAAACTATTTTTACGGATTTTATCGCGTTTAATTAACTTATGAGGTGATCACCTCAGTCCCCCGTGACCACGGTTGCTGGAAAGCAACCGAAACGTCGGGAATATAAAATAAGTTAATTAAACGCGATAAAATCCGTAAAAATAGTTTTATTCAATGTGTAGTGTTCGCGTAAATATAAGAAATCATTAGGAATAAAATAATTACGTAAAAAATATTTAATAAATAAGAATGTCTAATATAAAAAGCACATTGATAAATTTGTTGTCTTCAATGCCATTACTACGTACAACAATCGAACTGAAAAATTTGCTCAAGAAACAATTCAAAAATATTAAAAATGTAAAATATACAAAATAAAAAAATAAAATATATTCACCTAATTTATAATGCAAGTTTCCACCATACATACATTAAAATGGCGCTTTATATTAAAACATAATTAAATAAGTAGATTGGCAGTTACATTTTATATCACACTACACTAATAGCTTCCGAATGACAAAAATTTTACGTTTACAAATTATCACTGAATTATATGTACTATCTAGCGAATTACCTGGCCGACACACTAGCTAGACTGACATTTTTAGTCTGTGGCAAGACTGTGCATTTTTACCATACAATATGCAATAATTGTCGAAATCATTCAAAACTTTTTTACTGTGAACTGTGTGTTAAAATATATAAATTATCAATATATAGTTTGATGTATTCTTCGGGCATAATATGCATATATTAAAATGACAAATTTCACAAAATTCCGTTATTACTAAAATTGTTTATACAGTGTAATATAATAAACGATATTATAATTAATACAAAGTTTTTCGTTTATAAAATACTCGTATCAAGCGAATATATAAATAAAACAATGTGTGAATAATACATACAAGCTCTTACGATATACCTCTTGCACATATATTAAAAAGTTACACAAATATCACTATGTGTTAGTTAATATCAATAACAATTACATAATAATTAATTACTTTTCGATTGAACGGAATGTGCTCGTACGTGGTGTTGCCATTAATTGATTATACAAATATTTAGTTATATACCAATACTTTATTTTAAAACTCCCGTTAAATACTTTTGTGCACGAATTTCAACCTTACATCTATCAGAAATGCGATATAATTTGAATAACACCTACGTTTAAATACTGATCGAATTTCTCGACGACGAATCACGTGGCTCTTTGACTCAATCACACTTCCAATCGAAATTCGTTTTTATTAAGAAAGCGCTAAACATCAAAATGCAAGCAACCTGTAAACATCGCGACGTATCACTAAGCACATTATGATATGACAACACTTGTAAAAATAAACCGCATTTCCGAGTAACATCACTGAAATAACGGCTGACCTTTTTTGACCGTTAGAACTATTTTAGAACAACAATAGCTTGCAAATTTAAAAGGCAAAGGCACACGCGGTAGCGTCTACCGACGAAATGCCTTTACAGTTTCAACCAAACTATCAAAACAACTGACACTGTCGTTTGACAGATGTCAGTCTGACAGTCGACGCAAAATAGCCAAACTTACGCACTAGGACGTTTCAACGTATAACATCACAAATGGTTGCAAGTTCCATAGAAACGTTACGACCCGCTATTGTGTTCAGTGATGACGTCTCCGTACGCAGTCAACGTCAGACGTCGTCCATCACGAATGCAACCTGCATTGTGGGTTCCTGGAACATTTCATTCAAATCAGTCAAGCTCGCACCTTCACAGATTACACAGCGTCACGGTGCGGCCGTGCGTAGCTAATTAAGGGATTATGCGCTGGCTACAAATTTGATAGTACTCGAGCAACCCGAGTTCGATCCCTGCCGGCACCAATGAAATTGTTACTTGCAATTTTGAATTTACCATGTGCCCGGCCCACACACACAAACACTCACGCCTGTCACCCAGAGGGGTAGGCAGAGACTACGGACTTCCATTTGGCGCGATCCTGACACACCTCTCTCGCCTCCTTTACATCCATATATCTACGCATACACGCTCGTCGGTTAAGGGTACTCCTAATTTGGCCCATTTTCAATGTATCGCCGATTTGGTCGATAAACCTTCGTCTAGGGCGTCCCTTACCAACCCTGCCGTGCCCAGCCCAATTACGGGATTTAATTGAGTTTTAATCAATTTGGAGATTATGCTTGCACTGCCAATAATTATCGCTTGGGATTTTAGAAGATTTATTACGGTTAACCCATACGATACTTAAAAGGATACATTAATTTATCAACGCCCACGGGATTAAATAGGGTGGTGTATTCAGTTTCGCTGCGACCTTAATTTTTTTTTTTGTCATGGCAAGGGTCACAAACAAGCACAGGGTCCACTTGGTCGTTACCAAGTGGACCCTGTGGCCTTCTGGTTTTTTTTCTATAGACTAGGTAGAAAATTGAACGCCTGAAGTATGGCAAACAGGTTTAAATATAATTGTATGTTACGTTTTTGTTACTCACACACGTTCCTCACACCATGACGAAGGCCTCCTGTCCGCGAAAAAGGAATGGATGCTGGTCGATCATGGTCTGTACAATGTCCTCTAGATAAGGTCGCGTCATCTCGAATCGGCCCATATCCGAGAATTGAACGGGGAGCAACGTCGGCCACCAGCAGATCGCCAAGTTTTTGCTGTCCATGGAATTCAACTTCGAATTGTCCGCAACCCTGTAATCGTATAGAAAGTTAAAAAAAATAAAGCTTGACGTTTCAGCTGTGCAGTGGCTAAGTGCTTGGTTGATGCTGCGTGTTCCTGGATTGACTATCGCTTGTAAAATGTATTCATATTATAATACTGCTATGTTGTTTCGTGTAATGTGTGATATTTGATGTGTATGATTGTGTGATGTGATATGTGGTATATGATGTGTGTTGTAAGGTAGATATGATGTAGTGTGTGGTGTGTGATGTGCGATGTGTTATGCGATTTGTGATTTGTGGTTTGTGGTGTGTGGTGTATGCTGTATAGTTTGAGATGTGTGGTATCAATGCGTTGTGTGATGTATAGTGTGATTTGTGGTACGTGATTTGTCGCATGTGATCTGTAGTATGTGATGTAACGAGGTACGGTGTGTGTGGTGAGATGTGCGTTATATGATGTGTGATATGTGATATGTAGTGTGTGGTATGTACGTGTGGTGTGTTATGTGTATGATGTGTGGGGCAGCGTGAAGGCAGCCACATTTTAATAAAAGACTGATGCAAGCAAACTCTTCCAACACTTTTCTGTTCTCTTTATAAAAGACAAATCAATACGCTTCGCCTAAATGCTATATAAATCCAAAATGATAGGATGAAAAGTAGTAGTGTGTGGTGTATGACGTATGGTGCGCGTGTGTGACGTCACCTGGCGAAGTGGTGCAGCAGGTAGTCGAGCGTGGCGCGCGCGGCCGGCGTGAGCGCGGAGCCGAGCAGGCCGCGCAGCGCCAGCAGCCGCCAGCTGCGATCCTTCAGCTCCACGCCGCCCGCGATGCAGCCGCGCATCGCTGCAGCACCACCACCAACCATGCACCATTTTTTTATAGAATAAGGATGACAAACAACCACACAGCCGATCTAATGGTAAGTGGATGCTGTGGCCCATAAACATCTACATCTATCGTGGATTAAGAATAGCACTTCTCATTGCCACTCTTTCATTAATAATGCCGTCGCGTGTCACATGCTTTTAAATAGCAAAAAATTTGAAACAGACAAGTGACGGCTCCGTCGCGTAGTGGCTTTGCAATGAATTTCAGCGCTAAGGTCCGCAGGTTCGAATCCCGCACGAAACAAGTATTTGTATGGTCTACAAATAATTGTTCTGAGTCTGAATGTTTAACCTTGTGAAATCTATGTATGTAAACTGCCTCCGCGATACTGGAGAAAATCCTAGTGTGGAGGTAACATTTTCTAAAAAGAGAGTAAGAGACAAGTAATGAAATTATTCACCTAAGAAAAAGTTTTGAGGTAACACATACAAAATACGGTCGAATTGAGTACCTCCTCCTTTTTTGAAGTCGCTTAAAAATGGTAAGTAAGCAAATTATCTGAGTTTCAAAGACGTTCACGTTATTATAACCTTAATTTTTCTCGATGTTACATACCGGGTGTTTGTGAAACGCTCCCGAAAAAAGTGAGAAATAAAATCAATCCTGAGGGAAAAAAATCATCTTTTCACAACTTTTTATTAAATTTGTTCACGCTCCATCATGTTAGTACAGCTAAATGAAATGATAACTTCATAAAAAAAAAATTCATAAAAATACTTAAATATAAAACCAGGAGTGGAATTACAATCAGCTGACTAGGGGTCAAAGTACGCCCGGACGCCGAATGCGCGGCCTGCATCCAGCGATGGTACTACAATACCTAATAATTTACAACACTTGTCTAAATACCTGACTTATCTACTTAACCTACTATTTTGCCACTGTGCTTGTCTCCACCTAGCCACTTTATTCACAGGTTAAATAAACCAAATACCTGGTTCGATTCCCCGCTAATAAAAAAAAATATTTAAACGAAATGTTAGAGTAAGGTTAGAGTCATGCTTTTTTATCCATCGTGTAGGTATTTTTATTATTCTGATGTATTCTGTTATGTACCTATTCAGATGAGTTCAGTACTAAGTTATATAAAAAAAAGTTAGGTATCAAACGGCTTACCGATCTAAATCCTAAGGCACATTAACATGTTGCCTTATTCACGAGCACTATAAACGTACCTACGCGTTAGGCATTATTAAAACAAAACAAGAAAAACAAAACGCAACAACAAGAATGTAATAAACAAAACGATTGAACGGTCGCTCACGCGTACGTGATAGTCAACACGGAACTGTCTCAAAAACTAAAATTAATAATCAATCCCGCCAAAACAAATGCGGACGAGGCATTCGTCCTTGAAGCACTGAGCACTACCACAGACCGTAAAACCCTTACGACATTGGCAACGTTTATTTTATTTATAAATTTATTTATCCCTACAACTAGTCTTCATATGGAATGTAGAGGTTATGGTTGTCATTTTTAATACAATTACACAATCAATTGTACCCTGACGCAACAAGCAGTTCTTTACTACAAAAATTATATTGAAATTAATAAACGTACCTAATTATTCCAGTACTCACTTACACAATTATAAACACTGTTTCATGGTTATCTTTGATTTTGTATAAGAAAATAGAGATGAAATGGTACTGAATAATTTAATCATCATCATTACAACCATTTATAAGTCCACTGCTGAACATAGGCCTCCCCCAAGGAATGCCACAAAGCACGGTCCTGAGCCACCTGCATCCATCGACTTCCTGGATGTCTTACCAGGTCGTCACTCCATGTAGTGGGGGGTCATCCTACACTTCGCCTACCGGTATGAGGCTGCCACTCGAGAACCTTTCTTCCCCATCGGTTGTCGGTTCTTCAAGCTATATGGCCGGCCCACTGCCACTTCAGCTTATTTATCAGGCTATGTCGGTTACTCTGGCTCTACTGCGGATATCCTCATTTCTAAGTTTAATCCTCCTGCCTGAATAATTTAATAGTTAAAATCAATTGCAATTATGATCGACAGTTAATAACTAATCCATCAAAATTAATGACAGAATACTTTTTACTTTATTTTAATTGACTTTTGGTATTTAATCCGACCAATACTTTGAATTTAAAAAGAGGTACGTCAAAATTATTAAAAACTAGCTATTCCCCGCGACTTCGCCCGCGTGTAATTAAAGTTTTTTTTTATAGGATAGGTATTAATTATGTTGCGCGGAACCCTAATTCTTTTTCTTTTTCTAAAATATAAGTAGCTCAAGTTACTCTTTATAACATCAGCTATCTGCCAGTGAAAGACCCGTCGAAATCGGTCCAGCCGTTTCAGAGATTAGCCGGAACAAACAGACAGACAGACAGACGGCAGACAGACAGACAAAAATTTTAAAAATTGTGTTTTTGTTATAAGTACAGTATATACTTTCATATGCATTTACTAAAAAGCTGTTATTTTGATATTACAAACAGACAGCTCAATTTGTATAGATTACTCGCAAGTTTTATAATGATTGCCGCCTCTAATTCTTATGTCGCCGGCAAACTAAATTTCGGTGCAACATGGCAGCGTTGACAACACCAATTTGTCAAATTCCCCGAAAATTCATGTCCAATTCCCCAATTCAAGGACAAAACTTCCCAACAAATTCCCCTCAATTTCATTTTAAGAAATTAATCAATTTTCAACTAATTTTATAAAATTTACTTTTTAACTAACATTTTTTTGTATAAAATTAAAAAATAAATGAAAGCATTAAATGATATACAAAAGTTGCCGAAATAAATCCGAAAATTAAATGTGGTGCAATGAAGATATTTACAAAAAAGGGAGTCATTCGATATTCATAAGCAACCTAACAAAAATATTAAGATAATTATATTGATTTTCAAAATCCCCGCATTTTCCCCGCATAATACCAATTCCCATAAAATCCCCAACCAACATCAAATTCCCCGCAATTTGGGGAATTCCCCATATGTTGGCAATGCTGACGCGAGGTAACACGAGTCGGCGGAGTTTTGGCGGGAAATTGACCGGCTGCGGTTTGCTGCTCCTGTATTATTGTTTAAATAATGGTTTGAAGTGGACTTTGATATGTAAAAGTGTTGCGATTTTGTGTATTAAGTGTCTACGCATGTGAACTATTAGTGGAAACAGTGAAACAAGTGCTCTGATGGTGATGGATTCTCAAGATAAGCTGTTTGTTTGCATAGGCACCTTTAGATACCATCGCCAACTATCAGCTGTCTGCTGGATCAAGTTGCCGCCAAAATCTCCCAAGAACTGCACAATGTGACGCATCAACATATTGTGAAGCAGTATACTATGAAAGAGTGGGGAAATTACAATAAACCGAATAAAAATACTTAAGACTTGGCCTAAAGGTCTACCAGGCCATAAACTCCAAAAAAAAAAACACGAGTCGACCGGGCGGCGGCAGCGCGTGTGTGAAAGGGAAGGATAGAGTGAATAGTATAATACCTAATGCATTGTTTCGTACCGAGCTAGATAAAAGAGCATGGCAAACGCGCGGATATTGTACCTAGTCAGCTGATTTTATGATTTATTTATTTTAAATTTCACTGCTGGAATAATGTTTAAGTATTTTTATGATTTATTTAATGAAATTATCATTTTATTTAGCTGTACCTACATGATGGGGCGTGAATAAAGGTAATGAAACGTTGCGGATCGATTTTATTTCTCACCCATCATCAAAGGTATAGTTAGTACTATCGTCTGTCTTCGTACAATAATGTTCCCTCGGTGTATTCTACTACCAACTAATATCAAATGATTCCATTTGTTTTATAACAACTCCTAACCCTACTGTAGGTGCGGCCTTAACAAAGGCGCGTAACGAGCTAAGTGATACAGACTCTCCGCACGCGGATGTAAGGTGCATTTTGATTTAATACGCGCGCCGCATTAATTTTGTTTTCGACAATATAATATGTAGGCTAATTTGACCAAGGTCGTGTTCGGGGCGTGCAAAGTATTATGAACATTGGCGACGTTGTAACTAGGTTTAAACACGCAAGTTTGCTATCAGAGAGTGATCCTTCTGTTCTTGTACTATTATTTATTCTGTGGCACAGACAGTGTAACACAGACCAGAGAGACTTCTAAAGAAAAAATTAATACTCCCACAATAGTGACACTTTCAAGTATATATTACAAAATTTATAACACTTTTATAAAGGTAGGTCTGCTTTTCGACAAACTCCGCATTTGTTAGAGCTTTTTATTGTGATGTCTAATACTACTGGAATACTCACCAGCAATATCTTCTAACTGCGACATGCTGGCTTCATCCAGTAACGGTGGTAGTTTCTTCGAGAAGAAGTCCTTAAGCGCAGTGGCGACGGCGTTTACTGGGATATCTAGCGAATCTAAATCTACATTTGGATCTGAAATATAAAATAATTATGTTTAGTTTGCAATTGATCTCAAGCCATTTTAAGGAAGCGCCAGCAAGACAATTGAAAAAAAATGTACCCCTTTTTCTTTCACATAATAACACTTGACATCTATAAAGCCGGTTAAAATATAAAAAGCTATTTATGATTGGCAGTATATTCGTATGAGGTAATAGTTGCGAAACACAACGCTAGTCAGTGTAGCTGATACGCAAAATTGTCTTTTTTTTTCGTATCACTTATTTACTAGCTCAACTTACACCAACCTCTATCATTCAAAAAATTTGTAAATAAGGGCCGATATTTCAATCATAAGATAAAAGTTATTCTTAGGTTAAAATATAACATAAACAAATTAAAAATTACAGTTGTATGAAGATAAGAGGTTAACTATTTCACTTTTATTATATTCAGCCAGATAGCTTTTATTAGACGATTCAAAAATAGGTCCTAATAGTAATAATAAATGGTTTTATATTGTATGTCTGCTATCATTAGTGCGTTAGAGAATTCATTATTGTCGCGACAAATTAAAACGACATTAAAGAATGGACAAGTTTAAAACCTATTTTGCGATAGTGAATAAATGAAAATATGTGATAGTGTCTATAATCAGTTGTGTAATTAATACAAAATATTTTTACAAAACGCTAAAATGTCAACGCCCTTCCCAACTCTGATCAGGTAGTGAAACGTTAAAAAAATATAAAAAACAAAGTTAAAAAATCAAGAAATAAAAAGCAGTACCTTCATAGAACTTGTTGAAGAGCATGTCTACATGTGCCCTGTTGCCGGGGACTCGGTAAAGTCCCTCTGAAGCAAGCCCCTCTCTTTCTATGAACTCCACGCACTTCTCGACGAATAGCGGTACTCCATGAGAACCCTTTACATTAAATAACATAAATTTATTAACAATGGTGGTGGGTATAGGTAAAACTAGTGAAATAACAGCAAAAATATAGAATGATCCAATAGTAATGATAGTGAATATTTACGACGAATATTCACAGTGATTATAGTTAATGCATTTAGTCCATCTTTTTTCTTAACCCAGAATCCCTTTACAAAAAAATCTTTATCTAGTGATGGACGTTGTTGAAGCTTTTTGGGAGGGTAAATCTCCAAAAAAGCCTCAACAGACCGCGTCCATCACTTGACTTTCGTCTGCAAACTTCTTGCCTCGTAGATTTTCCTTGAGCCGAGGAAATAGATAGAAGTCACTGGGAGCTAGATCTGGTTAATAGGGCGGGTGTTCGGGCCGTTCAAATCCCGTTTCTTGAATATCAGCCATCGCAACTACGGCTTTGTGAGCCGGAGCGTTGTCAGCTTGTTCCTTAAAAGCCTCTCGCAATCTTCTTAATTGGCCTGTGTAGTAAGAGCCCGAAATAGTGGCTCCTTTTTCCAATTATTCCTACCACGTCACAAAAAACGAACGCCATAACCTTCCCGAGCGAATTATCATTAATGCCAGCGGGCATACGAACTCAGCGCACCCTTATCAAATTATACGGTAAGTTATTTTCCGTTTAGTTTTTTAAATTAATAATTATCTATTATATTATTTATTAATATTATATATTAATTACATATTAATCTTAACGATATTGTATAAAAATGTCTCTACTACAGATACATTTTCGGAATGTACAAATTAATAAATAACATTACACGCACCTGTGGTCCCCAGTTTTGTATTGATTGCGTATTCGTTATTTGCGCAGAGTTTTTCTTGGAGTCTTTGCTTTTGGAGAATTCCTGTAAGAACATTGTATAATACAATTTACCTTACACGTCAATTTCATAGATTTTATTTTTAAGTTAAACATGAAAGGATATAAAATAACAGCTATTTTACCCAGCCCAAAACAAGGCTAGAACGTTTAAAAAAAACTAATATTTAATTGAAATTAGCAAATTTTGAGTCAAAATGTATAAATTGAAAAAAAAAATACTTTACGGCTTTATCGTGTTTAATTTTGTCTTCTTTTTAACTAGTCACGGGGAGACTGCAATGTTTATCGTTCCGATGTCATAATTAAACTGAACTACATTTAGTTTTAGAATATTCATTTTTATTTCGATCTACGCAGAGCGAGCCTACAGTATCTTCAAGTTTTGCAAACAACACGTGACTGACGTCAAACAACTCGAGACTCAACCCCGTCTCTTGAACATGACCCAGTGTCGAGAATTAATAAGATGTAAAAATTAAACGTGATAAAATCCGTAAAATAATTAATTAATTTTCGCATAAATATGAGAAACCGCACTGTGCAGGAAGTTGAGAGCCTATCGTTAAAGATACGTGCGTACTTGAACCAACTAAAAACCTCACCTTATGTCTTCGATCGTGCTTGCTAAAGGGCTGTGGTCTCCGCCGCGAATCCGCTGCACTTGACGAAGAGTTGTCTTGCGCCGAGGAAGGATACTCGCCGGATAGTAGCTGTGGTCACCACAATATTATGTTAGGATGCTGATGCATATCTCCTATTTATATCCCTCTGTCGTCTTTAACGATACCCTCGTGATATGGGGTGGTAGTGGCCACCACATTGCTTACACAGGACTACATGTTATTTATAATATACTACACAATCTTCTTCAGTCCATTATAGCCCACTAGTAACCATGGGCATCTCCTATAGTTGGATTATAGGAATAGCCATAATCGACATTCTTGGCAGCTCTCTTCGTTGCCGGGCTATATATATTTTACACCTGATTTACACTAGATGATGATATCGCCATATTTTTGAGACCATAAGATTTATCTGGCATTTTCAATAGTCGCCACTAACAGGGACACCTACAGGGCGAAATGGCATAGTAGATTCTCTTGTATCGCCAACGCACTGTATTGATATAATTAATTTTACGAATTTTAGTGTTTAATTTTACTATGTCCATACATATATATCCATACGCTAAAATCATTCATCTATATAAAATTAGTTTTATGATGATAATAATAAATAGAACTTTATTGTACACCATAATTTTAACAGTGGTAGAGCCACGCGACAGCTTTTGCTGTCGCACGGATGGGCTGGCTCGAACCGGGGTGGTACCACGACCTCACAGAATGCCAGCGTGAAGTAGAGGTTTACCTCTGCGTTTCGTTTGGTGAGTGCAGGTGGCCGGAGGCCCTTTTTACTGGAAGTGAGGCATTCCATCTTAGTCCTCACGGGTGACAACGCATCTGCATTTTGATTCGCAAACGAGGATAGATGTAGATGTCTATGGGCCGCAGCGGCCACTTACCATCAGGTGGACTGTGTGCTCGTTTGTCACCTTTATCCTATAAAAAAAAAATTACAAAAATAAAGGAATTGTGCTTAGTTTTGGCGGGAACTTGGCCGCTGACGGATTGCTGCTCTTCTATATTGTTTAAATAATGGTTCGAAGTGGATTTTGATATGTAAAAGTAATGCGATTTTGTGTATTAAATGTCTGTGCATGTGAACTACTAGTGGAAACGGTGAAACAAGTGCTCCGATGGTGATATGAGAATCTCAAGATAAGGTGTCTGTCTGCTTAGGCGCCTTGAGATACTATCGCCAACTGTCTGCTAACAGTTGGCGATAGTATCTCAAGGCTCAAATTGCCGTCAAAATCTCCCAAGTGCTGCGCAATGTGACGCATGAACATATTGCGAAGCAGTGAAATTTAAAGATTATTATTACTTGATACTGAGAAAAATAAGGACGTGGCTAAAAGAACAAGCATCCAAGACAAAAAATTTAATAAAAAAAAGAATTGTGCGTCTTAATAAGTTGTAAAATGGGCGATCTCTTCTAGGCAACCTCAGGATGGACAGATACTTAAAACACAAGTAGACACATGGGTTTGCTAGTGTTAACACATTAGTTTCCAGAAAACAACTTAAAATGTTTTTTTCTTGAAATCTATATTTGAAGAAAATATAATATTTTTATTATATAAAAATATCATAGAGTACCTAATTATTAGGTATTATATGGTTGTTTCCAATGAAAATATTTAGTACTAACCTCGTATGGCATTCGATCCTGTTGCGTGAAAAATTTAATTAGTTTTAATTTATTAAATATCAATTTAAAACTAACTATATTACAGAATTACAGAGATATAATTCATAAAAATAGGTGAAATTATGCTACTGTACTACACGAATAAAAAAATGTTTTTAGAGTGTACATACATATATCATATGTTATGCCCGAAGAA
The DNA here is from genome assembly GCA_963668995.1 of Parnassius mnemosyne. Taxonomy (NCBI): domain Eukaryota; kingdom Metazoa; phylum Arthropoda; class Insecta; order Lepidoptera; family Papilionidae; genus Parnassius; species Parnassius mnemosyne. The sequence goes on along the minus strand of CAVLGL010000092.1, from coordinate 13,672,501 downwards.
GTAATAAACCTAAGATTACCCAGTGTTTTTTGGTGAAGTTCGAATAATGATTGATATAACTATAACTTCTATTTGATTTGCCGAAAATCGAGTTTCAGTTGCGGCCGAGGTGACGCTTGGGTTACCCCAAATTCGTTTTACATTGTTTATATATAAATTATTCGGACTACTCAAAAACTACCGGGTAAATTTGGATTTAGTACTTCTTCGGGCATTATTGGTAACATATGTATATAACGTACCGACGGTACGGTACCGTACATATGACTGCGAGTTCAAGAATTCACTCTCAACATTTATTCATAATTATTATAATATTTCAATTGTACTAACTTCAAAGTCGTTAAGATCTTATATAATATGTGGCTTTGTTGTTCTGCAATTTTTCGCAAATTTAAGTTACATATAAAGAAGAGTTATCTGTCTAGCGTGCAAAAAGTGGTGATGATGGTATATGACGATGATGGTGGTGGTGGTGAAACAAACGGTTACCTTGTGCGCGTCGTGGTGTGGTGGCGGCGGAAGCGGGCGCGGCCGCCGCGTCTCTCCGTCCGAGCTGCCGTCGCTCGACTCGCTCCCTGCTGCACACAAACATTTGTATGTTCAATTTGCTGCCCTAAGCTATAGTATTCTATTTCATTCTTAGTGCTTATAAGTACTACGCGGATAACTGCGAACCGTCCGGCTGACCGCACGATGCGGTTGCGAATGCGGCCAACCGGATTGCGGGCATCCGCATTCGCATTCTGCGGTTTAAGAACGGTTGCAATTTGCGGTCATATCGATTCATTTCAAAGACGGACGTGGAAGAAGTCGCAATTATTTACTACATTTACACACGTTACGTAAAGAAGAAAAACAAATAAAGATGATTACGATGATACATTTTTCGGTATCCATTATAAACGTACCACGTCCACACAATCTCATTCAATGGCAGGCAGCCGCAATCTGAGCTACACAGTGCGAATAGCAACCGTCCTTCGAGCCGCATTTCGGCCGGCTGGCCGTATTTCGAGCCGCAGCCGAGCGACCGGCGTGGTTTGCGGGTAGCCGCACCGTAGTACGCATAGAAATAGATGTTACGTTTGCTTGCGGTCAGTATACGGTATATAATTGCGGGTAACCGCATAGTGCGTATGAGCACTTACAGTTTTGACTTGTAACATATGAACTAAAGTCATAATATCTATACACAGGGTTATTTTCAAATTTTAAACTTCAGTTCAAATATATAAATAATGATATATCGTAATTGCACTTTTTGAAAATAGGAGTACCTAATTAAGACTAATACTTTTATTTGAAATTATCACAAATTGTATGTGATTTATGTGCAACAACGTTTTTGCCTACCGATCGACCTTTACAAAAGTGTGCGTGCGCAGTTAAAATAATGCATTAACACGCATTTCCAATTTAATAAATAAAAAGGACAGGATGTTCGAATTTTTTTTTTATTAATTTTTCTTCACCATTTGCCTATATTACTTATTCTGAACCTTCTCTGCAAATTTGGCCTGTATATACATTGCTGATCAATGCCGCCCGAAGTCAGAAATTTATCTATATTTCTCTCCCGTGCCTAGGAAAGCATGTGAACCATTGGCCCTGTGCTTGTTCTCTCTCCGGTCGTGTCGAATTGCCGTCCATCTGTCTGAGTGTGTTAGAGTGCATGAACACCTGTGCTTGCGCAGATGTCTTTCTTGTTCTTAAAGTTGTCTGTTATCTTTGTATGTAATTATGTTTTATATATTCGTGAAGTTTGATCACAATCGATTCAGCCATTCTGATTAGCCCAGACAGAAAGACATACAGACAAATTAAAAAAAATGGTTATTCATATCAAAATATCTTGCAAATAAGCCTGTGAATTTAATAGAAGCTAGTTATTTCGATATTACAGACAGACGCTTCAAAATCATACATCTTAAAATCAGTTTATTAATATAATCACGAGCTATGAGACCTTTCGTTTTAGTCTTCATGATGAACAAGTCATCCTGTAGCTTTCTTGTTTGAACATGGTTGCAGGTATTCATGAGCTGCAGACGCACCTTACCATCAGGAAGATAAATAGCTAAAGATTTTTGAACAGTCTTTTTAAAAACGCTTTATGAATTAAATTTTTACCTTTATCTTCTAGCGGTCGTGCTCGATATCCGGTTGGCAATTCTGGTGGGCCCACAAACATACCCAGCTTTGGGACTCTCGGACTTTGTACTGCAACTAGGTTTCCCAATGACCTGTATAGTTAGTAATTAGACAAATTAAAATCATAGACAAACGAAATTACAATATTAATTATTACGTTAACACTTTCACTGTTCGATTTGCAAACACAATAGTAATACTATAGCAATGACCAATATGTGGGTCACGTGACAGGGAAAGCGTTTATTACAATGCTCCATTAAATTGGTGTAACTGTTATGTAACGATCGGGCAAGTAGCCCTAACAACAAATACAAAATAACGACAAATGTTCACGAAGTATTTTGTAATAAATTTAAAATTTATATAAAATTATTCTAATTAATAGAATCAGGCGTAACTTTGCGGAAATCCATTATAATAATCCATTATATAAAAAAAAATCTAAAAGCTTCTATATAAAATTATTCCTTGTTACTGTCTAGTGGTCGTAAGCTAAGCTTTTTTTATAGGATAGGGTGACAAACGAGCACACAGTCCACCTGATAGTAAGTGGTTGCTGTGACCCTTAGACATCTACATTTATCCTCAATAAAGAATCAAAATACAGATGCGTCGTCACCCGTGAGGACTAAAATGGAATGCCTCTTTTCCAGTAAAATGGGTCTCCGGTTCTCTACACTCACCATACGAAACACAACAGAGGTAAGCTGCTATTTTACGCTGGTATTCTGTGAGAACGTGGTCCTTCCCCGGTCGAGCCGACCCATTCGTGCTACAACTATACTACTAATATAGCTGCAGCTTAGCTCTACCACGTAAAAATGTTCATGAAGAAGGATTCGATTTGAGTTTTTTGTAGCGATAGCGATTCAGAATAGCTCACTGCGGACAACTATTGTGAAGTGTTGAGAAGTTCAGGTCAGGAAATCGATGGTGTTTCGGCTTCAAGAGCTCGAAAAGCACGTAAAACTTTTTAATCCTGCGTCTGATCTCTATCCGGTCGTGTCGAATTGCCGTCACATCGGATTATGAGACTAGACTATGCCGTCATATCGGAATAGAGAGTACATCTGTGTTTGCGCAAACACTCGTGCAATATAGTCTTGTGCCGCGCAGATGTCTAGTCTCCGTTGAGACCGAATTCGGTTTGAAAGACATTATAATTTGAGAGCCACGGAACCGGAGAACTTTTTTACTGGAAATGAGGCATTCCATCTTAGTCCTCACAGGTGACAACGCATCTGCATTTTGATTCGTAATCGAGGATAGATGTAGATGTCTATGGCCCACAGCAACCACTTACTATCAGGTGGACTGTGTGCTCGTTTGTCAACCTTATTCTATAAAAAAAAATCAAGAGCTGAACGCTCACCTTAAATTTCACGTTCCCTACAATTAGGTGACGAAACAAATAAGGAGTTACCATCTATTTAGTTCGTTTCATGCCTCTCGTTCAATCTATGCACTGATGTGCTTTTGTTTGAAGGGTAGAAAGAGCCAAAAATTATAGGGTGTGTGTGAGACATTCCATTTTAAACCTCATCTAACGCATCTATGGCCATCGTAATGATATGATGCGAAATATACGGTAATTCACGCCGAGAACTTTACCCTCTACAAAGCGTAAGTCTAGTCGTGCTTGGAAGTATATTGTTACGTATGGGCTAATGCTGCAAAATGACACCTAGCAATGTTGACTCATTGCAGCAGTCATCAGGAATTACATGATTTAATTCCTCCCTTACTTTTCACTATCTAACAACCAGACGCTCGGCGGGTTTGCTTCGTTTTTCATAATATGTGCAGCGAATAAGTGGCATAATTTACCAGCCTCTGGTTTTCCATCTGATTACAATCTGGTTGTCTTTGAAATATTTGTGAATTAATTGAATGAAACTGGATTTTACAGATTTTATGGCTTTTAATTAACTTGTTTTATAATCCCGACGTTTCGATTATACTTTGCAGCACCTACATATGGTCATGGGGGCAGCACTGAGGAATTCGACGTCCCAATGTTATAGTTAACTATGGTTACCTTCAGTTTAAAATTATAAGTTTTTGATCCGATCTTCTGCATAGAAAGCACTTAAAATATCTTGAAGTATTTGCAGTGGTATGTTTGAGTAGTTGGAGTATAAAAATATATGACATAAATAACTGTATCTTTCGACTGCGTTGACTTAGAGATTGAGTTTTTAACACCTCGAATGAACTTCTACTATTTTATATTAATTTCAATTTGATATTTATTTTTCTTTCCGGAGAAAAATACGAACAGATGGTTAACAAAGTAATCGAAATATTCCGTTTTTACCTCTGAGGATTTTACCAATGGTTTTAACGTGGTAGAGCCACGTTGCATCTACATTACGGTTGTAGTTCAACCGGGGAAGGACCACGCTCTCATAGAACTTCAGCGTAAAGCTGCTATAGCTTAATACTGCTGTGTTTCGTATGGTGTGTAGAGAACCGGAGACCCTTATTACTGAAAACAAGGCATTCCATCTTAGTCCTCATTGGTGACAACGCAAGGTAGTTTATGGTTATCAACATATCTGGACTGTGTGCTCGTTTGTCACCCTTATTCCATAAAAACGGAACCCTAAATAAATGAAAGGCAGTGATAGCATACCGTTTCTTGTAGTGCCTGGGTGCGTGGTGCGCGTTGTGGCGCCGGCGCGCGTGCAGCCGCGCCGCGCCGCCCGACGCCTCGCTCGACCCAGAGCTGTCCGTTTCCGAGAACGCTGTACCAAACGGTGCAAATATTACAAGTCAATCGGTACTTTTTTTAATATACCACGTTTTTAAAGCGTAATTAAAAAGTATAAAACTTCCTTTTATTTTTATTTTTTTCATATTCTTACATTGTCATCCGATTCTTGACGGCTCTGTGGCGCAGTGGCTAACCAATCAGTTGTCGCACCGGGGGCCGCGGGTTCGAATCCAGCACGGAACAAGTATTTGTATGGCCTATAAATAATTGTTCCGGGTCTGGATGTTTGTCCTTGTGCAATTTATGTTTATAAACTACCTCCACGACACAGGAGAAAATCCTAGTGTGGGGGTAACGTTTTAAAAAAGACAAAGCCAAAGACAAAGCCAAGATTCTGAGCTGTGTTCAAAATTTCATCGGGCAATTAATTTAAAATAAATTACTAAATTCGACATGAACAGACATACACGATAGCAAGTTAATAAAAACAACGTAAAAATATCGGAAACATAATCAACGCAAACTTTCGCGGCAAACGAACGAGGACGACGAACAGCCAGAAAACGCGCGATCAACATCGATAGTATTGCCCTCTCGCTCACACTTATAGACTATATATTATTTTTTATTTATTATGATATTAGCTACAAGGCATTCAACCTAAAAGACTACATATTTTTTCAAAATATAAACATTAAAATTACCATTGCGATGTTTTTGGAAAATATTGAAGGGTGATTAAACCAGTAGATTTAGTCCATAATGATAGCATTCTTACTTCTCAAAACGCCTAAACGGACTAAATAGCGTGACGCTGAATATCACCATCATAGCAGATAATTTCACTAGTTCAAATGCGTAATCATTTAATATAAAAATCACTCAACATTTACGCATTAAAATCGACTTCAAACCATTATTTTAACGATAATATCGCGACTGCCATGAATGTCGACTTTAGCTATAATGAAAAAAAAAATAACATGTTGTTCTGATATGCGTCAAATGACGACTAACTTACATGGCTGATGTGTGTGTGATTTTTCGTGTCTTCGATGTCTTCTCAGTCTCGTCATTGACGGTGCTTCCATATATTCATTAGTCTCCTTAATCTGAAAAAAAAAGCAATCCAATATAGTAATTAATTTGCATTTACCAACCTGAAGTACGCTTTACAGTTGTTGTTATGACAATTATTCAAATAATATTAGAAAGTCAGCGAGCTTTTCGAGCGCTGGAAAATTTTGGCTTGTTTATTTCGAACTCATGTTGTACTCGCGACAGCTACTGATCACTGGATGAAAAAGAAACCAATCGGTCAGCGGAATTGATTCACCTCAAATTCAGCGTACGAAGGTCAGCCATGCTACAGCTATATCAATAGTACAGTTGTAGCATAAATGGGTCGGCTCGACCGGTGAAGGACCACGCCCTCAAAGAATAACAGCGTAAAATATCAGCATAATGCTGCTGTGTTTTGTTTGGTGAGTGTAAAGAACCGGAAATCCTTTTTACTCGAAAAGAGGCATTCCATCTTAGTCCTCACGGCTGACAACGCATCTACATTTTATTCGCAAAGTGGATAGATGTAGATGTCTATGGGTCACAGCAACCACTTACCATCAGGTGGACTGTGTGCTCGTGTGCTCGCTTGTCACCCTTATCCTATAAAAAAAAACAATAAGAATCGAAATAACTTTTAATAAACATGTGTTAGTGATGGTTTCAATATACATTACATTTGGAAACTTTAGATAGTTAACTTAAGTTAGTTAGAGCAGTTATCTATGAACAGGTATCTGCAGCGCGTAACGCACGTGTAAACTAACTTTAAACACAAACATGCAAGTCTGTTATAATAAAAAAATGTATATAAGAAATCATTATGCAACAGTCTGCTTTAATAGAATAATTTCTACGTAATAGCTTCTAACTCAGTGCATTGACAGCAAAAAATTAAAGCTCCGTCTTCAGAATCTACGATGTGAAAATTATTTTATTCTTTGTTTTGATTTAGGTTATTTAAATAAAAATAAAGAGCTAACAGTCGGTTTTGATGTATCGGCAGTGGCACCTGACTGCATTTACTCCACGTGCACACTCACTTCTAAACACAGACATGCAACTTTGAATTTTATAAGTGAGCATTAGAATAAAACTTTGGCGAGTGGACAGTGGTACATGCGCGTACTACGACTACAAACACAAACAACCGTCTTTTCTTAAGCAAAAACAACTGTCTTTTTAAAACAAAAACATTAGTCATTCGAGGCGTCGACAGTAGCGTTGCCAGATTAGTGTTCAACCAAAGCGCGATTTTTGACACTGAACTGAGAAAGTTAGCTCTAGTAATAAGCGGAACACAAGTTTTTTTTTACATTAATAGGACTTCTTTAAGTGGTTTTACGTGTGTCAGCGTTGGTACCAACGTGTACTAAGTATCGAGTTCAGATTCGGAGCTGACAATCAAACTTGATACATATAATAGAGGTGCATATAAACTTTTTTTATCTACACAAGACATGCAAAAGTAAACTTTAATAAATGTACTTTAGAGCTGCTTCCAATTCGCCTTATAGTTGTGCGTTACGTTATGAACATGCATGTGTCTCTGCGCGAACAAAACAACGTTAAACATAAAGATGCAAAAGTAAACTCTAATGCGTAAGCGTTATAGTCGCAATGAGTGTGTCGGCGTTGGTACCTGCGCGTATTGCGCGTCGAGTTCAGTCTCGGAGCTGACGCCAGAGGGGTGGTGGTGATGCGCGGCGGCTGTGCCTGCGTGCGTCCAGCCCGAGCGACCGCACTGCGGGTTAGTGCCGTTACCATGTTATACGGCCATCCGGCTCGCAAGACCAATTGCTCTACCGGTGATATAATACCAGGCAAGTTCGACGATAAATAAGAAATCATCAATTTACTAGAGCCGCCTCACTGTGAACCTAGTTTTTAGCCGACTTCAAATAAGGGGAGGTTCTCAATCCGTCGGTATGTTTTTTTTTGTATGTATGTTACGCGTTATCTTCGTCCATTGTGAATCGATTTTAACTCTTAAATAGATAGGGAATGGTTCCATATTATAATACAGTGACAAATATTCACCTTTAAGGTTGGAAAAAGGGAATTAAGTATGTAAATATTAAGACAACATTCTAGTTGTTAATTTAGTTTTTTATTAATAATATCCTGGTATTATTATTAGTTCTATTAACAGCTCCTACAGAGAAGAAGTTTCCGTGCTCAAATATATTGATAGCGACAAATAAAAGTAACACTAAAATGTCTTTCGAAAGACATTACTTCAATAATTAATGATTAGTGAAGAAATCCTAATACAGAAGTTTATATACATAATAAAATATATTTCGTGGTTTAAATTGTAATATTTAAGTACCATAAATGTATACTAATGAATGTACAATCATATTCGCTTCTAACAATGCACTGTTTTTTTTTTTACCTAGTTAAAAATGTATACAGAATTTTACATTTTTTATTAAGGTTATAAATTCTATTTAGAATTACATCAAGAACTTACTTTGCCAATGTACTTAAATTATGATGTTGCCAAGTATTATTTCACTTACTCACGATTAAAACATAATAGTTAATGTAATTAGTACAATGGCTATTCTTGTTAAATACATAACGGATAATGACCGATAATTATTTACACAGATGATCACGATTTAAAATAACTTTATTAACATGATTGAAGAAATACTGAATGTTCAAATTTTATATGAATTTAACAAAACTATTATACACAACTATTTTGTAAGTATCAAAAAATTTAAGTACAGTTGCAGATGTTACTAGTGATAATGGCCCTGTCAGAATTTTTTATTATTTATCTATCACACCGTTATTGAGGTTCTTGATTTTTTTTTGTAATTTCTAAATATAGGGTTATGATTATAAGCTAGTATTATTGTATAAAGTTAAAACATTAAAATGAAATCTTTAATTGATCTTAGTATTCATTGTTAAATATATTGTATAATCTCAAGTTATGTTGTTGATGACATTTTGTCAAATGACGGATAAGATATTCAGGCCCACCTATACTATTCCTCAATCATGTCAAGAGATAATGGTTGTCAATCACAAGGAAAATCATCAAAGCCACCCATTCAACTTTATTTGTAATAGGTAATATTATATGACATACCTTTCTTTCTCTCGAGTGCGGTGGCCCAATTGTAATATGCTGTAGCGCGTCGCTGACCATTGTATAATTGTTCATGTCTAATTTGCCTGGTTGCTGTAGGATTTATTAAAAGTATTATGAGATAACAATTAAATATATATTAGATGAAACATATGTGCTAATAATATGATCATATTACATTTTTTCATTTAAATACATAAGAATATTACACTCTCTATTCTTTTTTTATTTTAGAAGTTAAAATGAGTCTTTAGTTTAGGATTATATCTAAGGTAAAGGATATATTCATAAAATATAAACTTTGTTATGATTACAAACTTGTCAACAATTTTGTAGGAAATGCTGAGGTCTATGATTGTTTTAATGGAAATATGTACCAATATTTATGTCCTAAATTACGATGACGTGAGTCGTTTCATATTTAGGGACTAAAGCAAGGGCACACAAAGACTATGAAACACTATTGTGTTTCATAGTCTTTGTTAAGTTTAATGTTCTTTTTTGGGGCACCTATCATATCATAATATGAGCCAAATTGTTAAAAAGGAGCAAGTCCAACATTTATTACTTATTTTTATAAATATATCTATTTAATATATGTATTAAACGGCAAAAGAGGGAAATGAAACAGTAGTGCATCATTTTACTGATAACAACTCAAAAATAATGAAAAATTACGTTCGCCAACCCACCTTACAAGCCTGGCGACTATGACAAATATTTACCCGAAAGTGAAATAATTTTTTCATGTGGCAATATATACGCTTTTACAATATAGTTGTAGAAAATATAAAGGTCCTATTTATCTAAAAGTTTAAAATAATAATCAAGCAAAAACTATTTAATAAGAGCTATAATACTACTTATGGGTACACGATTGATAATAAGCCCTGACTTTTGACAGGCCGTATTGAAAAATGAAAAAAGTATAAAAAGGTGACCTTGAGCGAGAGAGTCTGCGAGTGGCGCGTGCGCTGCGGCGGCGGCTGCGGCTGCGGGCGCGCGCGCCCCGTCGTGAAGGCGCGCTGCCCGTAGCCCGCCGACTGCCAAGCGCCGCCGCCGCCGCCGTCTGTACCGCACGCCTCAACTTAATCCATTGCCAATTTGTTTTTGACACTTTATTCAATTCAAATATTTTTAAGAGTTGTCAGAACAAATATTTCTATAGAAATTGTATGAAAATACACTGCAATAACGTCATTAATAATCGTATTCCCATGTTTATAAATATTAGTTATCGCCTAGTGATGAAAATTCCACAGTACTTCATTATTTTTACGTTTCTACATTTATCAAGCTGTATATCACTTACAACTGTACATTAATATATAAAACACAGTTATCTAATATACAAAATGTTAAATAAACGTTTTTTTGTCTTGATATTCACTCAATACACTATTGAAAAAGGACCATTTTAAGGTGAAAGTTCCAGGGTGGCCCGCGAAATTCACTTTCTTACGATTTTTGGAATTTGTAGGTCGGTTAGGTTGTATTTTTAACAAAATATAATTCGCGTATAATACAGAATTATTATCATTAAAATCACCAATACAACCCTCTAAGTTCATATAATCCCTTTGAATTATTTTTTCTGAAAATAGCCATACAATGGGATTATACATTCCTGTTTTTGATTAGGATTATAGGGTTGTATTGATGATTATAATGATTATAATTCTGTAAATACATACTCATTACGGTCACGAATCATATTTTGTTAAACATACAACCTGACCCTGACCTAAAAATTGCAAAACATGTAAGAAAATTTGAATTTCGCGGGTTACTCTGATGCTTTCACCTTAAATAACACAAAATTCCTTATTCAGTAAATTTGTCAGTAATTATTTGTTAGCAACATTTTAAAAGTCTTTAGCGACAATCTCTACCCTATGCGACTATTTCACCACAGAATATCAAATGTTTGACATTAGCCTTAGACTGTATAATTTATAAAGATTTTTGGCTTGGATACTTGTCCTTTTAGCCACGTCTTCATTTCATTTGAAATCTTTGTTTTTATAGATTTCCAGTATCAACGATAATAACCCTTTATAGTACACTGCTTAACAACATATTGATGCGTAAGTTAAAGGCTACTGTTTTTACTATCGTATCCTTCGAGATATCAATTATGGACCGACCAGCTGGTTGGCCGTAGACTATTATCTAATATGTAATTCAAATCGTAGTAAGGCCGTACTAGGTTTCGAATACAAAGTCACATTACATGTATTTAATACAAAAGTCCTCTCTGAAGTAAAATAGCATATTTAAAATGCGCTAGTATTGTATCTTTCCGAAACCACCATCAAATAAGCTATTTTTTTTATGTTTGCTGTACAAAACTGTCACATTTTTTTCACCACTGTAGGTTTAGTTAAGCAATAAGAAAATCGTTCAGTATAAAATAATATTTAAAAAATGTATTTCTTGAACACATTCCTTCTTTAGTTTTTGATAGAAAAAGACATCGTTGAGTAGAGTGTCTTTCACAAATAACTTGATGTAAAAAAATATTAGAAAAGGAATTTTTCATTACGAGATGCTTAAAAATCTGATTAAAGATTTAGAAGATTTTTCGATATTTTGAAAAATTTTGCATAACTGTAAATCCGTAACATTTTGCGGAACATATATTGTAGATGTTGGCCCAAGCTATCACCCCTGCACTATGACGTACTATTTACTGGACATCTTGTATACTAAAATATGCTAATAATCTAATTTAAAATCATCTTTTCTCGCTCAAAAGCTAAGTATAGCCATTCAGCGAGTTAACGCAACCAAAATTCTTGACACTATACCACAAGGAGTAGCACTGTATGATAATTTAAGTTTTTAGTTAGTTATTTTTTTATAATAGTAAATAAACATTGTAGTATATTCAAATTGGAATATCGATCAAGTCGGATTGGAAGATAAGTAACAAATTCAAATGACATATATAATAAAGTAATTTTCACAAAGTAATAATGGCTGCGTAAGACAATCCCTTATTCTTTATATTAATTATTAATAAATGAATAAGTTAGATTTATTCAAAAATTAAATTTTAAAATCGCAAGTATGGTAGTTTTACTGTTTCGATATTTAAATATTATTATCCGGTACACATTTTACTATCCACTTCAATTACGTATGTATTATAGTGAATTTATAAGTCATCATCAGTTGGTAATAGATACTAAACCTAGTATATTTTTATTTAAACAATTCCCATAATCAAGATAAAAATGTATTCCGAGATATCTACGTTTTATATTTACAACAATAAAAACAACATAGACAACCACATTTAAAATACCTTGAAACAAAATATTAATACTACCTTTACCTCAATTAAGCATTCCTTAAGATTACTCCCTCATATAGGTAAAATTATCATAACGAAAAATAAATTATACTTATTTTCATTTACATTGACACAAATTATTATAATTGATTATGATTACTAAAATGAATTAATAATAAGATTGTTTAACAATAAAACATATCAAAAATTTTATAGCAGCTTAAAGTGGACAATGCAATACAATTAGATGCATATTATATTTAAAATTGATTGCAATAAACACTACTGAATTCTAAAATACAAAATACTATGAACAAAAATTATCTCTAGATGTAAAAAAAAATAAACAAATATCATAAGGTGGTCTATACTACTCCATTCATGCAACAAAAAATAAAACAAAAACATTCCTTGTAATCAATAAAAACTTCCTGTTTTGGACAAGACAAATCTATCTACACACAAAACTGAACCTGCCCACTAGTGAAATAAGGTCTATACTCGCTTGTTGTGCAATCACCTGACTCGTGCGTGCTCAGCGAATCCTCGGAACAGTTGAGATCGGCTGCATTTCAAGGTTTAATTAAATTTCAAATTCCATATAAATAAGGTAAACTATACAGAACTTAAATAATGTTTCAATTAATTTTGGAAATACAAATGACACGGTTATATTGGACGTTAACCAGTTTCTCCGTAGAGCGTTCTCAAAGGCCCATCTAAATAAATATCATCTAAACATTGAAGAACTGATTCGCTTCAAAGATGGCAGCAGAAATAGTGTGTGCTATATTTATTGGCTAATTAGTAATCATATACGAAGACTAGAAAAGTGTGGTGCCATCGGGATCGTGCTATGATGGATTTAATAAGTTAAGTTGCCAGTTATTAGGTCCGTGACCCACATCTTAACGTAACAATGTTTCAGCCTTTATCGCAAATATTTCTAAGATCGAGGACATAGAAGAGTCTATCACGCTGCTCCAGTGCATAAAATTTTTATTTTTCAGAAATTATTTTCTAACTTCACCGCTATGAATGTGAGGGATCAATTGCATGTAGCTCACAACGCTAGTTAACTTTGAAATTCATGGTGAGAGCTGGACCCCTTAAACCCTTAACTGTTAAACTGACCCCACAAATGCTTCTTATATAACATTTTTAAACTATGAAAATAATGTTTACTAAGATGACGCAATTATCATCTCATAATAATAAGAAAACCATAAATTCAAAATATAAAAAATAATATGAGAGTATAAAAAAACCTTTGATTAATTCTCAAAATATTAGACCTTTGAGAGAAACTTCTTTTACCTTTTTGTAGAAATTGCGCACCATTTATTTTATTTTATTTTAAATTTCATTTAATGTATTTCAAAACGCTTTAGACACTCTTTGACCGTAATGGATACAACATAAATTTTATTATTGAATTATAGACCAAAATGCACATGACTTACGTGAGAGATCTGCGTGCATTCTGTGATCGGGCGGAGCAGGTTCAGGTGGAGTGCTGGGCGGCGGGTAAACGCTGAAACCTGCAACAAAAATCATACAAATAATACAGAAAAACTCAAATACAAGTAAACATGTTATATATTGTGGTGTGTGCAGTGTGTACAATAATGTACGAGTAATTTCAAAAAATTATTACCCTTAAGGAATCCCCTATTCTTGGAGTTGTTCAATGTGTCACTGTACTCGGAGTCAATGTCAGCCCGCGAGTCCGGACCGATGAGAAGATCGAGCGAGTTCGTAAGTTTGTGTTCCATCCTAAACAGAGTGTATTAATAAATTAAAAATAGTGTAATAAATTTTATGGACAAAATTAAGCAAAAAAAATTATAATTTCTGTGGGTATGATAAAAGAGTGCACTGTTCAACGATGGTTAACAGTGAATTTTATATAAACATGCAATGTAAAATTCACCTTATTTAACGAATTTCACAAATTGAAACTAAAGTGTGAGATATACTGCAGTGCAAGTACTATACTAATGTTAAATACTCGCTAGCCGCGGTGACCGCTTATTGATTCTTATATGGTTGAAGGACAGTGTGCGCTGGCTCGCGGTAGTTTATTAATAAGTGCGGGTAATTTAATAATCATTGATGAGGTTTAGTGGGTATAAATACCCGTTTTAATATGCTTTACTTGATGGTAAGTGGTTGCTGTGACACATAGACATCTATATCTATCCTCGATTACGAATCAAAATGCAGATGCGTTGTCACCCGTGAGGACTAAGATGGATGGCCTTTTTTTCAGTAAAAAGGACCTCCGGTCCTCTATACTCACCATACGAAACACAGCAGCAATAAGCTGCTATTTTACGCTGGTATTCTGTGAGAGCGTGGTCCTTCCCCGGTCGAGCTGACCCATTCGTGCTACAACTATACTACTAATATAGCTGCAACATGGCTCTACAAAAATCGTTGGACGTTGTTGATTATTGATTTAACATAAGTTAAAATGGCCGCTTTTTGGAAAGCAACATTAAACGAGTTGGAACAAATATTCAACCTCAAGCGCGCATTGTTATTGTTTTTAACGGAAGTTAAATAAGATCCCGACCCCGATCAACCAAGCTCGTGAACCAACTACTAAGATTTGTGGGGTCAGTTTAGAAATTGTGGGGAAAATTAGCAAAACGATCATAGTGAGAGATTTAGATGACTTCGACAAAAGTGTAATCAAGCGAATAGTGTCATTAGTTTATTCTAATGGTGAGTATCCTGACATTAAAAAGGGTTAGAAAAGGCTAAAGAAAGCATCGATTAACTTAAATACGTCATAGAACTATGACGTATATATTGATCGATCTGGGATACAAATGTAAAACAGCTTCCGATGGAAGGTCGCAGCAGATGGAGAGAAGAGATATTGAGTGTAAGTATGTATTTTTGACCAATTGTTTTAATTTTAAATGTAATTATTGAATAGTTTTCTTTTTATTTTGCATTCCTTACTTTCTCATAATATACACATCGACACGACAGTGATGCGTCACTATGCCTGCCGTAAATGCGACACAGAGCGCAACAGGCGGCGTCCTGTTTTCCCATTTTATTTTGCGCGGCACCACGGACAGCTAATGATTGACATTAGTATAAGTGAGAATGCCTTGTTACTAGTAGGGTTTCAGTTAATTGCGATAACTTTTGTTAGCGATATCGCAAAAGATATTATGTCAATTGCACCAACTATCGGTTTTTATTCGCAGTGTATGTAAGTGACTTGCATCAAGTCGTAGTTATAATATCTCAATAAACTGCGACAGCTTCTTGTAATTGTAATGTTAAATGTAAGGTATGCGAGTTGTAGTAATTTGTATTGAAAATGTTGGAGTTAATCGTCACACTAGCTAGTGGTCGTAAGTGTGTTGTGTATAAGTGTGTTGTACAAGTGTACATGATCATATGTGTGCAATGTATTAATGAACTGTATTACGCGTGCTCGCGATTGTGCCGTGTTAAAAGTGAGTTGCACCAACTTTTGGTTGCGAGTGCGCAAAGTATAAGTGCGTTGTAGCAGATTGTGGCCCTAAGTGTATAGTATGTAAGTAAGATGCACCGACGTGTGGTAGCGAGTGTGTAGTACATAAGTGAGTTCTACCAACGTGTTACTCCGAGTGTGCAGTGTATAAGTGAGTTGCACCAACATGAGGGCGCGAGCGTGTAGTGTATAAGTGAGTTGCACCAAGGTGTGGTCGCGAGTGTGCAGAGTGGCAGTGAGTTGCAGCAACATGTGAACGCGAGTGCGGTGTGTACAGTGAGGAGCACCAACTTGTGGTCGAGGTGGTAGGAGTGGTTGCGCGGCGGCGGCGCGGGGCGCGCGGCGGCCACGTCGGGCAGGTTGTGCGGCTGCTCCATGCGGAACGCGCGCTCGATCTCGCCCTTGCGCTCCCACACCTCCTTGAAGAACGGCGTGTAGAACGCCGCTGGGGGTAAAGGGATACAAAACCTTTTAAAGTCATGCCGGTATCTTAAACACGAACAACTTCCAAGACTGTCACATAGGAACATAAGTTTACGTGTTTAAAATGTTACATGTGTCTAATGTAACGCTTATGAGATAAAATAATAACAGAATAGAATGCAATGTCAAAAACGCAGGGACAACCTTAATATAAGCCAATCAGGAATTATATAAACTATTAGTATATATTAGCACCAGAGAGGTTAATAGCGTACTATGAAACTTAAGACGTGAAAACAAAACCTGAACCTTTGCTACTTCGGCTTATTCTTCCAGTTTACACTTATTTACACTTGAATTTGAATCAAAGTTTTAATAAGTTTAGGGTATAGACTACGACTCTAAGTCGGAGGTTACACGCTCAATTTGGCGTCAGTTCAATCCATGATTGACGTCAGAATGACGGGAAACTGACTGTATACGCGTAGACTGATGGACTGATAGTCAAGAATGATGATTATTTAAATATTTTAATAATTTTTGTCAGTCAGTTCAGAAGAGAAGGTAAACGGGATTAAGTTTTACCTGATATTTTTTAGAGAAGAGGAAACAAACGATCATACAGTTCATTTGATAGTAAGTAATCACCTCACTTCTAGCATAATAATTTATTATATTAGTATATTCTAGAGATAACTCAGTATCTTTAAAAGTAACTTACATTTACTCTCCGCACTTGATGTGTACGTAGTGAAATGGGCCCCCAGCCTATCTGCAGTCGCGTTGCCCTCTGTGATGAGCGCGTGTCCGAGATCAGTACCGAAGAACGCATTAGCGGCAGACCCACCACCGTCAGTCACTGCCACCATTTGTATCGGCAGGTTGGGAATGTTCATTGAGAATGCGCTGAAATATATTAACATTTTAAATCATCATTGGGCCGTAAAAGATGACCTACGGCAGTACCTCACACGAAGATAATAAGACTTTCTAACACGATTAGGACTCACTTGAGAGTGGCTAAGCTTGCTTTCCTCTTAGCGGAGTATATTAGTATGAAGCCATGTATCAACTCCTCTCTAAATTGACTAGCACCATGAAAACTTGATATAATAACCTACAACAATAAAATATATATTTTTATGTTAAAATTGTTATCATTTATTAAATATGTGTAGTTTTTGATTATACAATCAGAGAAACAAAAATGCTACACAATGTGGTTTAATGAGACACATAATATTAATATCAGGAGTCACAAAAAATAATATACATATGTTTGTCATACATGTATCGTATGGCAGAGACGAAAAGGACGCCCTAGACTAGACGAAAGTTTATCGAGCAAATTTGCAATATATTACAAATGGGCCAGATGAGGAGCACCCTTAATCGACGATTATGTATGCGTAGGTATATGGATGTAAAGGACGCGAGAGAGGTATGTCAGGATCGTACCAAATAGAAGTCCGTAGTCTCTGCCTACCCCTCTGGGTGACAGGCGTGAATATTTATGTTACATAAATATGTCTCTCCGATAAGATAATTGCTGGGATAACCACGCAAAATAATACAGCGAGTTTTTTGTATTCTAGGGAAGCTTTAGCCAGCACACACATCTGACCTAGACCCGATAGTGTATGTTCCGCATAAACTGAAAAAACAAGTTAAAAAAGAAATGCAGCAACAGTTAGCTTTTTTTTCTCCTCATCATCAGCCTATAAAAGTTCACTGTTGAAAATGGGCTTCTCTCGCTGTAGGGAGAATATGCCTTAATCATCACACTTGGCGGCGGATCACAGTATAAAGTCTCGCAGTTACGATCCTGCTCCCAGTCGTCAATCAGGGTGTTTCAGCATAAATAAGATATTATACCGCGATCTATCATCGGAAACCATAGTATTTTTCTAGTATTTCACTTAATCGCCTCTAGCGATACACACGGTACAAAAGGTAATGGGTGGATAAAATTAATCACTAGTAACCACGATTGAATATATATTACTAATCAAAAATGAGAAAGTATATGTTGGATGTCGGTTCTTGAGTAATGCTGGAACGGCTAGACAAATGAAATTAATGAAATTTGACATATAAGTAGATGATGGGCGGGTAACACATAGTAAAACTATAAGCTCACTATAATGCAGGCAGGTTTATGATGTGACACAGTTGTTTGTCCGACACATTAGGAAAATTTATATTCGTTTATATTGTCGACATAAATAAGATATGACAGTATTTACTATCATATATAATAATAACAAAAAATGTTGAGTTGAAACAATTAGAATACTAGGAACTCACCTCGACTTTCCTCTTAGAATCTCCTAGAAACGTCTCTATGACAATAGACCTATCGCCGGTGAGGAAACAGGCTCTATGCAGCAGTAACGGGCTGAGCACACGTTCCGGTGAATATGGATCGTCGCAAAACATACACACCATTATTCTGCAATAATAATAAAAAAAATATTACTATACTACTTGAGCTTACAATATTTTTACGAAAAATTCCCCATTCCTGTCTAGCCTTTTTTATAATATTGGGTGACAAGGAGAACGAAATTAGTCGAAAAATCTTTTGAAAATTCTGATTGCCAATGGTAACAGAATATTATTATTGCTAGCGCTCATCTCGTCGAGTTCGACGAGACGTTCACAGACTACCAGATTATGTGCTAATGCAATGTACTAGTGGGCTCTAGAAACTAAATATTATATCAAAATTAAAAGGAAATTTAAGAAATATAACGTCAAAAATATTTTTGTAATAATAAAAAATATTTTTTACGTGGTAGAGCCATGCTGCAGCTATATTAGTAGTATAGTTGTAGCACAAATGGGTCGGCTCGAGGGGAAGGACCACGATCTCCTAGAATATCAGCGTAAAATAGCAGTTTAACACTGCTGTGTTTCGTATGGTGAGTGTAGAGAATCGGAGACCCTTTTTCCTGGAAAAGAGGCATTTCATCTTAGTCCTCACGGGTAACAATGCATCTGCATTTTAATTGAGGAATTGAATTACTTTATTGAGGATAGATGTGGATGTCTGTGGGTCACAGCAACCACTTACCATCAGGTGGACTGTGTGCTCGTTTGTCACCCTATCCTAAAAAATATATATAAATTCGAATATCTCTTGTTAATTGCTATGCTATTTTTAATCTGAAAAAAAAAAAACGTAAGGAAAAGACGCTTCCTGGGTCCATTCGCTGGCCGTCTTTTGTACACCCTAAACTAGAACAATAATTTTAGTAGTATTTATTAAAAATATTTAACACGAACAAAGAACAATTTCGAAATACAATTCTTCTAACCGTATATCAGAGTCGAAGCAAACGATGAGATCTCTGTACAGATGAGCATAGCTGGCCTTCTCTCGGTTAGTCCTTATCAGTTCTTGTATAGCGTCCGCCGTTAGTGCCTCCGTACCTAGCTCGTTCACAGATGCCTCCATGTACGAACAGTGTAAACTGTAATAAATATTACGTGTTGTTAATGACATTAAACTAAGATCGATATCGATATTAAAAAGATTGAATGTGACACTTTTATTTATGGCAATGCTATACAACTAATTTATTAGAGCATTTAAGTGGAGGTAATAAGCCTCCAATTAAATCCACTGTGGGGACTTGAAACATTGTTGGAACTTACTTATCAGCGAGATTTTGACCCTCTTCCTGCAACCTTGCAAGTTCCTTCTTATCCATATTTTCATCTTGAACAAACATCACCACCAATGGAAGACCCTAAAATAATAAAAATTGTTATTACACATTCTGACAAAGGTATACAAGCGTTGCCTTTATGGCACTAAACGATACTAAATCTAGGCTCTGAAAGTAAGCAGAATCAAAATATCGTTTTTACTCAACTCGTGTGACTCTACACATGTGGGATTCTAAAATTATATGGGAAAATACATAGGGCTGCACTAAAAGTATCGGGAATGGAATATTTCCACTGTTCCTGTCATATTTAAAATCTTTTTAACGGAGTGTTGCAAAAAAAATTGTGGCCACGTTTGTCTAACTGTTTGTAAAACCGGCCATGTTACGACTATTCCTCTTGAGGGACAAAGAACGGTTAATGCAGAATGGTATGCTAGCATTTGTTTGCCACAGGTCGTTTCTGAACTCCGTAAAGAGAACTGCCACCGCCGCATCATCCTCCATCACGACAATGCGAGTTCTCACACCGCACACAGAACAAAAGAGTTTTTAGAGCAAGAAAACAGAATTATTAGACCATCTGCCGTACAGCCCCGACCTAAGCCCTAATGATTTCTATAAAATTGCGTCTAATTAAATTGCGTGGACATAGATTTTCATCATCTGAAGAAGCTGTGGACGCCTGCAAAACGGCCATTTTGGAGACCCCAACTTCCGAATGGAATGGTTGCTTCAATGATTGGTTGCATCGTATGGAAAAATGTGTCAAATTTCGCGGAGAATACTTCGAAAAGCAATAAATATATTTTTAAATAGTAATGTTGTGTTACTTCCTTGATTCCCGAAATTTTCAGTGCCGCCCTCGTAAGATATTAAAAAAATTGTTCTTACTTGAAAGGGCAGTTTATCTTCTTGCTCAAGACTTGATAAGAGTGTCTTCTCCGCGCAATTTCTAATGAATTCAAAAGATTCTTGATCTTGATATACACAGAAGTATCCTAAAGCAAAACAAATCACATTGAAAAAATAAATTTTATAGTGTTTGTGGATTCGAATGTATTATTTCAGTAATGCTGTAGTGAACTCCGTTCCGGGAACAAAATGCCAATGAACTACAGCATCTGGGATCTCTTAAAGAAGCTTAACAATTTTGGGGGACGTAATATTATTATGGCTTTACACTTGCCATACGAAATAAAAGCATTAAGCTGCTCTTTTATGCTCGTATTCTATGAAAGCGAGTCGACCTGTTCGTGCTATAATCATAATGTAATTGCAGCTGCACTAATTTTTTTTTAAATGTTTTAAATGGGTTTATTGCTCGCTGTAAATTTTACAGTACGCGAGAAATCCGGGCTCGATTTTTTTTTATAGGATAAGGGTGACAAACGAGCACACAGTCCACCTGATGGTAACTGGTTGCTGCGGCCCATAGACATCTACATCTATCCTCTGTTACAAATCAAAATGTAGATGCGTTGTCACCCGTGAGGACTAAGATGGAATGCCTCATTTTCAGTAAAAAGGGCCTCCGGCCACCTGCACTTACCAAGCGAAACGCAGAGGTAAACTTCTACTTCACGCTGGTTTTCTGTGAGGTCGTGGTACTACCCCGGTTCGAGCCGGCCCATCCGTGCGACAGCAAAAGCTGCCGCGTAGCTCTATCACCGTTAGAATCCCCGCCGGCACCAATTAAATTGTTAATTGTAATTTAAAGTGCTAATTTACCACATGCTCGGCGGTGAAGGAAAAAATCGTGACGAAACCTATATGTCTGAGAAATAAGAAAAAAATATTTTAAAGGCATGTGTAGTTCGCCAACACGCAGAAGGGCATCGCGGCGAGCATTTCCTTGTCCTTAAACCGTCTCAGAAATGAGAGGAGGCCTGTGCTCAGCAGTGGGAAGTATATATGCTGTAAGTTTATAGCGTAGTGCGTACCATTGGGCGCGAAGTCGTCGGTGTCGTCGGGCGCCGTGTCCGCGGAGGCGAGGCGCAGGCGCTGCGCCACGCGCCAGGCCTGCCCGCGCACGCACACGCGCCGCGCCGCGTCGCAGCCCGCCGCCAGCCGCGACCCGAACTCGCCCGCCACGCCCTCCATCTGACGCACACGCACGCAACCACGCACACGTCACATACAAACATTACTACTCGTGCGGATGAACATTGGGATTAGAAATGGCAGCCGCCGACTGTGTGCGTGGCGGCCTGTAGCAGTCCGGTGAACACCTATGCTTGTCACCATACACGGTACGGAAAACAAAAGCGGTGCTTATAACGTTACATCGTTATATTAGACAACAATATTATATTTATAAAAATGTTATGTTAGTATAAGAATAATTTTTCATATTTTATATACAAATTCAAGAAATTTTTTTTTCAAAGTTTAATTACATTTAAATATAACATATTCCCGTATAGTGGCAGTTAAGAATATCCACTACACCATATCATTTTTGTATATAAAGCAAGCTATTTCACTTTAAACTCATATAGAAAATATAAAATAAACACTTTTTTGGCTTGACCAAGCCTTAACGTAAACATCACAGACTATTGATGAAGAAACATTTGAAATCACACAATTAAGTTGTAATTATTTGTTGTTGCCGTGTAGTGGCGGTTCGCCATGTAATGGCGGTTAAGAATATCCACTACTCCCCATATCTTCCCGTGGGTGTCGTAAAAGGCGACAAAGGGAAACAGTCAGGAAATGGGCAGCAGCATCTTCCTGATAACAGCAAAGTTACAATAAAAAAACTGCGGTTGGCAACCCGCCCGCCAAGCGTGGCAACTATGGCAAATACCCCCTATGATGAGAGTAACAAAGAGACGACCCCCAGTCCCCGGCGGCCCCGCTATTCCTGGCTACGATGGCGACCATGGTAACGACGGGGCAGGGGGTGCTAAGAATCTCCGGTAGAGGTTCGGTTGGCACCTAAAACGACTCGACCTGGCAACATACAACGCATTCACCCTGAGGCCTGACGAGACGATCGTGAAGCTGGAAGAAGAGATAGACAAGTTACGCTGGCATATTATAGGATTATCCGAAATCCGACGAGAGACGACTTGCTCTATCACCGGGAGGACGACCATCTGTCCCAAGGAGGTGTCAGATTTATCGTCCATAAGTTTCTCGTTAACAACGTTGTAAAGATTGAGAGTGTGTCGACGAGGGTTGCGTACCTTATACTCAGAATCACCAAACGGTATTCGCTGAAGATCATACAGGTTTGCGCACGAAACTCGGCACATCCCGATGAGGAAGTGGAGGAAATGTATGAGAATATCTCTAGAGCCATGCATTCCTCCAAAACCTACTACACGCTGTTAATAGGAGACTTCAATGCACAAGAGAGAACGGTGAGCTGAAAGTAGGGAAATTTGGAATAGGGCAACGGAACCCAAGGGGCCAGCAGCTGGCCGACTTCATGGAGAAAGAGGGAATCTTTATGATGAACTCTTTCTTCCAGAAGCGGTCCCACAGGAAGTGGACCTGGTCGAGCCCCGACGGTTCCACAAAAAATGAGATTGACTTCATTATGACGACCAGACGACAACTGTTCAGTGATGTCTCAGTGATCGCGAGGGTGAAAACCGGCAGCGATCACCAAATGGTTAGAAGCACACTGAACCTAAACGTTAAGTTGGAGAGGTCTCGTCTAATGAAGTCAACGCTCAGTCCCCCTCGTGCTCTGTTCCAAGGTCACGAAATCTTTCAGCTCGAGTTACAAAACCCTTTTCAGTGCCTAGAAGACTGCAATGAAGTGGACGATATGAATGACAAGCTCGTGGAAACTATCCATGCGGTCGGAGCTAAGTTCTGCAAGACCCGCCGCAGAAGAACACAAAAACTCTCCGATCACACTCTCAATCTCATGGTTGTTAGACGGGAGATGAAGCTACATTCTTCAACAGATTTGACAGCATACAGGCAACTGAACAGACAGATCTCCAAATGTATGCGGCGGGACTTACGCAACTTCAATACAGCTTGTATTGAAGAAGCGATCGAGCGGAACCAAGGCTCCAAAGTCTTTGCCAGAGATCTGTCTGCCAGAAAGAGCCAACTGTCAAAGCTGATGACCGAGTGTGGCAGCATCGTTTCTGTCAAAGCTGAAGACCGAGTGTGGCAGCATCGTTTCCGGGGCACCTGAGATTTTGATTGAGATTGAGAGGTTCTATGGGCAGCTGTACACGTCATCGTTGGAGCCACACGCAAGTGTGAGTAACGATCCAAGAGCGAGTCTTATCCGACACTATTCCGAAGATATCCCGGACGTCAGTCTGAGCGAGATTAGAATGGCTCTCCAGCACCTTAAAAACGGAGGATGGAATTACAGCGGAGCTTCTGAAATCGGGTGGAAGACAGGTACTTAAAGTCCTTCAGAAGCTCTTTAATTCCGTCCTCCCATGGTGGCTCTACTCCAGAGGCGTGGAGCAGATGTGCGGTGGTCTTGTTCTTCAAGAGAGGTGACAACGCTCTCTTGAAGAACTACAGACCGATTTCCCTTCTGAGCAGCGTCTACGTGCTGTTTTCGAGAGTCATTACAAATCGTCTCGCGCGCAGACTTGACGACTTCCAGCCTCTCGAACAAGCCGGTTTCCGAAATGGCTTTAGCACCATAGATCACATATATACCCTTCGACAAATTGTACAGAAGTCCGAAGAGTACAATTTGCCACTATGTCTGGCGTATGTGGACTATGAGAAAGCCTTTGATTCCGTCGAAATTTGGGCAGTGCTGCAGTCCCTTCAGCGGTGCCAAGTTGACTGTCGGTATATCGAAGTGCTGAAGTGTTTGTACAGTAGAGCTACGATGGCTATAGGAGGTGTAATACAGGTTGACGCTATATCCCCGAAACTCTTCACCGCTGCATTGGAAAACGTTTTCAAGCTTCTGGACTGGAAAGGATACGGTATTAACATCAATGGCGAGTACATCACTCACCTTCGATTTGCCGACGATATAGTCCTTATGGCAGAATCGCTGGAGGATCTAAGCACCATGCTCAATGACCTCAATAGTGTCTCCCAACGAATAGGTCTTAGGATGAACATGGATAAAACTACTATTTATGCCGATCTTGCTCCACTTTTCTACCGACTTCAATAAGGAGGAGGTATACAATTCGAGTGTATGTTTTTTTTTAATGTGTGTTACTACTAACTTTTTTTTGAACCGATTTCAATTATCTTTTTTTTATTTGAAAGCTGGTGCTCCTCATGTGGTCCCATATAAATTGGATCAAGGTCTGACCCGTAGTTTAGAGTTATCCTTAATAATTTATATTGAAGTCGGTTCTAGAAACATTTTTATTTTACCACTTGTTCAAAATTGCATCGACTTTACCCGTATGTCTTAAGCATCTCATTAATAACGTTGTAAAGATTTTGAGTATGTTAAACGAGGATTGCGTACCTCATACTTAGAATCACCAAACGGTATTCGTTAAAGATCATACACGTTTACGCACCTACTTCGGCACATCCCGATGAGGCGAGTACATCACTCACCTTCGATTTGCCGACGATACACTCTTTATGGCAAAATCACTGGAGGACCTAAGCACTATGCTCAATGACCTCAATAGTGTCTGCTAAAGGATAGATCTTAAGATGAATGGACAAAAAAAAGTCATGTGTAACGTCCATGTCATACCTATGCCGGTAGGTGTTGGGAACACTAAGCTCGAAGTTGTCGACGAGTATGTTTACCTGGGACAAATAGTCCGACTAGGTAAGTCCAACTTCGACCGAGAGGTCAATCGACGGATTCAACTCGAATGGGCAGCGTTCGTGAAATTACGACGGCACATCTTCTCGTCATGTATACCTCAAAACTTGAAAACGAGATTGTACAACTTATGAATCTGAAACGTGGTCCTTCACTGCTCAAGAGGAAGCTCAAGGTCACTCAGCAAGCTATGGAGAGGGCTATGCTCGGGGTTTCTATGCGTGACAAACTTAGAAACGTGATGAACTTAAAAACGAGAATATCCGCAGTAGAACTAGAGTAACCGATATAGCCCAACGGATTAGTAATCTGAAGTGGCAATGGGCTGGCCATATAGCTCGAAGAACCGATAACCAATGGGGAAAAAAGGTTTTCGAGTGGCAGCCTCGTACCGGCTCGTGACGACCTGGCAAGACATACAGGCAGTCGATGGATGCTGGTGGCTCAGGACCGTGCTTTATGCTATTCCTTGGGGGCAGCCTATGTTCAGCAGTGGAATTGTGAAGGGTTGTAATGATGATGATGGTTTATTTTTGGTAATTTAATAATTGATACTTCATAAAACAAATAAATACTTAAAACAAAAGTATATTTAAAAGTATGCTTTCTTACTCGAGCCCGAAATTAGAAGCACAAAATGCTTAAATCTGTGACCCGTGATTGACCGTTTTGGTGTTTTGAGCGGAATGTGAATGTATAAATGTGTGTGTTATGCGAATAGGCTATTTTCTACTTAATATACAAAATAAATGTCATAGTTGCTTCAACAGAGCTATAATATTACATGATTAAGGCGCCTTGCCTTAAATCTAAAATAGACTTTAGACATGATGTGTCAATCGTTTATTTCTAGTGACCCATCCATTGAGTTATTGATTCGTCAGATGAATCGAGTCATTCGATCGATAATTCAAATGGATCATTTCTGCTTTCAGTATTCTGTCATCTATAAGAACCGCTCGGTTTTGCTGATAGTCGCGAGAGCAGGTCAAAGTATATACGGTACTTGTAACAAAAATATTTTTTTTAAATTTTTGTTTGTCTGTCTGTCTGTTTGTTCCGGCTAATCTTGGAAATGCTTCACTGGCAGATAGCTGATGTTATAAGGAGTAACTTAGTTTCCTTTTTTTTTAAATATTAGGGTTCCGCACAAAAATATTAAAACCCCAAATTACTCTAGGGCGAAGTCGCGGGGAACAGCTAGTCAAATAATATAAAATGTAGTCAAGACTTTACCAAGACTTGTCTTCCTGCGAACTAATATTTTCATTCTCAGATCAGTTTAGTATTTGGTATACAGTTTTCATGTTCCTTACATTGACACTGTTTTTTACTTTGACATGCCACAATGAATATAATATACTCACCCCCAATATGATAACATTGATCTGATTGGAGTCGGTAGTGAGTGCCCACGGTGCTGCAGGTGGCCCAGCCTGACACTGTGACTCGCTGGCAGATGTCAAAGATCTGTCAACAAACAAAAACTTCAATTTCAATTTGCACTATATCTCAATGTTCATGCCGATAAATGTTATTTCAAGCTGCTTTCGTTTATATGTGAATACTAATATGTACGATTTCAATATGCAAATACTACCCAAACACTGGCCTCTATTTATAGAAGTACGCTGGACTGGCTATACCATACAAAATGCTTATGCCGATTTAAAGCGCCCTCATTGTTCGTACCAGTAACTAAAATTGACATAGTATGCCAAAATCTATTTTGAACTTTTAAATTAAAAAATGAAAGTATTTTTTATGTGGTTTGATTATGTTTGATTTTAGTTACATAATAAGCATTATTTTTAGTAATAGTGAGAATGTGCGTAATATATAAAACTCGTTACCAATAGGAAAGTGGTATAACATTCCACAAGTAAGTTAATTTACAGCTAATATTAAACAAATTAAAACTATTTGATAATATAGGTACTTTAAAATTTTTTACTAATCTTAATATCGTAATTACCAACATGTTTGGCTTTATATTACTGAGTTTTGATAAACAATAAAATTCCATAGGGTTGTCGAGTTCCTTGTCTATAATACTTATCGATGTTTTTTTCTACCCATATCTGTTAACAACCAAAGTCGTCGATAACATATAATTATCAAATGTTTAATAATTAACAGGTTTCTAACTGACTCTAAGCTAAAACTATGGCTAAAAATCATAAAAATTGTGAATTGGCGTCCGAAACAAAATGATTATATTTGTTCAAAACACTTCACAGACGACTATTTTATTATGAGAAACGCACCACTTTGAAAAAGTGCAGTATACCCACAATATTTTCTGGTAGTACTAGTACCTGTAAGTATAAAAGTATTAGATTATTATTTCGAATGTTTTTTTTATTTCTTTTCTCTTTACTTACCCTCCGACTCAAGGGCCAGAGCCAAGTGAAAAAAGATCGTCTGATGATGACTTTGTGTTTACAAGACGTAAACTTAATAAATCTGTTTAAATCAATGATTTCAAAAGAAAGGATACGCACATCTAAACATTTTACTTAAACCTTCTTCATACAAGCAAAAGTAGCACCATCAATCACAATACATACATTGGTCGACGACGTAACCAAGGCTACTAAACTTACTCATAGGTTGAAGTATGTAGTATCGTCATAAATAAAATAAATAATAAATAAAAATACACTTATTTCTTAATAATACTATTTCATAAATTAGTGGTGAAACAACCTCAGAGAGTAATCTAGTACCTCATGTTGGGGTCTTTCGCCCTCACCCTGGTGCTTAACATTTATACTGTACTATGCCACTATACTACGCGAAAATGCCATAATTTTATCTTCAGGTCGACCGACTTGTATTATTGGTAGATCCTTTTACTTTTTAATATTTACCCTATAATATCGATAATTTCTGTATGTTCGGCAGCACCAAATCAGGCAACGACAGGGTAGGCGCGGATTCCTCATTAGATATTTTACTATCCCGGTCGTTCTGACGGAGACGATATCGTGTTCATAGCAATATTTTTAAATTTGTTATGAACATGATAACGTAATGCGATTTTATTTCAGTTTAAAACAAAAACGCCGAAAAATGAATCATATAGTTACGCTGGATGCGTGACGCGAAAACCCCGGTGTATGGGAGAAAAACATGAAACTTCAAACGTGCTATAATTTTGGACAAATAAGTAAGTATAATTTTATTTTTCATGTACAATATTTCTGAGGGTCTGAATCCAACAATGGCGTAACCTTAAGTCGAATTGGCCCTAAACTGTCATTTTAGGACCAACGCATTAGTGCGATTTAGTTGCGCGGTTGACCCGGTCCTTACGCTAGTAATATATAGGTTTATAGGTAATGGTTTAAATATGACCAATTTATTATGTCAAGGGAATAAATTTATATTGGGACTGCAAAATTATTAATGCTCTTAGTGAGTTTGCGTGAGTTTAGGTAAAAAATAATTACTCCCTGGACAGGTTCCCGTCTTGTCGTCGCCGCCGTGGCGACACACATGACTGGTCCGAAGTGAAGAGCTGGCCCAAGATTGCCACTCTGAGTGGGCTGTGAGCCGAGGTGGAGTCGCAAGGGAAGAGGATTGTTCGTATCGCGATGCGCTACTCGACTATCCTCCACGACTTTGGTGCGGCTTTACCACTTGGTGTTTCAGAGTGCTGGTTTCCTCCTGGCTAATGACCTCCACATATCGAGCTCGGAGAGGCCGTTGTGTAGGTGGAGTAAGAGACAGTGAAGGGCAGTGCACCTCGTGTTCCTGGTGCGCCTTATCTGAGAAGGAAAAGGGGGAAGAGAAGTCCTCAACGAAGGAAGTATCCTCACTAGTGGGGCCTCGGATGTGTTTGAAAGTGTTTCCGTTGCCATGCCAATGTGTGGCGAAGGTTGAAACGCCATGGGGTTTTAGTAGGTGTGAGTCCGACATAATCCGTTCTTGCCCCCGCGAAGCGGGTGTGCGTAGCATTTGCTCATTTGAAACCCAGAACAAAATCCGTTCTGTAATTACGAATAAAAACTTAATAAACCAACGCAGCGTCGATCTTGGTTTTATATGAGGTACAAAACTTGCGTTTAAGGCCTAGGTATTAATTGATACATTTATTTATTGTATTGCTTTATAATAATATGATACATAAATAGAATGGACGTTACGGGTAGGCAGGGATATAGAATTTTTATCGATATATTTTGTCACACTGTGTTATCTCTATTATTAGTTCCGTGGACGTTCACTTCTGCTGTCAGCGCCAGAATGGCGAAAATCAAATTGCCTCATTATGTCACGGTGTTTAGCCAATCGATATATAGAGGTCAGTGTACTCAAATATATCTCACTTTATAGGGGGAAGCGTCACTCTACAGTGTGCTGCCATTATAAGGTAGCCACTTTTCTTATGACGTACGCGTGGCCCAGCAGTTGAAATACCTAGCTATTAAGCTACAGGTCCTAGCCCTGAATCACAACCGGATCCAACATTATACAAAAATACCAAAACAATTAAGTTGAGACATGTGAGTTCCACTGTAGTTTTACTGGCTAGTTGATAACTTCCGAAAGCTGCTTTTTCGAAAAACAGCCACAACAATATTATTATTTTTCCTAGTTTTTAGTACATTAAGATATACTTACCCAACCCTAGTATTTAGTATAACAGGCAGAGTAGCATCCAAACAATTTGAACCAGCGGGGCAGTGCTCACGCATTGGACAGTGGACGAAACCCAAGTGTTGAAACAGCATCAATTTTCTATCTTGCTCCATACGATCAAGCATCTTATACCTATAATGAAAAAAAAACATTTATTTATTTATTTTATTAGGGCACAGCCTTCCTTCTGTGATACATTATTCTTATATAATATAATATAATATGTAGGGACAATAATAGTCATCCACTTTTCACAATTTAGCACGAATCAGAAGTAAGAAAATAAAAAATAACAAAACCTATGGTCAAAAACAATACTTAATTTATATAGTTTGTCATGGCTGACCTAGGAAAATATTTATGCTTCAATAATATAATATATACATATATACACATATGCATTGTTACGGCCCGCAGCTGCCCCTGCAAAGCTCGTCTTGGCTGGGGCCCATAGCAGCTTCCTCGACGGGCAGACGCGGGTCGGGCCCAATGGCCATTTGGAAGAATGTCCTATCATACTAAACTATATGGGAGAATGCTAGGAAAATATAGTACGTACCTGTTTTAAGATCGCCCCAAGGCTCGGTCAGGCCGTAAGTGGGTGTAAGGTGCTTGGCAAGTAGTGTTTAGTGATGTGTATGTGTCTGAGACCTGGACAAGCTTAGGTGACCAGCAGCGGCCGAATTCCAGGCTGCCCCACAATGCTGCATCGCTCCAGCAGGCTCCACCGCTCCAGCGGAGCGGAAGCAAGAAATGATCCATCATTTCTTTCTTCATTGTCACTATTTCAGTCTATTAACTTCATTGTACATTTAACTAACTTAAACTCACCTAATTCCACATTCATCGTAGAATCGAACACGTGATACCCGACATAGTAACGGACAGTAGTTCAAAGTTCAACACTCAATGTCCCGGATTCACTTATCGCCAAATTATAAATAGTGAACTAACGCGATCTATTCATGAGTCACACGGTTCAGCGTTAAACACAACTAAGTTTCTTCACTCGACATCAAAACACCACGCCGCGATAAGAGTTTGAAAGAAGAAAAGAATTCAAAATACGCTTCGTTGACACGTAAAACTAACAAACCAGCCAGCACACAAAAAAGGGCACTTAACGCGACGGCACAATTATAATGATTTCCAGACAAGCAGCCGGGAGACGCTCTCGAACAAGGAATGCGCGGTTCGAATCCTAGACCGTATATCTACACGGCACGCGCGTGCGGAATTCCGCATCACCTGAGCAAGTTAAATATTGCAAAATTCACTTCAAACGCAATCACTAATCCGCGGCGGTTTTCACGAAACCCATTACGTAGCGAAGTAACACGCACAGTAAATCTAACCATCTGGCCCCTACAACGGTAACGTGAACTTCAGCCGCGATAACCGAGATACGCGGATTCACCGCATCGCGGCCAGCGAGCTCTCTTCGCCCACGCGTCGAGCCGCTGCAAGCCGCAGACGGCCGCCCCACCTGGCGCCGTTTACCTCACCTACATACCATCGGGTGACGCGCCAGCTCGAACGCGATTGGATGGCGTTCAAAATGACCAATTTTGGGCATAAACATGCATATATGTATACATACATCAACATAAAATATAATCATATTTTAATTAAATACTTACACATGTAGGTAAACATATATACAAAGATATAAATAAATAAATATACATACATAAAACATACCCACGTACACGCATTATATTAAATTCTTTTAGTGTCAATTAGCGAATTGGACATCTAAATTTAGATGCTACTATGGATTTAAAAAAATTACAAATGCTACCCAGCATAAACAATAAAGATTAATTGTCTACTCCTGTCAAAGCCTGTACTACCTACCTTTAGTTTAAATGAAATTTTTGAATGGATAAAGAATCAATATGAGAAAATTTACTGTTAAAATTTTTAACCATTCTGGTGAGGATACTATTTTTGCCATAATTAGTATGATGTAAAGGAACACTGAATGAAGGTGTATGTCTAGTCGTACGTTGGGGCCCTTTAAAGGAAATTTGTGAAAGCAGCGATAAAGTTTAATTTAGCTTGCGTGAGTAATTCATCTAATTAATAATAATTATGTAGGCTATTAAAACATCGGCAAGCAATCAACTAGTACTCACGGAGCAAATACAAAGAGGAGACGGTCTAAGCAACTGTGCACTGTGATTCTAACTAGGTCCTGACGTCATCACAGTGAGTATGGCTTTAACGTTAGCGTTAGTATTCTGGCAGCGTTCGTCCTGTGCGGTTATGTGTCGAAAATCGCAAATCGGTGTATTTTCGTAGTATTAAGAAGAAAAGGAGGAAGTGTTGGGTTTTACCGTGTAAAAACTACTCAGATAGACGCTGTTATGCTATGGATGGCATCACATCTCATTTGTAAGTAATTTTATACCTAATTTATTAAAATAGTTCTAGAAAAATCTCTGCGTCGGCTTTCAAATATATTAAATATATTCAACACTAGATGGCGACACTTTGTGCCATGGAAACTAAAAATATAAAGCCACGTAGAGCTAAATATTGGTAAAATAATCATACGAAGGTGCTGAAATTTGTTTTGCATTCAGTCCTAAAGAATTTTTAATCGGTAAAATATTATTTTTACAGTTTTTATAATCATTTTGTAAACAGGCCGCCATCTATCGTCAAGGTAGATAAACTACATTACAACATCGATATTGAACGATGCGAGTGTAAAACTACTTATTGGTAGATGGAAATAGTTAAGTGGGCGGGACTTAACACCCCCTCACCCCGCAAATTTTCACGCGTTGATACATAGTGAAATCTAATTACTACACCTCCTCTTTGTATTTGCTCCGTGGTAGTACTATTACATAATCTGTGGCACAGACTTCTTGTCTAGTAGGTCTCTTCACATAAGCACGATACTTAGTATTTAAAACAATTAGTTCAGTATCAGGGATATGGCTAAATATCCCTGATACCGAACTGGATATGTCATGGAGAAAGCCAGTTCTTCCAACTACCACTATCCCCATCAAAACATTTTAGTGATTTTAAATTTTGTATAGTACATGGTTTTATTCATAATATTGGTTATAATATTTTTGGAATAAAGATATGATAGCCAACATTGAAAATCTTTTGAGTGTAGTTAAGTAAGACTAAGCTTTATTTGTTTCATGGTCATTTTCAGAGTCATATTACCAATTAGCACAAATTTAATTTCTCTAAGAAAGATAGAAAAATAAAATACAAAGATCTTACCTAAAATCATCTTGCAGTACATCAGTAATTTCCTTGATGTCTTCTTGAGTTATTGTACCAGTTGGAGATATACTCTTGAAGTGATAGAACAAGTCCGCATGTTCTAGCAGGAGTTCCTAAAAACAGACATCTAAATAAAAACAATTTTGTCCTACTTTAAAATAGCGAAATCTAAACAAACATGAAATCCTTTGTTGCATAAATTTTAATAAAAGTCTCAAAAAAATTAAAGCATATAATTCGGCGTTTCTCTGTAAGACAGATCCGTAATTACATCTGCAGTAGTCACCATAGCCTGGGGTATCTAAAACTGATGAGGTAAAATGTCTTATCGGCGAGTGCAAGGTGGAACAACTCCAACTAGATGTATTATGCACATAACTCAGCACCATGCTTTTGTCTTCAGGTAAGACCTGTATTCGCAGTAGATCAGTAATGGAAAACAACGAGTTTCCACTGGAGAATTAATTTTTATTTTGTAACATTTGTTTGTAATTTAAATAAATTATAAGGAATAATAATAAATGTGAAACGAGATGTACTAGTCTTTGCTCAGGTAATAATTTTTCAGTCATTAACAGGACGTGTCGTAATGAACTTTGCGAAATCATCACTCCCTTGTCATATCAGTGTTTCGAAATAAGAGAAAAGTCTAATTTTGTCTATGGCATAGACTTAGTTTTGACTATGGCATAGAAAAATTAATAAAGCAATTTAATTTATAAAATGAAATAACAGTAGTGATGTTTAAAATAAATTAGGTTGTTAATTCTGAAGAAGTTAAATTAAGTAATAACTCCGAAGCTGTACTATAGAATTATTCTTGATTTAACTGCTGCTTCAGTTGATTAAAAAGCAGTGAAATTACAAAATCTGTGATTACAACCATATTATATTGCACACTGGACTGGTATGATTTTACAAACTATGAACATAAAAAACACAAGCATTTTTCGCTCACCTGCAAATTATGCTTAGCCCTTCGTTGTATCTGCCTCTGGTGTTGATCATAGACTCTTTGCTGTTGCTCCTCCGTTAAAGCCTCGTAGCACTCCCTGCCCATTAACAACACCCGCACCTCTGACAACTGCTTCCCCGGGGTTACATACCCGGTCTCTTCTAGTAAACGCTTGAATTGTTGACACCATCTGAATAAATCAAATTATAATTAACAAATAACATAATTAAATACTACATATTATTTTAATGTTTGAATATTATGGAACATAGATACAAATTTTTATAGAAAAGCTTATATGGCATAAGCATACAATGCCATACAAGCTTTTCTATAAGAGCTACCACTGCTTACAAAACAATATACTCAATGTACTACAAAGTGATTATCATTTTGATGTTAACAAAGTTAATGACTGGTGGTCCCTCATGTACGCTGATGGTGACCACCGTGGGGTTTTAGCCGGTAGGAGTCCGGCATAACCTTTTCTTTGGTCCCGCAGCGGAAAGTATCCATGAGGATTTCCCCATAAAAAAGGGCCTGTTAGAGGTTGAAATGCCGCCTACAATATTTGCATTTGACGCCTTGAAACTTTGCATTTTTCGATGTCGTAAATAGGCCTCTTGTATGTATGGCGAATTTTGAGTATTGCTTGGCAGATTAATGGACACAGTTATAGATTTTCATCATTATTACAGGCCATCCACGGATGAACATAGGTTTCCTCCATTGCCACAAAGCACGGTTCTGAGTGACCTGCGTCCATCGACTCCCTGCATGTTTCATCAGATCGTCACTCCATCTACTGAGGGTCAAGCAATACTGCGATTGCAAATACAAGGCTGCCATTCGAGATCCTTTCTTCTCCATCTGTTGTTGGTTCTTAGAGGCCGGCCCATTATCATTTCAGTCTACTGATCCACTGAGGTATGTCACTTACTCTTGTTATTCTGCAGATGTCCTCATTACGATTCAAAGCATATATACTCACTCATAATTCCTCTGCTCTTCTTGCGCTTCGTGAAGGAATGTCTTAAAAACGGCCGCGGCTTCATTCGTCTCTAATATCTCGTAAGGTATCTTTTGAGATTGTCCCAGGGTCTAAATAAAAAAAAAAGTTCGAACACTATTTACATGGTAGATGCATGCTGCAGCTATGTAATGGTTGTAGCACAAATGAGTCAGCTCGACCGAAGCAAGACCACGCACTTACAGAATACCAGCGTGAAATAGCAGCTTAATGCTGTTGTGTTTCGTATGGGGTGTGTAAATGTAGATGTCTATGGATCACAGCATCCACTTACTATCAGGTGGAATGAATGCTTGTTTGTCACCCTTATTCTCTTTATAAAAAAACATAAAGAGGATAAAACATAAAAAACGAGGTAACTTAATTCATCATCATCATCATTACAGCCTTTCACAAGTCCACTGCTGAACATAGGCCTACCCCAAGGAATGCCACAAAGCACGGTCCTGAGCCACCTGCATCCATCGACTTCCTGCATATCTTACCAGGTCGTCACTTCATCTAGTAGGGGGACACCCAACACTTCGCCTGCCGGTACGAGGCTGACACTCGAGAACCTTTCTTCCCCATCGGTTGTCGGTTCTTCGAGCTATATGGCCGGCCCAATGCCACTTCAGCTTGCTAATCCGTTGGGCTATGTCGGTCACTCTGGTTCTACCGCGGATATACTCATTTCTAAGTTTATCACGCAGAGAAACTCCGAGCATACCCCTCTCCATAGCTCGCTGAGCAACCTTGAGCTTCTTCATACAGCCAGCAGTGAAGGACAATGTCTCAGATCCGTAAGTCATCACTGGCAACACGCACTGGTTGTAAAATTTCGTTTTAAGGTTTTGAGGTATGTCTGACGAGAAGATGTGTCGTAATTTCCCAAACGCTGCCCAACCGAGTTGAATCCGTCGATTGACCTCTCGGTCGAAGTTGGACTTACCTAGTCGGACTATTTGTCCCAGGTAAACATACTCGTCAACAACTTCGAGCTTAGTGCTCCCAACAACTACCGGCATAGGTGTGACATGGACGTTAAACATGATCTTTGTTTTGTCCATGTTCATCTTAAGACCTATCTGTTGGGAAGCACTATTGAGGTCATTGAGCATAGTGTTTAGGTCCTCCAGCGATTCTGCCATAAGGACTATATCGTCGGCAAATCGAAGGTGAGTGATGTACTCGCCATTGATGTTGATACCGTATCCTTTCCAGTTCAGAAGCTTGAAAACATCTTCCAATGCAGCGGTAAAGAGTTTCGGGGATATGACGTCACCCTGTCTTACACCTCTCTGCAATTGGATAGGTTTCGTACTCTTGTTCTGTACTCGGATAGCCATCGTAGCCCTACTATACAAGCACTTCAGCACTTCGATATACCGACAGTCCACTTGGCACCGCTGAAGGGACTGCAGCACCGCCCAAATTTCGACGGAATCAAAGGCTTTCTCATAGTCCACATACGCCAGACATAGTGGCAAATTGTACTCCTCTGACTTTTGTACAATTTGCCGAAGGGTATGTATGTGGTCTATGGTGCTAAAGCCTTTTCGGAGACCGGCTTGTTCGGGAGGCTGGAAGTCGTCAAGTCTGCGCGCGAGACGATTCGTAATGACTCTCGAAAACAGCACGTAGACGCGGCTCAGAAGGGAAATCTATCTGTAGTTCTTCAAGAGAGCATTGT
The DNA here is from genome assembly GCA_963668995.1 of Parnassius mnemosyne. Classification (NCBI taxonomy): domain Eukaryota; kingdom Metazoa; phylum Arthropoda; class Insecta; order Lepidoptera; family Papilionidae; genus Parnassius; species Parnassius mnemosyne. The sequence continues at coordinate 13,635,258 of CAVLGL010000092.1, read as the reverse complement.
CGCCTTTCTTGAAGAACAAGACCACCGCACTTCTACTCCACGCCTCCGGTGTAATGCCACCATGGAGGACGGAATTAAAGAGCTTCTGAAGGACTTCAAGTACCGGTTTTCCACCCGCTTTCAGAAACTCCGCTGTAATTCCATCCTCGCCTGGGGCCTTGCCGTTTTTAAGGTGCTGGAGAGCCATTCTAATCTCGCTCAGACTGACGTCCGGGATATCATCGGAATAATGTCGGATAAGACTCGCTCTTGGATCGTTACTCACACTCGCGTGTTGCTCCGACGATGACGTGTACAGCTGCCCATAGAACCTCTCAATCTCACTCAAAATCTCAGGTGCCCCGGAAACGATGCTGCCACACTCTGTCTTCGCTTTGACAGTTGGCTCTTTCTGGCAGACAGATCTCTAGCAAAGACTTTGGAGCCTTGGTTCCGCTCGATCGCTTCTTCAATACGAGCTGTATTGAAGTTGCGTAAGTCCCGCCGCATGCATTTGGAGATCTGTCTGTTCAGTTGCCTGTATGCTGTCCAATCTGTTGAAGAATGTAGCTTCATCTCCCGTCTAACAGCCATGAGATTAAGAGTGTGATCGGAGTTTTTGTGTTCTTCTGCGGCGGGTCTTGCAGAACTTAGCTCCGACCGCATGGACAGTTTCCACGAGCTTGTCATCCATATCGTCCACTTCATTGCAGTCTTCTAGGCACTGAAAACGGTTTTGTAACTCGAGCTGAAAGGTTTCGGGACTTTGGATTAGAGCACGAGGAGGACGGAGCGTTGACTTCATTAGACGAAACCTCTCCAACTTAACGTTTAGGTTCAGTGTGCCTCTAACCATTCGGTGATCGCTGTCGGTTTTCACCCTCGCGATCACTGAGAGATCACTGAACAGTTGTCGTCTGGTCGTCATAATGAAGACAATCTCATTTTTTGTCGAACCGTCGGGGCTCGACCAGGTCTACTTCCTGTGGGAAGTCTGTCTGGAAAAAAGAGTTCATCATAAAGAGTCACTCTTTCTCCATGAAGTCGGCCAGGTGCTGGCCCCTTGGGTTCCGTTGCCCTATTCCAAATTTCCCTATTTTCAGCTCACCATTCTCTCTTGTGCCTAGTTTTGCACTGAAGTCTCCCATTAACACCGTATATTGGGTTTTGGAGGAATGCATGGCTCTAGAGATATCCTCATACATTTCCTCCACCCCCTCATCAGGGTGTGCCGAGGTTGATGCGTAAACCTGTATGACCTTCAGCGAATACCCTTTGGTGATTCTGAGTATAAGGTACGCAACACTCTCAATCTTTACAACGTTGTTAACGAGAGACTTGTGGACGATAAATCCGACACCTCCTTGGATTACCGTTTCCTCCCCCTCTCTTCGGGCTTCGCATAATCCTATAATATGCCAGCGTAACTTGTCTATCTCTTCTTCCAGCTCCACAATCTTCTCGTCAGTCCTCAGGGTGCGTGCGTTGTATGTTGCCAGGTCGAGTCGTCGTAGGTGGCAACCGAACCTCCACCGGAGATTCTTAGCACCCCCTGCCCCGCCGTTACCATGGTCGCCACCGTAGCCAGGAATAGCGGGGCCGCCGGGGACTGGGGGCCGTCTCTTAGTAACTTTATCCATTTGCCATAGTTGCCACGCTTGGCGAGCGGGTTGGCAACCGCAGTTTTTTTATTGTATTTTTGCTGTTATCAGGAAGATGCTGCTGCCCATCTCCTGCCTGTTTCCCTTTGTCGCCTTTTACGACACCCACGGGAAGATATGGGGTAGTGGATATTCTTAACCGCCACTACACGGCGAACTTAATTACTCCATATTATTTTATATGTCAAAAGGCTATGCTTAAAGCTTGATTTGCATAAACTGTAGGAATGTTGATGTTCCACAAGAACACTTTATACATAGTGTATATGTATAGACACAGGTGTGACGTGGGCAGGTACCTGATAGCGCACTCGGTCGCCAAGGCGCAGCGTGGCGTCAGTGGCGAGCGGGCTGTCCAGCTCGGAGCCCGAGCCCGAGCGCGAGTCGCGTGCGCGGCCCTCGCTGAAGTACACCGGGAAGTCGCGATGCGTGCGCAGTTGCCGCACCACCATCGCCCAGTCGCTGCGAACCACGGGACAACGCATTCTCAACACATACCCATAATATGTTACGGGCGGACTGACTAAAAATGCCGATGTTACGTTTTATCTTAGTTAAAATAAAACAACAAATAAGAATTTAAAAAAAAAATGAATTTTTTTATCAACTCAGGGTCGGAGGTCGGTTACTATGATGAGAAATGGATGTATTTTTCACACACACAGGCAATCGTTTATAATTACGTCGTCCATAATCGCGAAGCTTCGGTGAGATCCTTTATAATCAATCACAGATGTCGTAGATCGAATACTCGTAGTCGCTTTCCGGAATCAAGTTTACTTTTTTTTATAGGAGGGGGCAAACGAGCATGCGGCTCACCTGATGTTAAGTGACTACCGCCGCCCATGAACAACTGCAACACCAGGGGAATTGCAGATGCGTTGCCGGTCTTTTAAAAAGGATTAGGCTCTTTTCTTGATGGTCCCTAAATCGTATCGGTCCGGAAAAATCGCTATTGGTAATCGATTCCTCAGGGAAGTTGTGCAAGGAAGAAAACATCTTCTAAATCGCACAGTGGTGGACCGCCAATCATCCAAATGGTAGGGATGGTATCGCGAGCTTTGCCGCGATGTGCAATGGTGAAATTGAGCGGCTAGAATTAGTTCGAACAATTCCTCAGAGCACTCCCCGTGGTACATGCGATAAAAATTCCCAAAGAGATGCAACATCTCTACGCAGTGCCAGTGAGTCAAGCCGATCGGAAAGAACTCGGTCATCGACGATTCTAACCGCTCTGCGCTGGATGCGGTCAAGTGGAAGGAGCTGGCACTGGGCAGCCCCTGCCCAGAAATGGGAACAGTATTCCATGTGAGGCCGAACCTGCACCTTGTAAAGTTGCAAGCGGTGTGCCGACATGAAATACTATCCCGCTCTGCTGAGCACGCCAAGCTTTTTAGAGGCCAATTTGACCTTCTCTTCCAAGTGACCACAAAACTGCACGTCACTCGATATGTCGACGCCGATGATTCCGATACCTGCTGAGGCAACAAGAAGAGTGCCTTGAAACTGAGGAGACACGACAAAGGGGTTCTTTTTAGCGGTAAATGCGCAAACTTGTGTCTTCTGGGGATTGAACTGGACTAGATTTAGTCGCCCCAGATTTAGTCGAACAAAGTCTCGACTTCAGATTAGATATGAGCGCCGCGCCGGAGCGCCACCGTCGCCGTGAGTTCATGTCGACGCGTCGCCGCCGCGTGAAGAACGCGGCACGCCGTCGCAACGAGTCGCAACTTCCTCCCCGCTCACACGCGCGGCCCAACTGTATTAGTTCGCCTAGACGCCTCGCCACGCTCGTCGCTCGCTCAGTCGAGTCAAATATTTCACCGAGTGAACGTGTATTGTTGTGTGGTATTAACAACAAACTGGCCTTGCTCTTTCTGATCGAGACGCAGGTGTCATCTCCGGCTAATACTTCGTATCTCTCCTACCCGGGGTACAAATTGGAACACTCCTTGTGCCTCGAGCTCGAGTTTGCGTATACATCAGAGAAGACATCTGTTCTCGACGCCTCAGCAGTCTTGAAGGACCTGTATATCCTTTGGCTACGCGTAGACAGCGAGGACCATCCGCATGTGTACGGGTACCTCTATAGGTCCCATAGCGGTAATGCCGAAACAGACCGATTCATTGACCACGTCCAAATGGCTACAGATTCCTTGCTACAGCAGATCCCAACCGCAGAGATTGTGATCTTCGGCGATTGTAACGCCTACCACGCCGAATGGCTCGGTTAATGTTTAACCGATCATGCGGGTGGATCTGTTCATGATTTTGCCTTGGCATATGGTCTGACACAACTGGTAACTTCGCCTACGCGGATTCCAGATGTAGAAGATCATGCACCTTCCCTGTTGGACCTTCTGCTGACCTCTCATTCAGATAGATATCAGGTCTCCGTCCACTCCCCTCTTGGCTTCTCAGATAATTGTCTAGTCCGGAGTGTGGTGCCATTCACTCTAACATCGCGATTGCATTCTGCAGGCTGGCTAAAAAAGACGCCCTCTCAGACCCGTCATCACCTTGTTCTCCAAAATAATGGAATCCATTATAAACTGCCAGCTCATGCGGTATCTTGAGGACCACCAGCTAATTAGTGACCGCCAATACGGTTTTTGTCGGGGTCGGTCAGCTGGTGATCTTCTGGTCTACCTGACTCATAGATGGGCGGAGGCATTTGAGTTCAAGGGGAGGCATTGGCCGTTAGTTTGGACATTGCGAAGGCCTTTGATCGGGTTTGGCACAAAGCACTTCTTTCGAAGCTCCCTTCCTATGGGCTTCCCGAGAAATTGTGCAATTGAATCACCAGCTTTCTTGCAGATCGAAGCATCTCCTCAGTTTCAAGGCACCCCCTTGTTGCCTCAGCCAGTATCGGAATCCTCGGCGTCAACATATCGAGTGACGTGCAGTTTCGTGATCACTTGGAAGAGAAGGCCAAATTGGCCTCTAAAACGCTTTGCGTGCTCAGCAGAGCGGGACAGTATTTTATGCTGGCACGCCGCCTGCGACTTTACAAGGCGCAGGTTCAGCCTCACATGGAATACTGTTTCCATCACTGGGCTGGGGCTCCCCAGGGCTTTATTAAAAATATAAAGCTGTTTTTGGTACCAACAATATGGTTTTCTATAAGTTTTTTTAAGAAATCTCTTCCTGATAAAACAATATCTAAGACCTATGGCCAGCTACGCCACGCCGCCGCCGCCGAGAAAATTTTCAGGCTACGCCGCCGCCATGGAATTGGCCTTCGGCGCTCATATCTACTTCAGATACAAGTTTGTTCCGGTACTCGGCGACGTTTTCCCGAGAAATACTGGCACGGCCGGAGTATAAAGCAGTGCCGTCATCTGCATAGGAATGTATGTTATCGGTTTGCAACATATCATTGATATGCAGAAGAAACAGCGTTGGTGATAGCCACACAGCCTTGTGGAACACCAGCGTTAATAGGCTTGTAATCGGAGCACGAACCGTCTACTACGACCTTGATGCTCCGATCAGCCAGAAAACTGGTGATCCAATTGCACAATTTCTCGGGAAGCCCATAGGAAGGAAGCTTCGAAAGAAGCGCTTTGTGCCAGACCCGATCGAAGGCCTTCGCTATGTCCAAACTAACGGCCAATGTCTCCCCCCTTGGACTCGATCGCCTGCGCCCATCTATGTGTTAGGTAAACAAGAAGATCACCAGCTTAGCGGCCCCGACGGAAACCGTACTGGCAGTCACTAATCAGCTGGTGCTTCTCAAGATACTCCATGAGCTGGCAGTTAATAATGGACTCCATTATTTTCGAGAACAAGGAGGTGATGGCGATAGGACTGTAATTGGACGGATCAGAGCGGTTACCTTTTTTAGGGATCGGGTGCACGAAAGCTGTCTCCATGAATTCGGAACAACGTCTAGGGAGTAGGAGTACCGAAAAAGACGCGTTAGAACCGGTCCCAACTCTGGAGCTCACGTCCTCAGCACAATTGGCGGGATTCCGTCAGGCACTCGACTTGTGGACTTCCATGGAGAGGAGTGCTTAGCGTACTGAGCACTGTGTGAATCGCACATCAGGCATAGAGCACTCACACTACGGGATGGTCGTCGGTGTGCCCCTCGTCATCAAAGAGTCGAGTTGGATGCAAAAAGGGAGCCTAAATGGGCGGCTTTCTCTTTTGCGGCGTGGGCCAGTGAGTCATTCTCCCTGTGCGGAGATGGTAGTGATGGACATTCAGAAATTCCCTTGGACAGCCGAGAGACCAGAATGCACGGGTTCTCGAAGGAAGGCGAACTAATTCTCGCCAATTCTGCCTATGTGCTCTGACTTTGCCTTGGCAATAACTCTTTTGAAAGGACCTGGAGGCGAAGTTATACTTATTTTTAAGCATGCTGGTGTTTAAAGCCTCAGCCCAGGCCTGATAACACTCCTGCTTACTGCGTAATGCAGTCTTACAGGAGCGACCAAACCAAGGCTGAGATCTGCCACCGATGGGTACCACAGACTATGGAATAGATAGTTCCATTCCCTGTAGCACTATATTAGTGACAGAGTCAGCAACAGCGCTGGGATCATCCGGCGAGAAGCAAACCCGCCCCCATAGGTAGGATGCAATCTTATGTCTACACGCAAAAAGGTAACAGGCGTTTTGCGTGTAGACATAAGGTAGTGTTTTGCTTGTATCAATGGTTTGAGCGTTGTGTATTTTATGCCTACACATTTAATTAACTTGACACAGGCCATCTTCTGGAATTTTTCTTGCAACGAAATGCACCACGCAACTAGCTATCATAACAAAATATTTTTTTATTGTCATTCTCTCTTTATTACTTAGAATTATCTTACAGATTTGTACTTTCTGTAAAAATGTACGAAATTCCTTGTACTTGGCGACCGGACTATAGGTCATAAAAATACTTATTCCATGCGGGATTCGAACCCGCGGCTCTCAGTAATGTGCCAGAAGTGTTGTAAGGCAACTATGAGAAATTGCAAAGAAATCTTACAGCTACAGATAGATGGCCGTATTAATTATCTAGTTTACATAAACACAAACACTCCTGTCACCTAGAGGGGTAGGCTAGTACTACGGACTGCCATTTGGCACGAGCCTGACACACCTATCCTCGCCTCCTTTACATCCATATTATATAGTCTGTTCGCTTAGATACGTTCACCTGTGTTGCGCCGCCTCGGCAAGTGCCGCATCTTGTCAAAGGCACCGCCGCCCACATCAAATGTTGCCGCGTACGGCGGACACCCGCAGGAAAATTCGCATTTTAAAAAACGCCGTAGTGAAAGATTGTTTTTTGACTCTGCTACGATGTACAGAAAATGTTTTTTCGTCTTTGGGAGGACAATGAAGTGCATCAAGATGAAATTTACTTTCGTTTATGTTGACCTACCTACTCATATTTTTATCGACACTATTTTTCTTAGTGAACAGACTATACCTACGCAAACTTGCTCGTCGGTTAAGGTACTCATAATTTGGCCCATTTTCAATATATCGCCAATTTGGTCGATAATCTTTCGTCTAGGGCGTCCCTTTCCGACTGCCATATAGATTTGCTTTGTCACTCTTTCCTCGTTCATTCTTTCTACATCACCAATCCACTGTAGCATTCCTTTCTTAATCCTGGTCACAACATCATAATCACCCAGTTTACGTAGAACGTAAAATACCAGTAACGGACAGTAGCGTCAATTCACCTGCCAAGCGCGACGATTAAGACAAATCTTCCCTACAATGGGAGAACACCATGTCCAGCAGAGGATTTTTACGGACCAATAAAGAAGAAAGAAAGAAATGGAAATGAAGGTGAACACCGCTCGATGACCCGAAAGTATGGTTTATTAAGTCATAAACGTGTGGTTTGCTAAACGGCAGGGCACCTTTTCTATCGGAGTAAGAGTCCGTCTGGGTCGATACATATATTGTATTGTGAGTTCCTAGACTAACGAAGCTTGGCAGCGCAGCCAAATTTCAACGGTCTAGTGACTTAAAGTAAACTTTAACAAATTTTTATCTTACCTCTCCTGTAAATCTTCAGTTGGCAGGTTCATACGAGAGAGTGCTTGAGGCAACTTCGCGAGCTGCTTACGAAGCTTCTTTGCTGAACGCTCTTCTTTCAGACGTCGGATATGACGACGGTACACAACCTGGAATAAAATAATAGAAGATTTATTTTACAGAGTAGCGAGTGACAGAAAAGACTAGTAGCTCTACGCAGGACCGCTTGACTTCCTAATGTAAATGCAATTTGATTCTTAATTATTTATCAATAACTTCCAATGAAAGATACACAATATAAATTAATTAGTTAAAACTAGTTTAATTTTTTACTACTAGTTTTTAATTAGTTTAATTTAATTAAAACTAGCGTGTTCCTTCTATATAATTATAGTACACCACAACATTAACTATGTAAAAACAGAAATAATATAAATGTGCTAACATATTATGCTACATAAAATACCTACATTTTAAATAGATAAAATTCACAAAAACCTCAATAAATGAAGTACATAAGAAAAAGAAACAAATCATTAGAAGCAAAAAAAATACAAAATAAATAAGTAGATACTAGCTGGTCCGGAAGACGTTGTTTGCCCTTCCGGTAGATGACACTATGAGTTTTACTCTAAATTATCTAAATTATAATCTAAATTTTAACAGTGGTAGAGCCACGCGGCAGCTTTTGCTGTCACACGGATGGGCCGGCTCGAACCGGGGTAGTACCACGATCTCACAGAAAACCAGCGTGAAGTAGAGGTTTACCTCTGCGTTTCGCTTGGTGAGTGCAGGTGGCCGGAGGCCCTTTTTACTGGAAATGAGGCATTCCATCTTAGTCCTCACGGGTAACGTTGTTTTGCCCTTCCGGTAGATGACACTATGAGTTTTACTCTAAATTATCTAAATTATAATCTAAATTTTAACAGTGGTAGAGCCACGCGGCAGCTTTTGCTGTCGCACGGATGGGCCGGCTCGAACCGGGGTAGTACCACGACCTCACAGAAAACCAGCGTGAAGTAGAGGTTTACCTCTGCGTTTCGCTTGGTGAGTGCAGGTGGCCGGAGGCCCTTTTTACTGGAAATGAGGCATTCCATCTTAGTCCTCACGGGTGACAACGCATCTACATTTTGATTTGTAACAGAGGATAGATGTAGATGTCTATGGGCCGCAGCAATCACTTACCATCAGGTGGACTGTATGCTCGTTTGTCACCCTTATCATATAAAAAAAAATTCATTCCAGAATTTATAGTGTTTATACATTTATTAGTAAGTCGACCACTACTATCAGGTACAGATTTTGTGGTGAAATATTTGACAGATTTGGCAGGGAAGTTAATTTGTTAGAAAAATATTCTTTCTAAAATATTAGAATTTAGATTATATAGCTTTATATATAGGTTTAGATTATATATTATAGAAATTAGATTATAAATTTATGTAACTAATTTCATTGGTTAACAAATAACTTCACCTCAGTTCTAACTACTCATTATAAATACTCCTAATAACTCATTGGATCACAATCGGTCAAGTTGTTCAGAAGTTACGTGATCACTAAAAGACGCAAAAACGATTATATATACAGGGTTATTTTGCAATTACCAGGCAAATTTGCAGAGAAGGTTCAGAATAAGTAATATAGGCAAAGGTGAAGAAAAATTAATTTTAAAAAATCTCAAATTTTCTGTCATTTTCATCATATAAATTTAAAATTCGTGGTAATGCATTATTTTAACTGATTTTACCTCGGACGTATACATTCCTAAACCCTTACGCTCGGTACATTGTACATTGTGTTCCCGCGCCCTTCTACCGTTACACCGTAATGGTATAAGAGCTAGCTACGAAAACGTGAACTGATAAGTTGTAGTAACGAATTATATATATAATCTCTCCTTGGTAGCTTATAAGTACAGAGTGAGGTCCGTCAGAACTCTCTCCCGGGGCGGAAGGCGTGGGTAGGCAGTCAACATCGAAAAATTTCAATAAGAAAAAAATGATTAGGTGCAGTTCTGAAATTTGGTAGAGTTATAGTTTTTAACTGTAGGAATCTAGGAAAATTATTGTCAGAAGTCTAGGTCGGGGCTTAAAGACTATCAGAAGTCGACAAAGTTGTAAAGAAATTGTTTAAAGAGCAATGGCAGAAAAATAGTTCACAAAAATTATAGCGTCTTGAAATAAGTTATATATAAAATGAGTTTTATTATTATTCTATGATTTTTGCAAATAAAAATGTATTTTAATTAAAGCCACCGAAAAGAACAATCATTTTTGGGAATATCAAATGACTTAAATCATTTTACTCTATTCAAATGTTGCCATTTAGTATATTCATACTATTTTCGTATACACTTTGTGAGACTACCAACACAACACACAAAATATTTTTATATTAAGTTATTATTAGTAATAACTGTACTATCAGTAATAATAAAAATAAAAGTGATATGGCTGAGAATAAGTCTCTTACAAAGAATTTCCTACAATAATACATTATCTCAATCACAGTACTATGTAACAATTCCATTTAATGTTATGCCGACACTAGCTAAAATAAAATGTCTCTGTTTTTTTTACTGGCTTTACGGCTCTGGGTTCTAGCCCTTTTGAGAATGTCACTATGATACAAAATCCCTGGAGCCATGCCAGAAATATACATTTATAGTATGCAAATATATAATAGAGATACAATAATCTAAAAACTCTCAATTATGTATTATGTATTAAGCTAACATCAAACAACCACAGGAAGCATGACTTTTCCAAGTGACATAGGACATAACCTAAAAAGGTTCAAAAGTAAATATCTTTTTTTGAGGCCTTCTCAGTACAAAATTCTTTGACAGAGTTATTGCTTTTGTCATTGCATGTTTGTTGAAATGTGTAAATAATAAAAACAATAAATAGCCAAAACTGCACCTTGTTATTTAATTTTTAACTAGATTCGAAACGTTCCTTTTCATCGCGATAACTGCTTCAGCAACTTTTGTCCATATCACCAATTTTTCTGTACTTAGCCATTATTTAGCCTCCTGACAATATATGTACAGGTTCGGTAAGCTATAAATAATATAAAAATGTAATTGTCAGAACTGCACCTTGTTATTTTAATTCAAAACTAGATTCGAAACGTTGCTTCCGGTCGCGATAGCCGCTTCAGCAACTTCTGACTATATCATCAATTTTTATGTACTTAGCCATTATTAGGACTTCTGACAATTTATATACAGGTTCGATAAGCAACAAATAATATAAAAATGCATTTGTCAGAACTGCACCTTGTGGTTTAAATTTAAACAATTTCTTTACAACTTTGTCGACTTCTAACAGTCTTTAAGCCCCGACCTAGACTTCTGACAATAATTTTCCTAGATTCCTACAGTTAAAAACTATAACTCTACCAAATTTCAGAACTGCACCTAATCATTTTTTTCTTATTGAAAATTTACGACTTGGACCGCCCACCCACGCCTTCCGCCCCGGGAGAGAGTTCTGACGGGCCTTGCTCTGTACTTATAAGCTACCAAGGAGAGGTTATATATATAATTCGTTACTACACCTTATCAGTTCACGTTTTCGTAGCCAGCTCTCAGACTATAAGTACCTATGTCTGCTAACCCGGCCGACAGGTGCCAGTGTTGACCGTGACCTCATTACGTACGCTTCGTTGTCAATGACATAACGAAAATATTCGAACCGCGGAAACTTTAAGTTATGAAATGGTGCAATATTACATTTTAAGCAATGAAAGTTTATGTGGTACATACAAAAATACTAAAGTGAGACTTTACCGGGGTGAGAAATTAGCGTGTGTCGTAATTAACCTACCAATCGAAGAAAAATTTACAGATAATCAAACTATTCAAGTGCAGTGAGCGATAACTGAAATAGTCCATCTGCAAACTCGCCGGAACTTTTACCGTTCGTCTTTTATCTGTGTATAAAAAGTCGTGTTTACGTCAAAGAGGTCCAAAGTTATAAAGACCGCCACAGTAAAATTATTGCTGCGTTCACGGAAGTTAAAAGTTCTCAAGAACATGTAATAAGTGTAAAAAATATTTTAACATAACTAGCTCGCTTAATGGGTCTTTAAACATAGACATTCATAAAGACCCGTTGACCGAGTGGCTAGCAGTGACCCGTTGTCCCGTGACCGTCCGGCAATCTTCAGAAGCCGGCTGCGCGGAAGCAAGTTCGGTTTTCCTCGTCTCGCCACCTCGTCAATCGATAATATCCTCAGACGCCGAATTTACGTTATTCACATCCCCACAAGAAAAACGGATTCCAGTTTGAGGTATCAATATAAGATATTGTGAATACATGCGTAATTTAATTGTAAATAGTTTATTCCAAATTTTTAATACGCTATAATAAAGACAGTCGTCGGTTACGTCGTTGATAAGCAAAAATATATTTTTAATTTTATTTATTATGACGATCCTAAGTCCGTCAAGTGTAATAGGAAAATTGGAATCATAATTTGCGTTATGTAGTTATTATCTTAAGCATAAGTAGTAAGCGTGCCACGAAGAAAGTAAACAGTAGGCAAAAAGTGGAGAAACGAAAACGTGAATTGAATCAGTAAAAGTTGCTGCCCATAAATTACATTCAATTTGCGATAATTTCAAATAAAAGAAGATGCCTTATTTACTCATATTTTCAAAAAAAATGTAATATCGGTACATAATAATTTATTTATTTGAACTTCAATGTAAAATTTGGCTAATCTTTGAAAAATAACCCTGTGTGTGTATAAAGATTGTTTAAACAACTCGCTTTGTATTATAGTTGGAAGGCTATCACTGATACTTGGTCTTCATGAAGAAAAAGATAACGTCGAGTATTTTAATAATCAGTATATAAGTTGCAATTGTGTAATATTATACTAAATAAGTTGTCGTACAATTTTGTCGAGTTTCATTTATCAGTATCGATAATAACTAATAAGCCAATGACTTGTTTTATCTTACTTTAAGTTACAAAATAATATCACAATAAAAAAACAATGCAGTTGCGTCTTTTCCACCTTATTATGTGCAATAACAAAATATGATCGAAATTTAGCCCTTATTCTAAAGTCAGACAGTGTTTGTTTTAATAAAAATATACTTTCGGTGCTCAAAGCCTAAACAAAGTGGAATATATTCCATATGAAAATAAATCCACTCACCTGGGTTCCATCATTTCCAAACTGCTGAACAAACTTGATCCATTCTGGAAAGTGGCTTAATCTTTTGCTAGCTGCTGACCACATCTCCCTGTTCACGAGAAAAAATAAAAATTGTAATTACTCAATCAAGGATTATTAAAACTTTTTCTCTAAAGTGGCAATACCAGAGTCACTCAAAGTTAGTAAAAGGCATTAGAAAATGCCAAAAAGACCTCATGGCCTCCAATAGTTGTCAGTATAACCATCCCGGTCCAATGAAGGCAGCGTCAAAGGCGCAAGGAGTCTAGATACGATCGCCAATTACTTGCCAAGCGGCAAGACCGAGGACCAGTTTACAACAATTAACAATTCTATAGAATGAACCATTTATAATTAGGAATTCAGTGTACTAAATATAGCTAGAACTTAAAGATACTTATAAATATGTAATAATAATATTGGTGCCATTCTATTTTTAAACTACTTTTTTTTATATGATTTATAGAATGCATCATCCAATTTCATACCGTGGGTGTCGTAAGGGACAAGATCTCGTGATTTCAGACATTTAAACTATAAAAATGTTTAAATCTAAAATAATATGGCTTTAGGTAAGAGGTAAAAAAGAACAGTGCATACTTATGATCCTGAACATGTATTCGAATCAATTGCGTAAAAGCTTCAGTTACGAAGTCTAACGTCTCTCTTCTTATTCTCAAAGCTTCAGCATAGTTCGCCACCTGAAAAATTAAATATACGTATATAAATCAAGTTCCTTCTAATAAATACTAAATTAATATAGCACTTTGTTGGATAAGATGGTCAATATTTACCTTTATTCTCGCCTTGGTCTTATCAATCATCTGAGCCAGCAAGAAGAAAGCCTGGTCAACGTTTACATTATCATGACTGGACGTTTCCACTATGGGTATGCTGCCTTTGAACTCTTTCCTCTGCACCAATCTTTCAGCTTCTCTCACGCCTTGCTCACAGCTTTCGTCATTCTTAGAGGTAACGAGAACTACAGGCTTTTTGAGCTTGAGAATGTTTTGTAGGATTGCCGCTGTAATTTCGTTCTAAAGCAAAAACATTAAGTATTTTAAACATAGTAAATAAGACGCATTATGAAGATAAAGCAAACCATTTGGCTTGAAGGAGTGGAGATCAACCGAGCGTCTAATAGTCTGATGATGGAATGGAGAGGGAGGCATTAAGTCATGCAATTCCTGCACTCTCCGAAATGTATAAGTACCATAAATAACCCAAAAGCTGACTACTTTGAGCCTGTGCTCGAGACTGGTAAAATTGGTTTTAACCATATTGATGTCACTTACAAGTCTCTTAGCACGCCTTTCAATTGATTCCAAAGCCACTACGTGGCATTTTGCAGCACCAGCCCATATATCGCAACAATACAACCATGCACGACGGGACTTGCACTTTATATAGTGTAAGCAATCGCTACGGCGTGAAGTATTGCCGCACCTTTGCAAGCACCCTTAACCTCCTTACACCTGCTTTGGCCCTGGACTTAATAAGCCGCCCAAAGTTTAGTTTCGAAGAAACCTCAACACCCAGTAACTGAAGGCGGTCGGTGAATTCCAATGACACATTTAGGAAAAAGGGGGCAAGGTGAGCTGATTCCTTTTCGCGGTGAAGAGACACGCATATGTTTTAGAGGCATTGATGAAGAGACACACAGATGTTTTCATCATTACAGCCCTTCACAAGTCCACTGCTGAACATAGGCCTCCCCCAAGGTATGCCACAAAGCACGGTCCTGAGCCACCTGCATCCATCGACTTCCTGCATATCTTACCAGGTCGTCACTCCATCTAGTGGGGGGACGCCCAACACTTCGTCCACCGGTACGAGGCCGCCACTCGAGAACCTTTTTTCCCATCGGCTGTCGGTTCTTCGAGCTATATGGCCGGCCCATTGCCACTTCAGCTTACTAATCCGTTGGACTATGTCGGTCACTCTGGTTCTACTGCGGATATCCTCATTTCTAAGTTTATCACGCAGAGAAACTCCAAGCATAGCCCTCTCTATAGCTCGCTGAGCGACCTTGAGCTTCCTCATCCAGCCAGCAGTGAAGGACCACGTCTCAGTACCATAGGTCATCACTGGCAACACACACTGGTTGTACAGTCTTGTTTTCAAGTTTTGAGGTATACCTGACACATGAAGTGTGGGTAACGATCCAAAAGCGAGTTATCCGACACTATTCCGATGATATCCCGGACGTCAGTCTGAGCGAATTAGAATGGCTCTCCAGCACCTTAAAAACGGCAAGGCTCCAGGCGAGGATGGAATTACAGCGGAGCTTCTGAAAGCGGGTGGAAAACCGGTACTTGAAGTCCTTCAGAAGCTCTTTAATTCCGTCCTCCATGGTGGCACTACACCGGAGGCGTGGAGTAGAAGTGCGGTGGTCTTGTTCTTCAAGAAAGATGACAACGCTCTCTTGAATAACTACAGACCGATTTCCCTTCTGAGCCGCGTTTACGTGCTGTTTTCGAGAGTCATTACGAATCGTCTCGCGCGCAGACTTGACGACTTCCAGCCTCCCGAACAAGCCGGTTTCCGAAAAGGCTTTAGCACCATAGACCACACACATACCCTTCGGCAAATTGTACAGAAGTCCGAGGAGTACAATTTGCCACTATGTCTGGCGTATGTGGACTATGAGAAAGCCTTTGATTCCGTCGAAATTTGGGCGGTGCTGCAGTCCCTTCAGCGATGCCAAGTTGACTGTCGGTATATCGAAGTGCTGAAGTGCTTGTACAGTAGGGCTACGATGGCTATCCGAGTACAGAACCAGAGTACGAAACCTATCCGATTGCAGAGAGGTGTAAGACAGGGTGACATTATATCCCCGAAACTCTTCACCCCTGCATTGGGAGACGTTTTCAAGCTTCTGAACTGGAAAGGATACGGTATTAACATCAATGGCGAGTACATCACTCACCTTCGATTCGCCGACGATATAGTCCTTATGGCAGAATCGCTGGAGGACCTAAGCACTATGCTCAATGACCTCAATAGTGTTTCCCAACGAATAGGTCTTAAGATGAACATGGACAAAACAAAGATCATGTTTAATGTCCATGTCACACCTATGCCGGTAGTTGTTGGGAGCACTAAGCTCGAAGTAACAGATGTTTTAGAGGCATTGAATCTCACGAGATTGGCAGCTTCATATTCGGACTGCCTGCAGTGAAAGATTCATAAGCTCCACTATAGCAGTTCTTTCGGACTAAATTTGATCCCGACTGGTCCGAGCACTCGGCTTACATCTCTTTACAAATGTACTGCCATCTGCGTCATAAATACTGGTCATAAGCAGGTATCAGGAAGAGAGTTGCGAAGAGAACGGACGCCTGAGGAACTCTAACATTAGTTGTCAACGGCTCGGAGAGCAGCCTTCTACGACTTTAGAGAGATATAGCTTAATTCTATTCCATATTCTCATCATATTACTAGAATCTCAAATTATATTCTCTTACGTCCTACAAAGCACTTAAACTGGATCTGAAACAAATTTTATATTACGTCCTGAGTTGACTTTGCCAGAGTCTGGCATTACCTTTATTAGAAATGGCCGACATTAATTAGATTTCTTTATATCTTTTATTTCGACAAAGTATGCAAGTAAAGAATAAAGAAATACCTGTTTCTCCCACGTCCTCCCTGGAACCAGACTGACATCATAGACGCACATAAAGCCATCCACCGTCATTTTCCCGTCCGGCATCAATCTTTGTTCGTACTCCTTCTCGATGCCCAGCTGGTTCTTGCATACGTACATTAGTTTCTCTGCCGACTGTATCTTCGTTGCTACGCATCGTTTTACGTATGGCTCTGTTTTGCCAACTGTACAGAAATTATAATAATGTGAAACAGTAAGAAAATTCTAGGATTTTCGGTTACAGTAGTGTATGAACGATGCATTTGTGTTACTTTAAGATTTTAATACTTGAAGAGAAGATCATACTACTACAATACATAAGTCGTCGAATGAAAAATTGTATACCCATTCATTCATTTATAATCGATACAATCGTTTACAGCGTCTATTTGTAATTTGCAGAAACTATTCTAAACTTTATGTACGCCTTTTACAAAACCTTTATTAGTTCTATTATTCATCACGTAACCATAAAAATGGCGATCAGTAGCAATAATGAATTAAAAAAGTACAATAACAATTAAATTTATGTAGTACGCAATTTAACAAATCTAAACATACTTTAGCATTCACTCCATGGAGCTCTAATAAGGATATAATCATATTAGAATAACTAAATGTTTACAAGTAACATGGTCACCCTAATACTTTTAACCATTGACACATTTTGCAAAATTGTGATTGTTTATAAATTGACGACACTGTTTGCAAAGTTTGTAAATTTTGCCAATTGCATATAACGACTCAACGCCGACTGTACTCAAAGTAAAAATGTTTTCAGTAAGAAATTTATTTAAAAAGACAAATCGTATTCTCATCATAAAGACAAAAGATTTAAGCTTTTTGCGTTAAATTTCTTGTCATTCTTAATCTAATCGATTTGGGATTTGAGTCGCCTTTCAATTGTGTTCGCTTCCTAAATCTGCGGCGGGTCCCACCGGCCTAAGCCTAAATCCGCCGTTGTCTATACCAACAATTATATTGTCCCTTTCTTCGACCTATAATTGATGTGAAACAACCAGTATTTAAATTTAACGTGCCACATATAAAAAAAATAATGCAACATCATTTAAAATAATAAGAAAAACATTTCCTTTCAATATTTATTATATGACCCATTTATTAATTTCTCTTTGTTTCGAGGATAAAAAAGAGATTGCAAAATATTGATATACCCTATTGGAATTACCTACCTTTAAACGGTTGAAAGCAGGCATCATCGACAAACTCTGTCTGCTCTATCACCTCGAAGCGATACTCTTGGTCGTCATTCTCTTTCTGTACGCTGCCCCAGTACAAAAAGTGGTCGTTGTTCACCACTCGACCGCTGAAGTCCGACTGTAGTAGAAATAATGATACAAGGTATAGAAAAGTGATTTTTTTTTAAATAACTAGTACCTACTATGAACTACCGCCATCAGAGGAAATTGCATTGCATTGCATTGAATTGCATATTGCACTCGTAAAGAATGGATAAGGTGGATGACGACAGTATTTTGTGTAAGGCTAATAAATGGCTTGTATATGTGGAGGAGGTCGCGTAGACGCGTCTTGTATACTGGCGCGCTTTGTTAGAAAGAATAGGGGGAGGAGTGTTCTCTCCCGTGGAGCCACCACTCCCAGGGGACGCCTGCAAGTGGTATGGCTGTATGCGAAATCATTCCCGTGGGCCTGTTGATATGCGGGTGGAACATCACCACATACACCGTTTTCGCTCCCGCTAGTCAGATATATGTAGACAATTCCCTATGAAAAAAAGGGCAGGACAAAGAAATTATGGGAGTCATTAGAAGCTCGAGGACCCGGGATCGCGTATCCGCATACCAAACGTCAACAGCAGGTGATGTGATGTATACCTACTGATAAGAAGCTCTTTTATAATTTACTTTTATATTATGTTAAAGTAAATTAGTAAAGTTACATGTGACCTACTACTGGGCATAGGCCTACCGCACACAAAAACTCCGATGAATCAAACTTGGGTCGTTCGATTATAATGTAATTTGCGGCAAGCGGGAGCCACCTATTGGTAAAATTAAAACACTAATTTTAAATGTTAACGAATAAAAACTAATTTTAAATGTTATTTTGTACGCAAACTTTTTTTTTATTTATAAGCGAACTAAATTAGGTCGGGGAGCATTATCTTAAATGTCATTTGAACTTAAGCAACCAGAGTTTGATCCCTGGTACCGACATATTGTACAGCCTATTTCAAACATGTTTATGTCTGAAACAGATTAATACAAATAATTTGCCTAAAATCCAACTCACAATGATAATGCCAATTTTTCAATGTCAATCATAATAAATAATTAAAATCGAATTTTAAGAAATTGTAAAACGTAATATTATAATAACATAAAAGAAATTAACATCATGATCTTTCTTTCTTTTTAAAAATATGCCAAAGTTCGCAAGTATACATAAACCATCATCATCGTCGTCCTGAGCCATCCTGTAGCTGTAAAATAGCCGCAGTGCGAAGGACCACGCTCGCAATATTACTGCCGAGTTTCGTATTGTTACGAACTTGGGGTTCGAGACAATTAAAAACTGCCGATTGAATTACCAAAATTAACACTTTAATTACACAACACTAATTACAATCTAAAATCACACTAATAATAAAACACAGTTCGCCGTTATTTCGCTTCGAAGTATTCTCTTGTATCGCCAATTCAATACTGCCCCGGTCGTGGTCTATACCGGTCTTATATAGGGCCTCAGATAGTTTCCAGAACCTTCTACTGTAGCGACATCTAGAATGTTCGAGTACATATCGGTCCCGAAATTTCTGGAAGGATCTCGACTCTCCTAGTTCTGCTACTCGACACTAGAGGGCGCTAGTGTGACTAGTGTTGCCATGTACAAGACATTAATAGTGGCGCGCAATACTTTCATTTACTCGACACTAGGGGGCGCTAGTGTAACTAGTGTTGCCATGTACAAGACATTAATAGTGGCGCGTAACACTGCCCCCTCCTAAGACATGCTCGTCCCGAGCATTATTGGCCCCATAATAACGCGCCAGTCGATCCACATGGACAATCTTAGGAGTACCTCTGGCACCTTTCTGTATCCGGTAGGTTACATCATTGATCCTTGTCACAATCCGGTACGGTCCGTCCCATTTAGCTTGAAGCTTAGGAGATTTCCCTTTGCTGCGAACTGGATTGTGTAACCACACTAGTGAACCTTCATCAAAGCCCGTGTTGTTCATTTTGCGGTCATACCGTGTTTTCATCTTCTCAGACGTTTGCTGGCCCGTCTGTCTGACGTGCTCATAAATGTCATTCATTTTGTTCCGCAAGTCATTTGCATAATCGGTTATACTGCGTGGGGCATCAGGTGGTATTCCGGTGATCAGGTCTGCAGGCAGCCGCAATTCTCTCCCAAAGTTTGCGAAAGCTGGTGTCACTGATGTACTTTCGTGAACAGCGCTTCGATATGACAACAAAAACGGTTGTATGTGCCTGTCCCAGTCTCGTTGCCGTTTTTCCACAACTTTTGCTAGGTATCTCTCCAATGTCTGATTAAATCTTTCTACCATTCCATCAGATTGTGGGTGGTAAGAAGTTGTTCGTGTTTTCTGAGTACCCATAACTCGGCAAGTTTCCTGGAATATTTGAGACTCAAAATTCCTTCCTTGATCGCTGTGAATCTCTAAAGGTACTCCAAAACGACAGAAGACTTCATGAACTAGTTTATCTGCAACTGTTGAAGCTTCTTGATTTGGAATGGCGAAGACTTCTGGCCACTTAGTGAAGTAATCCATCACTACCATGAAATACTTGTTACCACTTTCAGTTTCTGGAAATGGCCCCGCAACGTCAATGGCTATCCTCTCCCATGGTGCACCAACATTGTACAATTTCAATGCGCCTCTACTACGAATTTGAGGTCCCTTTACAGCCGCACAACTTGTACATTTGCGGCACCAGTCCTCGACATCGTCACGACAGTGGACCCAGTAAAACCGTTCTCGGATCTTCAGGAGAGTTCGTTTAACTCCCAGGTGGCCTCCTGAACAACCACTATGGTATAGCTGTAGAATATCCGGCACTTTAGCCTTAGGGACAACCATTTGCAAATGACACCTGTCTCCCCGACCATTTTCCCATTTACGGCACAGGACTCCATCCTGAATCAGCAAGCTGTCCCATTGGGCCCAATAGCTTTTCGTGGTCGAACTCATTGCTGAGACGTCGCTCCACTTGGGCTTAGGAGCACTGGCCTTCATCCATTCCAGAATCGGCTTAATGTCCGAATCTTCCTGCTGTGCATGTTGTAGGCTGTCCTTCCACTCATTGCTGAGCTGGTCTGTCCTGAGCATTCTCACAGATACCACTTCCTTACCCTCTTGCCTAGTACAATGCTTGCAATCTTCAGGGCAAGGTCTTCTTGACAATGCATCTGCATTGCCATGAGATTTCCCGCTGCGATGTTCGATCACAAAGTCGTATTCCTGCAGTAGTTCTATCCATCTCGCAACTTGTCCTTCCGGATTTTTGAACTGCAATAGCCATTTCAGTGCAGCATGGTCAGTTCGTAAGTGGAATTTCCGCCCTAGAAGATATTTGCTAAAATGCTGCAAGGACTTTACCACAGCAAGCAATTCCCGTCTTGTGACACAATAGTTCCTTTCCGGCTTTGACAACGACTTGCTGAAGTACGCTATCACAATCTCTTGATCACCATTCCGTTGAGACAACACACCGCCAAGTCCTATATCACTTGCGTCTGTGTCAACTATGAATTCCTTGCCCGCATCAGGGTACCCCAAAATAGGTGTTTTTCACAGGCGGTTCTTAAGCTCCTGGAATGCAATATCGCAACTTTCATCCCAGCAGAATTGTCGCTTCTCCTCGATTAGCTTGTGCAGAGGTTTGGCTATATCTGCAAAGTTCTTCACAAATCGCCGATAATAAGAGCACAAACCCAAAAATGCTCTAACCTGTGTCTTGTCTTTTGGGACCGGCCACTCCTTGACAGCAGCAATTTTCTCTGGATCCGTGCGGATACCTTCTTCCGACACTACATACCCCAAAAAACTAACTTGCCGTTTGAATAGTGAGCACTTCTTTGGACTCAACTTGAGGTTGGCACTCTGGATCTTCATGAGCACGCGTTCCAGGTTTTGAAGGTGTTCCTCAAACGTACGGCCTACGATGATGATGTCATCCAAATAGACCAGACAAGCATCTCCAATTAGCCCGGTAAGTACAAGTTCCATCAATCTTTCAAACGTTGCTGGAGCATTGCACAATCCAAACGGCATAACTTTAAATTGCCACAGACCCTTTCCTGTGGAAAATGCAGTTTTCTCCTTGTCCTTAGGGTCAATTTCAACCTGCCAGTAGCCACTTTTCAGGTCCAGCGTACTAAACCACTTTACGCCTGTGAGCATGTCCAGCGTGTCATCAATTCTAGGCAAGGGATAGCTGTCCTTCTTCGTAACGTCGTTCAGGCGGCGGTAGTCAACACAAAACCGCATGCTGCCGTCCTTCTTCTTTACCAGCACCACAGGTGAACACCATGGACTAGATGAAGGTTCAATAACACCATCCTTCACCATTCCCTCAATCATGGTTTCCACTTCCTTTTCACGTGCTACAGGCAATCTTCTTGGCCGCTGACGAATAGGCAATTCTTGTCCTGTGTTTATTTTGTGTTGAACTAAGCCAGTCTTTCCTATGTCAGCTTCGTTTGACGAGAAAACATTGGCGTACTTGAGTAACAACTTCTTCGCCTTGACCATTTCATTCGGGGAAAGAACGCTGCGACAGTCTTCCAAAAGTGTGGTCACTATCGTTTGTCCATCCTTGCTGGGGGTCCCGGTCGATAGATATTCGCATCGACGCAACCAATCCACTTCCTCACTAGTACCAACCAATGTGCCTTTTTCTATAATCTGTTCCTGATCACAAAGGTTCAACACACGTACTCCTGAGATGTCGGTGGTTCTGACCAAGGTTCGAGCCACTTTCCATGGAAGGTCATTGTCTACCCTTTCCACGAGTACACAACGATGGGCTTGCCCAGGACTCCGAGGAAGACTAACCGGCACAATCGTTTCCGATCTCGGCGGAAGAACAATCTTCTTAAGGCTGTACACATTCCCTGGTAACGCCCCTTCCACGAAAAGTTCTTCTTGTCCACATTTCAAAACACCTTGCTTAACGTCGATCTCACAACAATTCTTCCTCATAAAGTCTAGGCCCAGGATGCAGTCGTCCATTATATCAGCCACGATGACATTATGCAGGTAGATCATGTTGCCTAGCTTCAACTCCATCTCCTTCTCTCCACGGACGGGTATGCGCTGACCGGTGGCTGTCACCAAATTAATGCGTTCTCGGTTGTATGCGGAGTCCCCAAGGAACCGACTTATAAGTTGGGAACTGACAACCGTGCGAGAGGCTCCAGTGTCTATGGTCAGTTTACACGGCGTTCCGTTGACTTCGCCCTTGATGATTAGGCTGTTCCCATCATGGGTTTGTGAGATCGAAATCCTTGGGGCTCTTTTAACATCAGCCAGCACCCGCCAGTTTCCCTGCTGCTGCTGGGCGGTGCTATTATCCACACTACCCTCTCGAGATCGATCACCTTCCCTTTTTACAGTTCGCTTAGGGCAGCTGGATCGAAGATGGCCCCTTTCTCCACAGCCGTAGCACCTAGGGCTGTAGCTTTTATTGCGGTCCTGAACTTTAGCTGCTGCAACCTCCCTGACGCGGTGGTAACGATGATCCTGCCGCACGGCTTCCACCTCCAGTGCATGGGTCAAGGCGTCCTTAAGCGTCTCGTGGTGCCCGAGCCTCACAGCAGCTCTGACTTCAAGGTCGCGGATGCCGTCGATGAATGTCTGCACCAGGTTCCCTACAATAAGCGCAGGTACAGACTGGTACGCTTTTCGAACCAGCTTCTCCACCTCAAGGGCCCACTGCTGCAGGTTTTCGTTACTGCGTTGCACGCGATCTTTGAGCTGCGCACGAAAGACGTGTTCCAGGTGAGCGTCGCCATATCTCGCCTCCAATGCCTCAAGGAGCTGCTCGTAAGTCACTTCCTTACCGAGAGCTTCCAGAACAGTTAATGCCTGGTCGCGCAGGCCTAGGGTGAGAGCAGTCATGGCCTGACTTTTATTCCAGCCGTTCGCTTTCATGACAGCCTCGAACTGGATTTTATAGGCCGACCAGGAAGAAGTCCCGTCGAACGGTGGCACTTTGAATCCACGTAGCGAAGGTGTTGTAGCTACCACGGGAGCTGTAACTCCATCCCTAAGTTTGAGGTCGTCCAGCGTTTTCTTCACATCAGCCATCACGTTGTCAACCCGATTGTTCACTTGGTCGATTCGAGTTTCAGCTTCCGACAGGCGGTTGTCATGTTGAGCAACCCTATCCTTCACCTCCTTTATCTCTTTCCCGAAGGTAGCGTGAAGGTCCTTCCTGAGGAGCATCTGTTCTTCCATACCGCGCTGCAGCTGCTCTTCCAGCCGACGGGTCTGTTCCTCCTGTCGGCGGGCCTGTTCCTCCTGTCGGCGGGCCTGATCCTGCAGCATCATCATCAGAGCACCTAAGTCAGGTGCTGCAGATGCAGGAGCTGCTGACGGGCCAGCCTCCGTGGTTAGCAACTGGCCCTCCGACGTTTGCGGCGTTGCATTACCAAATCGTCTCTGGTCCGTCTCCTGTTGGCGTTGACTTCGGGTACGGATACCCTCCGTGTCGTCTTTAGGTAAAATCGGCATATTTGATCCCACTTCTGACACCAATTGTTACGAACTTGGGGTTCGAGACAATTAAAAACTGCCGATTGAATTACCAAAATTAACACTTTAATTACACAACACTAATTACAATCTAAAATCACACTAATAATAAAACACAGTTCGCCGTTATTTCGCTTCGAAGTATTCTCTTGTATCGCCAATTCAATACTGCCCCGGTCGTGGTCTATACCGGTCTTATATAGGGCCTCAGATAGTTTCCAGAACCTTCTACTGTAGCGACATCTAGAATGTTCGAGTACATATCGGTCCCGAAATTTCTGGAAGGATCTCGACTCTCCTAGTTCTGCTACTCGACACTAGAGGGCGCTAGTGTGACTAGTGTTGCCATGTACAAGACATTAATAGTGGCGCGCAATACTTTCATTTACTCGACACTAGGGGGCGCTAGTGTAACTAGTGTTGCCATGTACAAGACATTAATAGTGGCGCGTAACAGTATTATAAGCAGGGTTGACTGATTTAAATCAGATTTAAATCACGAATCGCTTGATTTTGGTTAAAAAAAATCATTGATTTAAATCAACATGTCATAAATTAATGTAATAGGCAGAAAATGAAATAAAGCTGGCTTAAAGTAAGGTAAAATATTTTATTGTTTTATGTTATTCTTATTATTCTACTACAATAGTCTCATAAACTTTGAAAAATCAACAAAGACCCTTTTTACTAGTAACGAGGTGTTCCCCCTTAGTCCTCAGTCACAAAGATTTGGGTATTTATGGACCGTACCATCCACTTACAATTAAGTGGACTGTGTTCGTGTCACCCTTCTATAGTCTGATTTTTCATTCCGTAGAATTCTGACAGCTGTCATTTTTTGACATGTCAGAGATTACAAACCTTTTTGGCCGGGCACATTTTTCAATTTCAATACGAATCTGAACATCTGAGTCTATACATATATTTTATTTGTTAGTGAATGTATCCATTTTATTAAGTGCTCCACATTAAAAGTGGTTTTACGGCGAGTGATAATTATGTCCCTTTTCATCACAAACAGTACAGTGTGTCAATCAAATCGTCGAGATTGCGCATCTTATCTTCTTCTTTGATTGTATGGCTGATACATTCTTGCCATTTATCAGGAGCAACATATATATATATATAGTAATAGTTTTTTAACTTCCGCCATTTTAAAACTTCTCTTGTGTCTTGCGACATGCCCCTTCGCTTAAGCCCACATCAATTCAATAGGGTTGAGCTCACAATGATATGGGGGCAGTCTAAGCAGAGTAATTGTGCTGCGGCCATCTCGTCTACAATACACGGTACGGTATCTGTATTTCTCCTGGCCCACAATTTCCAATAAATTAACTTTTAGCATTTTTTCTTCAAAATTTAAATTTTTTGAAGTCAACCACGCTTGGATATCGCCTTTTCTCCATGCACTTGTTGGTACTTTTTCGACCTTCCTCGAATGATAGGGAGCATTATCCAACACTACTATCGAGTTTGGTTTTAATTTTGGAAGTATTTTTGTGAACCACTCCAAATACTTCCCCATTCATCTCCTTGTAGTAATCTGCCAAGCCTTTTTTTGCCTCAAAAACCAATAAGCCATCTTCCAAAAATCCTTCTTCGCTTCCTATATGGCTAGCTATAAGTCGCCTCCCTTTGCCTGTAGGTGCAAGCAAGGTGTGTAAGCAGGCAACACAGGTTATAGTTTTAAAACAATGGGGGATGTCAGCAACTAGGGGTTAAAGAATTAGCAATAACTTTACCTTTTCAATAGTCGGAATCTCGTTCCTGTAGAAAAACGCGTGAACCTTTCGTCGAATTGCGGCGAAAGTAAATTCGTCAAATTTTTGTACGAAAGATAGTTGAGGTCCACTCTTTTTCGATTTTTGAAACTCTTTTGTGTCTTTATATCCTTTGGTAATTTTATAGACACTTGACAGACCTACGCCAGTCATCTCAGAAGTCTTTTTAGCACATTCCGTTGCACTCCAATCAGTTGTTTGCGGCCAATTTTCTATATTATATTTGTAAATATTTCGAATTATGGTCTTTTCGTTGGGCGTAAAAGCACCACGAGGACGCTTCTTTCTGGGAGAAAGAAAGTCTGAGTCTTGTGCTCTGTCAGATGGGACTACTTCCCGGGAAGGGCCAAGCTCCATAACGTTTATAAAAATCAACAAACGATCACAACACGAAAAGTCTACAAGAAAAAACTTAACAGAAACTTAACAAATATAACAAGATAATAACAACAAATAGCAGCAAACACCGAGAACACATGAGCGCATTCGAGCATTCAAAGATGTCGAATGAAAATCAATAAATGTGACAGACGCGACGTGACAGCTAACATTTTTTTAACAGGTTTACTAAACCTGGAATTAGTAGGCAGTGATGCCAGCTAAAGAATAAAATAAAGTAATGAAAGTTAATTCGATATATTGTTAGTGATATTGAAATATTTGTTATTTATGTATTAGGTCTTGAGTAAGTAAATATTTAGATTTACCTTTTTGTAGGTAAAACATATATGATACGTAGCATTTTATTTTTCATTGCCCTCAAATGGGTCCAATTTGTCCCTTTTCGGTGGAGAACTTTTTTAGTGGCAACACTTATGAAATGTCAGAATTCTAAAAAATGAAAAATCAGAGTTTACAAATAAAAACCTGCATCCATCGCCTTTTTGCATGCTTTCCCGTCCTTATGTCAAAAATAAGAAAGAAATTTTATTTTAGCTGCGTAAACAAACTAAAAAATGTCATGATCAATAAATAAGTGAGCCCTACAAATCGTCGCATGGTGGTTAAGGGCTCTCAAGAGTGAAACTTGGTAATATTTTAAGTGCTGACTTGAGCACAATCGACTCCGAAAAAAGAACCTTTTAAATCTGCTTTTACTTATACATACTGACATATTTCACGTTCGTGACCGCGCATATTTACAAACAAAAAAATTGGTCTAGATGCTGAACCTATTGTTTCCCTTAGTAATCGATTCTCTCCTTAAAAATGTTTCTAAGACTAGAATAATTTTATTTAAACGAAAGGTAAGCGGACATGTGCACTGCGGCAATGGCCAATGCGGCACACCAAATGGTGACACTATGACCGTCCATAAATGATCATAAATAATGGGTTTCAACTCTAGAAGACTTTAAAGGAGATCTTTTCTTGAAGGTCCGTAAATAGTATCGATCCGAAAAATCGCTGGTGGAAATCGATTCCACAAGGAATTAATGCGAGGAAGAAAACATCTTCTAAATAGCACAGTGGTGGACCACCAATCATCCAGATGGTATGGATGGTATCGCGAGTTTTGTCGCGATGTGCGATGGTGCAATTGAGCGGCTGGAATTAGTCCGAACAAAGGTAGGTAATCTATTCCACAACGAATTCATGCGAGGAAGAAAACTTCTGGTAAAACGCACAGTTATGGACTACCAAATATGCAGATGGGGTTGAGGTATCGCAAATTTTGTCGCGATGGGCCATGATGGTATTTGGCAGCTGGAATTAATCCGAACAATTCCTATGAGCAACCCTTGGTAAATGCGATGGAAAATGCAAAGGGATGTGACATCACTTTGCAACTCAAGCCAGTCGAGCTGGGTCGGAAAGAAATTGGCCATTGATAATTCGTGCTGCTCTTCGCTGAATGCTGTCAAGTAGAAAGAGCTGAGGTGCCACGGTCCAGAAATGAGAACAATATTCCATGAGATGTCTAACTTGCGCCTTGTAAAGTTGCAGCAGTGTGCCGGCATGAAATACTGTCCCTCTCTAATGAGCACGTCAAACTTCTCTTCTTAAGAGACCAATCTGACTTTCATTTCTAAATGACTTCCTTTCTAAGTGACCGTGGGCTGAACGTCACTCGATATGTCGACGCCGAGGATTCCGATACTGGCTGAAGCAACAAGGGGAATACCCTTAAATTAAAAAGATGCGAAGAAGGATTTTTTGCGGTAAACGCTCAACCATATTATTTCTTCTGAGGGCTAAATTGGACTAGATTTAGAGGCATACAATCCGAGACTTTCAGTCACAAGAACGTGACACGCTTTCGGATTGTACTCTGCAAGCCTCCCTTCCCTAGGTTTCGGGCTGTTAGACTTTGTTTTTTCTCCGTGACTCGACGATCATTTTCTCATCACATCTTTTTCATCATGGGGTTGTTGCAAAACTCTAAAAAAATGAGTTTGTTTTGGTAATGTCTTACAAACTATTTAATAAATTGATGTTTTCAGTATTTCTTGTTTAAATACAGTATTACAGGGCACATAATATATAAGAAATTTTAAATACTTAACGGGTTGTTTTTGAAATAGACCTCGTCTCCGAAATCGTATTTCATACCGTTAGACGCGCATCGTCTTGCAGAAACAACACACTCTTTGTCATTTTTGCCCATCTTTTTTCTTTGATAGCTTCTCTTAGCCCTTCAAATAATTAAGCGTAGTACGCTCTTATAATTGTAGTGCTTTTTTCTTTATAATTGTGTCAATAAATTTCAGTCACAATTCTAAAAATCATAGGCATCAACTATCCGGCAAATTTCAATACCTTAAATTTCTTAGAGGGTGTTTTTTGCCTTTTTAAACCGCTGAATTGACTCTTGTTTGGACTAAGACTCTAAGTGATGAACCCCATCTACAGTCACAATAAACTACAAAATCGGTGTAGGTTCATTGTTATACAGCTCCAAAGCGTCGATTTCTTGTTGTTTTGTGAGAGCGTGAGATTCTCGATACCAATCTTTAACAGACTTTTGTCATGTCGAGATGATCTTGCAGTATCTTCAAAATAGCGATATCTCACTCTCCATCTAATAAAGATGACTGTTTTTTTTTTATACGGACTTCTAGTTTTAAGTTTCGACACTTTCGAAAATTTCTGTCTTATTGGCCTTTCGTCAGGCGTCCAGGGTGGGGGTCGTTTTCAATCGATTATCGGCCTTGTTAAAATACCATATAATATGTATATCATCGTTTTACCAGCTTATCTCCATCTTTATAAACAGCTCCTTTTTACTTCATAATGTTCGAGCCGATTTTCCATTCTTGGTCGGAATATTTATGACAGCGCGCAGTTCAATTTGCTCCATTGTGGCAATTATTTTCCGGTTTAAGTTTGTTAGGCAATTACTCATAAACGAATGAGTGTATTAGGTTGATATATTGAAGCCATATAAGTGTAATAAAATGTCGTAAAAATTTACATAGGAGAGAAAAGATTATAGGAGTGTAATTTAATTATTATCATCATCATTATCATCAGTCTGCGACGGTCCACCCATACATAGACATAGGCCTCTTCCAAGGCGCGTCACTTAGCCCGATCTTCGGCTTCACGCATCCAGTTACTGTCAGCCGCCTTGCGCGGATCGTCGCTCCATCATCTACGTTTACCTAAACACGGTCTCGACTCTATGACACGCCTACTCCAACGGTTATCGCTTCTGCGACAGATGTGACTAGCCCATTGCCACTTCAGCCTGCAAATACGGAAGGCTACGTCGGTGACCTTGTTTCTCGTTCTTGGTTACGAATCTTATCCATCAGAGAAACTCCGAACATAGCTCATTCCATCGCCCGCTAGTTGACTTTGAGTTTATGGAGTAGACCGTTAGTGTCCACGTTTCGGCACCATATATGAGTAGAGGCAGAATGTACTGGTCGAAGATTTTCGTCTTCAAGCTTTGCGGTACCTATGGGCGACGAGAAGACCCGACGAAGCTTCCCGAATGCTGCTCAACCCATTTAATTATACCGACTCTTTATGCGGTAAAACGGTACACGTGAATTTGTGCCCCAGTTAGATCCTTAGCAATAAAACAGCAAAAGGTAAAGACCTACAGTCGAATTTTCATGCGGTAAAGGAGTCCTATATCGCCTTGAAACTTGTATGTCCGTATTATTATAGTGATTAATATCTGTATACTTAAGCCTGACCGGCTATTTCGGCTGAGACGAAATTAGACTTTTAGTTTCATACCTAACATCTCCTACTTTGAAACAATTTCAATTATTGTACAGCGCATACTATTTCGGATCTTCATTTCAAATTTTCTAAAAAATTTAATCAGCGTGATCAAAAAAACTGCTATGCTAAACAGTTCCTTCCTCAAGCCTAAAACGTTTTATTTTAATCTGTGAATTATAAGTGTTTATAGCAAGAAGTAATCTACGCTTACCTGACTCAAAACGGAAATATGATCGACATTATAATCGTCGGCGTTTGTTCGAACAAAACGATTGCAAAGGCACGACTTGCCCACTCCAAGCTGTCCTTTTTCCTTTTCGGTGCCTGTTGGGAGACAAATAAAAAAATATTAGTAAAATAATTTTACATGCTTAACCCATTCAGTGCCTTGCCCGCCCATGGGCGGGCAAATCTTTTTATTCACATGCCGAGCCCGCCCATGGGCGGGTGAATTTCAAACCTTAATAATAAGTATGCCAGATAACATGAAAACATTATAAGATTTTGTCTAATAACTCGTTTTATTATGATTGATTCGTTACCAAAACGGCCTGCGGATATCTAAGATTTTATTATAAAAGGACAATTCTGACCTGTCATGCCGACCCCGCCCATAGGCGGGCAGTACGCGTATTCAGAATTAACAAACCATTTGTTAAAATTTTAATCAAAAACTATATAATAAAGTATATTTGCATGTAATGATAATAAAATATAAACTTTATTGTTCCTTGCACCTTATTATTATAACTATAAAAAAGTTACAATATACAAGGTGTTACAAAAAATCGGGTAATCCTTTTAGGGAGTGATTTTATTGTTCAAATACATCAACTTCTTCTATGGGCCCTACATCGAAATCTCAAAAAAAAATTACTTCCCCATACTAAACCGCCGATCAGCTGAGACGAGTTTGTGTGTGCGTGTGTGTTTTTTTTTTTGAGATTTTGATATAGGTCCCATAGAAGCTGTTGTTTTTGAGCAATAGAATCAATTCCTAAGAGGATCACCCGCTCTTTGTAACACGTTCTAGATAAGGCAATACACTGTCGGTAACTAGGAAGCAAGATAAGAATGCAGATGATGATCTACATAAAAGGAGCCGATTGGTATTCGTCACTTTGAAAACGGACAAAGTGCCGACACCATGGTTTTGGTCACCGACCATATACAATTTTTCGGTATGATTTATGATTTAATTTTGGCTAATGACCTATTTCTGATTGTGGTTTAATACAGATAAGATCATAAACTGTCGGTAAATAGGAAACAAGATAAGAATGCAGATGGTGATCTGAACAAAAGGAGCCGGTCAGTAATAGTCACTTTGAAAACAAAAGAAGTGCCGATACCTTTTGTTATGGACACCAATAATTTTACAACTTACATGATTTATTTTATAACGTAAGTAGCATATTATAGAAAAAAAATAGTCTACGGAAAGAAAAAAAAAACTTTCAATCGTATCTTGACGTTCGTGGTTTTCACAACTTGAGCTTTGCTGAGTGATTTGGAAGTTCGTTTGCTGTTTGACTTAATGCATCGAGTGGAGACTATCTCCTCTGCCTATAATTCCTATCTGTGAACGAATATTTTCTTCACAGATAGAAATTAATGCAAAAGAGGTAAGACGTTGGAAAAAAATTAAACATACAAAAAGGTTGACTATGCATGACTTGAAAAAAAAGCCCTAAAATTTATGAATAGAATAATTTTTTAGAATAGAATAGTTGAAAATAATAGAGAAATCTATATTATTTTTACTGCGTTGTCAGTCATTAATAATATTATTACTACTCAGTATTTTTCATGATTTCAACTTAGTGTATTGATATTAAGCAAAACATTAATTGTCATTTTTAATGTTTATTAATGTTTTGCTATTGCGAAAAAACAATATTTAGATTGATTACAATAATGATGATCTAACATCATTTTATTAGGACCCGTAATAAAATGGTGAATAAAAAACGTATACCTACTTGTTAAAAATTATTGTAACAAGTCTTTTTTAATTCTATACTATGATTGATTTAAGCTTATTATTGCACCAATTTTATTTATAACTAGCTGTTCCACGCGACTTCGCCGGCGTGTAATTTAGGATTTTAATTATATTGCTCGGAACCCTAATTCCTTTTCTCAAATCTAAGTAGCCTAAGTTACTCTTTAGAACATCAGCTATCTGCCAGTGAAAGTCACGTCGAAATCGGTCCAGCCGTTTCGGAGATTAGCCGGAACAAACAGACAGACAGACCGACAGACAGACAGACAAAAATTTTAAAAATTGTATTTTTGTTATAAGTACCGTATATACATTCATATGCATTTAGTAAAAAGCTGTTATTTTAACATTACAAACAGTCCTTCCAAAAATGACAAAGTTGCCAGGTTTCACGGTAGTTAATGAATTATTTGCTGGTAATGTAATAATTTAATAGAAATGCCAGTTGGTCTGTTTTGAAATTATGT
Organism: Parnassius mnemosyne; assembly: GCA_963668995.1. Taxonomy (NCBI): domain Eukaryota; kingdom Metazoa; phylum Arthropoda; class Insecta; order Lepidoptera; family Papilionidae; genus Parnassius; species Parnassius mnemosyne. Next base: position 13,602,591 of record CAVLGL010000092.1, on the reverse strand, counting down.
AAGCACATCTTGCAAATGACCTAAAATAATGACTAAGACCGACATCATAACAAAACTATTTTTAAATATTGTTAAAATTTAGAGAAGAGGCAATTCTCAAGGGTCATCATTTAATGACGTGTGATATTGTCATAGCAATATAAGTAGCGGCACGAAAGTCTCACGGTGACCGTTATTGAGCATAACTCGCGCTGATTGGCTCGTACGTATCGTTTGCACGCACTGATTGGCTGTCCAGTCGTATTCGTGCGCGTCCCCTTCACATTTTGTTCAGCGCTAAACTTACGTGCCGCGACTTGTAAACATTACAATTTTGTATACTGTTAGTACAATTCTATATTGCTTAGGCCTAATTTTTGCCCCCCCCCCCCCCAAACGGGTTCCCGCCTTGTCGTGGCGGGGGAGCTTAGTAGCCGTGGCTTGGTCACCCGCGGTGAACAAAGAGGAACCCCTTGGCTGGCCCGTGGTGTAGGGCCGGCCCGAGGCGGCCACACCGAGTGGGCTTAGCGAGTCCACTTCGGATGTGTGTCGGTGGGCTGCGGTGAGAGGAATGTCCTCTTCCCCCTACCGCGGCAGCCGAGGTGGGGTCGCAGAGGAAGAGGAGTGTTGGTATAGCGAAGCGCCACTCGCCCTATCCTCCGCGACTCAAACGGGGCCGCACGGTTGATGCGGTGGTGGCGGGGCCGCGGCGGAAGAGGAGTTTCGTTATTGCGAGGCGCCGTTCTCCCTACCCTCTACGGTCGAAACTTGGTTGGCGGTGGAGCCAGAGACCAGATCCGCCGCTGGGGTCGGGAAAGCGGGTGCGAGCGCTTAGCTCGATTTTCCTGGCCCCATGGCCTCCGCGTATCACACTCTGGGGTTCGATACGCAGGTGGTGGTGGAGGCCGTGGAGGGGGCGTGCCTTGTGTTCCTGGTGCGCCTTGCCTAAGAAGGAGAATGGGGAGGGGAGGTCCACCCCCAAGAAGGGGCTGCCATGCGGCGGCCGGCGTTGGTGGGGCCGCGGATATTGGCCCTGCCAATATGCGACGAAGGTGGAACACCATAGGGTTTTATTCGGTGCGAGTCCGATATAATCCGTCCTTGCCCCCGCGAGGCAGGTATGCGTAGGCATTTCCCCATGTAAAAAAAAGGCCTAATCTTTGAGCCTAACAAGTATTACATCTGTGTCTCTGACCTTAAACATTTTACGCAGTTAGAGCTTCGCCGCTGTATATTATGGCTGCAGCACAAATGGCTTGATTCAAATTAGTACTAAAGTAAATATATTTAACAACAACAACAACAACAAATACTCACGCCTGTTGCCCAGAGGGGTAGGCAGAGACTACGGACTTCCATTTGGCGCGATCCTGACACACCTCTCTCGCCTCTTTTACATCCATATATCTACGCATACACGCTCGTCGGTTAAGGGTACTCCTAATCTGGCCTATTTTCAATGTATCGCCGATTTGGTCGATAAATCTTCGTCTAGGGTGTCCCTTCCCGACTTTGCCGTTCACTTCTGAAACATAAATTTGCTCTGTCACTCTTTCCTCGTTCATTCTTTCTACGTGACCAAACCACCGAAGCATTCCTTTTTTTAATCCTGGTCACAACGTCATCTTGCAAACCACACTTTTCTCTTATCACACTATTTCTCACCCTGTCATTCAGATTCAGCCCTAGTATACTCCTAATGACCGTATTTCTACAGCCTTTATTCTACTCTCATGCTTCTTCTGCCAGACCCAACTTTCACTACCATACATTAAAGTAGGGACTAACACAGAATTGTGAATTGTCATACATGCCTTCTTTGACACATTCTGACTCTTCATAATAACGTGTAGAGCCCCATTAACTCTATTTCCTGCGATCACTCGTCGTTCTATATCCTTATCATATCTACCATCCTTGCTAAATAAACATCCCAAATACACAAACTCATCCACTTGCTCAATCTACTCCCCTTCTATTCTTATTTCACATAAAGTTTTACTTTCTTCTCTTTCAAAAACCATCACTTTCGTCTTACTTGCGTTCACTTTCATACCACTTTCTTTTAATGACCAGTTCGTTAAAGTAACCATCTTTTGCAACTCGGCTGCCGACGATGCAAATATGACTAGATCATCAGCATACAAAAGGCATTTGACTGTTACCTCACCCATTCTCAACCCACATTCTTCAACTTTCAAAGTTTGCAAACAACTGTCCATCAATAGGTTAAACAGCCACGGAGAAGCTACACATCCCTGTCTGACACCTTTTTGAATGCCAATCAAGTCCAAGTAGACCCCGTTGATCCTGACACAAGCACTAGAGTCCCTATAAAGAGACTTTAATGCCTGTATCAAACCAGCGCTCAACCCAAATGAGGTCTGTGTTTGCCATAACACGTTCCTGTCCACTCTGTCATAAGCCTTTTCCAAGTCCATGAACGCACAAAAAACTTTCTGGTTTTTGGCCGAAAATTTCTCCGCAATCATGCGCATGGAAAAGACTTGATCCGTACACCCCATCCCCTTTCTAAATCCATCTTGCACATCTCAAATTTTTCCATCAATTTTTTCCATAACTCTTTCAAATTAACACCTTAGCATACAGTTTACCCAAAATGCTAAGCAAGCTGATACCACGGTAGTTTTTACAGTACTGCTGCGACCCCTTTCCCTTATATATTGGGACTATAAGGGCTTTGCACCAGTCCTCCGGTACACACTTCAGTTCCCAACATAAATTAAACAAGGTGTACAGCAGGCCTGCAACCACACCCTCTCCAGCCCTTAGCATTTTGAGTGATACTCTATCATATCCGGCTGCCTTACCTGCTTTCATGCTTTTCATTGCTATCATTATTTCATCTACACTTATCTCCCTACATCTCTCCACTTCTTACGGAATTTCTATTTCACTTACTTTAGACGACTCTTCACTCATAAACACGCTTTCAAAGTATTCCTTCCATCTCTTTAAATTCGAAACTTCATCATTCAGCATGCAACCATTCTCGTCTCGTATAGCATTCATTCTAGGCTGTTTTGAATTTCCCCTGGCAGTTCTTACGAGCTTCCAGAACATTTTTATTATATGTATTATATTTATATTTATGAATATATTTATAAGTATAAAGCTGCTGTGTTTTGTATGGTCAGCGGCGAGACCCCAAAGACCTTAGAAGGATAATTATATGTGTCTATAGTTAACAATATCTACTTACTATCAGTTTAGATTTTGTGTTGATAAACTCATTTACTTCTATAAAAAAAAGCTTTTATCATGCAAGCTAAATCGTTTTAAAAACAATTTGCAGAATACCAGAATGAAACAGGAGAATAATTTTCCTGTGTTTCATATAAGGAATGTAGAGAACCAGAGACCATTTTACTGGTAATAAAACATTCCATCTTAGTTCTCAGGAGTGATAATTCATCTGTATATTGATTCTTATTGGATGATAAACACAGACGTCTAAGGGCTATATACTCTCAAATGAACTATGTACTTGTTTGTCACCATTATTCTATAAAAAAAATTGCTTTAATATGTTGCATTGCTGGTCACAAGCCTCATCTTATTTCTAAGAATATTATGAAGCACTGTGTAGTGGCGGTGAAAGAATATCTACTACCGCGTATCATCTGGTGGGAGTCTTAAGACATATGGAAACAAATCAGAAGATGGGCAGCAGTGTCTTCCTAATAAAGACTAAAAATAAAGAACTGTGTTTGCCAGCCCGCTCGCCAAGCATGGCATCTATGGCAAATATCCCCCCTATGAGGCAGTCTATAGGGGAGGCCTATATTTAGCAGTGGACTTTTGATAGGCTGTAATGGTAATAGTATGAAGCATGAAGTCCCCTGAACTGATTCAGATATTAGGGGACTTTACATGTCCTTGAAAAATATTGTATTTCTTATAAAAGGATGCTTTCCTCACAAAGTTTTCCTTAAGGGGCAAACACTTGTTAAATCAGCACATAAAATTGCAATTTAACATGTCAGTGGTGCCAATGAAAAATTATTGGTAGTTCAAGACCAAACTTATTCCAGCCCAAGTCAATATTTGTCAAATAATCTAAAGTTTTAGCTTATATGATGTGTCCTGTGTTATATAATGTGTGTATAGCTTTTACGCGGTAGAGCCATGCTGCAGCTATATTAGTAGTATAGTTGTAGGACGAATAGGTCGGCTCGACCGGGGAAGGACCATGCTCTCACAGAATACCATAGTGAAATAGATGCTTAACACTGCTGTGTTTCGTATGGTGAGTGTAGAGAACCGGAGACCCTTTTTACCGGAAAAGAGGCATTCCATCTTAGTCCTCACGGGTGACAACGCATCTGCATTTTAATTCGCAAAACAAAGATAGATGTAGATGTCTATGGGCCACAGCAACCACTTACCATCAGGTGGACTGTGTGCTCGTTTGTCACCCTATACTATAAAAAAAGGCATTTGAGTCCTCTAATTCCTGAAATTGTTAGGGCAAGAAATCCTTCACACTGTCCAGTGTGTATTGAACTTCACATGCTCTTGAAATATTTTTAAGATCTCAAACAGGTTTCATATTATAACAATTTTATAATGGAACCGAGTGTACATTTACCAATAAGATGATTCAGAATCTATTTTAAGGCACAGAACTTATCTTACATAATAAACAATTTAAAGGAAACCTCCATACAATGCCACAGGAAGTAGAAGAATAGATAATAAACACTGATATAACAGATGACTTGTTAACAATTGGGACTACTATTTAGTATTGAATCAATCACTTGATATTTGATGCATATTGAAACATAGCCACTGTACAAAAAGATCATTTTCTTTGTTGATTTTAAAATTGAAAACATGATAATATATCGTAGTTCGTTTGATTTTTTTTAATAAATTTAAAAACAATTTACTTACATCTGGTATTTTGGAAACGTTTCTAGACAATATTTTAAAATTTTCGCCTTTCTCTCCCTCATATTGTTAATTAAGAGTCATTAAAAACAAAGTGTCTGAATGTTTCAAATACCAAATGATGTTATTGTATGTTTTTTGTTGGAACGTAGTGATTAAGCCAATTAAGATCAAATTGTGCAAATGCTAACTGCAAGTAAAGAGGGTTTGCATTATGTTTATGATCCTTTTCCTCTTAATTAATAACAAGCTTTTGAACAAGCAAATGAACTTCTTTATGTCTGTCCCATAGTAATAGATTCTTGAAAGTGGGTTGATTTCATAAACTTATAGACTGTACATAAGATGTGGTTCTACTTTTTTATATCTTACATTAGAATTAAATATAATAAAAGTAATATCTATTACACCATATCTCATAAGAAAATGTACTAAATCTTAACTAGACCAATAGTCTCTATAGCAAATGGCACAAATATGTAGTCATCTCTCAGAGACTCAAATTTGCACCACTTACTCTGTTCAGCTGCCTCTGATACTGACCCAGCTCTAAACGAGATTCCCCTGAGATGGGAGGCCACCAGTGTCTACGTAAGTAGCATCCCTACTAACAATTAAATAATTCAAAACATATAAATAGATGCTTTTGCTATAAGTAATAATCTCCCAAAAAGATCCTTCAATAATTTACAAGTGACTCAAATTTAAATAATTTGTAATGTTAAATATGTTAATTAGATTTATATATCATTTTAACATGGTTTAGCCACACTGCAGCTATTGTATGGTTGCACCATGAATGGGTCAGCTCAATCAGGGAAGAACCACATTCTCACAGAATACCAGTGTAAAATAGCAGTGTTTTGATTTATGAGTGTTGGGAATTGGAGACCCTTTTTACTGGTAATGAAACATTCTATCTTAATTCTGATGGGTCACATCTACATTTTGTTTCTTAATTGAGGGTAAACATAGGTGCCTATAGTCCGCCGGATCCACTTAATCAACTTCATCAGATCACCCAATTCCCAGCATAAAGTATCATCTCCGGCAATGAGAATGAGCATCAAAGGTGCAAGATTTTGGTACAAGTTTTGCAAAGTGTTGTTTTTTTAACAATTTTGGACACCTGCAGCAAATATAAATATTACATGGAGAAAGTAATGGGCACAAAAGGAAATCTAAAAAGGAAATTATACTCTGGAACTAACACTGCTTAATATATGTAACTTAAATAAAAGCCAATCAATGTAAAATTTTCTAATAAAATAAAAACAAAATTCTGTCCTGCCAACGTGGAATGAGAAAAAGCATTGTAAAGCTGAGAAGAATAAATAAATCAAGAAACCATGACGTATGAAGCAAAATGAAGCCCATGGATACACTTGAACATCACATCACATCTAGATACATGGAAAAAGATGGACCTTACAAATAACATAATTTAAAATTAAAAATATTGTACAGCCGACTTCAATATAAGTTATTAAGAATAACTCAAAAACTATAGGTCTGATCTTGATCAAATTCATATGGGACCATACGAGAAATATCATCTTTCATATAAAAAAAGAATCATCGATATCGGTCAACCCAGTAAAAAATTATGAGGTAACACACATAAAAAAAAACATACGCATCGAATTGAGTACCGTCTCCTTTTTGGAAGTCGGCAGAAAATGGTCAGGTGCTATCAGAATAAGAAACCTTTAACAGGAAAGGAAAAGATAGGCAGGATTTTAGTCAGTGCCATACAGTGTCCGGGCTAATCCTCAAATTGGCTAAGCCAGTTGTGATTAAACTATATTAAATCCAATAATCATAAATAATTTTTTGGTGAGAAGCAAAAACTGACAAAATTAATGAAATGTTTCTGAAAATTATCTTACAAACTACAAGCAATATATGAAATTTTCAAGTATAAGTTTTTTGAGATAATACTAATATTTACAGATTTTTAATGCATTATATTAACTTATTTTTTATTCCCAATATTAGAATAGAATAAAATAATTTTTTATTGAATATACATTACATGTGTAATTCTTATTGAAAGTCATTTTTTACTTTACCACTGGTTCGAAAAAATACTCTGTCCTGGGAAGAACCAGCAAGAAACCCTGCGGGACTTTTTTTTTTAAATAAATTTAATGTAAATGATTACGCACTATTTACAAAATTTATTTTAGAAACTACTTGGAAACAACCACCTCATTCCCAGGGGTTATTATCAACCATGTATTAATTTATATTATAATAACCCTTTTTATACAGTTTCAGCTTAATAAAACATTTAAACTTGGTAATAGAGAGAACCTGTACACTTTCCGGGACCTTGTTGTAATAGCGTATACATTGCCCCAAGAATGAATTACTGACTCTGTGGAGTCGAGAAACTGGCATCACTAGCTTGTGTTTGTTCCTAGTGTTTACAGAATGTACATCACTTTTTTACTAAAACTACCTTTGTTTTTGTGAACATACATAAAATTTTTGTAAATATACTGTGAGGCCAAAGTTAATATATTTATTTCTTTAAATTTATCTCTAAGAGACTCTCTCAGTTTTAGATTGTAAATAGCTCTAATGGCCCTTTTCTGTAAAACAAAAATAGTTTCTGAATCAGCCGCATTTCCCCATAGCAAAATCCAATGACATTATGCTATGGAAATAACTGAAATAAACTAATCTAGCTGTTTCGACACTAGTGAGACCTCTAATCTTTTTTACAGCATAGGCTGCAGAACTTAGTCTGCTTGCTAATTTGGATATATGGGGGCCCCACTGAAGCTTTGCGTCGAGAGTGATGCCAAGAAAAACAGTGGATACAACAGGGCTCAATTCCTCCCCATTTAAAAACACACACGTTTGAAGCACTTTACATCACCCATAGTCACAGGCGTGACTGAGGTAATCGAAGTCCCAATGTCATAGTCAGGGCCCCGTCATTCGCTCAAAATCTCGAATTATATACCTACCAGCTAGCACACTCCCGGGAGTAAATGTATCAAAGGGGGCATGTAATTATTAAGGTAATTTCATTTTTAACCATTAAAATAAATGGTTAATAATAAATAACACATTTATTAAATAAATAAAATTAACCACAATGAAAAAAATACCATAATACCTGATCCTTTTATGAAAATTTTCTTAATACTCATCATGAATGAAAGTATCTTGTGAAGTATTAATATTATTTTTATTTTAACAGACAAAAAATAATATTTTTAACTTAATGGAAGTGTTGGTAACCAAAAAGAAACAAGGAGAAATTTAATAGCTTCAGGGTTTCTTAAAGAGCACTTAACGCCTTAAGTTTGACATAGGTATAACAATGCAGAAAAAACATGACAGGTACAGGTGGAACATAATAACATAAGTCTCACCAGCTCTTTATTCTATAACTGATGCAGATATCCATAAATACAAATACATATTATTACTAAAAAAGAAAAGCTTTAAAAATTTTAGTCATATTCTTAATTAGATGCTTAATATGTTAGTGGCTTTATTGGCATTGTGCCAACAGATACTTCTCATATCTTCATCAGTTACAGAATAGACAATTCTTGACACTCCGCTGTACAAATCTACAATGATTGCCTTTTAGTGATGACATTAGGAAATCCACCACTCTATTGTTGGCAACTTTATTACTGGCAACATCGTCCGCCCCTCTTCGTGCACAACGGATGAGAAGTGGAAAGGGAAATGTTGTAAAATAGGGTGCATCATGATTCTTAGGTATTCTGTTTTGAGAACACGCGTCGAATTAGTCAAAGTGTAATTAAGTGTCGTGATTACAAAAACTGTAAATATTGAGTGCTCTGTACAAATATTAATTGAATACAATACATATATTGTGTTATAAGTGCATATTTATTTATAATAAATTATTTCATTGTGTTAACACTATATCATCCTATAATGTCATAATATGTGACAGAGGGTAACTGAAACAATGTATGAGTAGCAGCATCTTTCTGCTAAGAGCTTACAAATACTTGTTCTGTGCAGAATTCAAACCCCTGACCCCCAACACTGCAACTTGTTGCTAAGCCACTGCACCACGGAGCCCTCAAAATATTATAGTTAGCACTGGACTTTTGACAGGGTAGTTATAAATGAGTGAATAAATTACATAAAGATTATAAATACACAATATACATAAACTTATTAATATATATATATATATATATATATATATATATATATATATATATATATATATATAATTAATCATCTTCACTAAAATAATATATATATATATAATATTTTAGTCAAGATGATAAGATTTTTGTTTTCACATTTTAACTTCAAATTTAAGTACATATGTACCTAATAGTACCTGTTAATGTTTCTCACATTATTTTATTTTAAAGAAGTTACTCTGGTTTTGATATTTTAATATGCAGCTTTATATACTATTAGCAAAATTTTCAATGTATAACCTTTTATGATTTATGATAGAATGAATATTCTTGATTTAATAAAAAGATAAGTATAATTTCAGAGAAAGTTTAGTTTTATTATTTTAATTTATTTAAGTAACCATTTACTAGAACAATTGTAGCAACTACAAATGTGTGTTATACAAACCGTATTAGGACCTCAAGCCCATTGTAATTAGAATCATTAAACTTTAGCTGATTTATTAATGTTTTAATAGGAAAAAAGAAACAGCAACTTAGAAAATAAAGCCTTTATGATTTATAAAAATCTTTAGATAAAAAAGGTAAATAGTTTCAATGTTTACACTCACCTGATAGCCCAACGACCGACACCGTCACCAGCTTTCCACCGACATTCTCAGATTTTTTAGCCATTGTCACAAACAAATGCTCACTCTACTGGTATGTAACTAGATAAAATGACTAAATCACTTGATATAAACATCACAACACCACTTTCTAGACATTAATAACATATAAAACTATAAAACTAATAATCATTAAAAGCATGGACTCTGTAAAATTTCGTAATACAAGTTATGATTAGAAGTTATTTTATACTAATTTACTTACATGAAATTACACTACGTCATTTCAAATAATATATACTAAACTAAGTTAATAGGACTATTACAAATAAAAGTCATTTTTCCTAATTAGTGAAAAAAGAAAGGAGAAATAGCGTTCACAATGATCGCCAGATGTGCCGACATTCAATTTCAATAAACGCCCAGTTTTATTACAGGCATCACACAACGTTCTTATAGATTTCGTAGAATATTGAATATGTAAAGTAATAAAAATAAATTTATAAATCATGAAATATATAACGTAATCAGATAATCTATTGTGATCACATATATACAGCCCTACACTTGACACACCAAATTACAGTGCTTCAACCTTATCTAATACAATGAAATTTCTAATTAATAATTTTCAAATATAACATTATCAATCAATGTAACATAAATCGTACAATTTACATTTTTAAATAATGGAATTGAATTTCTAAAAGAAAACGCAATAGGTAATCTAGTCTAGCTAGACTGACACAACTTGCGTTGCTTTATACTAGTGACGAACGAAGTCGAATCGAATCGACTATCCTGAATATCGACCAAAAGCCTACTACATGTAGTCAAGTCACTAAACATTTAATTCTAATCACTCTATTAATAGGTTAAGACTGTGATTTTCAAAGCTTACTGTCAGTTCTTCTATGCATGCATTCTGTGGGTGAACTATATATTATGGAAGGTTGCTGCCGTAATGTAGCGCCTCAGGCATGTTTGCAGAGATACCGTACTATCGTAATACACGGTACAGGAGCCGCATTTAATATTTAATTTATTTAAATTTTTATTATTTGTTGTTATAGCAGCAACAGAAATACACATTCTGTGAAAATTTCAACTGTTTATCTGTTACGAATCATGAAATACAGCCCGCAGACACACAGACGGATGGACGGACGGACGAATGGACATCAGAGGCATAGTATTGGGGTCCTGTTTGTTACTCTTCGAGTACGAAACTCTGAAAATGTGTAACTTTGACTTCTTTAAAATTTGAGATGTGAGTCACGTTTATTTTCTTACGAAATATGGTTAGTTTTTTTTTTGTATTATAAACAAAATGTACGATAGGCGATTGTAAGTCGATGAATTAATTATTCATTTTTAGTGTAATCGATCACCAAATAGTCAAATTCATACAATACAACACTACTTTGTAATAAACAGAACAGCCAACATACTAAATTAAATCAACCATAGACTTCATAATGTAATGTTGATGTAACAGACTCAAAATCGTATTTAACATAGACAATACGCACGACATAGTGATAGACACAGACAATAATAAGAAGTACTTGGTAGATTAGGTATTTTCATAGACTTAGAATATACTGGCGTATAGACCAACATAGTGTTCAAGGGAGAAAAAAATCACTTATGGCAAAAAAGCAAGATAGAAAAGGATACCAAATCTCATAACTCTGCTCTTAACTCTCATAACCGATTTTGAATGACAGGTCGGCGCAATTCGGCGCGCAAGAAATAGCTCCTAGATATTTTGTAATTTTTTAAAGTGTAATTGTGGTTATTTTTAGTAAGTAACTTTTTTCCAAAATGCTTACTTGTTCAGTGAGTGATTGTGGTGTTAATAATAGAAATAATCCTGATAATTGCACATTTCCCAAGTAAATTCTCAAGAGGTCGTCAATGTTACGAAGAGCTTATTTTTGGTTAAAATTTATGTTATATACTGTTAAAATATAGAACGTTTTCAATTATTTTGTTTATTTTGATATTTTACAAAGAAAAAAGTCACGTTGTTAATAATATGCACGAATTTGATAAATACATTTTTATACAAAATATTTTACATTAGCTATGAGCTATGATTAGTATAGACAGTTATGGAAACGTCTATTTACTTTATAACGTATAGATAGTTATACATTACGCTCATAACTGTCTATTTCTTATAACGATCCGCAACGCACAGAGTACCTTTGAACCGCAACGCTGCAACGTTGCGTTGGCTTGGAATCGTAATTCGTGGTATCATTATAACATCACGCGCTCGCTGCCGTACAAAAACAAATGTTATGCCGTGTACCATAAGAACGAAACTGAAGCGGGGCCCATGTTGAAATGTGTACGCGAGCAAAGCGAAATTTGAGAAATAAGTTTATTTCTTTCTTTCTCATATAGATACTTATACAACTATTTCAAATTGGCAATGTGAAAAGCAATTTTAAACCTCGTGCTGTTTATTATAAAATTCTACACAGTAAATACGGGTTTTGCCACATATTGAACAATAACACTTGTTCCCCAAAATGTAAGGATTAAACTGTATTAATAGCCTTGACTTTGTTAAGACGAAATATTATTATTGATCTTCTATCCTTCAACTTTTGAACTTGAGTTTTCAAATTAATTGTGTCTCTCTGTATTATTATTTAAAAACTTTGTTTTGTTTTTTAATTTTTTTAGGGTTCCGTACCTCAAAAGTAAAAAACGAAACCCTTATAGGATCACTTTGTTGTCCGTCTGTCTGTCTGTCTGTCAAGACCCTTTTTCTCAGGAACGCATGGAGGTATCAAGCTGAAATTCATATAAAATACTCAAGTCTACTGTCCCTTAGACCTGTAAAAAAATCGAACTTCAAAGCCAACGCAATCAAAAGATACAGCCGTTTATGACGTAAATTTTCGACATTCGCAACGGAATCAAAACCTACAGGGTACTTCCCGTGAATTCAGAATCTGGAAATTTGGTACGAAGCAACGTTTTATAGCACAGATAAAGGAAAAATTGCGAAAAGCATAAATTTTTAGTTACATCATATAATGAAAATATTTTTAATAATTTTAAACTTATATACCTACAGATTTGTTCGGAACCCTCGGTGCGCGAGTCGGTTAAAGTAGACAGAGTTGCCGGTTTTTTAAAGGATGGGATGACAAACGAGCACACAGTCCACCTGATGGGAAGTGGTTACTGTGACCCATAGACATCTTCATCTATCCTCAATAAAGATGCAGATGCGTTGTCACCCGTGAGGACTAAGATGGAATGCCTCTTTGCCAGTAAAAAGTGTCTCCGGTTCTCTACACTCACCATATAAATCACAGCAGCGTTAAGCTGCTATTTTACGATGGTTTTCTGTGAGAGCGTGGTCCTTCCCCGGTCGAGTCGACCGATTTGTGCTACAACTATACTACTAATATATTTGCAGTATGGTTCTACTACGTAATTTCAAGTTTATTTCGAAACATAAGGCACGTATTGTGATATTAGTGTTCATAAAAGAAATCTAAAAACGAACAATAAACTTTGTACTTAAATGTTTATTTGATTTAGTGACTGTAAATACAGATAAAAAAATATAAAAATAAAATAATTTATTTTTCTTCACAAAACTTAAATTAATTAGATAGTTGATTGGAGTCTCCATTTAAGCAAGTAATGCTTGTGTTTGGAAACCCCGCTCTTCCTTATCTAAACATACATTTTAATTCTCAAAACCAAAAATGACAAACCAATTACTCTATTTTAACAAACCAAAAATAACAAAAACTAATTTAATTTTAAAAATCAAAAAATTGAAAATTTAAAAATTAAAAAGTACAAAAGTATATGTGTGCATGTATGCAAGGGTGTGTGTGTGTGTGTGTGTGTGTGTGTGTGTGTGTGTGTGTGTGCGCGTGTGTGAGTGTGTGTATGTACGTTTGTGCACGTGCGTGTGAATGTGTGTGTGTGTGTGTGTGTGTGTGTGTGTGTGTGTGTGTGTGTGTGTGTGTGTGTAGAGAAAGTATTATTATGTTATATATCGTAAAGAACAGTGAATTATGAAATGCGTTCCATTAGAAATTCAGTTTCGTCATATGTTTTCGACTGCACCCATTTTAGTATAAGGTTTTTACACTCCTTGTATGTTTTGTCATATATGTTTAATTCTCTATTTATTAAATTATATAGGAATGTAGAACGGGAGCTAAATTGCCTACTAGCAAACACTGTTTTGAAACCAGAAGACACAGCCACAACATCTTTTCGCCGCTTTTCCAAGATGCATCGGTCAAAGGGCACGGATTTGTGTGCTTTGAGCGTTGTCATAGTAACGTATAATTGTCTAACTGAGAGTAGACTACTTATTTGATACAGTTTTTCAGTGGAAAAACGTCTTTTTTAAAATACATGACCTTAAGAAGGATTCGCTGAGCTCTTTCCAAGTTAAGAAATTGGGTCTTTGTAGCTCCACCCCACACCGGAATGCAATAAGTTATGATAGATTGTGCAAGGGATATGTATATTTGGTTTAGGAGATATCTGGGAGAGTCCGACTGTTTAGTATTATCTGGTATTACGTATCTTAGGGTTTTGAATATCCAAATCAATTTTCGAGTTCTACTGATGACATGTTCCAGGTGTGGGTACCACGATAGCCTCTGATCTACAATGACGCCGAGATATTTAGTGTGAGAGACTTTTTCAATTGATGGGCAGTCACAAGCTTTGTTTTTAGCATCCTCATTACATGCATGAATTTTAAGGCAAAAGTCAGTCTGTGGTTGCGAGTTGTTAGTAATGCTAAAGCAAATAAAATTTGTCTTAGCTGTATTTAGAGTGAGAAGATTTTATTGCAACCACAGAGCGACTCTAGCTAGACCACATTCAGCACTAGTCTTGACAACCTCCCAAGATTCACCAGCAAAAACCACAGCCGTGTCATCGGCGTACGACAGGATTTTAGCATTTGGTATGGTCATGCTGCATAGGTCGTTGATATAAATTAAAAATAAGGTTGGTCCCAGAACACTACCCTGTGGTACGCCATATGATGAGACTCCCGCATCCTCACTAGTGAACCCAGGAAGCTTTACCTTTTGTTTTCTCTCTAAGATATAGCTTCGTTTTAGGTTGTAATATAATAAAGAAACAACAAAACACAAGTGTTTTGTGGGAGTTTTTCGAAAAACTGATAAAATAGAAAAACGCGTTGTACCTAATATTTTTAAAAACGAATTTAGTTTTCAGACGCCTTCAAGTAATCTGAAGTCATATTTACGGCAGCGATATATCGAAACGTACACGCAAGTTTCGTTGGAACAGCAAACGATTGCTAGATATTCGAGACCTGTGAACACTTTCGGTGTCCTTGTGTCAGCACTAACCACTAACTTAAAAGATAACTTTTTGAGTCAGTTAAATCCAACCTCCATGATGCCATCAGCTGTACCGCAGTCTCAACACAAACAAGGAAAAATTGATGCCTTAATTCCTAAAAAGATGTCAAAAGATTAAAAGTACGAAGGAAATTCATTTCAGCAACTAAATTAGTATTTAAATCTTAACTGTTTATATCACGAAACGAAAATAATTTTGTTTAATCTATTCTATGACGGTTTGTTAAGTTGCCGTTACATGGAAAATAGACAGTTACGAATATAGATAGTTATGATAACGTTATCCGTTGTGCCATAACGATAACGTTACGTTATTTAGAAAACTCATAACGACACACCGCTATTTTACATGTACGGTAGGGATTAACTCAACTATATCAAAATTAATGTCGATATTTAACTTGAATGTTTATAATGAAACGACTTAGAATAATAGATAATAGAATAGACTTTTTTATTAGTGTGGTTTTAAGTTGTAATTAGTGTTCTGTAATTAAAGTGTCAGGTAATTCGCTCGGCAGTTTTTAATTGCCTCGAACCCCAAGCTCGGAACATTCCCAAGCCACAATGATAAAACTTTTAGCGCAGTTAGGCATAGATATTTAGTAATGATAGTATGATAGTGTAAATTACATAGTATTTGATACTCACAACGGTCGATGCCCGATTCATGCTTGATGGCCTACAGCGTTAGTCGGTAGAGAAATTGCTTGGTTCATCGCCTACAGCGTTAGTCGGTAGAGAAGAGGAGCTCGTGGTTAAGTAAAAGCTGCGCAGATCAATAGACCTGTGAGATTAAAATGCACTTGCCGCGGTCAGTCCATGAATGAGTGACCATTTCCTTAACATACCGAGATTGAGAGAATAGAGAGTGCATCTGTATCCTCAGACACTTAGTCCACTTTGCTGTGTTAAGATCATTATGTTTTTAAAATTCATGCAGCTAAAATGATAATAAGTTTATTATTACTTTATACTTTTCGGGGACAGATGATAGAATATAAACATGAATCATGATGAAGCCTCATAAACATGGCTCATACCTCATAACGATGGCCTTTAAGTAGAGCAATCTTATTTAACTGATTCCTATAAGTTTCCTTCCTTGAATTATTAAGTTTACATTTATACTTAATTTGAATATTAAAATAAAGTTCTATAGTGTATTTAATTATTAAATGTTAATAATTATTAAAAGTAATACTTATATGAAAAATAAAGCAGGCGTTATCTACTCCGTGTCCCCGTTGTTATTTCCCCATCAAAACATTTTATAAAATATTAATAAGTATATACTTAGTTAAGTATCTACCTATTTATATTACCAATATGTTAAAAAAGAAATTCCGGGGAAACTGTCCACGGCAGTAAATATTTTTCCCCGAAGATCATAGCTCGAAAATACTACTATCCGATCTGATTATAGGGGATTTTTTTAAGTTTATCGGTAAATTCACCTGGGATTTTATACATTTTAATTGAAATCCAAGAAAAGGCAGGTAGGTTCATCTTATTCCCAGAAACATGTTATATGAATACTTTTTAATTATTTTAGAACTATTATGGTAAAATTCAGTTAATTTTTGAAGTTATTCAACTTTATGCACTAAACACTTTTTTTAAATCCTTTTAGCGCTTCCTTAACAATCATTTTCGATAGTCATTGTAAGTAAAATATACATTACTAGCTAACGCACACAATAACAAATGAAAGGCACAGGGAAAAAGGAGCTCATTGACAATTTTACGTTTTTGGAATGGACTATGCCATTTTATTTCGTTTTCTATGGCCAATCAGAGCACGTTATCTTAAACACATCGATCACTAATAAAAAACTAGATGCACAATCCCATACAAAAGTTCTCTAAAAACTGTCGCCAAATGTTTTGACGTAATTCTAGTTGATATAAATATACATTAATGTAAATTCAACCTTAAGTGAAACGCCTAAAGTTGTATTGACAAAGCAACGTACAAAAAGCAATAAAATTTTACGACCGAGGCTCGTCGCTTGGACAAGGAGAGTGGAGTTGAACTGCACAATATTTTTTGTTACTGTAATTTTAATTTTACAATTTTTTAAACTTGTTTTAAATAATTAGTCTACTTAATAAAGCATATTCTATACTATTCTATGGTGTATATGTGTAATGGTTATGTTATTACCTGAATGTAAATATGCTTTTGGATAGGGCACCACATTCATTTAGTAATGAAATTAATTGAAACAGTTATAAGTATTTATTTATTTTTTATCTTGTGTGAAAAATTTAAAAATATTGCTTGACAAAAAAGTTATATCTAAATATAATAGTTACTAAATATAAAAAGTAAGTACAGAAAGTTCTTGCAAAATCTAATAATATTATTGTCAAAATTTTGACGTAATGTTCATATTTGGGTCATTGTCATTTTCGGAAAACTAAAGGTGGTAAAAAAAAAACTTATTTTTATAAGTTTTCTTTTTATTTTTTAGATAAAGTATCTCAAAATTATCTTAAATTAATACAAAAACGAGATCGATCATAGATATTTAAGAAATTAGGACCAAAAACATTTTTTTGTGACCACCGAAGAGACTCAGCTGACCACCAAAAAGAACAAGATAGCGAAAAATTTGTAAGTTGTTTGAAACTTAACTAATTATTTATTGTAATAACTCTTAATAATAACTTTCCTGAACAAAAATACTTAAATTATAAAAAAAAATGTTTTCAATAATCAAATAAAAAATAAAATATAGAGACCACCGAAAAGATACAAAGAAAAGTATCTTTTTGGTGGTCTTTATATTTTTATTCAGAATCAGAGCAGAAAGTTTTTTTTTGTAATATTTAAAATCAGCGTATAATAGCAGCTGAACGCTGCTGTTTCGTATGGTGAGTGTAGAGAACCGGAGACCCTTTTTACTGGCAAAGAGGCATTCCATCTTAGGTGACAACGCATCTGCATCTTGAGTCTTTATTGAGGATAGATGTCACAGTAGGTAAGTGGTTACTGTGACCCATAGACACGGGTCACAGTAACCACTTACCATCAGGTGGACTGTGTGCTCGTTTGTCACCCGATCCTATAAAAAAATTGGCTTTTCAATTTTTGATAGAGGAACATCATCTGAAGAATCTGAAAAAACATCTTCGTACCTCCAAATTTTTTTGGAAATATGAGGACATTTCAGGTGTTCAGATTCCTCGTATAGTTCTGGATAATTTGCCGACTTTATTTGAATTTGACCAATTCCAAAATGTGGGCATATTATATTTGATGGGCAAACGTGCTGCAACCATGATATATGTAACTGAAGCGTCTACCATGTTGAAAAACTTATCGACGGTGGCCAAGAGGAACGTGGACGTGGATATTGACGTTCTAGAGGACGTTGACGTTCTAGAGGAAGGTGGTCAGCATGTAGGTGGGTACTATGAGTCTAAGAGAAACGCGAGGGAAATCTCATAGATTCCGAAAGATCGCAGTCTACCATCTCGAATATCCATCGAGATGTCTACCGTCTATATACATCCAGAGGAAAAGTATTCAGATCAGCGACGGGCAGCAGCGTCAAAGGTGCGTCTGCTCATGTACTTGTAATACGCCTGCCAAGAGTGATCATGAAGACAAATGCTTCCTACAATGACGGCTCCTACAACTTTTACTGCCCCCAGAGTGGCGCCACTTTGGACTGAGATGAAATATTTGACAGATATCATAGCAGTGGTGAAAAATTGTACAAATTATGACTTTATTTGAATTTGACCAATTCCAAAATGTGGGCATATTATATTTAATGGGCAAACCATGCAACTTAATCTTCTGGCATGCAAAATTCGGGGATCATCTCGGTGCCAAGTAATTTGATGTATCTTTAAAGTTCCACGGAAAGGTTCAACTGCAGCGTCATTAATTTTTTTTTCAATTTCATCCAAAAAGGTGTCGTCGGTTGGAATAACAGTTATACCTTGAGCATTTGTTTCCAAACAGCTGATTAAGCTTCTCATATCGGAAACATCATTTACCAGAGCCACGTGACGATCAGCAGTCCTCTTAAGGCGTCAGGAGCGCCCTTTCCGTGTCCACTCTCGCTGAAATGCCAATATATTTCTTCTGCGCCCAATTCAAAGCTTAAATATTCGACCAATAGAAGAAACCTAGTTTTATTCCTGTACTGAGTAAGAGGGCCATCACTCAGGATATGAAAGCTTTTGATACTTTTTCAGCTCCCTTTTTCTGTTTTTCTTTTCTAATTCAGAAAATTTTTTCCGGGTCCCTGCCATTTTTCTATCCGAAAAAGCCAGAAAGCTCACACTCAACACAAACAGTATATTAAACATCTATAAAACACATGCTGTAAAACCGAATCTTTTATAAATGTCTTTTCGGTGACGAGTTGTCTTTTCGGTGGTCACAAGGGCCACCGAAAAGATGACCACCGAATGGACATTTTCGAAGAAAACGTAAGTGCTGAACAAAATTTTGAGGTTAGGAAAACAAATTTAAGCCATTTGTGATTAAGTCCTTGATACCCAACAGGCCAAATACTTATTTGAGAAAATTAATAAAAAATTACCAATTTAAAAGCGTAACCGAAAAGATACGTTGAGGTTTGACCAAAATACAATTATTGGTAAATAGGACACGGGTTTCACTCTCACCCCAGTCACAATCAAAAGATGGCTACCGGGATGCGTTCGAAAATTAATGATGGTGTGTAAAGTTTTAGCTGCGTTCGTAAAAA
This sequence comes from Parnassius mnemosyne, assembly GCA_963668995.1. Lineage (NCBI taxonomy): Eukaryota > Metazoa > Arthropoda > Insecta > Lepidoptera > Papilionidae > Parnassius > Parnassius mnemosyne. Next base: position 13,582,804 of record CAVLGL010000092.1, on the reverse strand, counting down.
TTTATTATGCTCCAATTAATCTGCGCATTTCTTGACCACCGAAAAGACACATTGGTGCTGTAACACATGACAATCGCTGATAATTTTTTTAGGAACTATATTTTTTATTTAATTATATTTTAAATCACCTCTTGATAACTACTAATTAAACAATATTAGTATAATTAATTATAATTTATTGTGATTTCGAAAATAGAAAGTGCAATATTTGTGTGCGTTAATTCTGAACGGACCACCGAAGGGGACTGATGTCTGTAAATCAAAGTGATTTCACATAATTATTTTCTTTTATTGCTTGATCTTTACTTCTAAGTTGAAGTAAAGGTTAAGAATGAAAAATATTTTAATTTAAGGCACACTTTTAAATATTTTTAGTGATAATTTTTAATACGGAACATATTCATTACTTGTTTTGACAATGACCCATTTACAGATGTTTAAATAAAAAGGATAAGACTGAATAATTATAATGATTTCTTATATTTATGCGTTCACTACACATTTAAATGAAACTAGTTTTACGGATTTTATCGCGTATATTAACTTATTTTATATTCCTGACGTTTCGAGTACTATAATATTTAGAGAAACAGTAAATAACTCTCATTAAACAAAAAAAAACAATCATACTTTAATAATAAAAGAATAAAAAAACAATAGCGTTTCCACAAATGGAACAGAATCAATGCATATATATTAAGACTTAATTTAAAAATACTTTTACGATGATTTCTTGACAAAATATCAGTATTTACAAAACAGTTATAACAATTAAATAATGTTAATATTAATACTTACCGTAAATATGAAATTCCATCCTTTTTTAGCGTACTGGATGTGTGATTTTTACACTTTTTGAACGAGCACTGAGGCATGTTTACCGTCGGAGCATTCGAATGTCCGAATGGGTGCACATACGGTTATGCCATTTTTGTCACTGATTGTGTATCTAGTTTCTTATTAGTGATCGATGCTTAAACACGATAAAAGGCGCTGATTTTGTGTAAAGTTAATTGAAAAAATTCTACTTTAGGATAAAACGCGCTCATTGCATTCCATACCGAGTAAAAAGGTGCCCATTGTGTATGAAACCACGCTAGAACGGGCTGATCGCAGCAATTGTAACAGAAAACGCGCTCATAGTCGGCCATCGTTATTATTTTGTCATATCATACAAGTGATAGCTGTCAGATAAGCTTCCTTGCATAAATTTTACGACTCCTTTAGTGTACGTTAGGTTTTTAATTTTTTTTACTTATTTGTCTCAAAATGGACAATATTACGTAGGAGACTCAATAAGTTTTAAGATATACAAAAAGTATTCTAAATACTATTAATATTTATTTTACATTTTTTCAAAATATTCTCCATAATGCTCTATACAAAGTTCCATTCGCCTAAGCCAACTCTGAAAACACTTGCCAGTCTTGATCTGACAGGTCGGAAATCGCTTCTTCATATCCAGGCACGGCTTCTTCGGCGTTTGAAAAAAACTTGTCGTTTATTTTTTCTTTGACTCTTGGGAACAAAAACAAATCACAGGGAGCTAAGTCAGGGCTGTAGGGTAGGTGACTTAGAGTTTCAACACCAGATTCCTCAATAAATGCTTTTGTTCGAAGGGAGGTATGTGAAGAAGCGTTATCGTGATGCAGCATGATTCCCCGAAGCCCGGTCTTTGGTCTTCTCCCGCACAGCTTGAAAAGCTTTGGGTAATGCAACTGTAGTATACCATTCAGAGTTGACTGACCTACAATTTTCCAGCATTGACGTCGACAAATGTCCGCTCCGCGAAAAAAGAACTAGCCACCATTTTTTTGCCGACGTTGCGAGGTCTTTGCAGTTTTGTCAGTAACTGTCCTTCTGAGGAGACCCATACCGATGATTGCCTTTTATTTTCCGGATCATATTGAAAGATCCATGTCTCGTCACCAGTAACGATTTCTGAAACACGCCTAGATGCCCCGTTTTCAAAACGTAGACGCATTTCATGGCAGCAATCGACAGGAGTCTGTTTTTCGCTTTCGGAGAGCAAACGAGGGATCCATCGACAACAAAGCTTCCTCACTCCAAGATGTTGATGTACTCCTCGAACTAATGCCTACAATCTTTTCGATGTCCGCATATGTGATTCGTGGGTCTTCTCGCAACAACATTTCAGTAGTCCATACATTTTCTGCCGTTACTGCTGTTTGCGGCGCCCCGGTTCTTTAATCATCTTTAAAATTAATTTCGCCCGAATATATTACTCGATACTTACCCCAAAAATAAATTTCATGCTAAATAACATGTATTTTATTTCATTAGTGTGTTTATGTAATTAGACATTGTTTATGATTACCAATTAATTTGTAAAATGTATAAAGGAGATCATTGTGACAATGAGCACCTTCTTGCCAATTACATTTGGGAGTTAGGTAATTAAATTACAAACTATTATTTATTTACCAACCCAATCTTTTAAAATAACATTATATTATGTTAAATATACACTGTTCCTTTTTTATATGGGTACAAATCATATTCTAGTAGAGTTGTAAGTGTAGAAATTGAAATTTTAGGTTTAATTCTTTAATTACTCGAAACAATGAGAATGTTAATGAGCCCCTTCTTTTCCTGTGCCCTTCAAATCGAAATTGGTCACGCGTTTCGGGCTGTCAGGTGGTCTATACGCTAGTAGTATATTCTAAGTCTATGGGTATTGTGTACAATTTGCCGAAGGCATAAACTTAAGATAGTAATAGACGGTCATAGCACAGCTTAAAGATCTCTAATCTAACAGTTGGGAAACTAATATACTTGTGCAGAGCAATGACTTGCGCGGCCTTATGCCATCACACTCCATTATGTTTGCTGTTTAATACATGTGGTTGACGCGAGAGTGTTTTTAGTACTTTTTTAAAAGTGCCGTTTTTGAAAAATAAAATAATAAGTAAATATGAATTCAAATGACGGCCATGCTTATTTTTTCGTCATATTTTTCCATGCCATCGTAGCCCTACTGTACAAACACTTCAGCAGTTCGATATACCAACAGTCAACTTGGCACCGCTGAAGGTACTGCAGCACCGCTAAAGGGACTGCAGCACCGCCCAAATCTCGACGGAATCAAAGGCTTTCTCATAGTCCACATACGCCAGACATAGTGGCAAATTGTACTCCTCGGACTTTTGTACAATTTGCCGAAGGGTATGTATGTGGTCTATGGTGCTAAAGCCCTTTCGGAAACCGGCTTGTTCGGGAGGCTGGAAGTTGTCAAGTCTGCGCGCGAGACGATTCGTAATGACTCTCGAAAACAGCACTTAGACGCCGGTCAGAAGGGAAATCGATCTGTAGTTCTTCAAGAGAGCGTTGTCACCTTTCTTGAAGAACAAGACCACCGCACTTCTGCTCCACGCCTCCGGTGTAATGCCACCATTGAGAACGGAATTAAAGAGCTTCTGAAGGACTTCAAGTACCGGTTTTCCAACCGCTTTCAGAAGCTCCGCTGTAATTCCATCCTCACCTGGGGCCTTGCCGTTTTTAAGGTGCTGGAGAGCCATTCTAATCTCGCTCAGACTGACGTCCGGGATATCATCAGAATTGTGTCGGGTAAGACTTGCTCTTGGATCGTTACTCACACTTGCGTGAGGCTCCAACGAAGATGTGTACAGCTGCACATAGAACCTCTCAATCTGACTCAAAATTTCCGGTGCCGGAAACGATGCTGCTACACTCGGTCTTCAGCTTTAATAGTTGGCTCTTTCTGGCAGTCTTTGGAGCCTTGGTTCTGCTTGATTGATTCTTCAATACGAACTGTAATTAAAGTTGCGTAAGTCCCGTCGCATGCATTTGGAGATCTGTCTGTTCAGTTGCCTGTATGCTGTCAAATCTACTGAAGGCTGCAGCTTCATTTCCCGTCTAATAGCCATGAGATTAAGAGTGTGATTGGAGAGTTTTTGTGTTCTTCTGCGGCGAGTCTTGCAGAACTTAGCTCCGACCGCATGGAGAGTTACCTTCCATGAGCTTGTCATATATATCGTTCACTTCATTGCAGTCTTCTAGGCACTGAAAACGGTTTTGTAACTCGAACTGAAAGGTTTCGGGACTTTGGATTATAGCATGAGGGGGACAGAGCTTTGACTTAACTAGACGAGATCTTTCCTATTCTATTCTATTCTATTCTCCAACTTAACGTTTAGGTTCAGTGTGCCTCTGGCTATTCGGCGATCGCTGTCAGATTTCACCCTTACGAACACTGAGACGTCACTGAACAGTTGCCGTCTAGTCGAACCGTCGGGGCTTAGGTCCACTTCCTGCGGGGCCGATTCTGGAAGAAAGAGTTCATCATAAAGAGTCCCTCTTTCTCCATGAAGTCGGCCAGCTGCTGGCCCCTCGGGTTTCGTTACTCTATTCCGAATTTCCCTACTTTCAGCTCACCGTTCTCTCTTGTGCCTAGTTTTGCGTTGAAGTCTCCCATTAACAACGTATAGTGGGTTTTGGAGGAATGCATGGTTCTAGAGATATCCTCATATATTTCCTCCACCTCCTCATCGGGGTGTGCCGAGGTTGGTGAGTAAACCTGTATGACCTTTAGCGAATACCGTTTGGTGATTCTGAGTATAAGGTACGCAACCCTCGTCGACACACTCCCAATCTTTACAACGTTGTTAACAAGAGACTTATGGACGATAAATCCGACACCTTGGGACATATGGTCGGACCAGGAGGTGATAGAACAAGTTGCCGGATTCGAGGATTACCGTGTCCTCCCCCTCTCTTCGGACCTCGGATAGTCCTATAATTTTCCAGCGCAATTTGTCTATCTCTTCTTCCAGCTCCAGGATCTTCTCGTCATTCCTCAGAGTGCGTGCGTTATAAGTTGCCAGGTGGAGTCGTCGTAGGTGGCAACCGAACCTCCACCAGAGATTCTTAGCACCCCCTGCCCCGCCGTTACCATGGTCGCTACCGTAGCCACGAATAGTGGGGCCACCGGAGACTGGGGGCCGTCTCTTGGTTACTTTCATGGTGGGTATATTGCCATAGTTGCCACGCTTGGCGAGCGGGTTGGCAACCACAGTTTTTTAATGTGATATTGCTGCTGCCCATCTCCTGATCGTTTCCCACTGTCGCCTTTTACGACACCCACGGGAAGATATGGGGTAGTGGATATTCTTAACCGCCACTACACGGCACGGTTTTGCCATACTTATACATTAATTCTAGGAAATATTTTTTAGTTTTAAAAATCGCGATTCAAAATCAGGGGTTAATCGTAGAAGGGTGAAAATTTAAAGTTTTATGTATTTTTAAATTTTTAATCATAGGAAAATAAAAATAAAAAAGTTGTCAAAAAAATAAAAATAAAATATCTAGGGGTGGGTCACCCTTATCATTTAGGGGTTTCAAAAATAGATGTTGGCCGATTCTCAGACCTACCCGATATGCAGACAAAATTTCATACAAATCGGTTCAGCCGTTTCGGAGGAGTTTGCTAACAAACACCGCGACACGAAAATTTTATATATTTATTTATTTATTTACACACACACACACACACACACTTAACAACTATCCTTACAGGCTAAACAAACCCAATATGATAGTGTCACTAATTTACTTAAATATACTATGTATTACAACTAACTTACATAACTAACTACATATGTATAAAAGTACCTTAGCGAGTTCACTCAGATTACTCGAAAATATGTCAATTCTCTCATGAACTTTATTCACTACTAAGATTGTTCGGACTATAGGTGAGTTATTAAGCAAATTGGTCCTGGCCACGGGCACGTACCGGTCCGGTGCACACAGCTGCAGGTGGCGCAGCACCCCCGGGTTGCATGTGGCGCCACGAAGCAACTTCACTACTTGTGCAGCCAGGGCAAACTCCCGTCTTACTCTGAGCTGGTCGTACCCAACCATCCCGAGCACGAACAATGTGGGGTACCTCAAAGGGTAAAACGTATATACCCCATACAGTTTGAAGTATATGTGCCTCATAAATTTGTTTTGGACACGTTCTAGCATTAGGCTGTACTTTTCTTCATGCGGAGCCCATATAACAGCACCGTACTCCAAGTGACTCCTGACTAGAGCATCGTATAGTACTTTCAGTGTGGTAATATTTTTAATATCTCTTGACTGTCTCAGGACAAAACCCAGGTTTCTATACGCCTTTTGACAAGTTTTAACAATATGTTCGCGAAACGTTAGATCGGAGGTGAGATGGATTCCGAGATCTCGTACCTGAGACACACGGGGAATCGGTGTCGCTTCCATCTTGTATTCGAAATGCATCGGCTTACGCGCACGGGTGAAAGACAACACCGAACATTTGGATACATTAAAATACAATTTATTTTCGTGGTTCCACTTCACCACTCTGTTTATGTCTTCCTGTAGACATTCACAATCAGATGTAACCCTAGCTGGAAGCATCAATTTAAGGTCATCTGCAAATAATAAACAAGTACTATCTCTGACGACTTCTGGTAAGTCATTTATCATTATTAAAAATTCAAGAGGCCCCAAATTGCTGCCCTGGCTCACACCGAATCGTGTATAGTATAGTCCTGATTCATACCCATTGTAATCCACGTACTGCTGTCGATCTTTCATGTAGCTGACGAAGAACTAGAGCATATACGAAGTACATCCGACTTGAGCCAACTTTTTTAATAAAATATCATGATCCACCGTATCAAACGCCTTTTTAAAATCAAAGTAGGCTATGTCTACTTGTACTCCAGCATCAACTGCCGGTACTACCTGCGCCATAAAGTTCTGCAAATTGGTGGCTGTACTGCGGTCCGGCCTAAACCCGTGCTGCGCGTCGGAGAGATGAGCGCTTATTTGTGACTGCATCCGTCGGTGGATAGCTGACTCGAACACTTTCGTTGCCGTCGACAGTACAGCCACAGGTCTGTAACTGCTCACATCAGTACCTGACTTACCTTTCGGAACCGGAATGACTCTCGTGATCTTCCATCTCGCCGGGAATGTTGCATGTTTTAAGCACATATTAAAAATATGATGTAGCGGTTCTGCCAGAATTCTCCTGCAATCCCTAAAAAGAAAAGCTGGTATACCATCCGGACCCGACGAGCGTATTGGCTTGAGATGAACGAGCGCCTCTCTTACTTCCTGAAGACTCAGAGTATCTATGTGGACAGTCGCCGAGGTGGTATCAGCTACCGCCGCCGCCGCGCGTATGTCCAATCGCGGCGGATCCTTGTTGTATACCGATTCAAAAAAATCTGCAAATTCCTTAACAGCTTCATCATCCCTTAAGTATTCACCATCTTTTATGATACTCTGCTTATCTAAATTACTTTTTTTAGATTTAAAATATTGCCAAAACTATTTTGGGTCTTTTGCAAATTGAAGTTCAATTTTATTTTTGTATTCCTTACGTGCAATTTCTATGGATTTTTAATACGTTTTCTACACTTAGCGAATTCACTGTAATCACTGTCAAGCTTTGTGTTTTTAAATTTTTTGTGAAGTATTGCTTTAATTTTGATTTTATTAATAATTTCGCGCGTGTACCATACTGGGTATACACACTGTGATTGTTTTTTATTTGTATTTTTTCTAGGTATACATTTATCTAAAATATTATTAAGTGTATCGTAAAAGTAATCTAAAATGTCTTCTACGTCACTCATTTCATATATCTTACTCCAATCGTTGGCAGCTAGCATTGAATAATAATAATAATAATTAATAATAAAATTTAACTTTAAATTTAACTATAAGTATGTACATAATGTTAATAAATGACAATGAGTATTATAATATCCAAAACTGTTTTATTCCCAATTTCGTGACAATCCTAGCATCAAAGAGTAACTGTCCTTGCCTAGCATACACATCAACAAGGTAAATACCATAGACATGATAGTAAGGTATATTCTAAGTCTTTGGTAAATACCTACGTGGGCGGCGGCATCGCCTGATATTTTTTTATAGGATAGGGCTAACAAATGATTACACAGTTCACCTGATGGTAAGTTGTTGCTGTGGCCCATAGACATCTACATCTATCCTCGTTTGCGAATCAAAATGCAGATGCGTTGTGCCATCGCCGTGAGGACTAAAATGGAATGCCTCTTTACCAGTAAAAAAGGTCTCTAGTTCTCTACACTCACCATACGAAACACAGCAGTGTTAAGCTGCTATTTTACGCCGGTATTCTGTGAGAGCGTGGTCCTTCCCCGGTCGAGCTGACCCATTCGTGCTACAACTATACTACCAATATAGCTGCAGCATGGCTCTACCACGTATAATGAAAGGCGTTTCACAACTATTAGACTATATTTAAACTGTAGCCATAGTGTGCAAGAGAGAAGAAAATTCAAGGTAGTAAGATGGAAAGGAATAATTAATCTCGACTGTAACTGTAACTGATTTTGAATGATATGTCGGCACTAGTCAGCACGTAAGCTCCTAAGTATTTTGGATTTTTTTAGTACAGGGTGGGCCAAGAATTCGTTAACATTTAAATGTAACTTACCGCGCAAACTATTGCCGCGCGGGGCGCGGGCGCGGGCGGGGGCACTAGCTCGCTTCTTGGAAATTTAGTCGCAATGGATCGCTTCACGGGGCCGCAACGCGCTTACTGCGTGAAACAGTTTTATTTAAACGACTTTTCGCTCATTACTGTGAGACGCTTATTTCGCGTTGAATATGGTTTACACGACTTAAGTCAGTGTCCAAGTGCTCCTTTAATAAAGAAATGGGTGAAGAAGTTCGAAGAGACGGGATCTACACTAAATGTGAAACAAACCGGCGACCCACGGACTTCTCGGAGCGAAGAGAACGTGCAGCAAGTTTCCGCTTCTGTTCGACGTGATCCAGATTTATCGACACGCAAACGTTCGGCTGAATTAGGATTATCCCGCACATCATTACGCCGTATTTTGAAATTAGATTTGAAATTACATCCATATAAGATCCAGCTAGTGCAAGAACTAAACCCTAATGATTTAAATTTGCGTAAGTCATATGCCGAAACAATGTTAACTCGTTTCAGTAATTTTCACATCTTATTTTCTGACGAAGCCCATTTCCACCTAAATGGACATGTAAACAAACAGAATTGCAGGTATTGGAGCAGCGAAAATCCTAAAGCTAAACATGAGAGGCCACTTCACTCTCCTAAGGTAACTGTATGGGCTGCAATTTCAGCAAAAGGAATCATCGGACCTTACTTTTTTGAAGATTCTCGAGGCCGTTCAGTTACTGTTAATTCTGCCGAGTATGTGAAAATGTTACGGGAGTTCTTAGCACCGATGCTACTGGAATTTGCTGGCTATAATCGTAACACATGGTTCCAACAAGATGGAGCCACGTGTCACACATCGAACGAGTCCTTGCCGGTGGTCAAAGACATGTTTCCGGAAAAGCTGATATCCAGACGGGGTGACATCCCATGGCCACCCAGAAGTCCAGATCTATCCCCAGCAGACTTCTTTTTAGGGGTTATTTAAAGAGTCGTGTCTACATTGATAAACCGAATACACTGCGTCAACTTAAAGAAAAAATCATCGAAGAGATGTCGGCGATCTCGCGGTCTCTTTGCAGAAGAGTATTCGAAAACAGGACTCGCTTAGATGAGTGCAAAAACCGAAACGGTGGTCATTTAGACGAAATAATTTTTAAAAAATTAAATTAAAATTAATTAATTAATTAATTAATTAAAAAATTAATTAATTAATTAAAAAATTAATTTATTAATTAAAAATTAATTTATTAATTAATAAATTAATTAATTAATTTTAATTAATTAAAATTACAACTAATTAGCTTTCTCGTAAATAAACGATTTTTAAAATATGTTAAATGGTTTTTTTTATACGATTTTTTCAAATGTTAACTAATTCGTGGCCCAACCTGTATAAAAGTGGTTTTTTTTGTAAGTAATTGTCTTCAACAATTGTTACTTATTTTATGACTGAGTGTGGTGTCAATAATAGAAAGAATCCTGATAATTGCACATTTCACAGGTAAATTCTCATGAAGTCTTACTGCTATGAGGCGTTTAGTTTTGGTTAAAATTTATGTTATATAATATTTAAAATAAAGAATATACTCAATTTTTTTTTTATTTTGATGCTTCGAAAAGAAAAAAGTTACGTTGTTGATAATATGCATGATTTTGGTGAATACACATAATGCATTTTCACCTAAATATTTTACATTTACGCTAGGGATTGTTCATCCACATCGAAATCAATGGCGATATTTATCTTGATTTTTTATAATGAATCGATAAACTTGCAGCGGACAAGAAGGGGAAGGGATATAAATGCTCAATTTGCGTTTTAAGAACGTAATTTTATTTTGCCGTTTGTTAAGCAGATTCCTTCTAGATTCTGTAATTAGAAAAACATAGTTAAGGTTTAATAAGGTTGGTTGGAAATCAAAGAAGAACTCAACAATTTGCAGCAAACATTTTCTGGAAAATATAAAAGAAACCTCATTTCTTCAGATATTATTGGGATTCCACCTTAGCCCTCACGGGTGACGGCGCATCTGCATTTTGATTCTTTATAGACGATAGATGTAGATGTCTATGGGTCACAGCAACCACTTACCGTCAGGTGGAATGTTTGCTCGTTTGTCACCCTATACTATAAAAAATTTTTAAAATCCAACAAAAGGTCTAACGCACACAATGATCAAATCAAAAATTTTCACTCGTTTTCGGGCTATCAGGTCCGTTTATACACCAGTATAAATTCTAAGCCTATGGATTATTTTTTCATTTTGGGAAACCAGCTTATTCTGTCTGCGTGCGAGATGATTTGTGTTGATTCTAGAAAACAACACGTAGCCATGGCCCAGATAGGAAAATGGTCTGTAATTCTTTAATAGAGCGTTGTCACTTATCGTGAAGTGCAAGACTACCGCACTCTATGCCATTGGAGTTGTGCTACCATACTAGATTAGAAAACGAAAACAAAACAAAGCGTGGTTATCGCAGTACCATAAGTTCTCTAAGTACAGGTTGTTCTAAGATGCTTTTTTCTAAAATTTTAAATAAATCCGTAAATAATAACGTTTCATGGAAATATAATTTCTTCATGAAACGAAAATGGGAAAACGTATATGTATGTTAAATCAAAGTCACCATTGTTGCTGCACGTTGTATAATGAATATCGATATAAACCAGATCACATTCAGGGAGAATAACTACCTGACTAATATCATTCACGTAGCAGTACAAGTTAGGTAGGGCAACGTCAACATATTGTGTCTATAATAGTGTGAATGTCATGGAAATATATGTACTTCGTACAAACTGGAACCCGCACTCTCAAATGACATAAAAAATACAAGAAAACGACCTTGAAATTTTTCATTACCCCTCAGTCTCTTTCTAATTAGGGTGAACACAAAATACAAGAATTTGGGATATTATGGGAAAAAATCAGTTTATTATTATTATTATATTCACATATAAAATTTTATTTTTATTGAAAATAGTAGAGTTCCATCGAAACGCATGATATTAGAAAAATTCATAAGATCGAAGCTGCGGGCGGAAGTTTATTAATTAATATTATTTATTCGTGTACTTTTTTTGTCAATAAACGAATAAACGAGCGAACGGGCTAAACATAAAAAACTTTAACCATGAACTCAGACCATCATCCTGAACAATATATATAATAATTTTTTCCCAAAAATGAAAAAAAATTCAAAATTTCACGTGACCAATTTTGTATGGGAAGTCAATTTTTAATATTAGGTTGACTCAGACTATTCATATTTGATGCCCTTTTAAATATTTTATCCGCAAAAAAAGACAATTTTGTACACCTTTGCGGATGGAATAAGCAATTTACCTCTATTTACAAATGTTGTAGATATTGATATTTATTTACGTTCAAAACGTATAAATGATCGGTTTGTAAATGATCTGCAGCAATTAGCAAATTTTTACAATCGTTACATTTCAGCTGTTTGACAATATTTTTATTATATAACCGGTAATATAATAAAGAATAGTTTTCTGATAATACGCATGGGTGTTTTGTGATTCCAAAGCCTGCAAATGGTTTTCGATTTCATCATTAGTATCTGTATCATCAGTATTTGAGATCGGATTCGGATCGGAAAGCCCCACAATGCAATTAAAGCAGGCCAAAGACCGTCTTAAGATCTCAACGTTTGGCAAAGTTGCATATTGTATAATAAACTCGTACGCTTTTGACGAGTAAAAATGTAATGTTAAAACGAAGGATTTCACTTCATCGCTATACCTCACACCTTGTGGTTTATTAGATTTTTTTAAATTCTTTATATATATTAGCAAAATTTCCTAAAATAATATTTTCTATGTCACTATTCTCTGCATATGATTTTACAATTTTTGGAACGAAGTTCTTTATACGGTACGGATTTGGACGCTAGACGACAAAAAGTGTAAGATTTTTCCGTAACGATCCTACCGACGTAGATTAGACGGTCTTCACGGCTATAAGGAAACGATATGGAATAATATCCATCTCCGTCGCACTTTTTCTTATCTGAAAGAAATTTTATTTTTTATGACGAGTCATTTTAATAGACGCTAGTAATTAATTTATTGGTATTTGTTAATCAATAATATAGTACGTTAATCAATAATAATATACTACTGAAGGAATTTCGTTCCAACGGAGTGTTCCACGACAATCACGCATGTTTTATTTTATTAAAGATTTCAAATTAGTAACAGTTTTGGTGAGGCGAAATACTTTTTGAACTAAAGATTTGTTTCTTATCTTTAGCTCTTCATCTCGTGATAATTTAATCCTTGCTTGCACACTTATCAGCGCAAAAGATTTGAATGGGGGAAGTGCTTTTGTCCATGACCTAAAAGAGTAAAAAGCTCTTACAACGAACATTTTTATAATGGACTAGTTAGTTGTGAAAATGCTGTAGTCAGAACTAAAATCACTATTGAACTTTAAAAAAATGAAACACTGAAAAAATTTAGACATAATATGTAGTTAACAATTTAATGATCAACAAAGCATGCTGAAGAAGTTAAAATGTCATAACTATTTTGGATGTTATAATATCATCGATGTTCATATTTTCTTTTTCTGTTTCCAAAATGCTTCGAAATAAAAACAGTGTTTTTTTTTTTTACAAACAGGAATATTTATACTTTCTTTTGTAGCATCACACAGCGGCCAAGATTCCCGAAAAGACACGAAAATCTGATTTTCCAACACTGAATAACAATATGTTTATTACACATTAAGGTAGCAATTTAATAATAATTTATTTCAGGCAATATTTACATTACATGATATTAATTAAAGTAAACAGAATCCCATAGATAAATACCTTATTGACTAGCATACATATTTATTATAAAATTAAAAAAAAGTTAATGGCTAATTGTGTAAATTAAAAGAACACTGACGTGACTGCAAGATGGCACGTCTAACATAGTTTCCCAGGATAATTTAGAAGCTGCACTAGTTGCATATTCGTCATTTGAGTGCAAATATAATTAAGTATTAAATTAAACCTGTGACAGTATTTTCTGATCGTCACTTTAAAATATACATACTTTTATTAAAATATTCGATAGCACTTATATACGTGCAACAAAATTGTCAAAAAATGGATTTCCTGAGACCGCAATTTTGATTAAATGTGTAAATTTTCATTTAAAAAATTAAATACAATTAAATACTTAGCAAAATGTTGTACAAAAATAGCTTGTAATTATTTTTACAAATTATAGCCTAGTGATATAACATATTAAGCTGTTCCTATTTTCTAGGTAACAGAATGCATTTTTCTTTCTTTCTCAGAAAAAAATTTTTTTTCGATTTTTTTAATTTTGATGTTTCAGTGTATCGTCATTCGTGTAAACAACGTTTCGAAACTTCACGCAAATCAAGCAGAGATTCCGTTCGAGAAAACCTTTTCCATTTGTAATTAAAATGAAAATACATTACAATGTATGGTCACACTAGTCGAAATTATAATACAAACATGAAACATTAATTATTAAGCAAATAGCGAAGTAAAATTGGAAATAACGAAGCAAAATTAACATCTAAACCAAAATAACCATATTTCTATATAGAAATAATAGCAATTAAAGTCGAAATATCACTAAAAATCAGTTTAACATGACGGGCAGTATTTGCATGGTATTTTGTACTTAAGAATGAAATATAATATTACATTCTGAATGCCACTCACTTTTGCAACCACGCACATTAAATTTAATGACCATTTTAATAATTTTGCCTTTGCATTATTCCAAAATTCAAAAATAAACTTGCGAAATGAACGTAAGCATCCGCATGTACAGTAAAAATTATTTGACAAAAAGATTTTGGGTTGTCATATAACGGCTTTTAAGAATAAATCTAAAATAGGGGAAATATGTAGGAAGCTAGGCAAATAGTTCATCGTAAATCTTTATTAAGTGTTTAAAAGAAAAAGCAAACACTTAAGTTAAAATCGTTTTTGTCAAGTTTTGTTATCATTTTTTACTTAAAATTCTTGCCATACTGAGAATTAAACTTATACTGAAATTCATGATGGCTGTCAATGGGGTAATATCAGTCGTCACGTTGGCTATCCTGTAGGGAAAACAGGGGTTACTCAAGGTCATTTGATTATTCCTAATGTTGATATTAGGAGTGTGGGTTCCAGTTTGTCTATACTTCCGTGATGGTGAGTAACATAATGACATTCTCTTTTAGTTTTTAATAGCCAATTACGCGAAAATTATTGAAATGGTATACAATTGTCGTTATACATTTCTTTCTTGCGTATGTGTGAAAGAAAGAGAGAAACTTAGTCGTGAAAGTAATTCAAGGAGTAAGTCGTGATCGACACTATTGAATACTTTTGAAAAGTCAATAAGAACAAGAACAGTCAAACATAACCTCTCCATGCCGTCTCTAAAGTCCCGGGTGGAAGCCAGACTGATATGTACTAAGGACAGTGCATTTTGAAATGAAAGAGGTGATTTGTTTTTGTACCAAGTGCTTTGGAAAGAAACGACAGTATAGAAATAGGTCTAAAATGGGAAGGAAGCGATAGATTTGGTACTTTAGCAAGGGGCAAGACAAAAACTTTTACCCATAACTTGGGGAAAACACCAGTAGAAAGTGAGAAATTGATGATGTGAGTGAGAAATGGAGTAATGATATCGAGTATGAGAAGTATCATAGATCTACTCACCTCATCATAGCCGGTTGCGGAAGATTTTATTGAAAGTATGGCTTTTATAGTATACTCATCAGTCACTGAACTGAAGTTGAAAGAATTGCTCGATAGCAATGGCATGGAATTAAGTTCCTAGAGAGTCGTAACTTTAGTAGAATAATGCAAATGCGAAGCAGAAGAGAAGTGTATGTTCAAGTGAAATATTTGGAATTGGAGAATTGGGTTGTGATTTTCCAAATCCCAGGGAGTTAAGGAACTTCCATATGTATGCAGAAGAGGTGTTTAAAATGCTATTGTGGATGTAGAGGGGTACGACTTTCCATTGACTCCCATCGAGTTGGGGGTTGATACGTATTTTTACAGAAAAGTTACACCATTATAAGCACACACAAAGTTACAACATGCGGAAAGGCGTAATTTTTGAGCAAAAGTTATTGAAAATCAATTATTCTTGCATCGTTTATGTCTAATCCTACAATAAAACTCACGCCATTTTTTTTATTGTTATTGTCAGTAGGGATGTCGATTCTTTCCGAAAAAGATCGATTTTTTAAATAGATTCGTATTGTAAGCTGATGTATCGATTCCCAAAAAATCAATTTCTAAAATATCTATATTTTTTTCATGTTTGTATTTATAATGTAAATATAAATCCATTTTATGAGAAAGAAATCTCCTTCATCATAAAATATAGGGGGACTGTTTCAGAAGGATTTCTGTATCTATTTTGAGACTGCTACGTCTCAGGCGCTGCGGGAAGAGCAGCCTCTACGCCTTAGCGTAACAAATCGCAGGCATCCCTCCTCGACTCTGTAGCTTCGGCTTGTTAGTCGCTTTGTTACAGCAGGCGGGGGCTGCTCCCCCTACGCGCCTCCGGCTCTTTAAAACCACTCTAGGGGTAGGACAGACTCGTACCAGGTGGAGTCGGGGTCAATCAATTCGGTTGTTTGACATAAGTTGAACCTAACCTATTTTATTTGTTATCTGCCCTAATTAGTACTGTTAAAATAAAACAAAATTCAATAAGAGATCATTTATTATGGTATCTTTCTTGTTTTTCATAAAATGGAATTATATTTACATTATAAATGCAAACATAAAAAAATATAGATATTTTAGTAATAGATTTTTTATAAATCGATACATCAGCTTACTATTTGAATCGATTTAAAAATCGACCCTTTTCGGAAAGAATCGACATCGCTACTGACGACAATGACATTACAAAATGGCGTCAGTTTTATGGTAGGATTAGATATAAACAATGCAAGAATAATTGATTTTCAATAACTTTTTTCTCAAAAATTATTCGTTTCCGCATGTTGTAACTTTGTGTGTGTGTGTGTTATTTTATATTCCCGACGTTTCGGGTGCTTTCCAGCACCCGTAGTCCCCCGTGTTTCAGAGAGCACGAGGTATCTGTGATAGAAAACATCTGGCCGCCGAGCTTCAGCACGTCGAGCAAGTACTGCAAGAAAGACAACAAGCTAAAGGGTACCGCGCCTACGTCACAGTGACCGAGTAATAGTGTAACTTTTCTGTAAAACTACGTATCAACCCCCAACTCGACGGGAGTCAATGGAAAGCTAAGCCTGTAGTGGCGTTTGGCAGTTCTTACCACCTGATTACAGCGGTTTCGTGTTCGCTTATAGTGTTGAAAGGTGAGACTATTCAGATTGTTTTTTAAAAATGTGAAGGGCTCGATCACTTCTTACCATTGCTCTACGCACTTCATCGGTTATCCACAATGCAGGACGTCGGCGTAACCTAACTGCTTGAACTGATGTGTGCCTATCGACGAGAATTTGGGTGTTCAAACGAACAATTTTGTCGCCAATATTATATACCTCCAGCAATGGGCCCCATGCTATATTCTTAACATCGCGGTCTTGTTGAATGTTGTCAATTTAATAAAATTACGTAAATACACAATTATTAGTCTTGGCTTGGGGGGATTTAATATATACGACATGACCAGAAGATCGTGATCAGTCAGTTGATCATGATATATAATATGACCCACTGAACTAGTGCAAATGATGTTAGTTGGTCAATGTTATTAAAAATATCCCTATACAGTGTTGATGTGTTTATGTTTTACTGTTCATCACCGAGTACGTGGTAAATCAGCTGACTATCCCTTTGTTCTAGTAGTCGTAAACGCGGTTGCTGATCATTAGGTCCGTGATTTAGAATTCCGTGTCGAGCCAAAATCAGTAATTAAGGTTTCCTTTCAAATAAATTGTCGGTGTTGCACCCTCGTGCCATGACGCTGCCAGACAGATCTCTCCATCGCTTCTTTAAAACGAGGTGATTGAAGTTGCATAATCCTCACCACATGCCTTTGAAGATCTGTCTTTTCAGTTACTAGTATGCTGTAATACCCTTTTAAGACTGCAGTTTAATTTCAAGTTGAAAGTTTGCCGGGGTTTGGATCAGAGCACGAGTGGGACAGAACGGTGGCTTCATTAGATGTGACCTCTCAAAGTTAATGTTAAATTTCAGTGTGCCTCTTATCTTTTGGTGATCGCTACCAGTTTCCTACCTTTGTGATCACTTAGAAATCACTGAAAAGTCACCGTCTGGTCGTCATAATGAAGCCAATCTCATTTTGTCGAACAGTCGGGGCTTGACCAGATTGATTTTCTGAGGGATCTAAAAAGGAGTTCATGATAAAGAGTCCCTCTTTCTCTATAAAGTCGACCAGCTCTTGATCCCTTGGGCTCCATTTCCGTATTCTGAATTTCCCTTGCTTCTGCTTATGTTTTCTCTTGTTTTGAAGGAATGCATGGCTCTAGAGATATCCTAGGCTTTAGAGAGAGAGGGGGCAAACGAGCATGTGTCTCACCTGATGGTAAGTGACTACCACCGCCCATGAACAACTGCAACACCAGGGGAATTGCAGATGCGTTGCCAGCCTTTTAAAAAGGAGCAGGTTCTTTTCTTGCAGGTCCCTAAGTTATATATCGGTCTAGAAAAATTGCTGGTGGTAATTGATTCCACAAGGAAGTTGTGTGAGGAAGAAAAAATCTAAATCGCACAGTGGTTGACCGCCAATCATCCAGATGGTATGGATGGTATTGCAAGTTTTGTCGCGATGTGTGACGGTGAAATTGTGCGACTGGAATTAGTTCGAACAATTCCTCAGGGCACTCCCTGTGGTAAATGTGATAAAATACTCAAACAGATGCCACATCTCTTCGCAGTGCTAGTTGAGTCAAGTCGATCGGAAAGAGTTCGGTCGCCGATGATTCGAACAGTTCTGCGCTGGATGCGATCAAATGGAAGGAGCTGGCACTGGGGAGCCCCAGCCCAGAGATAGGAATTCCATGTGTGGACGAACCTATGCCTTGTAAAGTTGCAGGCGGTGTGGCCATTTTGGCCTTCTCTTCCAAGTGATCACGAAACTGCACCTCACTCGATATGTCGACGCCGAGGATTCCGATACTGGCTGAGGCAACAAGGGGAGTGCCTTGAAACTGAGGAGATAGGCAACGTATCTGCAATTCTCCTGGTGTTGCAGTTGTTCATGGGCGGCGGTAGTTACTTACCATCAGGTGGGCCGCATGCTTGTTTGCCCCTTTACTTGTTATAAAAAAAGATAAGCTACGATTTGCCTTTTGCTTGTTATAAAAAAAGATACGACGAAGGAGTTCTTTTTAGTGGTAAACGCGAAAATTGCTTGTGTTTTCTGGGGATTGAACTGGACTAGATTTAGTCACCCCCAAAGTTTGTTCAACAAAGTTTCGAATTCAGACACAAGTTTGTTCCGGTACTCGGCGACGTTTTCCCAAGAAATATTGGCACGGCCGGTGTATAAAGCATCACCACTGCTGTCATCCGCATAGCAATAAATGTTAGCGGTTTGCAACATGTCATTGATATGCAGAAGAAACAACTTGGCGATAGCATGCAGCCTCGTGGAACACCAGCGTTAATGGGCTTGTAATCGAAGCATGTACTGCCTACTACAACCTTGATGCTCCGAAATGCAAGAAAATTGGTGATGGGAAAAAGAAGGAGGTATTCAATTCGACTGTGTTTTTTATGCTTGTTACATCATAAGTTTTTTCTAGGTGAACCGATTTCGATGATTCTTTTTTATTTGAAAGCTAGTGCTTCTCTTGTGGTCCCATATAAATTAACAAAATAAATTTGATCAAGGTATAATTAAAAGTTTTTGAGTTATCCTTAATAATTTATATTGAAGTCGGTTGTACAAAATTTTGTTGTTTCATTAAATTTCTAAGATTTTTAACAATAAAACCCATTTTTTTACAATTAATTGCTAAAAGTGTCCAATAACAGTTGTAATGTTTTATTTTTTATTTATGTATTGTGTGATTACTCAAACAAAATAATTTCCAAGCATCTTCATCATCAGAAAAACTGTTAAAAATTATTGGTCTGTTAAAAATTAAAAATAATCGTCCGCGATTTGCTTTGTACACCCTAATTCGAAGAGTTGATGAGAAATCTGCGTAAATAATACCTCAAAATAAAGGACAATAAATAAGCATGTTTTAAAAAGGCTATTTTATTTATTTTTATGATGGCGCAAACACAACATTTCCTTAATTTTTTTGGTTTCTTAAACTTAAATATGCGTAGAATGGTTTTCTGATGATGAATATGCTTGGAAATTATTTTGAGTAATCACACATTAATAAAAAACAATAATAACATAACAACTATTACTGGACACTATTAGCAATTTATTGAAATAAAATGGGTTTTATTATTAAAAACCTTAGAAATTCAATTAAAAAAGAAGCAGACTTCGTCTAAGACAAGTTTAGCTTAATATGTTCTAAATATGTATCATCCCATTCAGGTTTTGCACCCATATTCCAAACAACTTGTATATTATTCGTACATGTGTCTAGTATGTATTCGACGTATATTTTGCTGTCCGACAGTTTGTAAGGATATAGAGGGAGGCTTAATAACAACCAAAAATAGGGTTCAGAAGATTTCGATATCTCAAAAATGTATTGTTTATAAATTGTACGTAAATTATTTGGTAGAACCTTTTACAATAAGATTACGAAGATTTTCCGTTAGCCACAAAATGCGAATATGAAACAGTTTTACATACAAAATAACTATACATTTTTAAATCAATAATAATAATAAACATTTATTTCTCCTACTTTTTACACAATTACATTTCTTTCATAAATAGTTTAAGAGTTTTAAGTTGTTGTGGGAAACAGGAGCCCAAATTAGGTTACCCTGTGTTATGGGTATTGGCTTTATTACAATTCGATGATAATATACCTAGACATGAAGTGAGCGTTGCATGTAAAGATCGAATATAAGATTTCTAAAGGGTAAAGCGTCTCCCACACACAAGCGGCTTGCGGTGGCGGCTAACCGCGGGCCGCGGCTCCAGCCGCTGCAACAACACCACCGCGGCCGGAGTGGCGGCCTGAAGCGCCATTTGCTGTGATATCTGTGCTACGATCGGACGTCAGTAAACATGACAAACCGTGACGAAGTCTTATTATATTCAGCAATATTATCATATATTTTGTTTTTAATCCTAATGATTTTGTGATAACGATGCGAATTATCATAAAGTACTGGATAATTTTGCACTGTTTTTGTTAAAATCTCTGAATTTGGCACCATTTTTCACGCGGTACACGCGGCCTGTTGTAAAAATTTGCAACTGACCGCGCTGCCACCGACAGACCGCGTACTCGCTAACACACACGCGGTGGCGGATGGGGCGGAGCGTGCAGCCGCGGTCAGCCGCTGGCAGGCCGCGCCATGGCTGCACGAGTTTACAGACTCACTTACATTGCGGGCGAATACAACTGGCCGCCACCGCGGCCGCCACCGCGGCCGCCACCGCAAGCCGCTTCTGTGTGGGAGACGCTTTAAGCGTCTAATGGACTTAGTGACGTCATCCAAGATGCCACCAATGTGACTGCTGTTTGAATTGATTCTTAGATATTGGAAATTAAATATATTATTTCGTGACATTTCATTTCATTCATCTTAAAAAGTTTATATGACTTTTTTGGTGTGACGGGAATCATAATAAATAGATTTATACAATTAAAAAGCATGTATATTCCCTATTATTATTTCGTGAAGCATTACAAACTGAGTAACCTTCAAAAACATTATGGACACTTTGATATCGAAGCGGTAACATTCCTTAAACGGGTTTTTACCTAACATTTATTAACTTCACCTACTGGGGAATAGCTGAAATGTTTTCCTAATAAATATTTAGCGTAGTTTTGCTATGTTTATCTAGAGGCTTACGTGGAAGAGCCATGCTGCAGCTATATTACTGGAATAGTTGTAGCACGAATAGGTTGGCTCGACCGCGGAAGGACTACGCTCTCACAGAATACCAGCGTAAAATAGCAGGCTGTGTTTCGAATGGTGAGTGTAGAGAACCGGATACCCATTTTACTGGAAACGAGGCATTGCATCTTAGTCCTCACGGGTGACAACGCGTCTGCATTTTGATTCGTAATCAAGGATAGATGTAGATGTCTATGGGCGACAGCAACCACTTACCATCAGATGGACTATGTGCTCGTTTGTTACCCTTATCCTATAAAAAAAAGGATGTCACACCGCGCGAGCTCAAAGTGTTTGTATGCAGTTGTTCCCTATGTCCGCTTTATAGTATACGTAGGTATATATTTAAATCACTTTGCAAATATATTATGTTTTCGATTCGCAAATTATCAAAATATATTAACAAATATAAAATTATAGCTCATCCATGTTATCAATTTCTTATACTAGAATTATTTTGTCCGTGCCATTTGGGTCATAAATTATCGGAGTATTTCGCTCTCTCTGCCACTCACGGGCCTTAGGGGCAAGCATAGTGATGCGCATTATTGTTGTCGATAAGCGTTATAGATAGTGTATTTAGTTTTGTCATTATGTGGGTTAGTGATAAAAATGAAAAAAAAACTAGATAAATCAACGTATTTATTAAAATAAGAATAATAATGATTTAAAATAAATTATTAATTATGTATCTGTGTATTAAAAAACTATAAGTACAAATGTTTGGAATGTCACAAGTTATATTAAAAATAAATACATATAAATATAAAGATAATAACTTATATCTAAAATTAAATCTAAAACTCTTTACATTAAAATTCCACATCACAATCATCAAAGTCATCGTCATCGACATGAATTACGATATCTTCTGCCAGATGAGATTTGCTGGTATATTGGTGCCAACAGGCAAAAATTAATTTGAATAAATTCTGCCGTTTTGGTACAAAACAAAGGAGTAGCCATTGTGTCACTTAAGAAATTCAGAGAGCGAATGCGCAAAAACAAATTTCTCTTCGATATATGTATTAAATTATCATTTCACTAATTTGCAGGTATTAGGAGGGGGTAATAATGGAAAACAAATGACTCATAACATAACAATGTCGCACCACCATTTGTATACCGCACCGCCGTCGTGCACCTGCCTTCGATGATTCATTTGTTGTTATCGTTAATGGCGTTGCACCCGCGCAACATGCTCACCGCCCTAGCCAGGCTGAAGCCGAGCTATGATTTATGACCCCAAACTGCACGGACAAAATAATTTTATAATCGGTATAACAATAGATAAAACAAACATGCGTGAGTGTTGTGGAACACTCGGTTGGAACGAAGTTCCTTAACTATAAATCTATACAAATAAATAAAATTGAAGTGCCTGCCATGTCAAAATTACGGCTTTTTACTAAATGCATATAAAACTGTATACGGTACTAATAACAAAAATACAATTAGAAAAAGAATTAGGGTTCCGCGCAAAAAAATTAAAACCCCAAATAACACGCGGGCGAAGTCGTGGGGAACAGCTAGTTATTGATAAACGTATTATATTATTGACTAGCTGTTCCCCGTGACTTCGCTTGCGTGTTAGGGTTTTTATTTTTTTGCGCGGAACCCTAATTTTTTTTCTAAAATAAAAGTAGCCTAAGCTACTTATGACATCAGCTATCTGCCAGTGAAAGCCCCGTCGAAAGCGGTCAAGCCGTTTAGGAGATTAACCGGAACAAACAGGCAGACAGACAGACAGACAAAAATTTTAAAAATTGTATTTTAGTTATAAGTACCGTATTTACTTTCATATGCATTTAGTAAATAGCTGTTATTTTGACATTACAAACAGACACTTCAGTTTAATTTATTGCAACCGAACAGACAGATCTCCAAATGCATGCGGCGGGACTTAGGCAACTTCAATACAGCTCGTATTGAAGAAGCGATCGAGCGGAACCAAGGCTCCAAAGTCTTTGCCAGAGATCTGTCTGCCAGAAAGAGCCAACTGTCAAAGCTGAAGACCGAATGTGGCAGCATCGTTTCCGGGGCACCTGAGATTTTGAGTGAGATTGAGAGGTTCTATGGGCAGCTTTACACGTCATCGTTGGAGCCGCACGCAAGTGTGAGTAACGATCCAAGAGCGAGTCTTATCCGACATAATTCCGATGATATCCCGGACGTCAGTCTGAGCGAGATTAGAATGGATCTCCAGCACCTTAAAAACGGCAAGGCCCCAGGCGAGGATGGAATTACAGCGGAGCTTCTGAAAGCGGGTGGAAAACCGGTACTTGAAGTCCTTCGGAAGCTCTTTAATTCCGTCCTCCATGGTGGTATTACACCGGAGGCGTGGAGCAGAGATCCGGTGGTCTTGTTCTTCAAGAAAGGCGACAACGCTCTCTTGAAGAACTACAGACCGATTTCCCTTCTGAGCCGCGTCTACGTGCTGTTCTCGAGAGTCATTACGAATCGTCTCGCGCGCAGACTTGACGACTTCCAGCCTCCCGAACAAGCCGGTTTCCGAAAAGGCTTTAGCACCATAGACCACATACATACCCTTCTGCAAATTGTACAGAAGTCCGAGGAGTACAATTTGCCACTATGTCTGGCATATGTGGACTATGAGAAAGCCTTTGATTCCGTCGAAATTTGGGCGGCGCTGCAGTCCCTCCAGCGATGCCAAGTTGACTGTCGGTATATCGAAGTTTTGAAGTGCTTGTACAGTAGGGCTACGATGGCTATCCGAGTACAGAACCAGAGTACGAAACCTATCCAATTGCTGAGAGGTGTAAGACAGGGTGACGTCATATCCCCGAAACTCTTTACCGCTGCATTGGAAGATGTTTTCAAGCTTCTGGACTGGAAAGGATACGGTATCAACATCAATGGCGAGTACATCACTCACCTTCGATTTGCCGACGATATAGTCCTTATGGCAGAATGGCTGGAGGCCCTAAGCACTATGCTCAATGACCTCAATAGTGTTTCCCAACGGATAGGTCTTAAGATGAACATGGATAAAACAAAGATCATGTTTAATGTCCATGTCACACCTATGCCGGTAGTTGTTGGGAACACTATGCTCGAAGTTGTTGACGAGTATGTTTACCTGGGACAAATAGTCCGACTAGGTAAGTCCAACTTCGACCGAGAGGTCAATCGACGGATTCGGAGATGACATACGGAACTGAGACGTGGTCCTTCACTGCTGGCCGGATGAGGAAGCTCAAGGTCGCTCAGCGAGCTATGGAGAGGGCTATGCTCGGAGTTTCTCTGCGTGATAAACTCAGAAATGAGGATATCCGTAGTAGAACCAGAGTGACCGACATAGCCCAACGGATTAGTAAGCTGAAGTGGCAATGGGCCGGCCATATAGCTCGAAGAACCGACAACCGATGGGGAAGAAAGGTTCTTGAGTGGCAGCCTCGTACCGGCAGGCGAAGTGTAGGGCGTCCCCCCATTAGATGGAGTGACGACCTGGTAAGATATGCAGGAAGTCGATGGATGCAGGTGGCTCAGTACCGTGCTTTGTGGCATTCTTTAGGGGAGGCCTATGTTCAGCAGTGGACTTGTGAAGGGCTGTAATGATGATGATGATGATGACATATTTCTCATTCTAGAAAAAATAATCGGCATTATTCAGAAAGAAAGGAAAAGATTCGACTGATTTTACGTGGCAGAACTATGCTGTGGTCCTTCGTGTAGAAGAACTACGCGCTCACAGAATACCAGCGTAAAATAGCAGTTTAATGTTGCTGTTTTTCGTATGGTGAGTTTAGAGAACCAGATACCCTTTTCACTGGAAACGAGGCATTCAATTGTAGTCCTCAGGGGTGACAATGCATCTGCATTTTGATTCTTAATCGAAGCTGTAGATGTATATTGGCCACAGCATGCACTTACCATCAGGTGGACTATGCGCTCGTTTGTCTTGTCACCCACATTCTATAATTTGTTTTTTTATTTCCGAGGAGTTTTGAATATATCATAATTTAATGTGGGTGCCTTCTGCTACTAAAGAATGTTAAAATTGACAAAAAATTACATTGCGTACATCCGCTAGATAAAATAAAATGATGAGTCTTACCGACATACACGTACATACGTCCGTGACGGGGATAGTGCACGCAATTGAGGGTGGGCGGGAGGTGCTCTTCCAACTAGGTAAGACACATCATTTTATTTTATCTAGCGGATGTACGCAAAGTAATTTTTTGTCAAATTTAATATAATGGACTTCCGCAAAGTAACGCCTGATTTTATTAATTAACTAAAGAATGTTTTCAGTGCATAATTTTAGCTGTACGCATGTATGACATTAAATAGCAGAAAAAGGCAACACTGATAAAAGTGTGCTACTATATGAACTTTTTTAAAACTGAAAATGGAACAGGTATGACCTAATTTTAATTTTATACTGATGACTGCTACGACCAGATAAAATATGTATAAATTACCCTTGTATGTCTATGCCACCAAATTATTTACGATTTCCGTTACGCACAGGTTCTTGAAGAAGACAACCAAAATGAGGGTAATTCTAAGAAAACTGAAAAAGAAAGTTGTCAATATTCTTAAATGAATCTACAACATTATTTTGAATTCCATGGCGGTGAAAAATATTAATTAATTAATGCAATCTGAAACAGGAGGGAGGCAGCAGCATTTTTCTGATAACAACTCAAAGTGCGCTGCTATGCTCCTATGGCAAATATCGCTATGAACATAAATAAATATATACTGTACATATAACTGAAATTGTATATTATGCAAAAACAAGTATAAAAAGACTATTATGAAGACGATGATGAAGATAACAAACTCTTTAAATGTATATTTGATGGTGGGATGTCTTAACTTTTCAGGCAGCCCATTCCCGAAGCGGGTTGGTTGGCCAGTGAAAGAAGATGAAGTGAAAACAGAACGGTGAAGTAGAATAGAGAGTCAGAATCTCTGATGAACGATGCTGTTGGGCATGGGCGTCAGTGGGCATCAGTGTCACAAAGATTTTTTATGTCACACACAGTCACACAGGTTTTTAACACTTACTGTACAATAAACTTTTATGTAGACGACCTAATACTTTATATTAGATTGCGACGTAGACTTTCCTCTATGGTACTATAGAGCTAAAAATAGAAAAATTAAATAAAAAAAATAGAGGTTTATGAATAGAGAAATTCAGATTTTTAATAGAATAGTGCAACACTAAGTTTGACAGCACCATTACGAAAACACAAGCGCATAAATGTCTCTCCGCGATATTTTCTTGAGAAATGACTTCTACAAATGATGGAAAAAACGTGAAAAGTAATCAAACAAGTGGCCCAAAAGGCAAATCATTTTACATTGAACTTTATAAGGTAAATCTATTTTCAATAATCTTGGAGATTTAAGAGATTACTGTGACGCCGTTGTGATTGTAAAGTTCACTATATGGCCGCCATATTTGCAATCTACGAACTCTTGTTTTCGTATATTTTGATAGATACCAAGTTATTTTCTATGAAGTAGGATGATAAATCTTTGTAAATGACTTTCTGTACAAAGTAGCTCAAGTATTTTTGGGGTACAGTGTCTCTCAAACCTAAAGATATCAGGCATCTTGTATCTATGAGCCATCAAATATGATGTAGTCTGCCATTCTTCCAATCCTTGTACTCACGTAATACAATAAAGTTAAATAGTATTTTATCAAAATTTTACCCAAGCTAAAACTGACAACTAATTTGTCATCATAATGATAGAGTTGTACATATTGTGCCTACTGTTAAGATTTGTACATGAGAATAATTATATTGTTATATAGGTACATACTTGCTAAGTTTACCTCAAATGTGTGTTCCTGTTATTTGCTTTTATGTTCCTAAGTTTAATTAAATATCATCATAAAAATTACAGTTATGTATTATCTTAATTTCTGGACCACAAACCTATACCAGTGTGCTTTAATTATCCCTACTTTATCAATTAATATAAGTTTGGATTTTTTAAGTATTAGTAAAAGTTATATTGAAATGGTGTAAATTTTATTTATTTTTATCTTTTTATGTTTACTGCTCAACCCACAAATTGCAATAAATTGTACTAATTGTACCAATAAAATAGCTAATTAAAACATAAAGTTATATGTAGTGATTTACACAACATTTCGATTGAAAGTGGACTTATTTTTTATAGTTTTGATATTTAAAAATTTAAAGAAAGAAAGAAAGACATTTATTCACTGGAACTGTACATACACATCACAAAAATAAACAATTAAAAGTATTGTAGATTAAAATCACAAAAGATGGGTGTGTATCAAGTCAGTGAAAAAGTTATTACACAGTGTAAAGCTGCAGGGTAACCTACAATGCTGATGATTCTTTATTGAGATATATATGTATAAATGTGTGTATTTATTTATATATGTATATGAATTTTATATATTTTATATATATGTGTATATTTTATGTATGTGTTGCATGTATATATTTGAACTGAATTATATCATGACAACTTCACTGCCCAAACTCACTCTCTGTTCTACCCAAGGTTAGCTGGTAGAGAATGCCATATAGCATTAAGCTCGCTTTTTGTACAAATATTTGGTGCAATTAAGAATAAATAAATAACCACAGATACACGCATGATCCGCCTGGATGTGTCTGTGAAATACATTTCAAATAATTATTTAATAAATTGAAATTTATTTAAAAATTTTTTGTTGCTCATAAATATACCTATATATACATTTAGGGATATACACACATACATACAAGACATATTATACATAAATATATTCATATCAGATATTCTATTTAAAAATAAAAAGGTTTCAAAAAAATAATTTTTACGTGGTAGAGCCATGCTGCAGCTATATTAGTAGTATAGTTGTAGCACGAATGGGTCGGCTCGACCGGGGAAGGACCACACTCTCACAGAAAACCAGCGTAAAATAGCAGCTTAACCCTGCTGTGTTTCGTATGGTGAGTGTAGAAAACCGGAGACCCTTTTTACTGGCAAAGAGGCATTCCATCTTAGTCCTCACGGGTGACAACGCATCTGCATCTTGAGTCTTTATTGAGGATAGATGTAGATGTCTATGGGTCACAGTATCCACTTACCATCAGGTGTGCTGTGTGCTCGTTTGTCACCCTATCTTATAAAAAAAAAAATGTAACAATAAGCTTTGTAAATACACACTAAAAATAAACATTTCAATCAATTAGGCCTAACATTAACTTTTATTGTTGTTATTGTGATAAAGAAATACTAGTATGTAATAAATTTAGGTCTAATTAGTAGTAGGCGAGTTTATTTAATGAGAAAAATTCATATGTATTATATTGAATACACAGTCAAAATCTGTTATAACCACATCGAAAGTTACCACTCTAATTTGATTGTAAAAACCGATAATCGAACAGCTGATATTTTTGAGGTACAATACTAAGAATGTGCAGGTATATAAAAATTTCACTCAAAACATACAATATTAAAGAACATTATCATTTTTCTGTACTCATAAAATCTGTAATTTTAGTCTGTTTGGAACACTTATGTCATTCATACAAATTTTATAGTTCATATTTGATTATTGTATCATCATAATTTCCCTGGATGTGAAACTGATCATTATAAAGAACAATCTTTCGAAATACACTAATGGCTGGTGCACAAATTGCAATAGAGTTATCTATATCAATAAACTCCTTCAGTAGTAGATAAAGCAGGTTGTAAATTTTGGGCTAATTGAGCCAAAGAAATAGTGTCCTCTTCATTATTATCAGTTACATTATCTGAGGATATTGTTCAGAAGGCTTTAAAAGCTGTTGTAGTTTTGTAGTTGGCTAAGTGCATGTCTAAAGCTGGTAAGTTGGCTGTAGTTTTGTGTAAAACTTTTTCTCATGCTTCTGATATCATCAAGATGGCATTAAGAACTGTAAAGCTTTTCTGGTCATTACTGTCAAGGTTTTGTATTAACTTGAACACTTCCAGTCTTCTATTATGAGATTTGAAATATCTTATTACACCTTGGTCCATAGGTTGCAATACAGATGTAACATTTGATGGTAAAAACAATAACAACATAAGCTTAATGCAATTCAGATTAGTAACAGCCGGATAAGCAGGACAATTATCAACCAAAAGTAGAATTTTCTTATTGTTTGCTTTTAAATCAGCATCCCAGTTTCATAACCATCTTTAAAAAATATCTGATGTCATCCATAACGTCATATTGTTTTCATATGTTATCAGCAGTGGACATATGTTTTTTAATATAATTAATAGAATCAGGTGTTACTTTGCGGAAATTTAGAAAAATTTACTTCGCAAATATCTGCATTATAAAATAAAATGATGTGTCTTACCTAGTATGAAGAGCACCTTCCGCCCTCCTTCAATTGCGTGCACTATTCCCGTCACGACTAATCCCAGCACCGCTACTCCCAACACCACTACACTAGGCAAGACACACCACTGACGATAATACGACACGTGTTTCGCCTCTAAGCAGTTAGCCACCGTAGAGTCTATATCACCTGAGGATGCCTCGTGTAGAGGCAAAACACTGTATATTATACAATACAATAGGGTATTTTATTCCATGTAAAAAAAATCAAAAAATATATATTTATGATAGATTTTGGAAAAAGTTAATGAGAAATATTGATTTCTATTTATAAAAATGTATTATAAATATTTCAATTTTAAGAATAATTTTTTTATCTGTGCTCAAATCTGCAAAACGCTGTCCACCATATTATCTATCAGTATCTAATGATAAACTGTTAAGTAAACTAGCTAATGTGCTGTGTGTTATTTCGAATTTTTTCAAGTTTATTCTGTATTTTATTGAAATGACATCATGGAAGACAGATTCATAAAAGCAGAAAGTACTATTCTACCAAGGATAAATACATTGACAGTGGCAAAATTTGTTACTGTGTGAGGTAATTTTATGCATGCAATGGATTGCATGCATAAAATTATCTCTTTGATACAATCCCGATTTTTGTTCTACTGAGTTGAGAAATGTTTAGACATCAATGTAAGTAAGTACCTATTACCAACTTTTGTTTATACAATAAAACAATATGAGGTCAGAGTGTATTTTGATAATACATAGTTAAGTTTATCTATGATTACAATCATTAGCAATCATTACTTGTAATATCTAAGATAACATAATCTATTACAAAATTTGACTTGTAATACCTATCACTTCCTGATATTTTGTTTTGTATAAACAATAGTTAAATATAAGTCATACATCAAAATGATCTTCACAGAAGTATAGTCTTCTTGTCAGTTTTAACCAAGTATTTCTCATATTTAAATCAGTTGGCACTTCAATCGATAACTTCCTCGGCGTTCTTATGCTTGTATTTTTGCTTTATGCTTGTATTCAGGCACAACACAACAATGATATAGGTGATAACTCATTATTAAACATCAAAATGTATCTGATTCCTTTGCAAAAATGGCAAAATTCTAGGTCAGTGAAGTCACGAGTTGAACAGCATGGCGGCTAACGTTTCACTGAAAAGGGTCTTGTTAGAGGCGACAGTGGGAAACAGGCAGCAGATGACCAGCAGCATCTTCCTGATAACAGCAATAGTACAATAAAAACACTGCAGTTGCTAACCCACTCACAAAGCGTGGCAACTATGGCAAAAACCCCCCCATAATAAAAGTTACGAAGAGACGGCCCCAGGCGCCCCGCTATTCCTGGCTATGGTGGCGACCATGGCAACGGCAGGGCAGGGGGTGCTCTGCTATAAGAATCTCTGGTGGAGGTTTGGTTGCCACCTAAGACGACTCTACCTGGCAACATACAACGCACGCACCCTTAGGACTGACGAGAAAATTCTGGAGCTGGAAGAAGAGATAGACAAGTTACGCTGGGATATAATAAGATTATCTGAGGTTCGAAGACAGGGAGAGGATTCGGTAATCTTCGAATCCGGCAACTTGTGCTATCACCAAGAGGGCGACCATCTGTCCTAAGGAGGTTTCGGATTTATCGTCCACAAGTCTCGTTAACAACAATGTAAAGATACTCAGAATCATCAAACAGTATTCGCTGAAGGTCATACAGGTTTACGCTCCAACCTCGGCACGTCCCGATGTGGAGGTGGAGGAAATCTATGAGGATATCTCTAAAGCCAAACATTCCTTCAAAGCCCACTGTCAGCCATTTGTCACCCGATCCTATAAAAAAAAAACGTCAGTCTGAGCGAGAGATTAGAATGGCTCTCCAGCATCATATAAACGGCAAGGCCTCAGGTAAGGATGGAATTACAGCGGTGCTTCTGAAAGCGGGTGAATTACCGGTACTTGAAGTCCTTCAGGAGCTCTTTAATTCCGTCCTCTATGGTGGCATTACTCCGGAGGCGTGGAGCAGAAGTGAGATGGTCTTGTTTTTTAAGAAAGACGACAGCGCTCTATTGAAGAACTACAGACTGATTTCCCTTCTGAGTCGCCTCTACGTGCTGTTTTCGAGAGTCATTACGAATCGTCTCGCATGCAGACGCGACGACTTCCAGCCTCCCGAACAAGCCGGTTAGTACCATAGCCCACATACATACTCTTCGGCAAATTGTACAGGAGATCGAAGAGTACAACTTTCCACTTTGCTTTGCGTATGTGGACTATGAGAAAGCCTTCGATTCCGTCGAAGTTTGGGCGGTGCTACAGTCCCTTCTGCGGTGCCAAGTTGACTGTCGGTATATTGAAGTGCTGAAGTGTTTGTACAGTAGGGCTACAATGGGTATCCGAGTACAGAACCAGAGTATGAAACCTATCCAATTGCAGAGAGGTGTAAAACAGGGTGATGTTATATCCCCGAAACTCTTCACCACTGCATTGGAAGACGTTTTAAAGCTACTGGACTGGAAAGGATATAGTATTAACATCAACAGCGAGTACATCACTCACCTTCGATTTGCCGACGATATAGTTCTTATGGCAGAATCGCTGTAGGACCTAAGCACTATGCTCAATGACCTCAATAGATCTTAAGATGAACATGTACAAAAGAGATCTTGTGTAACGTCCATGTCACATCTTTTAATAACCTGCTGTACAAAGTCCTTACAGTACCCCTCAAATATTACAATTCAATCTTTAGAAAGAGATAGGCTAACAGGTATGAGTGACAGTGATAACTTAGAGTCATCACTGTCACTCATACTTCTGTAATGTTTTGTGGCTGACTTGTCAGTTCTTGTAAAAAAATTGTTAGGGTACGTTTGCATCCACTTCAAATATACAACCTATTTAACTATGTTTGTCCATTAAATGAAAACACTTATATCTAGAATATTTATCTAGGTATCTTATTGAATCAAAATTTCAAATAATGTTGAATTTCATATGTACAAAGTATTGTATTATTAGTTATGATTTTACAAGTTCTTTTTAATTTTTGAGTATTTTTAACTATATAATTTCTTTATGAAAATAATTATTTCATGGTATTCAAATACCTATATTTAAAGTGTTATTTAACTCTCTTGGAAGTCAAATGTAGGTACTGAATATAATATGGTACAATAGTGTTTTAACATTTATAAAAGAATCTATTAGCAGTATTCAGACTTAACAATTTTGATAAACTAAAGTATTCATTACTCATTTCAATATCTCATTGTCTAGTGTGCTAGGTATAGTTGCGTCTAATGTTGTAGGCACAGAAATGTGTGTGAATGTCTTTTGTCACAATTTTATGATCTGTTGGAGTAACAGATTGAACCCCACTGTATCGAAGAGGTAACTATCTGTTCTTTTAACCAACTTGCATCATTCCACTATAACTGATGATGGGCAAGATCTGAAGGTATTAATCCATGAGAGATGACATATGCTAGATTATCCTGAGAAATTACATTAGACATCTGCTTTTATCTACTTGACTAATAACATCTGTAACCCTATTTGCTACATAGGTAGCCCAATAGTTTGGATTATTTTGAAGCTAATCTAAGACTATAGTTGCATCCATCTATGCATAAATATTATATTCTGGAATTTGAAGTGAATGCTTGACCTTCCCTAATAAATTGGCCCATAATTGAGCTCCTAGAAGCTCTAATATTCGAAGAGTTACTATGTTCCTTATTGGCGCAACTTTAATTTTGTAAAGCTATCATCAGCATTCGAAAGTTCTAAAAATCGACTCGGATTACATAGTCATATTAAGTTTAATATTATTTTAAATAAAAGTTAAGTTACAGCCTATACGTCCCTTTGCTGGGTACAAGCCTCCTCTCATTTCTGAGAGGGTTTAGGGTAAGGAAACGCCTTTACATGCCTTCGAAATATTTTTTTTATTACTCACGATGTTTTCCTTAACCGCCGAGCACATAGTAAATAAGCAATTAACAATTTATAAATAAAACTAATTTTACGGATTTTATCACGTATATTAAATTATTTTACATTCCCGACGTTTCAAGCACTTTACAGCACCCATGGTCGCGGGGGTTTTTAATCTGGTGGTAGCCGTGGTTAACTATGACATTGGGACGTCATACACCTCAGTCCCCCCCGTGACCATGGGTGCTGTAAAGTGCTTGAAACGTCGGGAATGTAAAATAAGTTAGTATACGCGATAAAATCCGTAAAATTAGTTTTATTTAAATGTGTAGTGTTCGCGTAAATATAAGAAATAATTACAGCAATTAACAATTTCATTGGTGCAGGCGGGGATCGAACCCGGGTAACTCGCGTACTTTAGCGCTTAACCCCTATGCTACCAAGGCTCGGCAAAATATTACTCTTAAGTAAAGGAGGAGTTTATTTGAGTTTAAAACTTTATACTCAATTGTTAATTTGACAGTCTCTAGATGGCCGGCTGAGTGGGGAAGGGGAGTTGCACGAACGCGTGCAGCACCTCTGTGAAGCGTGGCGGCGCATACATGCCTTGTGCCAACACTCCGCCCACACCACACATCCGCATCTACTCAGCTGGCTGCAGAGGCACACCGCGCGGACTATACTTCAGGTAGGATCTCTCCTCAAGAGCCTAGAGAGGGTCTGCTTCACTATATTGGCTGCAGAGCAGTATTAGTAGTGTGATTATGTAACTGGTGGAAATCATTTGCCAAAGGATTCACTCTGCGTTTGTGTTGTTCTGTTATTACGATAACATTTATCTTGGTAACCTAAATAAGATATTGATATTAAAAAGACTGGCTTTTAATTGATATTGTGTAAATATATGCGTTGGACTGAGTGGAAAGACGTGCTAAGAGGATCATTGGTAACCTTGATTTGGTTGAAATCAATCTTGTCAGCCTCAAGCACAGGCGCAGAGTAGCCAGCCTCAGTATTCTATAGGATGCATTTCGGTGAGTGTTCGTAGGAATTATACGCTTTAATTCCTCCCTCTCCTTTCCACCATCGGACAAACACGCGGTCGGCGGGTCTTCACCTCTTTGTTGTCGATATTCCACGCATGAGAACCAAACGGTTTGCTTCCTCTTTTGTAATGCGTACAGCAAATGAGTGGAATAATTTGCCGGCGTCTATCTTTCCGTCGGATTACAATCTGGGCGTCTTCAAGGCAAGAGTGAATAGGCTTTTGTTATATTTAAATAAAACTAATTTTACGGATTTTACCGCGTATATTATTAACTTATTTTATATTCTCGACGTTTCGAGCACTACAGCACCCATGGTCATGGGGGGGGGGGGACAGGTGTATGACGTCCCAATGTCATATTTAACCAGTTTCTTGAAGTCTTGCAGTTGTATGCTTTGGTTGGGATTTTATTATATTAATTATATCCTATATTAGTTTTATTTAAATGTGTAGTGTTCGCATAAATATAAGAAATCATTAGGCTTTTGTTATGCTAAGACAGTGCGATTTATCATGTAAGGCTGTATCACCACTTACCACCAGGCCCACGCCCAACGCATCAAGCACAGCCTTATAATAAGTTAAAAAAAGATGACAAATAAATATGGCATATGCTCAACATCTAGGCTACCCCGTTGTGGCACAATTATAGTTTTATTTTCTTCATCAAACTTTCATTATCAGTACTCATTATCATAATCCATTTCTTTCAATATCAAAACATCATTATTTTTAATGTTACCAGACTGAATGGCAGTCACCAGAAAGCAAAAACGAACATGTGAAATTGAGCGAAGCAATCGAAGCTTTCATTGAGGAAACTCAGGATGCGATTGCAAGCAGAGATGGCACCAATCCATTTTGGGAGAGTCAGCTGCTGCAGAGGGCCGAGTGGTTCAAGAATGTGCTCTCGAATCCTTGGGGACACCCGGTTCTCAGAGTACTCTTAGACCCTACAGGAGAAAAGCCAAGCGATAAAGAGGGTCAGTGTTCATCATAATATTACATAATTTTTTTTAAATTTTAGTATTCCACTTTAAATATGAGAGTTATTTAGAATTTAGCCTGCCGCGCTAACACAATGCGTGTTATCGGTCCTCTTAGAAAAGAGAACACACTTGTGTCCAGCAGTGGGATGTAAGATGTAAGTTTATTTTTGTACTTTTAAACCTCGAAGCTTGAAATAACAAATAGTTTAAGAAAATATTTTGACTTATAGCTGTGGACGTCAATAACTTGAGAAGATTTCCAAATTAATAAATGGCGCAACTTCTATGTAGCATCATTAGCACTTTGGTAGAGGTCTATTTTCTATATTGGCATAACATAAACATAGTTGTTCACGCCTGTCACCAAAAGGGGTAGGCAGACTACGAACTTTCTTTTGGCATGACCCTGACACACCTCTCTTTGTTTCTTTCACATCCAACTATCTATGCATACATGTTCGTCTATATTTACATTAGAATACTCATTTATCTCGATCTCGCCCTAAATTTGATTTAAAAAATCTAGTTGAGTCGAAAGTAATGGATGGCGACTTAAAAAATGCATCCCGTATTTTATTCTCAGACGATATCCTGGCTCCTCGTAATATCGAAACACTTGAAATCCTTTATTAGAAGCGTCCTTCGGTCAATCTTTACAAATTTCTGAAAAAAGACTAGAAGCTAACTGCATCTAAAGTGTTATTTTCGCTGGTAGCATTGACGGAATTACACCTTAACATCTTAAAGATCTTGTAAGCGCTTCTGCCGGTGACGCCGGCGGAGTACTTCTTAATGACATTACAAAATTATGTAATTTTATGCTTTCTGGTAATGTTAATCCAAAGTTCATTCCATTTTTATACGGGGCAAGATTATTTGCCTTCAAAAAAAGGATAACGGTATCCGTTCTATTACCGTTGGTTCCACATTTCGACGCTTAACTTCAAAATTAGTTTGCAGGCACATAATCTCTAACCTTAAGACAAAATTTCAGCCTACTCAACTAGGATTTGGCACTAGAGGTGGCTTTGAGGCGGCGGTACATTCAGTGCGTACATTTTTTACAAACTCTGTTGCAGATGTTCTTGTTAAGGTTGACCTAAGTAACGGCTAATGTTACAGACAAAACTAACTTGTTTTACGAAAACTAGACTATCAATTCTGCTGTCGGTGTTCAGCAGGGTGACCCACTTGATCCAGCACTTTTCAGTTTGGGAATACTTGGGAATTTCAAATTTGAAATTTAAGCTGAATGTCTAGTACCTGGATGACGGTACACTGGGCGGTAGAGCAGATGACGTCATCAGTGATTTGCTCATATTTTTCGAAATTTTAAAAATATTGGTCTTGAACCAACTAGCAATAAGTGTGAAATATTTTTTTCCAATAATTTATTAACACTTGTCAGATTACCTCCTAGGTGCCCGATAGTTTTTCGATACTATTAAAACTGTTTTAAAAACAAAATTTGATCAGTTTTTAAACCACATTGTTTTGCTCTTACTATTTTAAAATATTGTTTCCTTGTACCTAGATTTACATACTCCGCTTGAGTCCATTCTGGAAATGTTCGGATATTTAAAAGATATATAATCATCTTAAAATAGCTGTAAAAAAATTCTAAATTTAACTTTAAATACAACTAACTGCCTGGACTCAAGCTACTTTACCTACAAAATTTGGTGGTATTGGTGTGAGAAATCTTTCTAGCGTTGCATTGCCTGCTTTCCTTGGTTCCGTGCATAGTGTCAGTGACTTACATAAGTAACATAATTTTAAATAATAAAGTAGACCTGTGTTTTGCTACGGAGGCAAGGCAGACATGGCGAACGCTCTGTACCGTTGAAAATGTTCCACTGGAAGTTAACCAACTAAAACAGTGGGATATTCTGTTGGTACAGAGCATGCAGATTTGTTTCATAATTTCCATGGTGACCAAGATCAGGCACGCCTTCTAACTGTTTCGATTAAGGAATCTAGTCACTGGTTACATGCTTTACCATCAAGTAATCTCGGCACATTACTTGATGGGGAAAGCTTGCGCATCGCCGTAGGAATCCGACTAGGAGCGGCGATTTGTCAACCCCATCAGTACCCCTGTGATAGCAGCGTCGATAAGTTTGGGCTCCATAGACTTCATGTAAAAAAAGTGCTGGTAGGGGTTCACGGCACGGTTCTTTGAACAAAGTCATCGGAAGGGCTCTTGTCTCTATAAATGCTCCCTCGGTTTTAGAGCCTTGTAGAATAGAGACGATGGCAGGAGACCTGACGGTATGACATTGGTCCCTTGGGAGAGAGGTAAAGCCCTAGTGTGGGATGCTACTTGCGTAGATGCTTTGGCGGCCTCCAATCTCAAGGGCACCTCGTTTAGAGCCGGGGCGGCATCAGAGGCAGATGAACTGAGTAAGTGGCGCAAATATGAGTCTCTGAGCGATGACTACGTATTTGTGCCATTTTTTGTAGAGACTAGGTCCGTAGGGTTCACGTGCGGTGAAGTTCTTAAAGGAACTCTATCTGCGGCTGGTTGTTGCTGCTGGTGATAAGAGGGCTGGTTCGTTTCTCACTCAAAGGCTAAGTATAGCTATTCAGCAAGGAAACGTAGCCAGCGTTTTTGGCACGATACCGCAGGGAGTAGGACTGTATGATAATTAAGTTTTTAGTTTTAGTTTTTCTTATTATAGTTTTTTAATATTGTATATAATAAAATATTTTTTGTACATTAGAATAAAAAAAATTACGCTCCTATTTCTTTTATATTTTGTAATTATATTGTGTAAGCAAATCTAATACAACACTACCCTCAGTCATTATTCTCTCTCGAAGTCTCTTTGGGAATTGACTAATCAAATATATAATACAGTTATAGAATGGCTGAAGGAGGAGCGTGGTGTGATATTCGTGACGCGGTTGCGACAGCTGGCTTCGTCGAAGAAATGCCTAGACTTGGCCTGCGCACTCGTCTCCGCAGTAATGGACCGCGCAAGGGCTTCCGCTACCGTAGTAACGAACGCCGACGCACTCGACAAGAAAGGTGAACGAAGACACTTTCTAAATTGCTACATTAAAAGAGTGCATTGTAAATAGCTATTGTGTTCTATCACACACTTGTTGATAAACTTCTTCTAGTGACTTAGGTTAAGTAACGAGATTTTAATAAAATAGATACATAAAAGGTTTTGGTAGGGATTTGATCCTAGAAACTGAGTCCACCGTCATATATAAACTGCACATATATTATTACTGTTACCGTTACAGCCTGTTAAAGTCCACTGCTGAACACAGGTCTCCCCCATAGATTGCCTCATAGGGGGTTGCCACTCTTGGTAAGCGGGTTGGCAAACGCAGTTTTTTTAATTTTTAGTCGTTATTAAGAAGACGCTGGTGCCCATTGATTTGTTTCCCTCTGTCGCCTCTTACGACATACGGTTTGATATGGGATAGTGGACATGTACACATTGTTTTACCATCAAGAATGTGTGCAGCAACATGTTACTATTATAAACTTAAACAAGGGCAGATAAAACTGCTAATAACAACAGAGACATTATGCACAAAATTCGCAACCTTTTTGAAATGGTTTCTAAACACAGATATATAACCTTCCTTCTTTTTTGAATTCAATCCTTCTATGTTATGTTGGGCAGACAGCGATAATCAAACTACATGCTGACACACCTAAACAATTATTAGCCTAGCCCCTGCTCACGGCAAGTGTGAAATAGCAACACCTTTATTCCTTGTGTCAATTCAAGAACATGATCTATCTGTGCTCCTAATTTCATTCAAATCTGTTTAACCTTTTATGTGTGATTGAATAACAAACATCATACCATTAACACTACGACACTAAAACATCATTAACATTGCTACTAAAACCATCATAAATGAAATATTTTTGTTTGTAGCAAAATTGGAGAAGAAAGAAGCAACATTCGTCGAAATATTAAAAACTGAGGCGGGTTTTACGGTGGATGTGTGGGAGCTTCTTACGGATTTGGAGTTTGTACTGCTATTCAAAGCAGAGAATCGGGCGCGCTGCATAGAGTTGGTAAGAGTGCTGCAAGAGTTATGATATATATTTTTAAAGGGTTTTTTATTATAATTAAATGATATTTCCATGTAAATGTTGGTGCTGTGAGGTAAAACTTGAAGCCGTCTAAATAATTAATAAAATTTTGCTTTATAGGCAAAACAAGCACCACTCCGAAGTGGTTACCAGCTTGTAGAGAGGTTGCACAGTCGCCTCGAAATGTCACCGCGGGAAAAGAAGCTTTGGAAAAATGCTAAGGAAGTTGCTACACTCGTTGCCCAGGTATACCATATTTTTTACTGTTGTTGTTATATTCCTTCATATACCTATAATTTTCTTCATCAGGCCGTAAAAGTCCATTGCTAGGCATAGGTCACCTGTTGGAGGAAAGATTTGTATCCACATTACCATTGTTATTACCATTACAGCCTATAAAAGTTATATTTTAGTTTTTCCTTGATTTATATACTAAACAAAAATTTGAAGCTTAAGAGTTTTGATGATCGATCGGTGAGTGAGTTACAAAATTAATAAAATTTGACTAGTTATAATTCTTAAACTACTGGTTCAAATTTAATGAAATTTTTTGAGTTTATACATTGCCTACTTGGTTACTGAAAATTCAGGCTTCTAGTTTTATCCACAACGAAGTTATAGGGTTTCGAAAATGGCCTGAACTGCTTCGAGAAAAGGATGGTACGGCCGTGCCGCTTTTTTGCAAGACTTGGCGGGGGCACTGCCGTGCCCCCAGATGAACTTAGTTTGATTTATAATATCGTGATTGTGCTATCATAGTTGTTTATTTTTTGTTACTTCGTATAAGTAGTGCATAACATTAAAGGTGATTTAAACATACTTGTTTGTATTTATTGTATTGTATTGTATAGAGCATAAGTGATAACAATGAAACATCAAAACAAAAATCGTCAGTGTGGCATAACTTTTCAAAAAAAGAATTGTGATGAAAGTGATTTATAAGATATGTAAAAAGCAGTTTATAGATTTTGAAATACTGCAGACATGAAAAAAAAAAACGTGGAAGTACCACAAATAAATAAATAATAAATATTTGTATTTTATTTTATTTTGCCACATATTACTTATTTAATAAAGGTACCTATTTAAAAATGCTTTAACTAAGGTAATTGCTATTCTCAACTCAAGTAAACTTCAATTAATGCAAGGACTGTAAATAGTTAATTCGAAAAACTCAAAAACTCGAGTGTGGCTAGAGTGACATGATAAATTAACTCGAGTGCCTCGAGTAACAAAATTCTACTCTAATCGCATTTTTATCTTACGGTCAATCTGTCTGCAATTTAGTGATGAACTCGACTTACTAGTTCGAGCAATTTATTGATATATTATGTAATATCAATAAACTTATGAAGTATAATTTGTGATAGTTAAATTATTAATAACATTAATAGCTACGTTATAAAGTTAGTGATATTATTTTATGAAGATTGTCTATATGCAAACCAAAAAGATACAACTACCTATTAAGTTTAGTAATAATAATTGTGTTGGATGAAAGAACAAATATAAAAATAATTTGTAACAAACCTGACATAGCTTCGTTCCGCCAATTCGAGTTTCGTGAATTTCAACTCAAGTTAACTCGATTCGAGTTTCTTCCGTATTGGCAGATCTGTATTACAATTTGTTTAATATTATATTATCAGAACCAATCACCTGAACACAAATATCAAAACAACTCTTTTTTTTATATTTCTTGATTCCGTTTAGATTTTCATATAATCTTTATGCTATTAACAATAATAAATTGGTATCTTTTTTTGTATAATACCATTGAGGGTAGTTAAAATTTCTAGTGGGCCCAAAAACTATTGTCTTTTTTGTTGTCGAAAGTTGAAGTTCTGCAACAAAGTTTCAAGTTATTAAGGATAATAGTTTGTACTTGTCTTTTACCGAAGAAAAAAAAAGTAAAGTTGATAATGTTTGATGTTAGGTAATAATAGCGCGGTGCATGGTGGTGCCTGTGTGCGGTGGCGGCGCGCGCACGGCGTTGTACTGCTGCGCGCGGTCGCTGGCGCGCCTGCTGCCCGCCGCGCGCCTGCCCGCCGCCGCCGGCGCGCTGGCCGCGCCCGCCGCCACCGCGCGCCACCTGCACACGCTCGCCGCCGCCGTCGACGCACAGGCACGTACACGCACACGCACACGCATGCTTATACGCACGTACACGTACACTCGTACACATACACGCATCTACACGCACGCACGTACGTACGTACACACACACACACGCACACACACGCACGCACGTACACACACACGCACGTACACACATGCGTGCTCACATACTCGCACGCATGCATACGAGCGCATAGCGTACGAACGTACGCGCGTATTACCGCACGCACATGCAGATACATAATATTTACTATGATATTGTTTTCAATAAATATTGTTTTGAAGACTATTATTTAAAAATAATATTGTTAAAATATAAGTAATTACGACTTGACCACTTCCAGCCTCTCGAACAAGCCGGTTTCCGAAAGGGCTCTAGCACCATAGACCACATACATACCCTTCGGCAAATTGTACAGAAGTCCGAAGAGTACAATTTGCCACTATGTCTGGCGTATGTGGACTATGAGAAAGCCTTTGATTCCGTCGAAATTTAGGCGGTGCTGCAGTCCCTTCAGCGGTGCCAAGTTGACTATCGGTATATCGAAGTGCTGAAGTGTTTGTACAGTAGAGCCACGATGGCTATCCGAGTACAGAACCAGAGTACGAAACCTATCCAATTGCAGAGAGGTGTAAGACGAAGAACGACGATGATGTTATATCCCCGAAACTCTTCACCACTGCATTGGAAGACGTTTTCAAGCTTCTGGACTAGAAAGAATACGGTATTAATATCAATGGCGAGTACATTACTCACCTTCGGTTTGCCGACGATATAGTCCTTATGGCAGAATCGCTGGAGGACCTAAGCACCATGCTCAATGACCTCAATAGTGTCTCCCAAGGAATAGGTCTTAAGGATGAACATGTACAAAACAAAGATCATCTTTAATGTCCATGTCACACCTATGCCGGTAGTTGTTGGGAGTACTAATCTCGAAGTTGTTGACGAGTATGTTTACCTGGGACAAATAGTCCGACTAGGTAAGTCCTACTTCGTCCGTCAATCGACAGATTCAACTCGGCTGGGCAGCGTTCGGGAAACTACGACACATCTTCTCGTCAGACATACCTCAAAACTTTAAAACGAAATTTTACAACCAGTGCATGTTGCCAGTGATGACTTACGGATCTGAGACGTTGTCCTTCACTGCTGGCCGTATGAAGAAGCTCAAGGTTGCTCAGCGAGCTATGGAGAGGGGTATGCTCGGAGTTTCTCTGCGTGATAAACTTAGAAATGAGTATATCCGCGGTAGAATCAGAGTAACCGACATAGCCCAACGGATTAATAAGCTGAAGTGGCAGTGGGCCGGCCATATAGCTCGAAGAACCGAAAAACCATGGGGAAGGAAGGTTCTTGAGAGGCAGCCTCGTACCGGTAGGCGAAGTGTAGGGCGACCCCTCACGGGATGGAGTGACGACCTGGTAAGACATGCAAGAAGTCGATGGATGCAGGTGGCTCAGGACTGTGCTTTGTGGCATTCCTTGGGGGAGGCCTATGTTCAGCAGCGGACTTATGAAAGGCTGTAATGATGA
The DNA here is from genome assembly GCA_963668995.1 of Parnassius mnemosyne. Classification (NCBI taxonomy): domain Eukaryota; kingdom Metazoa; phylum Arthropoda; class Insecta; order Lepidoptera; family Papilionidae; genus Parnassius; species Parnassius mnemosyne. The sequence continues at coordinate 13,539,245 of CAVLGL010000092.1, read as the reverse complement.
TGATGATAAGTAATTAGTTCAAATAAATATAAGTAATTTGAATAGAAACAAAAAAAAATGGAATTTTAACATAAAATAATCAGATATAATTAAAAAAAAAACTCTTTTTACGTGGTAGAGCCATGCTGCAGCTATATAAGTAGCATAGTTGTAGCACGAATGGGTCGGCTCGACCGGGGAAGGACTACGCTCTCACAGAATACCAGCGTAAAATAGCAGCTTAATGCTGCAGTGTTTCGTATGGTGAGTGTAGAGAACCGGAGACCCTTTTTACTGGAAAAGAGGCATTCCATCTTAGTCCTCACGGGTGACAAAGCATCTGCGTTTTGATTCGCAAACGAGGATAGATGTAGATGTCTATGGGCCACAGCAACCACTTACCATCAGGTGGTGGACTATGTGCTCGTTTGTCATCTTATCCTATATAAAAAAAAAACTTAAGTCGAAATTCTCTTTAAAATTTCACAGTACGCGACCTACCGAATTCTATCCTCGGCATCACTTTTTTAGGCGGTGGCCTTTACCACGTGCAAGGCAGTAAATAAAAAGTTTGTGAGAAAACTTACTGAAACATAAAAAATATTTTGAGGACATTGCGAAGCCCAATTTCGGCATCAAGGCGGACGGGCGGACACCTGCCTGCTCCTAGTAGTTGTTGACTTTCTACAACCACTGACCATGGACAGTAGTGGTAACATTAGAAATTGTGTTGCAGTGCTAAGGGCCGCGGGTTCGAATCCCGCACGGAACAAGTGTTTGTATACCTTACAAATAATTGTTTCAGGTCATACAGTAGAAAATCCTATGTGGAGGTTATGTTAAAAAACATTTATATATGATATATAAATTTGATTAATAGATAATATTATATCTTAACATTCTGTTAAGCAGATTATCTTCTAATGTAATTTTTATATGTTATTTTCAGTGTAAAGACGAAATGAAGCCTTTCGTTTGTGAGCTTTACGTGCGCGCGATTACGACTGGTATGAACGAGTTGGAGAGACTCAAACTGAAAACTGAAAAGGTATGATAAAACAGTTCATTTGATAAACTAATCAAGTATCATATTCATTCCTATGCATATTGATTGAGATTGTATAAAAAGGGTTATATAATATTAAGGGGTTTATGGATGACAATAGCCCTTGGGAATGAGGTGATTGCTACCAAGCTATTTCTAATTTGTTCTGTGTATTGATTGCAATTGTTTATTCTATTAAAAAAATGTCCCGCTGGGTTTCTTGCTGTTTCTTACCGGTGAAAAGTTATTTCCCAAGTAAATTAAGATTGACTTTCAATTAGTATTATTTATAATCTTTTGAATAAAAAAAATCTATTTCTATCGATATGGTGGTGTTAAAAATGATTTTTTGGGCATGGGTATGACATCGCTTGACAATAGCACTACATCTCACTCACATCTAATAACGTAAGTGTTATATCGGAGACAAGGTGGTAGAGTGATTACTTTTGTTTTATTGTATATTTGAAGCTTAAGTCTTGTGTTACTTTATAGCTTGTGAAGAATATAAAATTCAAGTACTGTAGGTATACATGAACAGGCCAGTCCTACAACAAAATTTGTTCATTTTGTATACTTGATTGAGGATTTCATTTATGGCTCATTACATGTCTCATGTAATTTATGAATCTATAATCTACTAAACAAAAACACCTAATGTGGTTTACGTCTTTTTCTGGGTGATCATTATTTCTTTTCATCATTAAATTTTTAAATTAACGCTAAAATCTCAAGTAATCCTGTCACTTCAAGAAACGCTTCTTTACGTCATGTAACCAACTTAAGTGCACAATGTTATTTAACCTCTCAGACCTTGACATTTTATTGGACATATTTAGGTCAGGCCAAAGACAATTTTTTTAAAAGATGGTAAATATAATTTAGTCGTTACTATGTTCTTATCCAAAAATAAAAAATTATCAACAATTAAAATATCGAATTATTTGTATGAAGTAACGACGATTGCAAGACGATTCGTCGATAAATGAAATGTTTCGAGAAATTATCAATTACTGTGTAGTGGCGGTGTATGAATATTCATATCATTCCGTGGGTTTCGTAAGGGGCCACTGATCCACTGTTCAGTTCCACGGTACATGTACCTTGTAACAAGGTACGTGTACCGTGGAACAGAACATGGCAACTATGACAAGTATACCCTCTATGAGGAATATAGTGGAGGCCTATGTTCAGTTGGGGTTTTTATAGGATGTAACGGTGTTTGTTATAATGACAAGAAGAAAATGTGGGAGGAAAAAGGCGAACATTTTTTCTAAATTTAATCTCGGTGGAACGCAGAATCTTCCTGCGATGTTTAGGGCAGCGTTGCAAAGGTGGGTAGTATTTGTGACAGTAAAATTCTGTGCTCCCCTTTATTTCCATGGCCCCACCAGCAGTGGAAGGAAACTGTAAGGAGAGAAAGGGATTAATTTTATTATTTGAAAAAATATTTTAGTGTGTAAAAAAAAGTCATCAAACATTATTAAACAAGCAGTAATAAATACTCGTAACAAAACGAAACAATTCTACTGAAAAGAAAAATTTAAATATTATGTCACTTCTACAACTAAGGCAAATCAAATGAATATTATGAAGAAAGAAACAAGGACATAGAAACACTCGATTTTCATAAAGAAAAGAAATATATAATATAATTATATCGATATACTCAGTAGGAGCCTCAAAAAAATTAAATCATAGGTATATACTTTATTACGCTATCTTTAACCAACGCCATTATTCTACCGATTTCAAACAGGAGAAAGTTGACTGTATGTTTTTTTATGAGTTACCTTATAACCTCCTCCTGGGTGAACTGATTTCGATGATTCTTTTTTATTTTATAAGAAATTAACTTTTAAAAACAGTGTAATTACTTACCTTTTATATAAAGACTAACAAAAAACTTTCTATTGTACCCACTTAATTTTTTTTAACATTTGTAGTTGCCTCTTACACTCACGCGGCGAAGGAAATAAGACTTAAGTATGTGACGTAAACGCGACGCATAGGTAAAGGCGGAAACTCGTAATTTGAAGTAAATTCTGTTAATTTAAAGATGCGTAATTTAGTAACTATAGTTTAGTTATCTAATAAAATTTGAGTTTTATAGTTCATATAAATAGCATTTAAAAAATAATTGTTCTGAGCACAACAACTATGGTTCTGACTAAACGTAGTGATCATATACTCTTTGGTTCTGAGGGGTCCTTTCTAAATATAACTATACTCTTTGGAGTGTTCTACAAATAAAAAAAAAGGATGAATACATGTGGTTTTCAAAGATTTGACAGATTAACAGAATTCAGTCCATTCAATGTCTTCCCATGGATGTCGTAAGAGATGACAAAAGGAAACTAAAAGAGGAGATCATCTTCCTGATAATGGGAAGGAAGTTTCATGAGTTGCATACTTGTAATAGGAAGCTTAGTGATCAGCAACTTCCCACTTGATGGAGGGATGACCTGATGGAATATGCAGGGGTTCAATAGATGCAGTTGGCTCAGGACCTAAATTATCCAGTGCACTTTATCTGCAATATTGCAAAGCCATATATATATATATATATATATACTATTCCTCAAGGTCCGCTACCCCATATCATCCTGTAGGTGACGTAAGATGCGCGTAGAAAATAATACAGGAGATGGTACAGCAGCATCTTTCTGATAAAACTCAAAAGATATTTTTTTTTATATGAGAGGGGGCAAACGAGCATGCTGCTCACCTGATGGTAAGTGACTACCGCCGCCCATGAACAACTGCAATAGCAGGGGAATCGCAGATGCGTGCCGGCCTTTTAAAAAGGAGTAGGCTCTTTTCTTGAAGGTCCCTAAGTCGTATCGTAAAATCCTGCATTTGTCAAATTGCCTTTTGAGCGTGGAAACTATGGCAAAACCCCACCTATGAGACAATTTATGAGGAAGGCCTATGTTCAGCTATGGACTTTCGATAGGCTGTATAATGAATCTAGATAATTCTTTACAAAAATGTTTTATATTAAATTATCTACTATATTATATTGCAGGAGGCAGAAGCTCGTGCAATGGAGCAGACCCTAAGCTCATGGTTCACGCAACTGGGGTCGCTGCTGTCGAAAAGCGTTCGGTTGAACTACGAGTGTGCTCTTACTGCATTCTCAGTTCATCCAACGTCGGTGATGTACGAGCGAATAGTTTCTGCGCCTACACTGCCCTCTGTAGCCGCTACCACGGTTCGTACTCAACACAACCTTTTCTCCAGAAAAAAATCTGCTTTGACTAGTTGTTCTGTTTTTGTTGTGTTGTTCTGTAAGTAATGTTAGAGCGTTTATATGTCCCACTGCTGGGCACAGGGCTCTCATTTCAAAGAGGGTATTTTGATAGGATACAAGAGAAATAAATTATTGGTTTATATGTGTTGTGCGTTTACCTGTCTTATCATAAAAGCGTTACATCGGGCACGGGTAAGGACCAACAAGAGTGTCTCTGTATGTATATTGTATGTCTTCTGCGCAGCTATTAGCCGATTTATCTTTTAAAAATTTCGGAGTCTTCGCCGCGGTCGAAAACATAAAGAAAGACATCGCCAGACGTCTAACACCTTGTTGTAACACTCTGCTTACCGTCATTGGTCAGGCTATTTTACGTGTGGTATTGTGATCATCAGCACAAAATAATCCACTTCCCCATACTATCCTGTGGGTGTCAGAGGTGACAAGGGACACTAAAAAGAAGGAGATATGCAACAGCATCTTCCTGATAACAATAATAATAAAAAAATACCCCTCGTATGAGACAATTCATGGTGAATGTGAGTGGAATTTTGATAGGCTGTAATGATGATAATGTCTGTGTCTTGTCAGGACCACCTAAAGGCAAATTTTTCCAATCCATTAGAAATTATACTTCTAACAGTTCTTCTGATGAATGGTGAGAGGCTATTGCAGGTCATGGACACTTGCAACCAACTTCAAACATGAGCGCTACAGATGTGTTGTCCTATATTGATGATGATTTTTTTTTATAGGATAGGGTGACAAATGAGCACACAGTCCACCTGATGGTAAGTGGTTACTGCGGCCCATAGACATCTACATCTATCCTCGTTTGCGAATCAAAATGCAGATGCTTTGTCACCCGCGAGGACTAAGATGGAATGCCTCTTTTCCAGTAAAAAGGGACTCCAGTTCTCTACACTCACCATACGAAACACAGCAGTGTTAAGCTGCTATTTTACGCTGGTATTCTGTGAGAGCGTGGTCCTACCCCGGTCGAGCCAACCCATTCGTGCCACAACTATACTACTAATACAGCTGTAGCATGGCTCTACCACGTGGAATGAAATGTCCCACAGTCTACAATATAATTATATTACCCGTATGAATTTATCCAAATTGCTTAAAGTTTGTCATTTCAAAAATAAACATATACACCAGACAATTAAATTGTAAACAGCGTCCCATCACTTTTAGTATGTTAATGTAGCTAGAAAATATTGTATTAATTGCTATATTGTACATGGGCTCTAAATAATGTAATTGTTTTTAAATATTGTTTTAAGGAAATACAAGAATCTGCATCAGAAGCTAATCCGGAGTTTGGTAGTTGGGCGACAGACAGTTGTACTAAGACAAACTTTGTGAAAACATCTGAAACATTGAACATCAAGCAAATACAGCATAATGTAAGTTTTAATTCATCATCATCATCATCATTACAGCCCTTCACAAGTCCACTGCTGAACATAGGCCTCCCCCAAAGAATGCCACAAAGCACGGTCCTGAGCCACCTGCATCCATCGACTTCCTGCATATCTTACCAGGTCGTCACTCCATCTAGTGGGGGGACGCCCTACACTTCGCCTGCCGGTACGAGGCTGCCACTCGAGAACCTTTCTTCCCCATCGGTTGTCGGTTCTTCGAGCTATATGGCCGGCCCATTGCCACTTCAGCTTATTTTTTAATTAACTTATTTTTTAATTTAAGTTTTAATTAACATTTAACATTTCATTGAATATTGTTTGTGTGATAGGGTGTGAAAACCATTTAAAAAAAAAATTCTTTAGATATAGCAGCATTCTCCATTACATTTTAAACACTCATTCATTCAAAATTCAAACCATTTTTGAAAACAACAACCATTGCTCTGGGGGCATGTTTTTCACATTCTGTTTGAAAGATATCAAGGCATTTTCTGGTTCCGTAAATGTCAAAACTCTCATCAAATCTTTGATTTTTAAGTCAGTGATACATGTTGGCCAAGCCTCAGCCAACACGAGCGTAGGCAAATTTATACAAGGCGAGTGCTACAGTCTACATGTTGGCCAAGTTTGAATGAGTGAATATACTGACATGGCCAACTAACATGTGGACACGACATGCCGAGCGCAGGCGAGTGGGTTTGATTTTTGCAGAAAAACCAACACTATTCCGAAGTGAGACGAGTTGTGGCGAGCGATCCAAAGTTGTGGTAAGGCACGCCAAACGAACCGTATACACGTTGGCTCTCCCCAGCAAGCGGCGACGAGTAATGGCGAGGCTAGGTAAATATTCTGTCCATATGTTGTTACTCGCCTTCGCTCGGCCAACATGTATGTATAGCCGGCTTTAGAATAATAAAGAATCGTATGCGTTCTAGACTGTGTGCGGGGTGGGTCTTGAGCTCCACCTTTTCAGAAGCAAAAATTACTTTTTCTTGTTCGCGCTATGCGCCGCAGTATTGTCATGGTGCAATAAGATGCGCTTCTTGGTGGTTTTTCCTTACTTTTTCAAAGACACTGGGCAAACAAACGGTGGTGTAGACTCACCACTCAGAATTAATTATCTTATGCTCATCAAGTGGGATTGTGCAAACAGGATCCATCTGAGACAAAAAAAAGCTAATCATTATGTTGTCCACACTTCTTGCCTGCCTCAATTATGTTGGCTTGCTGTCGCCTGAACACCCATACAGAAGACTGTTGCTTTCTTTCCAGAATGTAACAATATATTCATGTTTCATTTCATGTAGTTATACACAACATTGGAACATCCGTGATCCTTCTTTTACAATCATTTTTTTACACCAATCAATTTAAGCCACTGTTCTGGGGTGAGCTCATGAGGAATCCAGCTGTAACAAAGTTTTCTAACTTAAATGTTGATGTAATTTATCTCAGTCCTAGAATCTCCTTACAAGTGATGTGCTGGTTTTCTCCAGTTAGTCGTCTTATATTAACAACATTTTCCTCAGTAATCACTGTTGTGGGTTAACTTTCACGAATTTCATCATAGAGAGAAACATGGCCAAAATGAAATTCTGAGAACGTAAGCCTTAAGGTGCTCAAATGAGATATCTCCCAAAAGTACCAAAAACAGCAGTAAAATTTTGCGAAGAAAGTGAACATTTGAAACCATAAAAAATCATCACTCTCAAATCTTAATATTGCTTAGCTTTCGAACCAGAGCAGAACTTCACACAGATTCAGCTTCTTTAAATATCATTATTTTGCATATTATTTTATACACAAATTTAGTTGCGAGTTTCTGGTTTGTCAGGCAAATGTGCTGTCAACTGCAGTCCTTTCCGAAGGAGAAGCTTTAGGCCTTGGTGCAGAGCTTTGTCAAGATTTAGCTGTCTTGCTCTCTGGACCAAGACATAAAACACTTTCATGGGATATAGACAGGTACGTTTTTATACAATGTTTATCTTTCATGTTACAAAAAATGAGGATTGCTAATAATAATTTTACTGCCAAAATTATCCCATAATTTTTTTATAGAATTATTTACCGAATAGTTCATCCATATTGAATAAAATTAATCCTGATCCTGACAAAATTAATAACAAAAGGCTAAATGTAGTTCAGGTTAATTATGACATCAGGATGTCAAACACCACATTTGTCTGGTCCCTATGACAATAGACAATGTGCAGGTTACTCGAAACCGTCGGAATACTTATTTTAGGTTTAAATTAACATTATAAATAATGTTTATTTAAATTATAAAATTCTTTGGAATTAGTCCATAAAATTATTAATACTGGTGGTCGTCTTGTGATCGAAATCCGACCGTAATTCATTATTTTTTATTTTTGTATATTAAGCAAGCTATTTCACTTTAAACTGCACATTAAAACACTGGCATCTCATATAGTAAATATAAAATAAACGCTTTTTGCCTTGACTAAGCCTTGACGTACACATTACAGACTATTGATGAAGAAACATTTGATATCACACAATTAAGTTGTAATTATTTGTTGTTGTCGCCGTGTAGTGGCGGTTCGCCGTGTAGTGGCGGTTAAGAATAGCCATCTACCCGTGGGTGTCGTAACAGGCGACAATGGGAAACAGGCAGGGGATGGGCAGCAGCATCTTCCTGATAACAGCAATATCCCAATAAAAAAAATTGCGTTTGCCAACCCGCTCGCCAAGCGTGGCAACTATGGCAGTATACCTCCCAATGAAAAAAGTTACGAAAGTACCCCAGTCTCCGGCGGCCCCGCTATTCCTGGCTACGGTGGCGACCATGGGAACGGCGGGGCAGAGGGTGCTAAGAATCTCCGGTAGAGGTTCGGTTGCCACCTACGACGACTCGACCTGGCAACTTATAACACACGCGCCCTGAGGACTGACGAGAAGATCCTGGAGCTGGAAGAAGAGATAGACAAGTTGCGCTGGAATATTATTAGGATTATCCGAGGTCCGAAGAGAGGGGGAGGACACTGTAATCCTCGAATCCGGCAACTTGCTCTATCACCGGGAGGGCGACCATCTGTCCCAAGGAGGTGTCGGATTTATCGTCCACAAGTCTCTCGTTAACAACGTCGTAAAGATTGGGAGTGTGTCGACGAGGGTTGCGTATCTTCTACTACTACTCAGAATCACCAAACGGTATTTGCTGAAGGTCATACAGGTTTACGCACCCACCTCGGCACACCCCGATGAGGAGGTGGAGGAAATGTACGAGGATATCTCTAGAGCCGTGCATTCCTCCAAAATCCACTATACGGTGTTAATGGGAGACTTCAATGCAAAACTAGGCACAAGAGAGAACGTTGAGCTGAATGAAAGTCGGGAAATTCGGAATAGGACAACAGAACCCAAGGGGCCAGCAGCTGGCCGACTTCATGGAGAAAGAGGGATTCTTTAGAAGAATTCTTTCTTCCAGAAAAACCAAACGACAGAAAATCGACAAAAAATGAGATTTGAATTCATTACGGTTACCAGACCACAACTGTTCAGTGATGTTTCAGTGATCGCGAAGGTGAAAACTGGTAGCGATCACTGAATGGTTAGAGGTACACTGAACCTTTCAGCTCGAGTTACAAAACCGTTTTCAGTGCCTGGAAGACTGCAATGAAGTGGACGATATAAATGATAAGCTTGTGGCAACTCTCCATGCGGTCGGAGCAAAGTCTTCTGCAAGACCCGCCGCTGAAGAACACAAAACTCTGCGATCACACTCTTAATCTCATGGCTGTTAGACGGGAAATGAAGCTGCAGTCTTTAACAGATTTGACTGCATACAGGCTACTGAACAGACAGATCTCCAAATGCATGCGGCGGGACTTACGCAACTTCAATACAGCTTATATTGAAGAAGCGATCGAGCGAAACCAGGGCTCCAAAGTCTGTCAAAGCTGAAGACCGAGTGTAGCAGCATCGTTTCCGGGACACCTGGGATTTTGAGTGAGATTAAGAGGTTCTATGGGCAGCTGTACACGTCATCGTTGGAGCCTCATGCAAGTGTGAGTAAAGATCCAAGAGCGAGTCTTATCCGACACTATTCCGAAGATATTCCGGACGTAAGTCTGAGCGAGATTAGAATGGTTCTCCAGCACCTTAAAAACGGCAAGTCCCCGGGCGAGGATGGAATTACAGCGGAGCTTCTGAAAGCGGGTGGAAAACCGGTACTTGAAGTCCTTCAGAAGCTCTTTAATTTCGTCCTCCATGGTGGTACTATTCCGGAGGCGTGGAGCAGAAGTGCCGTGGTCTTGTTCTTCAAGAAAGGCGATAACGCTATCTTGAAGAACTACAGACCGATTTCCCTTCTGAGCCACGTCTACGTGCTGTTTTTGAGAGTCATTACGAAAAGGCTTTAGTACCATAGACCACATACACACCCTTCGGCAAATTGTACAAAAGACAGAAGAGTGCAATCTGCCACTTTGCCTTGCGTATGTGGACTATGAGAAAGCCTTTGATTCTGTCGAAATTTGGGCGGTGCTACAGTCCCTTCAGCGGTGCCAAGTTGACTATCGATATATCGAAGTGCTGAAGTGTTTGTACAGTAAAGCTACGATGGCTATCCGAGTACAGAACCAGAGTACGAAACCTATCCAACTGCAGATAGGTGTAAGACAGGGCGATGTTATATCCCAGAAACTCTTCACCGCTGCATTGGAAGACGTTTTCAAGCTACTGGACTTGAAAGGATACAGTATTAACATCAATGGCGAGTATATCATTCACCTTCGATTTGCCGACGATATAGTCCTTATGGCAGAATCGCTAGAGTACCTAAGCACTATGCTCAATGACCTCAATAGTGTCTCCCAACAGATAGGTCTTAAGATGAACATGGACAAAACAAAGATCATGTTTAATGTCCATGTCACACCTATGCCGGTAGTTGTTGGGAGCACTAAGCTCGAAGTTGTTGACGAGTATGTTTACCTGGGACAAATAGTCCGACTAGGTAAGTCCTACTTCGTCCGTCAATCGATGGATTCAACTCGGTTGGGCAGCGTTTGGGAAATTACAGCACATCTTCTCGTCAGGTATACCTCAAAATTTGAAAACGAGACTATACAATCTGTGCGTGTTGCCAGTGATGACTTATGGAACTGAGACGTGGTCCTTCACTGCTGGCCGGATGTGGAAGCTCAAGGTTGCTCAGCGAGCTATGGACAGGGCTATGCTTGGAGTTACTCTGCGTGATAAACTTAGAAATGAGTATATCCGCAGTAGAACCAGAGTAACCGACATAGCCCAACGGATTAGTAAGCTGAAGCGGCAGTGGGCCGGCCATATAGCTCGAAGAACCGACAACCGATGGGAAAGAAAGGTTCTTGAGTGGCAGCCTCGTACCGGTAGGCGAAGTGTAGGGCGACCCCTCACTAGATGGAGTGACGACATACTGCATCCATCGACTTCCTGCATGGAAGACATGCAGGAAGTCGATGGATGCAGGTGGCTCAGGACCGTGCTTTGTGGTATTCCTTGAGGGAGGCCTATGTTCAGCAGTGGACTTGTGAAAGGCTGTAATGATGATGATGATATTTGTTGGTAACATTTTAAAATTTTTTGGCCATAAGCACTGCTCTGTAAAACAAAATACATATAAGTATATAAGGGCTTTATCCATAATAGTCTGTGGTCTATTATGTGTTTGACATTGGCATTTTGAAGTTTAAAGTCCTCTATATATATATATATATATATATATATATATATATATATATATATATATTTTAAACGTCAAATTTTACTCCTCCGTGTGTGCAATATGTTTATAAAGAGATGCAAAATTTTTCCTTCACATATTAAAATATAGATCCCATTAAACATTCAACTATATCGTCAGCTTAAATGTGTGATATCTAAGGAGAAGGTTCACGACAGTAGTCTAATGGTGGATTTTAAACATGACTGGAATACGCACTAGCGATGGGCGATTGTTGTAAAAAAAAAAAAACAATTGACGGAATCGAAATTTGTGCTATCGCGCATTCGATTGTCAATTTGGTAGTTCTTCACCATGATTATACAAATAACAATCAACAAACTACTAACTTTCCTGGTTCATAAGATTTTTTTTTATTTATTAGCTAGTTGATTTGAGAAGAACACTTAAATTTTGTTTTACTTAATACAATTGTCATCATCATCACCAATCTTGTATTGGACAATACATTCCTAATTAAGTTCCTACTACATCGGTAAGGTAGATTGGAATTAGAGACATTACTAGTTACTGATTGATCTCTTTTAAACCTATAACTAATTAAGATATATTGTGTAAAACATAATTCGATTAGTTATAACCTTTATACTTAATTCTTATTCTAGTATTTCAGTTTTACTTAGATAAAAACTCCTTACCTACCCATCTATTCATTTCAACGTTCGTTAATACACTACGACGAACGAATGTATGTTCCCTCAATCGATGGTTTGATTACAATATAAGACAGACAATAGAATAATTGGCGCCAATCGCATACCTAATAACTGCAAACGTAGCGTAAGTAATAGTAAGTAGTAGCGCACCCACTTAGCGCAGCGCACGCCTGCCGCACTTATCTTTAGTAACTACTTTTTTAGTAGTACGTGCGTGTACGTGTTAATATGTGCGCTGCACTACAAATTAGTAATTAAAGTTGACACGGTAACCGTGTCGGTTATTGTAGCCTGTCGCACGCCGTTAGTCGATCACAATCGACTAACATGGAGTTTTATCGAATTTTATCGACTAAACAGAAAAATCGATTAATTCGATCAGTTAAAGTAATAATCGCCTGTCGCTAATACGCTCTATATCCTAAACCATACTGTCACTTCAATAGGTAATAGTTTATTGTTAGCATAATTGGCATAATGATTCGAATATAATTTTTAATTTTAAAATTAGCGATATTACAACATATATAAATAAAATATTAATAATTTTCAGAGTTGTCTTATTGGAAAACTGTAGAACATACATGGAGCGCACACATGGCGGTACTCGCGCTTTAACGACAGAACTCAAGTACCTGAATCTCGATCCTAGCTCCTTCATGCATTTACCAGAAGAACAGGAAGATGAAGACAACATTTATTATGGGATTGAAAAAGGTAAAACCCGACGGTTTTTACTTTTTTAGGGGTATAATTAAATTGTTATTATTATTTGTGTTGAAAGCTAGTATTCTAATCAATTGCGAATGTGTTGGACATTAATTTCTGCTAAAATAATATGTTATAAACGAATAAGTTTCGGGATCATGCACATTTTTTAAAAGAAGACAACTTTGTTTGATGTAATTGAAAGTAATCGTTTGAAGTAATTGCTAGGAAAATTAAAATGACACTCACAATTGATGTTTTGTTTTTAAAATTACAAGGTATTAACAAATACGAATTTTTAAGTGCAAGCTCACGACAATATGTCTAGTTTTTTTTGATATTTTGTATTAAACATTTTTAATTTTCATATTTAAGTAGTTTTACAAATATCATTTTTGTCCTTTTAAGGTTATGAACACTTAGTAGAATATCAAGAGGTTGAAAACATATGGCATGATGCATTTATAGACCCTGATATGACCGAAAGTGCAAATTCAAGTAGTATGTTCGATATACCCGTGTTGCAACGGAGAAAGAAATATTCCAAACGTGTTCAACATTATTCTGATGAAGATTCCGATCCACTAAGCATAATTGCAGAAGAAAGAAGACATGAAAAGAAAAAAGAGAGACCACACAGTAAAGAAAGAAGTAAAGAAAAAATAAAATCTAAGACAAAGGAACCGGGTCCAGATAAAGATGGTAACAGTGAACGAAATAAAGTTAAATCCGAAAGAAAAGAACAGAAAAAGGAAAGAAAAGAACGCAAGAAAAGAGACAAACTTAACATCAGTCACATGTCAGAACCAAGAGTTGGCTCTCTTTCAAGGTTAGTAGGTATGAAAGTGGAAAGGGTAGAAAATGTACATCCAAAAATAGAAAAACAAACAAGCTGTGATAGTATTGATTATTCCAGTCAAAGAAAATTGTCTGTAACGTCATTCAATTCGGATGGTAGTGAAAATAACGTGGTATTTGATGGATTGTACTCAATGGATGAAATTAAATCTCCAGAAAAAGGTATTCAAATTACTGAATCCCTCAGTAAAACCCCACTTCACAATTGCAATGATTTAGCAAGTGTAAAAGATGTATCAGTAAGTAATAATCATGTGTTAGATATGGATATAGCCAATATTCAAAGCAGTGCAAATTCCTTAATGGGAAATCCAAAAACAAACATCACTCAAACTGTAACTGATAATAATTGTATTAATGATGCAGACGGCAAGGATAAAGACACTAACCAAGTAAAGGAAGACGTCAAACAGAGCATTAAAAAGCTGATTCAATTCAGAAAGTTAAAATCTTCCAATAATGAACAAAACGTCAAAAGGGAACACAACATCCGTAATGAAGTACAAAATTTACATTCTGATAAAAACTATGAAGTACTTCACCAAAACACTAGGCAAAAGGAATTCAAAGAGGTATGCCCTACACCAACTAATGTAAATTCATCATTGGAGGCAAATTTAAATATACCTAAGATTTACGTTAACAAAAAGCAGTCTGAACAGTTGAGTGTGTTAAAAAATGAAGTTGGCAACCTATTTGTCAAAAATAATAAGTCTATAACTTCTACTCCACCTCACCCCGATGCAAGGAGTTGTGTTGGAAAAATTGTTGCTGGTTTGGCACAATACACAAAGTCAACATCAATGAAGAAATTGAAAACGGATGATATTAAAACACTACCTGTTTTACAATCTGAAAGTCAAAATATAAATGTTACAAGTAGCAATAATATAGCTTTAGGTCATAGTAAACGCTTTGGCGAAACACGGATTTTAGTTAAAAATATGCCATGTAACAATTCAGCAAATTCAAGAATAACAAACCAAAATAAATTTAAAGATTTCCTTAAAGAATTGCAAGAAACAATAAATGCTGGCGCAATCAAAGATAAATCAGAAGCAATACTTAAGTTAAATGAAACTTCTGTCACTATAAAAAATTCAAAATCTCTTAATAAAACAGTACCTATTCATTGTAATACTTCAAAAATGAATTCCGCAGTTGTGACCCAATGTGCCAAATCCTTGTCACAACAAAAGAAGGTTGAAAATGCACCTAATACTTTTGCTCGACTAAGTTATATGCACAAAAGCAAACAGAGTGATGTAAGACCTAAACCAGCTGTATGCCAGGCCAAGCAGATTCATCAACAAAAGCAAACAGCGTCTGAAATAGATCAACAAATAGTTGACTTCAAACTAAATAAGTTTAAATACCTGCAGGGTAAAGGTGTAACTATTTCTAGAGTTGGAAACCCTATTAAAAGCAACAACCCCGAAGATGCTCAAGATGTACGAAAAGAAAAGTCAAGTTCAAATTTTACCGACGGGCATCCAGTTTTGTCTAAAATTTTACAAGTAAAGGAAAAAAATGCTAGTAAATCTAAATTAGACGTCACTAAAGAACTTATTAGAGACATCCACAATAGTCGACCACAAGTTATAACAACTGAAACTTCGAAGTCTTCACTATTAGCAGAAAAGGATCAAGATGATCTATTACTTCTTTTACGACAGAAAAATTGGCTAAATGCACCAAGATCAACAACGAAACCTGAACTTAAATTTAACCCTACACCACAGGCCATGATAGAAATTAATAACACCTTTCAAAATTTTGTTCCAAATTCGAAATCTTCTGATTTGTCATCAGTTAAAAACATGAAATTAAGTGAATGCGAAATTAACAGGGACAAATTTTTAAAAACTCTGACTTCAACTACTGAAAATGATCAAACAAAACCATCTGTTATTAAAACTCAAACATCAAGAACATTAATACATTCTTCATCACAATCATCATACGACATTACAACTACAGGCAGTATTTCACATAATACTCTATTACTTGACGCAAAATGCCATAACAAAGAATCACAAGTAAAAAAGAGAACCACACCAAGGATTTCTTCTGGAAATAATACTACAAAACAAGATTGGGAAAGTGTGATGGATGCTATTTTAAAACACAAAACTCCAAGCCGAGGTCCAAACGCCCTTGACATTGCTTTAAATAAAGATTCCTTTGAAAAACGGTTAAAAGAAAGTAATCAGCTCAATCAGAAAATTGTATGCGACAGTTATGACAAAAAAGATTTAGACAAAGTTGTTGGAAACGATTTTGAATTAAAACATGAAAACATTGTTCAAGTATCAAAACTTCAACAACCCAAAACGAACCGCAATCCTCATTTAAAGTCAGTAAATATCGATCTTCCAAAAAGGTTAAACAAAAATGTTATTAGCAAAGCAAATATACATCATAATCCTGGGTTGTTAGCACCTGTTTTATCAAAGAAGGATACTTCTTTTGAAGTTCTTAAAAACCACGACCCTTTTATATCAGGAATACCAAATTCTGATTATGATCTCTTAGAAGAACTGATGGATGATGATTTACGTAAAGAAATTGGCGAGTTGTTATCAGAAGATGACACCTATCAATCTGTAGCATTAAGTGTTAAAAAAGACAACAAACACTCTCTTGCGATAAAAAGTGAGCCTAAAACAATAGCTCAATTTCGTAAAGAATTGAGAGTCCAGGAATTTCAAGAACAATCCCCTGTTTTAACATGTGATAATAGCCCTGCCAAATCTACCAAAGATGTAGGAAAACCGATCGATACTATATCTGTAAAGTCAGCGCCAAAGCTGTCGTGTACCTCAACTTCAAACAATGATCCACATCTAAAATCTCAAGACACGGTTAACTGTGAACTTATTAAGAAAACACCTTCACATACTTCAGTCATTAAACCTCTCAAAAAGATAATTTACCAGCCAGCCCAACAACAAAATATTTCACAAAACAATAATGTTGCTCCTTGTAATGAAATAATAACATCAAAAGATTTAAACATTCTAAAAATAACGAAGCCAATTGCTGTAAATAATAATAGTGAGAGTTTTCGGATACCTAGTTCTAATAATATTTTGATCAACAGCCAAAATAGCCATGAAGATTCAAAGAATGTGATTATCACTACAGTACCTCAAAGAACAACATTACAAAATGTAGTGCTTATTGGTTCAGAAATTGTTTACGATCCATATCCTGCTATACAAATACAAGGATCTTCAAATACAAATGTATGTAATATTAACCAAAATACTTATGTTGCTGTAAATACGATGTCAAACATAGCTTTGCTACATACGACTCAGTTTGCAGCTCCTGTCGTTACACCTGTTATCATTGGCAATGCTGTTACTTTGTCTGCACCCAATGATGAGGCGCAACAGTCTCTGAACACGAAATATCTCCCACTAAGTTTAAGAAATCACAGTGAATCTTTATCATCTGGTTCTATTATGGAACGTCAGAAGACAAAAAACGATTATACCAAAAGCAATTTTGAAAAGGTAGTAAAGGAAAATTTATTTAATGATCAAAAAAATTATGAAAATAAAATGGACGCAAACACAAATAAAAATAATGAACGAAAAATTTTGTCACAAGTGCAAGCTAATCAAAAATTATCGCCTGAAAAGACTGATAGTCGATTTTCAACAAAATTGGGCAATTTAACTGATCTTAATGAAAAGGTTGAAGTGTCCAAGGAACACGAAAGACTGAAAGAAAAACGTTTGGCTATAATAAGTCGAAAAGTAAGTCATCATACTAATATTTTACCAATACCGTTACCCTACACTCCTTTAAATGAAACGAAACCAGAATATGGTGTTCTCGATGCACATTGTAAAGGAAATGCAAAGCAAATAATCACAGAAGGTGAAACTACTTCGCGTTCTATTATCGTTGAATTGCTTAAAAATGATAATCTTTCTAATGCCGGTAATGCAAATATGCAATTGAAAGAAAGAGAAAATTCTGAAGAAGATGTCTCTTTAAATGATCTAACAAAATTGCAAGTACCAGAAAATTATAAAGAGAATGACAATACTCTAAAGTTACCATGTCGTCGCATAATGTTAAGATCTTCAAAAAACGTCAAAGATAAAATAACGATTATTCATAAAAAAGCAAAAATCCATAAATTAAAAAAAGCAAAGCGACAAGTAAAATGTGTATCATCAATTTTAGAGAAGGAAAAGACATCTAAAGAAGATATAAAAATAATCAAAGTTGAATCTTCAAATGAGGATTGTATACATTTTTCGAATCAAAATAATGTTAAAGAAAACACAAGGAATAAGGAAATCGTTAAAAGAAAAAGTAAAGAATATGAGTGTAATGTTTTAGCGAGCCCAAAGTTGCCAATTAAAACTGAATTTTTCGATGTAGAAGATCAGTTGGTTGGATCAGTCATACATAAAATAAGTAAAACATTAAAGGATCCTGATGGAACACCACATGATACCACCAGTATTAGTGAGATGAAAAGTGAGAATGAACAAAAAGGGAACGAATCAAATAATAATTTAGGTAAAGATCTTAGATCGGCTACACCCAAAGTAAATAACACCAGAATTGATGAAAAGAAAAGTGAGAATGAAGAAAAAAGAAAAAAACCAAAGAATAATCTAGATAAAGCACTTAAAGTAGTTAAACCTAAAATAAATTTGAGGAATTGTGATGGTTTACCTCATAATACCAAAAGTGTTGTATGTGACATGAAAAGTGCACAAGAAGGAAAAGAATCATACAGTAATAACACTGTTGGTTTAATTATACCTATAATAAAAGAAACATCAAGGGATTCCGATATATTTTCTCATGATAACACAAAAATTGTTGCGAAGAAAAGTGAATTTGTACGAAAAGGAAAAGAACCAAAAAAGTTAAAAAGTAAAACTCTTGAATCAGTTATACCAAAAGTAAATAGATCATTAAGGGGTTCAGTTGGATCACCTTATTGTAAAACTGGGATTATAGGAATGAAAAGGAAGAAACAAAACGAAACGGAAATAAAGAATAATATAGGCAAAGCTGAAAATCTTTTAGGGAAATCCCTCGACCGAAAACATATGGAAGTTAATGATACAAACTTAGTGCAAAAAATTGAGAGAAACAAAACATGCCTTAAATCTGATACAACAGCTTCAAGCTCTGAAAGTTACTCTTATGTTATTAAAAATGACAAAGATGTTAAAATAGTAGATTGTAAAATAAGTAATTCGGGAGAAAATAATAGAGGCATGAATCAAATAAATAGTCAAGATAATTTTAATGCTTCCATTAAAAATGTATTACTTACGAATGAGATGCCGAATAATTTAGCGCAAAAAAGTGATCTATCTAAGGATTGCCAGAATGATATTTCAAAAAAATTAAATAAGAGATATAATTTACAAGAATTGAAAGATCTGGATCAGGTGCAATTTGAAGAGATTATTACTACACATGAAAATGAACCACACAAAAAAATTTTTCGTGTACGGTTACCCAATGGTAAAAAATTTAAAGCTACGATAACCGGAAAAAATAATTTTGACCTTAAGAATATATTGAAACATCCGGAATTAAAATCAATATTACTCAAAAATTATTTGAAATCGAACAGATGCACTCTGAATATTAAAAAGAAAGCTTCAAAAATGACATTTAAAACTAAAGTAAATACACACGAAACCAACAGGGCTAAAAGTGTAAAAGAAATGGAAACTGTTAGCTTGATTAGTGATGATGAAGGTGAAGGTCCTACTCAGCACCTAGAAACAGAATATGGCAACTTTTTAATTGCCCCTCTTGATAGAAATACATTTTCAAAACATCAAAAGAAGTTATCCGAAAAATGTTCGGTGCTTCTAAAAAGATATAGCATTGAGAAGTTTGATGCGTTAGAGAGTAATTGCAAAGTTCCGGAAACCTGTAGCTATTCAGAAGAAAGAAATCATTTTTTATTGCCGAATAGCTTCAAAAGTGATGATATAAATAATAAAGTACCAAATGCCCAAAATATTACTCTTTCTTTATCTTGCAAAAGTGTCGCGGAAGTTGTAGAGGAATCTTCTGGTATAGTAGATAAAACTTCTATGAATTTACCACTCGAGGAGATTATTATCGAACATCGTTTAAATGAAACTGATAGTGTACTATCAAAGAATGACCGCACAAATGACCAAACTAAGCGGGAAGTATTTATAACCAACGAGCTTGAATTAAATAAAAGCGTAGAAGATATGGAGCTAACACATTTAAAAGATGTTCTTAACCCTGTCAAATTATTAAATGACTCTGCGAATAACTATGAATGCTCTTTGAAAATAACCAGATGTGATAATTTAGTTAAAAAGTTAAAAAACATCAATACGGAATGTTTCGTAGAACTTATTAGATGTGATGATATATTAAAGGAATACCCTAAAAAGAAAACATCTTATTATGTAGAAAGTACTGACGATGATTGTATAAAATATGGACAAGATATTAAAGAAAACACGGATACGGGCGATGTTTTCAATTCAGATCCAACGAAACAAATTGAAAATAATTTTGTGTCTGAGTCAAAATTGGTACGGAGTGGATCGTTTTCTATTTTAGATGATTTTTCAAGGTACATCGAAAATACGGATCATCTTAACGCAGAGCCAGCTATTAAGGAGTTAACCGTCAATTACATAGAGAATGAAAACAATTTTCATAAAAGCGTACCAGTAGCTTTTCAATGTGATGCAGATTGGTTCATGACAAAAAAACGACTATTATATGCATACGCAATGAAATATTCAACCGAATTTTCAGACTCTGATCAAGATTTACATCATTTAAAAATTGAAAATTTTGATGATGCTTCAACGGATTTTGAAAGTGATACTGAGTGTTTTGTGGATGATATTTGTGACTTATTCGCCAACCAACAATTTGAATTCGATAAAAGTTTACCAGCGGTTTTGAAATGTGATGCAGAATGGCTTGTAACAAAACGACAAATATGCTTACATGATGTCAAACATTCGAATTTGCATACCGAAAATAATGTTGATATTTCTATGGATTTGGAAAGTGACAATGAATGTTCTGTTGTAGACATTTGTGAGTTATCTTTGAACGATATTCGGAATACCGAATTAAATAAAAGTTTACCAGTTGTTTTGAAATGTGATTCAGAATGGCTTGCGACAAAACGACATTTGATTTTACATGCTGTAAAATATTCTTATGAATGTATAAACACAGATCAAGATTTGCGGCATTCGTGTTGTGATGTTTCCACGAATTTTGAAAGTGATACTGAATATTCTCGAGTAGATATGAGTGAGTTATCCGAAAACGAAATTCAGGATGAATTTGAGCAGAATAAAAGTTTATCAGTGGTTATTAAATGTAATGCAGAATGGCTTGCGACAAAACGACATATGGTTTTACACGTTAAATATGCTGATAAATGTTTTAATACACATCAAGATTTGCGGAATTTGCAGACTGAAAATAATCGTGACATTTCTACGAATATTAAAAGTGATACTAAATACTCTGTAGTAGACTTGAGTGAGTTATCCACAAACCAAATTGAAAATAAAAACGAAGTCAATATAAGCTTACCATTGGTCTTAAAATGTAATGCGGATTGGCTTGCAACAAAGCGGCAATTAACTTTGCACGCTGGTAAATATTCGGCTACAAGTTCTTACCCTGATCAATACGTGCGGCATTTGCATAGTGATACTAAATGTTTTGTAGTAGACAGTTGCAAAATAAACCAAGATAATAATGTTTGTAAATCTGATAGTATGGGAAATATAGAAGTTATGAGCTTAAGAAAATGTATGGTAAAATTTTTCGAAAATAATACAGTGCTCGATATTTTAAAACCCAATCCACAAAACAATAAGACAGTTACACAACGCAAATTTCATTTTCTTAAGAGAAAACTATCACCTAATGAAAATACAGCTTCAATGAATAAAATCTCAAAAGCTTATTGTATAGAACCTGTACAGGAATCAAGTTTAGTAACTAAATTACCAGAATACAAACCAAAAGTTGATACTAAGGATAAGGTCACAACCATAAGTTCACAAATGGGCCCCATAAATCCTAAAGCTACAACAATTTATGTAATTGATGCAAGCAATAAGAATGAAGTAGGTGACAATGATAAATATGTGTTACATAACCCAAAAGAAACAAGTTTTACAGATAACGCCAAGGTTGAGGAAGTGCTTAATGATTTAAACGATAAGGATGTGTGTGATGACTCTATAGATAAGCTTATGATAGGTGTTGAGAATAATAAGAATGTATCAGCTTTAAATAGTGAAAGAAGTAATGTAAAAAGCTTAGGCTGTAAAATAATTTTTGATACAAATGGTCCATTGTCAACAACAACTACTTATCAGCAAAATATGAAATGTCAAGAAAATTGTCAAAATAGCTCAAACGAGCTTATTGACACATCAAAAGTAAGCAACAAAGAAGATGTTTCTATAAAGGGAAGCTATAAAGTACTTGATATTAATTCAACAAATACAAATTGTATTATTGGCGAGTGTATGCATGAAAAAGTTCTTAGAAAAGCTTGTCATTCCCATGTCGAAGACAACAACGTTTCTGCTAATTATACTGAAAAGCTTATTCACGTTGCTGAAACCTCGAAAATGGTGAAAGAATCTTTAATAAATAGCAATGAAATAAAACAAAGACTGAATAAATTTTCTAATATAGATACCCAGCAAAACACAACTTCTTCCAATAATGTCACTGATTCATTAACAGACACAATGATAGCTGAAAATAAACAATATAACAAGAAAAAAGAAAGTATTAGCAGACTTACACATAAATGTAATGAACTAAGCATTAACTTACAAGAAGACATAGCTTTATCTAAGGAACTGAAAACTTTAGATAAAATTGTATATGATGCAAATTCAGTATCTCCTCATCAATGTAAAGAACAACGAGAGAAAATCTTTCAAGACCTAAGCTGTAATAACAGATGCTCTGAATCTGTAGATGATGATTTTATATATCATAACAGAACTTTGAAAATAAATGAAAGTGTTAATGGTATATCGAAACAAAGTGTGGTAGAGGAAAATATTTCTTTCGCATATAAGACAGAAATTTCACAACTTTGCCAAAATAAAACCACACATGTAGAAACGCACCATGACTATGAAGTTAAAAACGAGCGTAATATTATTATAAAAGGAGAAGTAGTAGACGAATGTAACCTAAATAACCTCTATGATATTTCTACATATGAAAACAATAGCCTGATTAAGATAAAAGATGAATCTTTAATTCAAAATGATTCCTCTAATGTTGGAAAAAACGACGTTTCGCGTAATGTAACTCTTGTTTATAACGGTGAATCAGGAGCTGTGTTAGAAAGTATAGAATATAAAGACCCCATAGCTGGAACTTGTTATATTATGTATCCCTTGGAAACAAATACCGTGTTTTCTGATGAGGTCTCCGATGATGATTGTATATTAAAAGAAAAACAAGAAGGAACACAAAGTATCAATAATGAAGCTAACGAAACGCTAACCTCTACTTCTATAATTAACATTGAGACAATGTATGACGAAAACTTTTCTGTTTTAGTACCTAAAATAACATATTCAAAAAAGGATAAATTAAATAAAAGTACACGTCGCAATATAGAAAAAGTAAGTAAAAGAGGTATTAAACGCAAAAGTGATTGTTTGGATTGTAAAATGAATGAAAAACGATACAGAAAAAGTAAGATTGATTACACAAAAACTAGTGTTTCAAAAAATGATATAACATATTGTAAAGAATACAAACGCCTCTTCGATTACTATAGTTCCTTAAAATTTTCTTACTCTAGACCATTTCAGAAAGAATATATAGATGTTAGTAGAATGTTCAAAGCCTGGCCTATAATACAAGAATCGCATCATGTACCACCTGATTCAGAGATTGATGATATTTTTGGCGATAGTGCTGAACAGATTTGTTATCCTGATCCTATGAAACAAACATTAGCAGAAGAATTATCCACAGAATATCCTGAGACCTATTTACAATCAAATGATATGAATGAAACAAATTTCAATATGGGTTTTGGTGAGGAGTCCGGCAGAGTCAAACAAAAGATAGAAAAGAGGGACGATTGTCTAAAATTTTCGGCTGCAACTCTGTCGGACGTAAAGCATTCTCAGCCGTTTTTACTATCCGAAAATTACGAGGATTGTAAAAACAATTCTGAAGTTTCAAATATCTCTGAATCAACAACAAAAGATCAAAAAGAGAAACTAAAACATTATATCACCTACATTCAGTTACGAGATAAAGTTCGTTCATATTTTAAGAAAACGTCTATTGAATTAAGCTATAACTGGATTAAAGATAACATTAAAGACAAAGATTTTAAATGGAAATGTGACGGAGACAATGATTTTACAAATTATCCCTTTGACTTTTTGGTACCAGATTTTATTGAACCCCCGCCTTTACAATCTATTGTGCAAGTGGTTCAAGTTGGTCAGCTAGCAGTAAGTGCAGCTGTACAAAACCCCGTTAGTTGTGATCCACGTGTAACTCAGGTTTCAGATGCAAGTCCTTCGCAGTGTTCTGTAGAAAATAGTCCGCAGGACGATTCGCAATCAGCTATTAAAACCGAGTATACAGAACTTACAACTGCTGATATTACTCTTCCACTTGTTGCTGAATATGAACAACATGATGAAAACATTGCAGTA
This sequence comes from Parnassius mnemosyne, assembly GCA_963668995.1. Lineage (NCBI taxonomy): Eukaryota > Metazoa > Arthropoda > Insecta > Lepidoptera > Papilionidae > Parnassius > Parnassius mnemosyne. The sequence goes on along the minus strand of CAVLGL010000092.1, from coordinate 13,514,831 downwards.
GAATCGCACGAATCTACTAACATACCAATAAACGAAGATAATTTACAACCGGAAAAAGAGTTTATATCCAACACTAAAATTGAATCAAAGGAGGCCGCTTGTGATATTGAAGTAGATAAAAACCTAAACCTTGAAAATAAAGAATTGCAAGCGATAGGGAACAAACACGTAAATGATTCTGATTATCAATTGGAAACAAATAATACTAGATCACTTGAATCAGATTCACAACCGACGTTGTTATTCGAGTCAACCAACAGACAAAATTCTACATCAGAGAAAACGGATCAAATAGCGCATGCTATGAATGCCGCAGGTATTACAACAACTGCGGAGACAAATTCGAGAGCACATGCATTAGTTAACATTTTATCGCAAAAAATCCATCAAAGTGCTGTTACAACTACTCAAAGTTCCATTAGCAATTTTTCTAAAACAACATCGATTAATGCTGTAGCCTTACAGCAGGCATTATCTCAAATTCTTCCCCCGCCTTTAAATCAAACGAATAGTTCTGATAATAATCAACAAGCTCATAATGCGACAGTTACGCCTCAAGTTTTACATATTGTCCAAGGCAAAAACGCTACGGGAAATCAAATTACTTTGGTTGACAATACTCAGCCATCTGTTATAAATACACCAAATGCTACGCCTGTGTTGCATATTGTACAAAACAAAAGCTCGACTGCAGGTGCGAATTCTAACGGAACACCAGTGCAACATACAAATTCTTTTGGTGGACTTTCTTTAGTAGATGCTGGATTGCAGCAAGGTGGCAATCAACTTCTTCATATTGTTAATACTGGTAATCAGAAGAACAATAATACAACAAGTCAACTTCTCAAACGAGTTAATCTACTTACAAATCTTACAAATGTTCAAGGATCAAACGAACAAAAAATGGTACAATTCGTATGTAAATCCGCTGATGGAAAAGCGATACAATTAAACGCACCTCATCAGAGAGGTATGGTTTTAAGATTGCAGCCTATTGAATCCACAAATGTACAAACCACCCCGACAAAGGCGGACGATCTTAGTCCTACAACCAATACCACAAATATTGTGTCCGCTAAAGAAACTACCACTATTCAACAAGAAATTAAATCTAGATCTGTTTACGAAGAAAACTATGCAAAATTTATTCAAAATACGTCTAATAAACAATGCAGTCCTGAAAAATCTACAAGTCTTCCAAAATTTAATCAAGCCTTTGGCAAGCCAGTATTTCAAGATGAAAGAAATCAAAAACAGAATGAAATAAGCAATAATAATTCACATTTATCATCAGTGAACTCCAGTGCTGATAATCCCGAGTCAGAAACATCCGATAACGCTATTACCCTGGATCATATTGGACAAATAAGTAGCCCTCCATTGTTATTACGAAAGTCACCTCAAACTTCGCAAGCACAACCTAATCTAGTTCAACAGATTAAACAGACTATTACTCCTATGAACATTCAAACAATGCACGGTGGTGTTATTTATACGAGACAAATACCTGTAAATATTGGTGGCGGACAAACTATAAATTTAATAACGGTACCTAGTACCGACCTAATCGATGATTCAAATCAAAAACAATCTGACGTCAAATTTGTAAATCAGACTGACATTGAACCTTCAATAATAAAGATAGTACCTCAAAATCAAACAACTTCTAACGCTGATGTCTCATGTGAAGAAGGTAATAATAATAGTAGTGGTGGCATTTCAAACGACAATGGTCAAAACACACAACCACAACCCCAACCAGTTTTGACGCAGATGCGAATTAAATTGCCAATGTTAAGTAAAACACCACAAATGGTTTCTGGTGCAAGAGTTGTTAGACCCTCCTTTTTTCAAATCCAAAGGAATGTCATAGGCGGAGCTAATCAACCCGTTTACCAGCAGTTGGTGCTTACTGCCGCACCGCCACTTGGACAGCAAACGATCAGGTTACCACAATCACAACTTAACAGACAAATAAAAGTTCCTTCGGAAACTCAATCGTCATCGGAATCTCAAATGAGCTCATCGACTCTCGAACAACTAAGGGAATTCGACATGGTACTTGAGCAAGTCAAGGAAAGAAGTACTGTGCAACCAAATTCTAATGGAAATGGCCCTTTTTCAAAACTCCATACTTCACCAAGTGATACCACTGATGGTACTACCGGGCCGCCGTCAACAGAGCCTACGCAAGTTCTTTACTCAATTGGAACTAACCAACATTTTAATGTAGCATACGTTAATAGAAAACCTACAGTTACCACCACACCTGCAACATCAACATTTGTGCGATCTCCAGATTCATCAACTATTACTGAGTCTCCTTCTTCATCCTCGCATGCCCAGATTTCACAAACAACTACTACAGTAACATCTCTGAATGGCACATCTATTAACCAGCAAAACCAACATAAACCGGCGAAAATTAGTTCCAAATCGAAATCAAGACCAAAAGCTTCTTCAAATCCACCTAACACATTAAAATTAAACAATATTCCCCCAAAGACTTCTACACAGAAACCTCTAGAGGACGAACAAACGACACAAAGAATTTTATACATATTAGCTGAGTATAAAGAACAAGTTGAGAATTCACCAGATAAGGATAAACCAGCGCCTCGAAGACGGACTAACCCGCCTTCAAATTCTTCGGGGTCTTCAAAGCGTAAGAAGAGCTCAAGTAGTTCACGGCGTCCAGGAGCACGTGATATGAGCCCTATACATGGAGAAGAAACCTGCCGTACGATGGGATCTGAAGACAGCAGTTGCGGAACGTCACAAGGAGATTGTAATGAGAGTTGCCTAGAAAGCCATTCTCCCCAAGACAGTCCACAAAAAATTGTTAGGAAACTGACGTTTGAAAATGAAACACCAGCAACCCAGCCACGACCCCAACCACAAAGAAATGTTATCGTGGCAGATGGGCAAACTATCACTGTCGCCAGAGGAACATCCGGCAAACCAACTACAGCTGTCCTAATGCCAGCTAATTATATTCTACCAGTTTCAATGGTCAAAGGTGGTCAACAAATCGCCATAGTTACTAATCGTGGTCCGAAACTTCTGACCGTTGGCGGTGGCGAAGGTGGAACAACTAATGCTCTGTTATTGCAACGTCTGATTGGTCCTGCTGGATTGAAGCCTGTTTTAGCTCGTCCTGGAGTACGTCACGTTCGTTTACCAACAGCAGCGTTGCACAATCTTCAGGCATTCAACCTAACAACTGCTACTACTATCCAGGCGCCTGATAGCACAGCCTCGCCTGCACCGGCTCCAACTCCAGAACTTGTTGAAACTAGAGCAACAACATCTCCTTGGGCCGAAAAAGAGGCTCAAGACGTTAAGCCGGAACGTGGTTCGAGTCCTGAAGGATCTGAACCGTGGAACCTTCCATCATCGGCTGACCCTCATGACTACACATATGAAGAGACTGTTCGAGCCGACAGTATTGATCGTACAGTGCTTGTAAGTATAAACTTGTTATTCTATTAAAGTTTAATTTATTTATAATCTATGTATACATTTATATAAAACTAATGTTTGTAATATAATAATTTAAATATAATAATTGAAAACTCGGTCATTTCTAAAAGTATTTCGAAATAGTTAATTTTGTTATTATGTCAAAATTAAAAAGGAAAAATTTTAAACTAAATAAATATACTATGTAATTAGAAATAAACACGCTTTAAACGTGTGACGTGTTCGTTCGCTAATTCGCTGTTGCGCGCGATCGCGCCTTCAGAATTTTCATGGCAACTTTCTTTTCTTTTATGGTGGCACTTCACATGGTTATTTGTATTTGTGAATGCATGTTGCCGTATTTGGCAAAAATTCGACGTACGGGCAAATAAGCGATACAACCGTCTACACATGGAGCCAAATACCAAAAAATTAAACATGTTTGCTAGCAAAAAGTAGTTGTACCTACAAAATGGACGTTGCACTTGCAGCTGGATTTTATTATTTGAACGCATGTTACTATTATATGTTATGCGTGAAAAAATACAAAGTGACAAAAAAACGACCAAGAGCAAGGCGATGGTGAATGCTGACTGTGCATAAAAATTTAACTATCCGTAAATGCAAATGCAAACCAACTTGGTTGGTACACATCGGTTGTACCTGATCCGGATTGTTCGCTTTTCTTTATTTTGGTTTTGTAACCTCGATACGCAGACATAACCGACTCCTTCTTTTTTTTTAAATTTGCAGAGTTCATGGTACACCCAAATTGTCTTTTAATGGTATTTCACGCGTCGTTTACTCGTTGCCGGTTTTTATGCCCCTCGTTTCCAGAATCCCAAATGCATGGGTTCATTTGGTAAAGTTCTAGAAACCTTATAACGGTTTCTTTGTCTCAATTCATTTTCCGTAGGTACCTAAATAATCACTTATTAAGATAATTAATACTTATTAAGAGGTTATAAAGAGGTCCGTCCGTACTGGTTGACAGTTCGCGCGCTTATGAAACCGACCATGTGTGGCCAATATATTTGCGTTTATACCTATTTGTCTCCTTTGATGAGCCTTGAAAAACCGCCAAATAGGCAAATACGGCAATAAATATGGTAAATATACTCTCCACACATGGAAGTTATTTGTCAAATACAGCAAATACGCAAATACAAATAGCCATGTGAAGTGCCACCATCAAAGATGACTTCTACCAACCTTAGATATGTGAAAGGTGATGTAAACACATTATGAGCAAAATTACTGAAAAGAAATAACATTAATGTGATTAAACTTCAATATATAGTTGATTGACTGTTTGTGTACGATATTAAGCACTATATTGAGTTGCTAGTAACTTATTGTGTTTAACAAGCGCCATATATTTCTTGTTCCGAGGAAATACATAATTCCCCTTAACGCTGATTACTCATAAAACACCCAAACAATCGTGAATCGTATATGACGTACATTTTGAAACTTCAGGACCCGATCCCAGATCGATACAGTCCCGATATGGAGGCGCAAAGGATATTTGATAAGATGTTCGACGTAGACTCGAAAAAGTCGTATATCGTCGATTCGCAAGACGATTCGCCGCGTTGCGGTTATGATATAGACGCGTCAGATTGCGACGATAAGGCCTACCATCAGGTGATCATAACTTAGAATCGTCGCTGCCCCTACTGATTTAGATCCGCCTCTTAAGTAGACCTGCACGCCTCGATTTGTTTTATACGCTTTCCTCTTCGTTCCGTGTTGGTTTGCCGATAAGAATGCCATATTTAACATCACATAAGAATGAAAATATTTGCGACACATTTGTACCCACTCCAGCTAAATTATTATTAACACTAATCTATAAATGTTTAAATTAAAAAATATATATACCTGTGAGCTTTAATCTGCTTACTTGCTTACTTACAGTATGTAAGACATAATCATGAAATTGGGAAATCTTGTATAATGCAAAATGAGCGTATTTTCATTAGCAAATTACATAAAGGTATTAAAGCTGACTGAACTCATTTACGTAATATTATGTAGCAAAATGTCGCCTCTTCTTAACGTTGGTATCTTATGGCGTCCTACACAGCCAACGAAGAAGAAAATCAGTTTATTACGTCTCATAGTAAATGTTGCCTCCACTCTCTTCGTTCGAATAGTCGTTGTATCATTTATTATATTTTAAACTTCCTATTATATTCAAACTTTTTAAACCGCTTCCTTAAAAAAAAAAAAAGAAACAACAAAGTAACGAAATTAACCTTAAAATGTTTTATTTATTTTTGCATGTTTCAAAAAAACGGTTCGTTGTTATTTCTTCCCCGTTATTAAGTAATCCCGCATTATTTTGTGCATGTAATCGCATCAATCTTCATTCTACTTCTGAACTATATCATTAGTTGTTACTTGTAAGGAAATAAAAAATATGTTTTAGGCTTAAGCGTTGTCGCAATCATATTATAGCCTTTATTATGTCCAGATGTTAATTATTTCCCTTAATTTAATCAGCTTACTGCTTAAAATTGATATTTAAAATATTTAAAAATATTTAGGATATTATTGATTTGAAAAGCCATTGAGAAATTGTTTAGTGACCATAAAAAGTGGCTTCGATTTTTATTGATGTAGTATGTATATGACAAAATAACTTATTTCATTGTAATGTATAATAGGTTGTGCAGAAAAAGGATGGTACGTCGCATCGGCAGCACCGCTTAACGCACGTATCCGCAGCTGCTTTACGACACAAATATGCCATACTGGAACATGAACTTAGATTACAGGTGAGTATTCTTATATTAATATTCAACATCATCATTACAGCCCTTCACAAGTCCACTGCTGACCATAGGCCTCACCCAAGGAATGCCACAAAGCACGGTCCTGAGCCACCTGCATCCATCGACTTCCTGCATGTTTTACCAGGTCGTCACTCCATCTAGTGAGGGGTCGCCCTGCACTTCGCCTACCGGTACGAGGCTGCCACTCAAGAACCTTTCTTCCCCATCGGTTGTCGGTTCTTCGAGCTATATGGCTGGCCCACTGCCGCTTCAGCCTACTAATCCGTTGGGATATGTTATATATATGTATGTATAAGTTTATCACGCAGATCAATTCAGAGCATAGCCCTCTCCATAGCTTGCTGAGCGACACCGCCCAAATTTCGACAGAATCAAAGGCTTTCTCGTTGTCCACATACGCCAGACATAGTGGCAAATTGTACTCCTCGGACTTCTGTACAATTTGCCGAAGGGTATGTATGTGGTTTATGGTCCTAATACCTTTTCAGAAACCGGCATGTTCAGGAGGCTGGAAGTCGTCGAGTCTGCATGCGAGACGATTTGTAATGACTCTCCAAAACAGCACGTAGACGCGGCTCAGAAGGGAAATTGGTCCGTAGTTCTTCAAGAGAGCGTTGTCACCTTTCTTGAGGAACAAGATCACCTCACTTCTGCTCCACGCCTCCGGTGTAGTGCCACCATGGAGGACGGAATTAAAGAGCTTCTGAAGGAATGGAAGTGGGTGGGATCCCGGTAATTGGTTTCCCACCCGCTTTCAGAAGCTCTGCTGTAATTCTATTCTTGCTTGGGGCCTTGCCGTTTTAAGGTGCTGGAGAGCCATTCTAATCTCGCTCAGACTGACGTCCGGAATATCTTCGGATTAGTGTCGGATAAGACTTGCTCTTGGATTGCTATTATTATTACATATTAAGCTATGTTTAATCTGAAAAACTATAACAGTTTGGGATTCACACTGAAGCTTCAGTTATTTTATCAAGATCTCAGCTCCTCAATTGATACCTGTTTAATATTGGTGAATTTAATAGATTTAATTTTACTACCGTGCAAAAGCAAATTGTTGTCGTTGATAAATATCCTTTGGAATCAATTAATTAAATCAAAACTGTGTCTTACCTAGTGAGTAAGGTGGGGCGTTCAGTAAAAAGTGAACGTTTATAAAATGTTACATTATTTTGGGAGATAGAGATCTTTTAGTGTAAGTTCAGTGGAGAACCGGAAAATCTTTTTACGGGATATGAGGCATTCCATCTTAGTCCATGGATGACAACGCTATGTCTGTCTATCAGGTGAACTGTGTGCTCAGTTGTCACCCTTATTTTATAAATAACTATTATATTCAGAGCACCTAAAAAATTACTGTATTGCGCTTCGGCTTCATCCATGTTTAAATGTACACGTGCAACACAGGAATAAGACAAAGGAATTACCTTGTGTGGATATGTAGGGTTACTCTCAAAAATAATCTTCAGCTGTTGGGGTCGAGGGAAGGTAGGTCATCAGTGCGATTGCTACGAACTTTTGAAGATTTGTTAAAACTGTTGCAAACTTTAGCCACAGGAAAAGAGCCTTTATCGATTCGTAATGAAGTGATAATCGAGGTCTATCGTAACTTTGTTCTTGGTTGAAACCATCACGGGATTGAGAGGAAAGAGCCTACTCATTTTTAAAAGGCCGGCAACGCATCTGCAATTCCCCTGATGTTGCGGTTGTTTATGGGCGGTGGTAGTCACTTACCATCAGGTGAGCCGCATGCTCGTTTGCCCCCCTCTCCTATAAAAAAAATTACAAGAGCCAAACTCAGGTAACGAGTGGCTGGGTACCGACCGATACATGCATTTGAAACACAAAGCCATATATAGCAGCAGTACTTAACGCATGACTGGAATTGCGCTTTATAAGTTTTTAGAAGCTGACTATGGGACTGACATAGTAGTTTCAGGAAAATAAAGGAGGGTGACAAACGGTCATTCCGTCCACCTGATGAGTGTGCCCATAGACAATTATATCTGTCTTCGATTAAAATCAAAATTCAGATGTGTTGGTTGGATTAAGGTGGAATGTCTTGTTATCAGTAAAAAGGGTCTCCGGTTCTCATCACTTAACATTCGAAACACAACAGTACTATGAGCTATTTTACACTGGTTTACTCGAGCCGACCCATTCGTGTTGTAGGCATAATACAGCTACAGAGAAGTCCTACTACTACATAAACGTCGTTTGTCATTTTTAGTGTTATATAAAGAAAACTGTAAAATAACAAAAGTCTTACTTGCAATGTATTTTATACATTTGTTCTATCAGAATTTTACATCATAAAATGTAATTATTTATGCGAGCGATGTGTTACATTAGACTTTTATTATATTATTTTTTACCATTTAGCTTTTCTTCGATCGGAGAAAAAAATTCACAAAAAAGGTTTTAAGATCTATGGCTAATGAATGACTACTGTAGTGTAGTCGATAGACTAGTAGATAAATTTAAACAAAGAAGGTTACTACAGATGCGTTGTCACTTTAGTACTGTGATGGAATGCCTGACAGCCTGTTTCTAAACATAAGTATAATTATATAAGCTCTCTAAGGCTTGTATTAATAAACGTTACTCAACGACGAATTCAAGCGTGTAATCATTTGATACGCCCTCATTACGATATCAGCATCTCAAGATCGTTGCTAATTAACACATAAAAACAGTATCTCAAAACGCTATACTTAGGAATACTGTTCTGTGATTTGCACTCAAGTACACACACTTGAGAGTCGAGTTTCCTTTATTAATCAGTGTGGCACTCAGCTGATGTCGTAAACCTAAACCCCATCTTGAGATATGTTTATTAATAAGATCATAACCTCTATATTGTACTCAAGTGCGCGTGCTTGAGCTGAGTAACGTTTATTAATACGGGCCTAAGAGTATAATCTTGAGAGCGAAACATAGCAGTGCAAGCGACAGAAGTAGGTAAGAGGGTGGTACCTACCCAGACATGCTCCTGCGCTGAAAGAAGTCCTACCACATAGTAAAGCAGTTTTTAATAAAATTATTTATTTAATATACGATGGTGAGAACATATTATGATTCGTAAATATTTTTGATTGTTGTAGAAATCTTTATCAGAGGAATGCGAAGACTTGGGCGTGGACTCGCCATCCGCTTCTGAACTGTTCCCGGAGGCTGAACTACTGTTTGCCGGATCTCCAGCTCATGATCATACACACGACCAGAATTCGCACCATTCGCACACTCGTAAGAAATAATCTTAAAAAAAAAAAGCTAAATGGCGCACTTACATTCGTTTGAAAGGAATGTTGTTCGCTTGTGAGTAGCGTTTTTACTAGTCATTCATTACAAGCTGGCATATAACGCACAATAAAAATCGTTTTTGAAAGTAGTCAGACAATACTAGAAAGTAGTATCAGGCAATAGTTTGGATCCAGTTGAATAGCTACTTGGGCTGGAACTTATCAAAACGACTGATAGTTTTATCATTATGCTGTACTATCTATAATTTTCAATTGGAACTGCACATTATATACGCTTTTTGCTTTGAAATACACTCCACGGACTATTGAAAAAGGAAAATCAAAAATTACGCAAAATTCACAGCTCATAGTCAATCTGTCAGTAATTATTTTTTTGCCAAAATTTTAAAATTCTTTGACGTCAATCGCTATTCTGTGTGACTGTTTGACTATAGACTATTATGTGTTTGACTATTGACATTGGCAGTATGAATGTAAACTCACTCCTCCGCGCGCAATATGTCCAACCATATTAATGTCGCCTGAGTCATATATGAACATTTCGATTGTTTGTTTTTCTTTTTCACGGACAAACAAAGTTGTTAAAAAGGGGTGCAAAGTTTTCTCTTCACTTATGAATATATAGATTAATACTTATAATTATTTTTATTACATTTTAATGTAAATGCGCCATTATTCATTTGAGTAACGAAAATTTAATTTGAAAGTAAATTAAAATGTTAAATAATAAAAGTTACGAATATTTAACGAGATGCTTATTCTTTTAAATTGTTTAAATATTGCAGATAAAATATAGTTTTTCTTAAATATTTTAAAGTTTCTAGCCTTTCGTAGTATATGTTAAAATTATTGCTTCGTTTTAGCTCAACCAACTATACTCAGTCAAAGTAGCATACCTCAGCCCGATATGGACGATCAAATCGCTACCGATCAACTGCTGCCTCGTAACGACATACAAGACGACCGTAACGATTTGGACGTGAACCTGGGGCTCGATGATGTCGGAATCGTAACCGTCAGCGAAGACGGCATGCAGGCGACCATCGCCTTGGATCACGAAGAGTTTGCGAGGTCGCATCCAAACACCACCTTCCATAGTGAACCGACTGATGAAGGAGAGGTGAGATACAAGTTCTCTGTTCGATTAGCAGATATAATGATTAAACAATGACCATTTATGAGCGTGATGTAGGTTGAGCTAGGGCTATACAATAAATTGCCGCAATAATTTATCAAAATTGATTGAGTTAAATATTCATGAACTGATTCTTTAAATTAAAATATTTGGAATTACTGTTTCAAAGATTACATATAATTGTTAAAAAAAATAAAACTTAAATTATATAAACGTTTCTTTTAGTTAATAACAGTAATTGATAAATTGCAGTAGACTGTGTTGCCTTAAGACTGCCTAATCTTTTCAGGTGCAGCCCTTTACCATAGCCGGTTTCAAAGGCCGTCACATTACATCGACAATATTCCACGCAAACAGAGCTCCAGCTACAGTTCTAATGGCGGCCCCACAGACAACTGTCATATCTCAGGCAACACCTGACAATCCTAATATTCAACATAATGTGAAGTTTTCACACATTGATAATATTATCAACTCAGCACCAAGCACCCACGTGAATAATTTAAACCTCTCATCGGTACTTGTCAAAGATGTTGGCCTGACACGTTTTGACAGTATCCTAACTGATTCAAGAGAACTACACTTATCCAATACAGCATCTGCCATCGTTCACTCTGGAAACAACGCAACTCAAGTAATCAGAAGGGTTTGCTATGATGACGATAAACGGGACCCGAGGTTTCTAATCGATGAACCGGACACACTAATAGCTGGAGATGATGCGAAAATGATTGCAGAAGACAGCTCGAGGGACGCTACTCTAGAATCTATAACTGGAGACGTTGACGACGACAGATCCTCACCAGAACGCCATGCGGAACTATTTTGGGAGTCGAATTCAGCCTCAGAGCGCTCTGAAAGTCGAAGACCGTTAGACTTTAGCAGTGATAGTGACAAATGCTGCAAGAGTCCATCCTTCGATGAAACAAACTCAACGGACTCAAGCGGAGTGGGCACACATATGAGACTCGACTCTGTAATCAAAGAGGCGAGAGGCAAAGAGCGCAGTGGCAGTGCTGATGGCTCATCAGCGGATGACACTCATCCGCCGCTTCGCACGTATCCAGCCAAGCGACTCTATCACTCGCTCGAAGGTGATATGGGGCGAAGTTTATCGGGAAAGACGCGGGCTGGGGAGAGATCTCCGGACAGTTTAGAAGTCAGACGACGAGCGTCAGGCAGGGGCGTAGTCAAACGAGGCTGCCACTGCTGCAATGGCTCCCCAGTCCCACCAAGACCTAAAAAACCACGACAAAGGAAACCAACAATGGATTTTTCTACCCACTAAACTTGACATAATGTAATTATTTGTGTAATACAAAACGGCACTATGCCACTAACCAGACTGAGCGATGATCTCATAATACATGAGGTTACAATTATATAGGTGTAATATATAGAAAATTGTTAAAATTGTTTTGTATATAAAATTGTGTAGCTTATTTTCGGCTGATACGTGTGATTTTGTTGATTACCTTACGTTAAGCCGTTCCTTTTACGTGTTAGTTATTTTCTAAGTTGCGTAATGTCACCAGTCAGTTCAAAACTTTTAGACATGTCTTAATTCATGATAATGACTGTAAAGGAGGCATTGTGTTTTTATTGTTATTTTTTTATTCGTGTAATATATCCATTATATTATGTAAGTCAATAATAACATGTGATTGTATAAAAATATATTTGTGTAGGTTACCTTCATTATAGGCTAAGTGTTTCCGATAGTGAATACAGACTATACTCAAAAGTGAATTTAATGTATTCTTAGCATTTTGCGGGTACGAGTGTTTAATAAATAAATAAAGCCCTTCATGATGATGCTAGACTGAATATATTTCTCCATAGCGTGTTTACCAATTTAATTTGGAGCCAATATTTTCTAATTTTAACTTGTTTTCTTTTTGGATACTGTATTATATTCGCATAGTCTTAAGCTACTTCCATGGAAATGCACAAATCGATTGACCGTTGAAAAAGACGATTCGAGCTTTAATGTCGGGCGTTAAATATTTTTGAAGATTTTTGTTTATTCGCAAACTGAAACTTTCCGTGCCAACATTCTGGCTGTACTATCGCTTGACTTTACGTTTCCAAAGGGCGTTATGTTGTATCAATGTTTTATCAGTAGCTATGTGTTAAGATAGTGTGAATTTGATATCCATAGTGTAAAAGGTGTAAATAGCATTTGCCCCCAATTTTTGCTTCGGGGCCGTCTAGTCACTACCGTACTCTATGTATATCTTAGTATTTTGACTCGGTGACCGTATTCACTGGTCACTTCACGGCTTTGAGCCGCGATTTATTTCGTGCAGTATTCTACCCGTTTCTGTATATAAAAAGGCAGATTAGATATCGATTATAACTAATCCACATAGCGGCTGTATTTGTGGTAAAAATATAATATATAAACGGTCTTGTCATTGGCAAGTAACTTTGAAATTGTACATACAGGTGGGGGAGAGGGGGTGTTTGAAATTTAGTGAATTTAGCGAGCACGGCCGTGAAATACCGGTCGCATTTATAGCGAATTGTAAAAGTATGTTTCGTATAAGGGGGTTCGATTTAAACAATAGTTCATCAGAACGTTATTTGTAGACGTAAGATATAGAGATATTAGGTAATGTTCACAAATAAATATTACTGCGCGTGCCTGTAGTCCGATGTCCCTTGGACGGAGTGAAATCTTGTCCACCCGATCTCCGGAGGATACAGACATCCGACTAAAGGTACTAAATACAACAATACCAGTGTAAGTGAGCGCGTGACTTAAGTGGAAATTTTTTGAGAAAACCTTTGACTTATTTTTTTCTCTTGGCAAAAGTGAAAAAGTTTTTCTGCCATTTCTAAACGTAAGGTTCAAATTTTTTATATAATCCAGTATGTTGTTATTGTTCGAGAATATTGTAGGTAGGTTTACCTCCGATATTATTATCAGGCATACAGTATTTGCAGATGCGTTTTTGTTATATTTTTCACTTAGGGAGTTTAAATTTATTATTAGCTGTAAATGGAACTAATCATTAATGTTAAGGTGGTATCCTCATTATTTTTTTTTCAATACAATTCCTTTTGTTTTTGTGATTATGTAAACATTATTTTTAAAAGTGCTACAGACGAAAATGGTCATTAAAACTTATCTATTAAATATTTGCATTTTATTTTTATGTCCATTGTTCAGCTCAATCTCACTCGGCGCGCTATGGAAAGAGCCATGTTGTGAGAGTTTCTCTGTGTGATTGACTTCGTATTGAGAATATCTGCAGTACAATCAGAGTAATCTACATAGTTCAACGGATTAGTAAGTTGAAGTGAAAATATGCCGGCCATATAGCTCGAAGAACCGATAACCGATGGAGAACTAAGGTTGTAAGCGAAATATGGGGCAGTCCCCAACTAGATTAGTGATGAAGTGTGGGGCGGCCCCCAACTAGATAAAGTCACGACCTGGTAAAAGATGTAAGTGACTCAAGACAGTGCTTTGTGGTATTCCTTGGTCCTTAGGGGAGGCCTAAGTTCAACAGTGGGCTTTTTAAAATGCTGTAATGGTGATGATGATAATATTGTTCTTCTAGTCTTATTTTTCCGTGGGGGCTTGCAGCAGTTTGACGGACTTATATGTTCTCGAAAGTTTTATTACTTCTTAGGCATGCAGGTAATTTTTTTAGCATTTCTCACAGTCGCCTCTTACGATACCCTCCGTACGGAATCATCATTACAGCCCTTCACGGGTCACTGCATAGGCCGCCCTCCAAGGAACGCCACAATCAACTAAATATGATGATGATATTATGGATTTACACCCACCGCCACCACACGGCAAATGTGAATATTAAATACCTAAAATAAATAACGAAATAGATACTTGTGTATCTGAATCACACGTGTTATAACGTGAATATCTATCCTCTATTACAAAGGCTCGTAACAAACTGAAATTGATCCTCAATACAAATAAAGATGAAGGAAAATGTCGGAATAAAAATGTTTTCGGAAACGTGAAGTCCGCCAACACGTACGCGTACTAACACGTCGATACCATTGAAGGAAGGTCTTGAGTCTAGTATATATATATAGTGGTCTATGGTCTTGAGTCTAGCAAGACGTACAATCTCAACAGACCCAGCGTCGAAAGTTTGTCAGCATTTTTCTATTACCGCCGTCGTGTATTCACGAGATTTCTTCTCACGATTCTGGACTTTGGAAAGCGCAAAGCGCAGACCCTCGCACTAGTAATGTTCAACATCACTGTAAGAATTGCATTGCCTTTTTGAAAGACATGTCTTAAATGTTGGATTGGATGTTTTCTCCATCAGTCAGTCGTCACACACAGCTTTGGTGCAACGTCCACCATTTGGGTGCATCAAACCAACATGATGATTTTAATCGTCATTTTCCTTTTCAAATAAAATCCTACCTTCAAATCAAATACAAGATGATATAATAAGTAACTATATCATCTATTTGATTAGTATTTACATAATTATATCACCATCAGGCCATAAAATACCTTTGTTGGACAAAAGCCTCTCCCGTTATATACAAGACTTGCCTTATCCGTCTTGCTTAGTACACGGATTGACAATCGCAGACTCGCACTTGGATGCTTTTCGTTGTCGGTCTGGGTATTTACCACTAGCGTCCAAGAGTAAACGTAGTGATTATACATCATTATTTTGCAATCATCATCATCATTACAGCCTTTCATAAGTCCACTGCTGAACATAGGCCTCCCCCAAGGAATGCCACAAAGCACGGTCCTGAGCCACCTGCATCCATCTACTTCCTGCATGTCTTACCAGGTCGTCACTCCATCTCGTGGGGGGTCGTCCTACACTTCGCCTACCCGTACGAGGCTGCCACTCGAGAACCTTTCTTCCCCATCGGTTGTCGGTTCTTCGAGCTATATGACCGGCCCACTGCCACTTCAGCTTACTAATCCGTTGGGCTATGTCGGTTACTCTGGTTCTACTGCGGATATACTCATTTCTAAGTTTATCACGCAGAGAAACTCCGAGCATAGCCCTCTCCATAGCTCGCTGAGCGACCTTGAGCTTCCGCATACGGCCAGCAGTGAAGGACCACGTCTCAGTTCCGTAAGTCATCACTGGCAACACGCACTGGTTGTACAATTTCGTTTTAAGGTTTTGAGGTATGTCTGAGGAGAAGATGTGTCGTAGCTTCCCGAACGCTGCCCAGCCGAGTTGAATCCGTCGATTGACCTCTCGGTCGAAGTTGGACTTACCTAGTCGGACTATTTGTCCCAGGTAAACATACTCGTCAACAACTTCGAGCTTAGTGCTCCCAACAACTATCGGCATAGGTGTGACATGGACATTAAACATAATCTTTGTTTTGTCCATGTTCATCTTAAGACCTATCCGTTGGGAGACACTATCGAGGTCATTGAGCATAGTGCTTAGGTCCTCCAGCGATTCTGCCATAAGGACTATATCGTCGGCAAATCGAAGGTGAGTGATGTATTCGCCATTGATGTTAATACCGTATCCTTTCCAGTCCAGAAGTTTGAAAACGTCTTCCAATGCAGCGGTGAAGAGTTTCGGGGATATAACATCATCCTGTCTTACACCTCTCTGCAATTGGATACGTTTCGTACTCTGGTTCTGTACTCGGATAGTTATCGTAGCTCTACTGTACAAACACTTCAGCACTTCGATATACCGACAGTCAACTTGGCACCGCTGAAGGGACTGCAGCACCGCCCAAATTTCGACGGAATCAAAGGCTTTCTCATAGTGCACATACGCCAGACCTAGTAGCAAATTGTACTCTCCGGAGTTCTGTACATTTTGCCGAAGGGTATGTATGTGGTCTATGGTGCTAGAGCCCTTTCGGAAACCGGCTTGTTCGGGAGGCTGGAAGTCGTCAAGTCTGCGCGCGAGACGATTCGTAATGACTCTCAAAAACAGCACGTAGACGCGGCTCAGAAAGGAAATCGGTCTGTAGTTCTTCAAGAGAGCGTTGTCACCTTTCTTGAAGAACAAGACCACCGTACTTCTGCTCCACGCCTCCGGTGTAATGCCACCATGGAGGACGGAATTAAAGAGCTTCTGAAGGACTTCAAGTATCGGTCTTCCACCCGATTTCAGAAGCTCCGCTGTAATACCATCCTCGCCTGGGGCCTTGCCGTTTTTAAGGTGCTGGAGAGCCATTCTAATCTCGCACAGACTGACGTCCGGGATATCTTCGGAATAGTGTCGGATGAGACTCGCTCTTGGATCGTTACTCACACTTGCGTGTGGCTCAAACGATGACGTGTACAGCTGCCCATAGAACCTCTCAATCTCACTCAAAATCTCAGGTGTCCCGGAAACGATGCTGCCACATTCGGTCCTCAGCTTTGACAGTTGGCTCTTTCTGGCACACAGATCTCTGGCAAAGACTTTGGAGCCTTGGTCCCGCTCGATCGCTTCTTCAATACAAGCTGTATTGAAGTTGCGTAAGTCCCGCCGCATGCATTTGGAGATCTGTCTGTTCAGTTGCCTGTATGCTGTCAAATCTGTTGATGAATGTAGCTTCATCTCCCGTCTAACAGCCATGAGATTAAGAGTGTGATCGGAGAGTTTTTGTGTTCTTCTGCGGCGGGTCTTGCAGAACTTAGCTCCGACCGCATGGACAGTTTCCACGAGCTTGTCATTCATATCGTCCACTTCATTGCAGTCTTCTAGGCACTGAAAACGGTTTTGTAACTCGAGCTGAAAGGTTTCGGGACTTAGGAACAGAGCACGAGGGGGACGGAGCGTTGACTTCATTAGACGCGACCTCTCCAACTTAACGTTTAGGTTCAGTGTGCCTCTAACCATTCGGTGATCGCTACCAGGTTTCACCCACGCGATCACAGAGACATCACTGAACAGTTGTCGTCTGGTCGTCATAATGAAGTCAATCTCATTTTTTGTCGAACCGTCGGGGCTTGACCAGGTCCACTTCCTGTGGGGCCGCTTCTGGAAGAAAGAGTTCATCATAAAGAGTCCCTCTTTCTCCATGAAGTCGGCCAGCTGCTGGCCCCTTGGGTTCCGTTGCCCTATTCCAAATTTCCCCACTTTCAGCTCACCGTTCTCTCTTGTGCCTAGTTTTGCATTGAAGTCTCCCATTAACACCGTATATTGGGTTTTGGAGGAATGCATGGCTCTAGAGATATCCTCATACATTTCCTCCACCTCCTTATCGGGGTGTGCCGAGGTTGGTGCTTAAACCTGTATGACCTTCAGCGAATACCGTTTGGTGATTCTGAGTATAAGGTACGCAACCCTCGTCGACACACTCCCGATCTTTACAACGTTGTTAACGAGAGACTTGTGGACGATAAATCCGACACCTCCTTGGGACAGATGGTCGCCCTCCCGGTGATAGAGCAAGTTGCCGGATTCAAGGATTACTGTGTCCTCCCCCTCTCTTCGGACTTCGGATAATCCTATAATATGCCAGCGCAACTTGTCTATCTCTTCTTCCAGCTCCACGATCTTCTCGTCAGTCCTCAGGGTGCGAGCGTTGTACGTTGCCAGGTCGAGTCGTCTAAGGTGGCAACCGAACCTCCACCGGAGATTCTTAGCACCCCCTGCCCCGCCATTACCATGGTCGCCACCGTAGCCAGGAATAGCGGGGCCGCCGGGGACTGGGGGCCGTCTCTGTTGCTCTAATCATTGGGAGGTATTTGCCATAGTTGCCACGCTTGGCGAGCGGGTTGGCAACCGCAATTTTTTTTATTGTTCTTTTGCTGCTGTCAGGAAGATGCTGCTGCCCATCTACTGCCTGTTTCCCTTTGTCGCCTTTTACGACACCCACGGGAAGATATGGGGTAGTGGATATTCTTAACCGCCACTACATGGCGTTGGCGTTTGACGATGTTGCCCTTAAATCACATTCAATTTGGGATAATTTCAAATAAAAGTTGAAGCTTTATTTCCTCGTACATTCAAAAACTGCAATAACGGTATATCATTATTTATATAAGTATTTGAAGTTAAGTTAAATCTGGCTACTCTTTGAAAAATAACCCTCTATACTCTTTGTCCAAGAGCAACGAACCGTGTTGCTCTAAGTCTAGCCGTAAACGATATGGTTGAACAGCCCTCTATCTGACGTTTACTGCACCCAAGAGACGAAAGGGAGTGATGGGTTCTCTTCAGCTACTACTACACGGCTAGTAACATTTATTTTATTGTATAGGCTAGCATCCGTGTGGCGTCAGTATTGCCTTATTCTTTCCCTACCCGAAATTTCGAAGCCATTCTTAGACCAGATACGCAGCTGGGACCGGCAAGCTTGGTACTTCCGGATACTCGTATTCCTAGACCGATGACCTCCGCGTAACGGATTTCGGTGCGGTCAGGTGCGTTTCGCAGGTTGAGATTGTAACCGTGGAGGAAAGCTAAAGATTTTTTAAGAAACCATGGATACATAACTTATGAATGAAAGTCTTCCTGAGCGATTTTTTTCCCGTCCTTGGGATATTATTTGATCTATAGCCAATTTTTAAGTGAAACTGTGGTAGCTCTGGGTTCAGGGGAATTTGCCATAAATTTCACAGTATGCGAGCAACCCGGGTTCGATACCCGTATGCACCAATGGAATTATTGATTACAATTTTTAGTGCGGATTTACCACGTAGTACCTACTTGGCGGTAAAGAAAAACATCGGGTGGAAAACTGCATGTGTGAGGACTATGTCAGCATTTTGAGGACGTGTAAAGTCCGCTAACACGCAATGGATTAACGCCGCTAACCCTCAGGAATGTGAGGAGGCCTGTGCCCAGGAGCGGGACGTAGTATAGGTATAGGTATAGGTTGTAAGGTTGTAACAACAACCTATACCTATACTACAAGTAACTGTACAGGACACATTGACAATTTATACTTCAATGACAGGACATGTGCGTATGTTATGCACTTAAAACATTATATTAATATAGAGGCACTCACTTCACACAAGATGTATATCTTAGATTAATATAGACGCCTGCTAGGTACGCTCAAGGCGTATCGTTCAAATCAAATAGATGCTTTACGAACGGCGCTGTCAATAGCCGCTGGCAATGGCAATGAAATTTAAGTAAAAGCACCGTAAAAACCTTGGTAAAAACAGTGAGTTTCCCACTTTTGGGGTAACTAGTGTAGTGTTGGTATATTTCTTATTGTATGATATCATACAATAAGAATGATCTCTTATATTTCACATTAAGTGAAGCAACACGCATCGTTTTTTCATTATTTAATTATGTAATTACTTTAAGCTTTAAGAAGTGAGTATAGTTCATTGTCATAAATCCTGAAATCACCATGTATGTCAGTCTCAGCCAGTTGTCAGAAAATTTGAACACTAGGTATCATAACTAGCTTCGACCCTATCCGGTCATTTAATTTATATTATAACTATATTTATATATAGTTGAATACTTAAGCAATAGGATGTTTTATATAATGGTTACTCAGATGCTGAATGCTTGTCAGAAATGTACAAGAAACATGTGTTCGATTCCCGGAAAGGCGGCAAAGAAAAGATAAATAAAATTCTATTGTGATTTTAAGGACACGGAAGGGTCGTCAATCCACCTAATAATTCCAGCCGTCAAATTTCACGAACGCATATCGCGTCAAAATTCACGGTACCATCCTCACCATCTGTATGTTTGGCGGTCCACGACTTACGACGAAAGTTTTACTAGGAGTTTTCTTTCGCGTACAACTTCTCTGTAGAATTGTTTACCACCGGCGATTTTTCCGGACCGATACGACTTAGGGACCTTCAAGAAAAAAACTTACACCTTTCTAAAAGGCCGGCAACGCATCTGCAATTCATGGGCGGCGCTAGTCTCTTACCATCAGGTGAGCCGCATGCTCGTTTGCCCCCTCTTCTATAAAAAAAAAAACATAATAAGTAATGTAGCAATGTAATAGTTTTTATGCTTCATCAGTTCATCACCCTCTGAGAACTTAGATTAGTCTGCCTTTTACCCCTCTTTATTAAAAATTTGGTAAAAGAATATGGCTTGCGTTTTTAGACTAAGCTAAAAAGCTATCTTTAACGGAAACAACTACAAGTAAAATGTAGTGATTATAAACTACGAGGTGCTGAGTTAAAGTTGGTTAAATTTAAATCCTCAGGTTCAATCTTAGTCCAAAAAGTATATTATAATCACTACGTTTTAACGTTGTCCAAGGGCTTAAAGAATAAATGATATAATAATATACAGATTATATTTTAATTGAAAAAGTTTTTAATTTATTTACAATATAATATTTTCAGCATGCTTTTGAAAAGAGAATGATTATTTACATTTATTCTTGTATCAGCTAAACACCTAAACGTATCGTTATCTTATTATAACGATCTGCTTAATTATTACAGAGTGGGTACCTATAAAGCCACAGTTTATTATGTGAAATATTTAATAATTACAATTACGTTTTTGGAAATTCGCTTATCAAATACACTGCCTATAGTATAATACATAACTTACAATTTGTACAATTTTAATTAGTTCTTATTTATAATAGAAATATAATTATTTCCGACTTTGGATTTGGATAGGTACCAATAATTTGAAAACTCCGACAAAGGGGATTTTAATATAATCGACTAATAAAAAATTAACCGTTCGGTATGTTTGTTGGTCACACAACACACTGTGCTTAATTTTACAGTACTAGATACTAATAAATACTAGAGTATTTATCGTGACATTTTTTGTCTTGAAATAAAGGCAACCTTAAATTAATTTTCGACACTACCGTTGCAGCTTATAAAGCTGAACATAGGGCTCCTCCATAGATTGTCTCATAGGGGGGGATATTTGCCATAGTTGCCACGCTTCGCAAGCGGGTTGGCAATCGCAGTTTTTTTACTTTTAGTCGTTATTAGGTAGACGTTTTTTTATTCATAGTAAAAGGCCTTTGTCGCTAATGCGATTATGACGCCCTAAGGTAGTTACAAAAAAAAATCTTAAATATAATAATTACTAACAAATAAACTTATTAATTACTAATTACTTAATCTCTTACTAACTAACAAATAAAGTTTTTTGGCATCATCTGATAACGAGTCCGATAAAATACTATTACCTACTACTACCAATTAAGGACAAATGTAAATTACAATTTGCTCTTTTTCTTGAGTTCTGGGCACATTCTATCAAAATGTGATGAATATCACCGATAATATTGTTTGACGGCTCCGTGGCGCAGTGGCTTAGCAGTGAGTTGCTGCGCTGGGGGGCGCGGGTTCGAACTCCGCACGGAACAAGTATTTGTATGGCCTACAAATAATTGTTCCGGTTCTGGATGTTTGTCCTTGTGAAATTCGTGTTTGTAAACTGCCTCCACGATACAGGAGAAACTCCTAGTGTGGGGGTAACGTTTTTTTAAAGAGAAATAAAAAGAAGAAAAAATATTACAAGATGAACAATTTGGTGTAGGAAGACGTTACTGCCCATTTCCTGATTTGTTTCCCTCTGTCGATTTTCGACATTAATTCGCACTAAACACAGTTGTATGAGAACTTCGTTTAGTAATTTTCACAAAAGAGAACTGTTCCCAACGATAAAATAAAATCGCGACCAATAAGGCGTGTTCTTATCTACTTATATATTTTATTTAAAACAGTGAACATTAGTAACAGTGAACTGCGTTTATAAAGAAACCCTACAAGCGACAAAGTTATAAAAACAGAAAACTTTTATTAAAAAGTACAAGCCGACTACGAAGAACTAAAAAGAATAAAATAATTTCAAATTCAGAAGTGAAAGCCCCAAATTTTATTCACTTTGTTGTTTTTTTTTTTATAGAATAAGGGTGACAAACGAGCACACAGTCCACCTGATGGTAAGTGGTTGCTGCGGCCCATAGATATCTACACCTATCCGCGATTACGAATCAAAATGCAGATGCGTTGTCATCCGTGAGGAATAAGATAGAATGCCTCTTTTCCAGTAAAAAGGGCCTCCGGTTCTCTACACTCACCATACGAAACACAGCAGCGTTAAGCTGCTATTATACGCTGGTATTCTGGGAGAGCGCGGTCCCTCCCCGGTGGAGCCGAGCCATTCGTGCTACAACTATACTACTAATACAGCTGCGGTATGGCTTTACCACTTAAAAAAAAATATCTGTGTAAATGTACACTACACTAGCAATCCTAATCATCTTTAGGCCATTTTCTATTATCTTTTATTCTTTTCATCACAGCAAGGACTTCTATTCTAAACTCTAATCTTTCATCTTCGTTATACTTAACAACTGTTGGTAGCAATGACGCAAAAAATGCCTCATCTTCATTCATAACTCTTGGATCATTCGTCTCGTCAATACCTACAAGATCCAAGTCATTACTAGTATCGAAATCTCTCACTAAAGACTTTTTGTCGGGGACCTCTTCGTCGTAATTTATGTGTTTCGTTCTTTTTCTAATGTGATAACTTGGTTTTACCTTTTCTTCAGTTTTAACATTAGTGAATGAAATAGGGACGTCAACGTTATATTCTTCAGTGGTCTCCTCTTCTGGTGTTACTTTTGTGAGAAATTTCAGGTGATCGTATAAAAGATATTTCTTTTTAGGCTTCCCCATTTTTGTCTTGAGAGTCTTGACAAATGTGTCGCGAATATTTGTCCATTTATTTAATATTAGTTCACCTGATGAATACACAGAACAGTTTTATTACTAAGTATCATTTTTTTTATAAATATTGTGAAGAATAATGTTTTTAAGTATGTTATCATATATTAATATAATTTGTTGCGGTTAAAATTTGCTTTTCTTACTGTCTATTACTATTACAATAATAATAATGTCCTCTATATTTCGATCACGGCGGCCAGTCTCGATGGAAACTAGCCATCGGCGCTGTACAGGATTATAGTGCAAGAGTGTATGCGCAAGCACAGGTGCACTCTCTATTTCCCCAATCTCATAGTGCGATAGGACGGTAATACGACATGACCGGAGAGAGATCAAGCGCCGGATCAACGGTTTTACATGCTTTCCGAGGAACGGGGTGAAACACCAACGACTTCCTCCGGGTTGCTACTGAGAATTGCTTAACAGAAAAACTCAATAACTAATTTTAGGCCCGACCCGGGATTCGAACCCGGGAGCTCATGATAAGCAACCACGTTTACAATCACTAGACAAACGGGGCAGACAAACGAGGTATTATATGCTGAGTATTAGCAGCATTCGAGTGAGAGGCGACTTAAGAAAAGGCTCAGAAAATCTAGTTTATTACTTTAATTATTTGGTATTTAAACACCTCGTATTTATATTAAATATGAAATCCTTAAAATTCGGGACGGAAAGCAGCATCAAAGGTGCGAGACATGTGCTTTTGCCAAGTGCGTCGGTTACGGATAATGTATTATTTTATAGGTTAGGTACTATTAGTTTTTCTGTGCTATGTGTTACAGTAAAACCCTATTCATAAATGGATTGTTTACGGGCTGATGAAGAACCTAATAAATAAATTTATGTTAAACATTCTATTCCTTAATTTTATAAAACAGCAAATTATTCAATCGAAAAAATCGGTGATACACACAATAAATTATATTTATTGTACATTTCACCTATGTTTTGAAATTCCTAAACTGTAAAGGTATTAAACTTTGTTCACACTCGCGGAAAATTGGATTTGAACCGAACTACATTACATCACATCTTTACCGTCGTCGAATAAAGATCCTTCCAGTTTTCTGCTGTATGAGTACTTACGTTAGTTACTTGAATAAAATTAATTATCATAAAACACATGTATGAATGCATTTTATCGTGATACAATATTCAATAAAATGTTTTATGTACTTTACGATTGCGAGGACATTTTGATGGTAATTTTGCTACTTACTTAAAAAAAAAACAAATAACCTTTGCAATAAGAATTGTAGAATAGCATTTACAATGCTTAAACGAGAAAATTGTAAAAGATTCCCGTGACGTGACGTGTTGAAATGGTAGACGCATTGATATTACGAATATTAAAAGGAAACCGTATAGAAGTATATATTACCAGTAATTCTCTTTTTTTCTGGGGACATTTGTTCGTAAGTTTGGTCCAAAAGACAGAAGATTTCTTCCCACGCAGCTCTCCTTTCTACGCGGTCTTTGTAATTTTCCAATGTTTTATCCCAAAGACATGGACGTTCCCGAACGCCATGAATAAGTTTTATAACATCGTAGTGAAATTCTTTAGGCATTTTCACTGCTATAAAGGATCTTACTCTAAATTATTTATCAAATATGAAAAATTATCAAACAAAATACACTGTTTACACTCCTATATCTGACACGTCACTACCAAGCGTTAAAATGTCGGATCGGATATTGTAGTGGTATCTCTGTCTTTACGTAAACATGAGACGGAGATAGAAATATACACATAAGGTCACCGACATCGTAACGCGTCTCGTATACGAGTATCATGCTTCGTACACCAACATAAGATGAGCTTTGTTCGACTTTTAACGTGACGGGAAAAGAAGAGTGAGAAGTTTTTAAGAGATCATTTTTATTGGATTTAAAAAACACAAGTCGGAAAGTCCATTGTTGGTGGGCATGTAATAATGGGACCGCGGTCACAATGTTGTAAGTATGTAATACTTACAAAATGTAAAAAAAAATATGCATTGCAGTGCCAATTGATTCAAAAATATAAATATATTTATTCTCTTTGTTATGTAGGTAGCTTACTACAATAAATCGATCATTCCGTCACCTCACCGCATAGAATTTGGAGTTATTTTTTACTAAATGTCCTGTTGTGGTATCGCGATATCCGTTTATATTATAATATTTTTGATTATACATGTACCTACATGGTACGAATGGATCGATCCGAACGGGGTAGTAGGTACCACGCTCTCTTAGAATACCAGCGTAAAATAGCAGCTTAGGACTGCTGTGTTTCATATGGTGAGTGTAGAAGACCGGCAACTCTTTTTACTGGAAACGAGGCATTCCAACTTATTTCTCAGAGGCAACAACACATCTGCATGTTGATTCTTAATCGAGGATAAATGTAGATGTCTATTATGGGCCAAAGCACTCACTTACCATGAGGTGGACTGTGTGCTCGTTGGTCACCATTATTCTCTTTAAAAAAAGTTAAAAGTAAGTCCTGCTTAGTCGTGAACTACGGTTTTCTATAATATAAAACCTTAACCACAAATGTTGTACTAAGTAGAAATTTTTGCTGTTATTATATAGTTTTTGAATGATACAGTTAAACATGCAGAAACTCGATGGATGCAGGTGGCTCAGGACCGTGCTTTGTGGCATTACTTGGGGGAGGCCTATGTTCAGCAGTGGATTTATAAAAGGCTGTAATGATGATGAATGATGACAGTTAATTATTTTATATTACAGATATTTGGTTCTTCACTGATGTACGTATGAGGAAGGTCAAGGTCTATGGAGAGGGCTATGCTCGGGGTTTCTCTGCGTGATAAACTTAGAAATGAGGATATTCGCAGCAGAACCAGAATAACCTATATAGCCCAACGGTTTATTAGTAAGCTGAAGTGGCAATGGGTCGGCCATATAGCTCGAAGAAGCGATAACCGATGGGGAAGAAAAGTTCTCGTTTGACAGCCTCGTACCGGTAGGCGACGGGTAAGGGGGCAACTAGATGGAGTGACGACTAGGTAAGATATGCAGGAAGTCGATGGATGCAGGTGTCTCACGACCGTGCTTTGTGGCATTCCTTGGGAGAGGCCTATTTTCAGCAGTGGACTTGTTAAGGGCTGTAATGATGATGATGATGGATGATGATGGATGATGATGATGAATAATACAGAACCAGCTTTTCGTAACAGACTTAGATCTTATAACTTACATATAAAAGATGGATAGTCTTGAACGATGTATTATTCTCAATTATTCTCTGATACCTTTTTCACGTAATAATTTATCGTTTAGGTATAACCTGCAAGTGTGAGTCAACTAGTTAAGTATTAAGTAAAGTTATTAGCTATTATGCTGTAGAAGTAGGTATACTTTTTTAATTTTTGTATTAAAATCTACAGGAATGTAAATAACTTATCAAATTTTAGTTTTTTTTTTTATAAATAACTGAAGTGACAAACGATACAGTTCACGTGACGGTAATTGGCTATACAGCACTGCAGTCCATTGACACCTGCGGTCAACTTCAAACAAGGAAAGCTACATATTCTATGTCAGTTTTGGGACTAAGATGGAATGCCTTACAGCCTTTATTATTATTGGCTTATTGACTCTCTACGTAATTTATAACGGAGCACAGTTAGTCCAATTACTGCTTTTTGGTGATAGAAATAGTTAAAAGGGTGATACATATATTACATTTTACGTAATAGAGCCGTGCTGCAGCTATCTGATGGTTATAGCACGAATGGGTCAGCTCCACCGGGGAATGACCACGCTCGCACAGAATACCAGCGTAAAATAGTTGCTCAATGTTGTTGTGTTTCGTATGGTTCAGGCACAGCCTAAGAAGAACAAGTAGTTAGACTGTGGTTCAGGGGTGACAACGCATATGCATTTTTAATCTTAATATAGGATAGATGATGCCTATGGGCCATAGCATTCACTTACCATCAGGTGGACTGTGTGCTCGTTTGTCTTCCTAATTCTATAAAAAAAACATACCCAGAGGAATTTCTGGGCAGAAAAGAGTTTTTTAAATAGATACAAATACAACAAGTACACGTTATACTGTACATATGTCGTACTTATTAGCATTCCTTGGGAGAGGCCAATATGATTATAACAATAAAGATCTTATTATTAGAGATATAATATACCTGAATACGAAAATTCTACGTGTATAATAATATGTAATCTATGTGTTACCAACAATTATTATATTTTTTACATAACAGCTGCTTTTATGGCTTTCCGAATCAACATGATTATTATTGCTTGTTTGTTTAAAGAGCTTTATATAAAAAGGCATAAGGCTCAATATTGTGTACGTTTCTCTTTCAATTAGAAAACGTCAGTAGAACAGCGATCGAACTGCGCGCGCATTTGAAAAGTGTCACTCATATTTTGTACGTGAAAAAATCCACTGCAACCGCACCGAGGTTATCTTTAGTCATTATATTTTGCATTTACACCAATCTTATGTAATTTACAAGTGTAAAAAATAAGTATTTAAATATATAATATCAATACGTAGATACAACAGATATTATTACGGTATTTTGCTTCTTACTATGGAATTTTGAGTAGAAGAATTCGCCGGTTCTCAGGTAAGATCTTCACTTACTTTTATTTCGTGCTTATACTGTCTTGGATTTTATTTCTTTAAAACAAGCTAAAATAAAAAAACCAGAAAAGAACAACAGTAGGTAGGAGTTTATAGGGTGACCTATTATTTTATTACCTAGTGATTAAAAATGTCAGAAATCTGTACAATATAATTAAATGTACCTATTTTCGTACAAATATTATGTAAGTTGAACTTTGGTTCACTAGAAATCCTTGTTAATATTTGGCCTCTTATCAGGCTTAGCTATAATACTATGTGACTTGCTCATTGCTGATTTTGGGTATGAAGTCATGGTTTTATGTAATAAACAGCTGGACATAATATTATGTCCGCTATATTCTTGGAAGTTTTGAGAGTACTTGCCGTTATTTTTTTCAACTTTAAATAAGTTGCTTAGCTCTGATAACAGGGTTTTCTGAATATAATTTAGAGACGTTGTCGTATCGGTCTGATTT
Source organism: Parnassius mnemosyne (assembly GCA_963668995.1). Lineage (NCBI taxonomy): Eukaryota > Metazoa > Arthropoda > Insecta > Lepidoptera > Papilionidae > Parnassius > Parnassius mnemosyne. Next base: position 13,486,460 of record CAVLGL010000092.1, on the reverse strand, counting down.
TTCTGAAAAACCAAATCTCATCATAATTACTATTTATTAAGTTTCGTAGATAATGAAAAATAAATAATCACCCAGATTTTGCCATTATTGCCACGTGGCAAATGGGTTGGCAACTACAGTTCTTTTATTAGTTCGAGTTTTATCAGGAAGATCATGCTACTCATCTCCTGTATCAGTTCTCTTTGTCGCCTCTTACGACACCCACGGGACGATGTGGGGTAGTGGATTACACTAATGAAAACACTACACTAATGGTTTTAATATAAAATTACTTGAACTGTACGTTTAACAGTTTGTTTTTGCAATGCCTTCAGAATAGGAAATTACTTAGCCTACAAGTAGGCTTATCATTACGTAATTTTATAGTAAAGATACTGGACGACATGAAACTCGATGTAAATGTCGACATTATTGTCAGCAGCACCAAACGTCAGATGAAATTACCTACAAGTTTAACTCGGTGTCGTGTCGTCTTATGGCCGATTCACACATATAAGTGAAGTCACAGTTCCGGCAACGTATCCGCACAGGCATCAGTGCTACAGTGATGGGGCAGTGCTTCAAGCCACACATGTCAGTACTCAGGCTACAGATATTCAGGCAAAACGTGTGCGACGTACTGGAATAATAGTGATTGTTGCTATGGCTCTGTTCTTCGTAACAGCCTATATAAGTCCAGTGCAGAACATAGGTCTTCCGCAAAGATTGTCTCATTGGGTGGATATTTCCATAGATGTCATGCTTGGCATGTGGGTTGGCACTTGGCAGCCGCTTTTTATTATTTTGAGTTGTTATTAGGAAGACGCTGCTGCCCGTCTCCTGTTTCAGTTTCCACGGGTTAGTATGGGATAGTAGATATTCCTACACCGCCTCTACACGGTACTATATGCCTCTGTTTAATAATACGGAACTAGCAACGACAGCGATTGATTTAGACGAAGAAGAAGAGCAGCATCAAGGAAAAATTGGAAATAGGTGCACGAAGCTTGGCAATTAAAAGAAACAGAAGGAGACTTCATGAATTATACAAAGAATTAATTAAAGATGAAAGGAAATATTTTGAATACCTATTTAAAATGTCAGAAAACTGTTTCAGTATTCTTCTGCAGAATCTAAGAAGAAAATTAGTAAAGAGATATACTTGTTGGAGACAAGTATCTTCATACTTGTTGGAGACTAAAAAATGGCAGCAGAGTCTTTCTTACAATAGCTAGAAAATAAGATACTGCGGTTGCCAACCGTCCTGCTGAGCGTGACATCTATAGCAAATATCCCTCATATGAGTCTAAGCCTGTGGGGAAGACAACGTGGAGATACTTGTTGGAGACATGTATCTTTGGTCTAGGCCTTTCAGGCCGCGAGTCCTGTGTCAGATGAAGCTGTAAGAGCCGCATAGGCTAACAGCAGTTACATCAACGAAAATAAATGATGAAACATGATTTGTTGGAGGAAGGCGGCCGTGATCCTACAAAAACATTCGTCGTCGCCGATTGCCATCCTTGATTGCCGGCGCCAGCACTGTGACTAAAGAGTACAACAAGTATATACAGGAAAAGAGAGCCCTCTGACGATATTTTATTGCAGACAAAATTGAATTACTAGCGCCTCCTACAAATTGTATCCGAACTAATTCACTATATATATTATATACATCATATTTAAACTATTATATTCTTTAATTCGTATACTTATATACTGAAACAGGTCCTACTTTTTTGTTATACTAATTTATACCTTTAATATTAAAAGTAGGTAAAATACTTAGTTTCAATAAGTACTACAAATAGGGTATATAGTAATATATAAACATGATTTATGGGTGGCACCACCATCTATTGAAGTTTTGTGGTCTAAGGCAACTGTCCTACGCCTGACTGTGACTGAGAGCCTTAGAGTAATTACATACATACGCTGAGAGTACTCTGTCGTCACTGACACTGACAGATGTAGACGAGTTTATAGAGAATAATTGACAGAATACTCATCACGGTGGCGGTACTGTGCCGGAACTGTGACTTCACTGGTATGTGTGAATCGGACTTTAGTAGGTACACAATTTGACACTCAGTCTATAGACTTGAACTTTAATGTCGAGTCGAGAGTTTCCTCATTTAATTTTTTTTATTTAAAAAAATATATATTTACCATCATCTTTACATCCTATCAAAGTCCACTCCTGCACGTAGTCCTTCCCACAGACTCGTGTGAGGGATATTTGCTATAGATGTCACGCTCAGCAGGAGGGTTGGCAGCTGCAGTTTCTTATTTTCTAGCTATTGTAAGTAAGACTCTGCTGCCATCTTTTTGTTTCCCTGTCGCCTCTTGTGGATAACAATATTCTTACACCGCCACTACACTGTATATTTATACAATAATAATATATGTATTTGTTTACAATATACCATGTCTTCCTATATTCTTTCTTGACGGCTCCGTGGCGCAGTGGTTTAGCAATTCAGTTGCAGCGCTAAGGGCCGCTGGTTCGAATCCCGCACGGAACAAGTATTTGTATGACCTACAAATAATTGTTAGAGGTCTGGATGTTTGTCCATGTGCAATTTATGTTTGTAAACTCCCTCACGATACAGGAGAAAATCCTAGTGTGGAGGTTACGTTGTTAAAAGAAAAAAAAAATATTGCTATAAAAATGCAGGTGCTTTTTGTTGATCAATTACATCACGTACGGTACGTACGGTAGTGGCAGTGTGAGAATATCTACCACTCCATATTATACCGTAGGTGTGTCGTAAGAGGCGACTGAGGGAAACAAATCAGGAGATGGGCAGCAGAGTCTTCCTAATAACGACTAAAAATAAAAATCTGCGGTTGCCAACCCGCTTGCGAAGCGTGGCAACTCTGGCTAATATCCCCCCTATGAGGCAATCTATTGGGGAGGCCTATGTTCAGCAGTGAATTTTGATATGACTTTAATAGGCTGTTACGGTATATTACAATGGCGTACGATACAATACGTATTCTAAAATACACAACGAAACGAAGTACTTAAGCACTATATTGCCTAAAAAAACTAAATCAATCCACATTTATGTGGTAGAGGCATGCTGCAGGATTATAATTGTAGCACTAATGGGTCGCCTCGACCGGGTAAAGTCACATAATACCATAAAACCAGCGTAAAATAGCAGCTTAATGCTACTGTGTTTCGTATGGTGAGTGTAGAGAACCGGAGACCCTTTTTACTGGAAAAGAGGCATTCCATCTTAGTCCTCAAGTCTGACAATACATCTGAATTTTGATTAGAAAACGAGGAGAGATGTAGATGTCTATGGGCCTCAGCAATCACTTACCATCAGGTGGACTGTGTGAAGAAATCGTAATTATGAAAAGGGGGCCAAGTTTGATACAATCGATGTCTGGGGTTGTCAGCTTCGCCGATAAAATACGGTCTTAACGGGTGCCAACATGCTCCGGAGGTCGATAGTATTGAAACTTTTCATATTTAAGTTTTTCGGTTAATTAGATACTAAATATATTGTCTATAAAACTTACAAAATAATAAATATGAAATAATTCAACATCTTATTACAAGCGCCTGCTTAAATTAAATACCTTTTTCATAGATTACAACAATTGCCTTTATAATTTACCCGTAGACCTATGAACAGTAAAACCGTCTACGCATTGATAGGTTTTTGATTGGTGGTTTATTAAGATTTTCAATTTATTTTGATTATAATGTATTATAGTAATCTTAATTTGTTTATAGTCATTTTAATTAAATAAAAGTCAGGTATTTTCTGATTCATATCGTTTCATTGTTTACAATTATATGAAGCGTTCAATTACACACATTCTACATGCTTGTAGTTGTAAATCCATGACGATTTACGATCTTCACTCTTTTTTTATAAAGTTGAAGTGGAACGTGAACAGTGATTATCATTGATACGGCTGATACGGCGGTAGGTACGCCCCTGGTTGTCACATTTGAGGACTAAGATGGGATGCCTCACAGCCTGTATATAATTATTAGTTATTCTATTACATGATGAAATTTTGACTTTGGTTGTTGTTAGCCGTGCACATACACATTGTGTTAGTGTGCGTACGCCTCGGGAGCGCTACTCCCGAGCGCCCGCAGCCTACGCACACTAACACAATGTGTATGTGCACGGCTAACAACAACCAAAGTCAAAACTTCATCGTGAAATAGAATAACTATTATACAGGCTCTATACCCTTCGGACCGGAACACAGCACTGCGCATGATTCGAGGGTATTTCATGAGTAGATTTATTAAAAAAAGGCGCCATTTTGGTTTAGGTCTAGGACACCATTTAAATTCAATTTTCAATTGTATATTATCTACATATAATATACAATTACAAAAAGGGAAATACTCATCACGAGATCTCCAAAACTATATTCTTTTCTCGACCTTGACGGCCACTAAGAAAGTAGTTTGGAAAATTCAGCTTGTACCTACTGTATAAATATATGTACTGCAGTCACAATGTGGTCGGTGTGTCTGCCCGGCTGGGGAGCGGCGATGGTCGCCAGCATGCTCCTGCTGTACGGAACCCTGGACATAGCTTACTTCGCACGAATGATGTATACAGTTGCCCGGGCGCGTTACTTCAGGAAAAAGGCTTGCATCTTGGAGACTACCGAAGTGCAATGTAAGTTTCCACATTCTACGTTTTTATTTTAAGTTGTAATATATCTATAATATATCTTACCCAGACACGCCCTGGTTTCGCCTGGGTAAGATCTATTTACCTGGAATTATTTAGATTAAGAACGATCATCAAAGACCATTTACTTTATCAATTTTTCGATTTATAAAAAAAGCAAGTTTTTCTGATAATATCTTAGATTACGGAAGTTTCATTACAATCGGTTCAGCCATTTCGATTTTCGATATACAGATAAACAAAACTTTAAAAATGTTTCTCTCCTGTTAGCTCAATAACAGGCAGTTAATATGATATTAAAGACATACATTAATTTTTTTTTATAAAATAGGGTGACGAACTAGCACACAGTCCGCCTGATGGTAAGTGGATGCTGTGGCCCATAGACATCTATCTTCGATTAAGAATCAAAATGCAGATCCGTTGCCACCCCTGAGTTAAAGTAAAAGTCTTTCCAATAAAAAGGGTCTCCGGTTCTCTACACTTACCATATGAAACACTGCAGTATTGAGCTGTATTTTACGCTTGTATTCTGTGAGAGCGTGGTCCTTCCTTGGTCGAGTCGACAATCGACTTTAGATTGTGTTAAAAAGATCATGAGTTTTCTGATATATAGCGGTATAACTATCTTGTTTATAACTGCTGTAAAATACTTAGATCGATGATGAGGAGCAGCGGTGCTCCCCATCATCAAATGATTTCTTTCTTAATAACTGGCTTTACAGCTCTGGGTTCTAGCCCTTCTGAGCCTGAAGTTACAATGTATAATTATCCTTCATAGTACATTGCTTCACAATATGTTGAATGCGTCACATTGTGCAGCCCTTGGGAGATTTTGACAGCAACTTGGGCCAGCAGACAGCTGACAGTTGGCGACGGTATCTCAAGGCACCTATGCAAACAGACACCTTATCTTGAGAATCACATCACTATCAGAGCACTTGTTTCATCGTTTCCACTAATAGTTCACATGCGTAGACATTTAATACACAAAATCGCACCACTTTTATATTTTTTTTTATAGGAAGGGGGCAAACGAGCATGCGGCTCACCTGATGGTAAGTGACTACCGCCGCCCATGAACAACTGCAATACCAGGGAGGGAATTGCAGATGCGTTGCTGGCCTTTTAAAAAGGAGTACGCTCTTTTCTTGAAGGTCCCTAAGTCGTATCGGTCCGGAAAAATCGCTGATGGTAATCAATTCCACAAGAAAGTCGTGCGAGGAAGAAAACATCTTCTAAATCGCACAGTGGTGGACCGCCAATCATCCAGATGGTGTGGATGATATCGGGAGTTCTGCCGCGATGTGCGTTCGTGAAATTTGGCGGCTGGGATTAATCCGAACAATTCCTCAGAGCACTCCCCATGGTAGATGCGAAAGAAAATGCAAAGGGATGCAACATCTCTTCGCAGTGCCAATGAATCGAGCCGATCGGAAAGGGCTCGGTCGTCGACGATTCGAGCCGCTCTGTGCTGGATGCAGTCAAGTGGAAGGAGCTGGCACTGGGGAGCCCCTGCCCAGAGATGGGAACAGTATTCCATGTGAGGCTGAACCTGCGCCTTGTAAAGTTGCAGGCGGTGTACTGGCATGAAATACTGTCCCGCTCTGCTGAGTACGCCAAGCTTTTTAGAGGCCAATTTGGCCTTCTCTTCCAAGTGACCACGAAACTGCACGTCACTCAATATGTCGACTCCGAGGATACCGATACTGGCTGAGGCAAGAAGGGCAGTGCCTTGAAACTGAGGAGATACGACAAAGGGGTTCTTTTTAGCGGTAAACGCGCAAACTTGTGTCTTCTGAGGATTAAACTGGACTAGATTTAGTCGCCCCCAATCCGAGACTTTGTTCAGCAATATCAAAATCCACTTCAAACTATTATTGAAACAATAATACAGGAGCAGCAATCCGTCGCCGGTCAAGTTCCCGCCAAAAACTCCTCATCAAATGAGTGATCTTGTATTACGCTCGTCTATCTGCCTGCCACGTGACGATAAAATCAAATCCTATACAGGTTGATGAAGAAATCTTTAGCAATATATTTAGCTAATTTAGTTTTAATGGCTTTCTTTTTGACCAGCCACTAGATGGAGTTACGACCTGATAAGAGATGCAGGAAGTCGATGGATGCAGGTAGCTCCGGACCGTGCTTTGTGGCATTCCTTGGCAGAGACCTATTCAGCAGTTGACTTGTAATGTCAAATTAATTTAAAATGAATGATGATTAATTTGTTATTCCAGCGTGGTGTCTCCTCAACGACATAGACACGCTTCTCTACCATATGAACAACGCCCGGTATCTCCGCGAGCTGGACTTCGCTCGGGCGGATTTCTACGAGCGGACGGGGCTGTATGCCAATATCAAAGCGGCGGGCGGTGCGGTAGTGCAGGCTGCAGCGACCATACGCTACAGGCGATACCTGAAACCTTTCACTCGCTTTAAGATTACGTCGAGGGTGAGTTTTTAGGAGATAGGTCGGTATTCAGAGACAATCTTGTGCTTTTTTTATAGAATGATGGTGACAAACGACCACACAGTCCACCTGATGGTAAGTGGATACTGTGACCCATAGAGATCTACATTTATCCTCGATTAAGAATCGAAATGCAGGTCCGTTGTCACCCCTGAGGACTAAGACGGAATGCCACGTTTCGGTTTCGTAAGGTGTAGAGACATTCACCATATGAAACACAACATTAAGCTGCTATTTTACGTTGGTATTCTGTAAGAGCGTGGTCCTACCCCGGTCGAACTTTCGTGCTACAACCATAATATAACTGCAATATGGCTCTACCACGTAAGAATCTTAAATCCAAACTAAAACAATACTAGGTGGAAGGACTGCTTCACTGCTTGGGAGTCCATTTTGGTAGGTACCAATCCCTTACCCGTCTCTGCCGCCAAATAACAGTGCGGTATTACATACAATAACAGTATTACAGTGCGGTCTGAAGGATAGAGAGACAGAAACAGAAACTTTTTTATTCAATATAGATTATAAATAATACTTATTGAAAGTCACTCTTTTGTTTAATTACTACTGGTTCGAAAAAAATCCTCTGTCCTGGGAAGAACCAGCAAAAAACCCAGCGGGAATTTTTTTTAAACAACAGCCTACAATCATGTATGTTACACAATTAACCACACAAAACAAATTAGAAATAGCTTGGTAGCGATCACCTTATTTCCGGGGGTTATTATCATCCATAAATTCCTTAATATGTTAATAAACTTTTTTATACAAACTTAGATTAATAAAGTTTTTGAACTTTGAGCAGGTCAAATTTTGTATATATTTTTTAGAGCCAGTGTAATTACAGGTTGAGGCATTCCATCTTAGTCCTCAGAGGTAACAACGCGTCTATAACCTTTTTGTGTAAAGGTGGTTGCATGTGTCCGTGGACTGCTGTCGCCACTTTCCACCAGGTGGATTGTAAGTTCCTTTGCCAATTCAGTTTCATAAAGAAAAAACTACTGCACAATTTAAAAATTGAATTTAGAATATATTAAGTGTGTTACACTAATGGAGTTTAAGTTTAAACTCTATCTAGAGTCAAACAATCTTGTTTCTGAATACCGGCTTAAGAGTTCAGCGTTATTAGCTTTCTGAAGATCGATTTACTATTATCGTCATGCTGGGCTGTCTGATTGTCGAGCGCAGTACCAGACGTCTCTCATTTCACCGCGCCTTTTCTTAGCAGGGTATGTTACGGATATGACATTTCGGATATGGATACGGATACGGATATGGAAATAATATTATATCGGTTACGGATATAAAATTATTTCGGATCCGTTAGTTATCCGATAGTTTCGGATCGGATTAGATTTTTGAGGAAAAGTAAAATATAAATAAGTAGGTAATCATTTGGTTTTATTTCCAGGTTATCATTTGTAGCTACTCTACACATTTTTGTAAGTTATCTACTTAAAAATGCTATAACAAAATGATTTTAGTCAAAACAATGCTATTCGTTTTTTTTTCTATTATATTCTTTAGTATACTTCTAGGAACTATTACAACACATCAATCAGTCTTCCTAAGTCTTTGCATATTGAAGATTAAAAACTAAAATCTGAGCATAACATAGTCTCATTTAGACTCCGTCCCTATCCGAAACTATCCGAAACTTTTATATCGGATTTGGCAACGGTTACGGATAGTTTTTTTTTATTACGGATATCCGATAGTTTTACAGAGCTCCATAGCATCCCTGGTTCTTAGTATGAATATTTCAGGTTAAGTTAGATTATATTAGATGGTTATCCATCTATCTTTCGGCAGCCATGCTATTTTTCAAACCAGCCAAAAATGCAATTCTACATTTGAGCTTGGCCCAGTCGAGTAAACATAAATTATAGGTCATATTTATTGACACGCACGCACACACACATCTTTTTTCTTTCTTTCCTTTAACTAAAACTATGTTGTTGGCTGTAAATTATTTTTGATGGAAAATATGAGTACGAACCGGGCGGTATGTGGCGGGGTTGCTAAGCCGTCTGCCAAGCGTGGCAACTAAGGCTAAATCCCCCCTATGAAGCTATCTCTATGGGGGAGGCGTTTTTCCAGCAGTAAACTTTTATAGAATAGAATAGAATAGAATATTGATTTATTTGCATTGAATGTAGGTATTAACTATAAGGTGTTGACAGAGTACATAGTAGATCCGTACATTCTATCATTTTGGCATGCAAATATTAAATTTATTTCTATATAACAGAAGTAATTAATTATAAATAGATTTTAAATTATAATTATGAGTATAAAATAGTTATTACATTATTATAATTCAAAGTATTGCATTATTATTATTACATAAATTTATATTGTTGAAATTTTATTGCAGTTAGCATAACACATTATAAATTATTAATACGAACGACATATTATAAACAATTAATTAACTGAAACGTTATTTAAATATTGGTATCATTTAAGAAGTCCGATACGGAGTAATAGCATTTTTCCAATAACAAAGAAGTAAGACTCTTTTTAAATATTCTAATGGGTTGATCTTTTACAAAATTTGGGATTTTGTTATATATGAAAATGTATTATATTTTGTTTATTTTATAGCTGTAATTGTGTAATGGTGGTGAATGCGTACGTAAGTGGGTTTGTTTTTACAATAAATTGGGTATAGTTTTCGCATGGTTTTGCGTCACTCAAAATGTACGCAGCGCTCCGTCTTTCTTTCTTTATTTGTCTGATATTTCGCATGGTTAGTATCAAGAACCGGATACCCTTTATACTGCCACTGGTACCGAGTCGGAGTAGTCTCAGTCAGTACTGACCAGGACCACATAAGTTATATGCGCTACCGCATCGCGTTAGTTCTTACTGGTGACGAGGCATTCCATATTGTCTCAGTCGGTACCGACCAGGACAACATAAGTTGTAAAGGTTATCGCATCGCGTTGGTTCCTTTGGAGGCGGTGTACTGGGACGAGAAGACGGTGTTCATGGAGCACGAGTTTGTGGGCCCCGGCGGGTTCGTGCACGCGGTGGCGGTGTGCCGGCAGCGGGTCATCGACACGTCGGCCGCTGCCATCGCCGAGCTGCTGCTGCAGTTGCACTGCGCAGGCGCCTGCAGCCCGCCGCCCGCCAAGATGCCGCCCGAGGTAACTATGTACACAGGTTACATTTTAAAATAATTTATTTGTTTATTAAAAAAAAGAGCTTTTGTATATAGGATAAGGGTGACAAACGAGCACACAGTCCACCTGATGGTGAGTGGATGCTGTGGCCCATAGACATCTACATCTATCTTCGATTACGAATCAAAATGCAGATGCGTTGTCACCCGTGAGGACTAAGATGGAATGCCTCGTTTCTAGTAAAAAAGGTCTCCGGTTCTCTACACTCACCATACGAAACACAGCAGCGTTAAGCTGCTATTTTACGCTGGTATTCTGTGTGAGCGTGGTCCTTTTCCGGTCGAGTAGACCCATTCTTGCTACAACCATAATATAGCTGCAGCATGGCTCTACGTAAGAAAACACCTTAAAGCCAGGGGTAGCATTAATATATAAATCTATGGCGACAATCGTCACTCTGTGTGGCAGTTTGTATTATATGTTTCATTTATTTTATGTGTTGTTTAATTTAATTTATTGTTTTTGTAACAGATATTATATTTTTTTATAGGATAGGGTGACAAACGAGCACACAGTCCACCTGATGGTAAGTGGTTGCTAAGGCCCATAGACATCTACATCTATCCTCTATTACAAATCAAAATGTAGATGCGTTGTCACCCGTGAGGACTAAGATGGAATGCCTCTTTTCAAGTAAAAAGGGCCTCCGGCCACCTGCACTTACCAAGCGAAACGCAGAGGTAAACCTCTACTTCACGCTGGTTTTCTGTGAGGTCGTGATACTACCCCGGTTCGAGCCGGCCCATCCGTGTGACAGCAAAAGCTGCCGCGTGGCTCTACCACTCTTAAAATATATATATAAATTTTAGCTTCTTGTACTTCTTCTTCATATAAGCTCCTTTGCCAAATCTCACACTACTTTTTGCGCGTAATATACATCAAAAGGGGTGCAAAGTTTTTTCTTCACGTATTAGTGCTTTTTAAAAATAATAAAGTTTCGGTTCAACCGGGGACTATGTGGGAGTATGGTCCTATACTCCCACATAATTAAACAGTCGTTGCGTTTTGCATATCATTTGAAAAGCACCTGAGATACTCATAACTTGTAATGTGACATTCCATATTAGTCCTCAGGGTTATCAACACATCTGTATTTTGATTCTTAACCGAGGATAGAATGGGTGTCTATGGGTATTTACTTACCTTTTTCTTTCTAAAAAATACACTGTACCGAAGAAAAAAAAATACATTAGAATTATCAAGACATTTATTAGGTTAGCAGCAGCACATCCGCCGATGTGTCTCAGTTTGAAGGGTATAGGGAGCCTGTATAATAACCTTATGTGAGGTACGTTATTCATAGACTCTCACGTTTGTCACGCACAAAGGTAGTAAGCATAGACTTCAAATTGACACTATCCTGACACACTCATTTACGTGATAGAGCCATGCTGCCGCTATATTCTGGTTGTAGCACGAATCGACCACGCTCTCACAGAATACCAGCGTTAAATAGCAGCTTAATGCTGCTGTATCTTAAACTGACTTCAAAAAACGGAGGAGGTTCTCAATTCGATTGTATTTTTATGTGTGTTGTCTCAGAACTTTTTACTAGGTGAATTGATTTTGACTATTCTTTTTTTATGTGAAAGCTGATGGTCTCATATAAATTTGATCAAGATCTGACCAATAAGTTTTGAGTTATCCATACTAATGCTAAATACACATAAATATTGATTTCGAGTACATTGATGATGTTCTCATTTTCTTTATATTGAAGTCGGTTGTACAAATATATTTATTTACCACTGGTGTATGGTAAGTTTAGGGAACCGGAGACCTTTTTTACTTAAATAAGGCATTCCGTCAAATCCTCAGCGGTGGCAACGCATCCGCATTTTGATTTTTAATCGAGGATAGATGTAGATGTCTATGCACCACAGCATCCAATTACCATCAGGTGGACTATGTGCTTGTTTGCCACCCTTATTCTATAAAAAAACCTCTCTCGCTTCTTTCACATCCATATATTATGTATATACGCATACATGATCTTCGTTTAAGGGTCTTCGTTTAAGGGTACTCGGAATTTGACACATTTTCCATACATCGCAAATTTGGTCCGTTAACCGGTAACCGTTACGTTTTTTGCCGACTCTGCCACTCACTTCTGCAGCATGTATTTGCTTTATGCTTTGCTGCTGTGTTTCATATGCGGAGTGTAGAGAACCGGCGACACTTTTTACTGGAAAATAGGAATTCAATCTTGTTATTGACGGCTGACAACGCATCTGCATTTCGGTTGTCAAACGAGGATAGATATTTATGGACTGTAGCAAACCACTCACCATCAGGTGGACTGTGTACTCGTTTGTCACCCTTATCCTATTAAAAAAAAAACACCAAATAATTTCTTTCTTAGCCCTAGTCAAAATATCTCAAACATCAGCATTTCTACAGCATCAATTTTGTTTTTACTAAAAAGAATTATGTAAACCGTTGCCGTTATAGCTTATAAATAATCCACTGCAGAACATAAGCCTTCCCCATGGATTGCCTTATAGGTAGGGGGTATGGGGATATGCCATAGTTTTAACGCTTGGCGGGCGGGTTGGCAAATACAGTTTTTATGTTGTTCTTATTATGAAGACACTACTGCCATCTCCTGGCGTTTTCCTTCAATCACCTCTTACGACACCCACGGAACGAAACGGCGGTCGTGGATATTCTTACACCGCCACTACACTGTCTAATAAAATTAATATATCATGATTTAAAATAATTAAAGTTTACAATAAGAACATTATTTGTTCTACCGCATGAAATATTAAAAAATGATTAACAAATTATATTCCAGTTGGAGCTCTGGGTTCAGAGTAATGAGCTGAGCTCTGCTAAGCTCCGAGCCCCTCTAGCATCTCAGTCCATTCTGCAGTCCACGCATCCGCTTAGCTGCGGCGAAATGGTCCCCACCCTAACCACTGAATGAAATACAGCCCACTGCCCGAGTGGTCTGCGGTCCCGTTCTCATACAGTGAAGTAATACATACGCGAAAGTGGGATAGAACACAACGTGGATCTTTTGGGCAGTGAGACATTTACTCCGTTTTGGATTATCGTCATTAATGGACGTTTCATAGGTGTTATAAAAGCTTGATTATACGTTCAAGAAAGCTTGTGATAAATTTCGTATAAAAATTAGTCCGTATGTTACATAACGTGTCTAAAAATCGATAGAAATCATTGTTAGATAGTAAATATAAAACGTACTTAACCCTTTCCCTGTCCCATGAAATATTGTAATTTCAATTGTTTAACTATTGTATCTGTTTCGCGGACAGGGAAACTGTTAAAATGATTAGTCCTACAAAATCACCGTTTTGTCTTTATAAATAATTCTTTTCAATTACCTTTAATTTTAGAAAGGAGATCTTAAACATTAAATTGTTATTATTATTATCGATATGCTTAGAATTTAATATCGCCGTATTAATTTCAAAATTAGTACAGATGATTAAAAATGTTGTTTAGGAAGAGGAAAATAAAATTCTTTTTTCAAATTCTTGACCCTAACCTGAACGCAAATGCCTGGCTAGTAGTGCAGGGGTTATCCCTCAAATCATGTAACCATCTAAATGCCATTTAAAAATCGATGAGTTATCGTAATATCCTTTTATCATTATTAGATATTTGCTAATGTATTTAAAAATGTAATTGTATTTGTGTTTGTGTATGTACATTAGTATCATTGATGAAATCGCGCGAGTTGTACCTTAAAAGAGTAGATGTGAATAAAAGTGTGTGTTTAAGGAATTATGATATTAAAAAAAAACACATAAATATTTAATAGATTTTATTCTTATTTCTTTAAGAAATTAAAATAACATTTCTTTATTTCTTACGTATATATTGTAGAAAACATTTTTAAAATGGAACTTATTAAAATGTAGATTTAGTCTTTAATCGGTGAAGGAAGTGTAATCAAAGTAGCTACTGATCCATAATTTTTTATATAATACAGGGGCTTATTGTTTAATACACGCTTTGTAGTTCTTAATTTTGTGTAAATAATATTTTAAATTATAGACCTGTTTTTTAACCTGTAATTTATTGATGTTTTTTTTTTGTATTGACCCTTTAAGTTTTCTTAATAGCTGTAAATATGAAAGTATTTAAAATATTTTAATGGTTTCTATTATCATCTTACTTTGAATTCTCAGACTAATAGAGAAGGATAGACGGAGTGCAGCGTACATATCAAGTGATACTGAAACCATTCTCAATTTCTTGATTCACACACACATCTTTATCTTTCCTTCTTTATCAGCCCGTTAAAGTTCACTGCCGGACGTACACATTAGCACCCAACCATGCTGTTGGTTACAAATGATTTTAGTTGCATATATGTACGTTATTGCGTGTTTATGCAGTTAAGTTCTACATGGTTTTGGCTTGGTTTTTGTGTGACTTGAAATGAACGCAGCGCTCCGTCTGCCTTACTTTGTTGGTCCGAGCTTGAATTATATACCTACTATTGATTAAAATATCTTGTATAGTTAATACTCTAATCGTAAAACGATTAAATTGTTATTAAATGTCACGTTTAATGTGCTAAATAATATTATATTTTAACATAATCATTGTGTAGATGTAAAATTGTAAAACAATTTAAAAAATATGCACAAGTATAAGTATTAATTTTGGTGTGTAACGCTATGTTTCGTATACATTTACATTTAATGCACCTTTATTGCAAAAAAAATGTTGCATTACTTATGACTTACCTTCATTATTTTACTACCTTTTATTGCATAATATAAAATATTTAGTGTTCACATGTTTCTAAAGGTCTCTCTTAAAGGACATCTTAAACGGTTCGGTATACCTATGGTAAAATAAAAATGCACAAATGCTAGTCAAGTACTTAAGTACTTGACTAGCGATCTTATTTAATAAGTCTTTTGACTCATATCTATTTTTAAGTGATTGTTTGCTCTCGGAGGTGGTTCTCTTGGATTTATTAAATACCTTATTTCATTACTACCTACTAAGAGGCTGATTTGAACATCTCAACGCTCTTCTAAATGTGATGTATAATAATTTTTCCTGCTATCCTAGTCGTATCGCATCTTACGCGAATGTTTAAACATGCCTATCATTCAATGATATATATGTATATAATATTAAAAGAGGCCTATCATTATAACTGTACAGTTGGCAAAAAAATCTTGTAGTTTGAATTACATTTTTCGGAATTCGATTTTACGTAAAATTAGATTTTATTATTCATAATATATAAATATGATGTGTAACCGACTTAAAAAACTAGGGTAACATTTTTTCCGTTTAGCATTCAGAGAAAAGTTTCGAATATTCTTGAAAAATTCAATCTTGTTTAATATTTTTCGTGAAAACATATTTTGGCTTGACAATGGACTGTACTCTATGATAACTAAATACGTATATAAAATGCATTTATGTGTGATCCGTCTGGCCCAGCTAGACGTAAATATTTTGCTTATATCATTATATACATATACCTGTCAGAAAATAAAGATTAAATTCATTACGCAATGTTTTCTTACAACGTCCAATGCATACATATTTCAGGGATTACGAACGACTAGAAAAGACTTACATTATGGAACTTATTTAACACAAGAGAACGTAATAGTTCGATATTTTTTAAGATAGATAGAAGAAGTGGTTCACACATTCCACCCGATGTTAAGTGGATTCTGTCTTCTTTTCGGATTGGAGCGGATTCGGATCTTCAATTAAGTATATAAATGCAGATGCGTCTCAAGGTAGTAATAGATAATATATATAATAGATAAGGATATAATACATAAGGGGTGACGACCTGGTAAGACATGCAGGAAGGCGATTGATGCAGGTGGCTCAGGACCGTGCTTTGTGGCATTCCTTGGGGGGGCCTATGTTCATCAGTGGACTTGTGAAGGGCTGTAATGATGATGATGATAATACATAATATATAAGTTAGAAATTAATACCATAATATCTAACATGAAATTATGTATAACTTCCAGTACCTACTACTATTCTGCCTGCTTTTTTCTGCTGACATAATATTATACAGTTTGGCAAACTATAATCTGGAAAATAGTACGATTTTTCGTTGAAAATGTAAATTAAAACTTTTTTTTTGATAAAAATAAAATAACGCTCTAGTATTCACCACGACCAATTACCAACATTTAAAAGAAAAAAGATACAATGACACGAATAAGAGCGCGACTTTTCGTATAGTGTAGGTAATGATGATTCAATAAAATATCGTCGTTACATTTTTGTTTACCTGTTTGTGAGGCACTGCCGGAATACCTGAGCCGAGTACGTAATCGGTGGGTAACCGGGTCATCTGACAGAAATACACGCGTTATGTGAATGTACCGTATTTATGTAGCTACGACATGCGTACGGTCTTCAGAAATTGGGATCCGAACATTAGAGTATTGTTTATTTAAGACCTTTAACCAAAAGAAGAATTATAAACGGATAAAGGATGATGATCAAAGCATTTAATCATTCCCTTTCTCTCTCTTTCTTGTTATATCATTATTTTTAAGTCCATTACTGGTAATAGGTTTTTCAAAAAATGTATGTAGAAGTAGAGTCGCTTTTTACAATTATATATCGCTAATTACAATTATCATAACAAAAACTAGTTTCAGGTTTGACATAGAGACTGTTCTAATAGCGACGTTCCGTGGAACATGTAAATATATGCAAAAAATGTAAAGTATGGAAGTTAACAGCAAATGTAATTGTTTTTTTATAAAACATAAGTGTCTTCATAGGTGACTATAAGTTTGTATGCAACTTCATGTTTGTCCGACTACTAGGCCACGCGGTTGTGACTTCTTCGTCTACTCCGATTGCAAGCCAAGTCGAATGATCCTTGGAGTCAATAAATTTGCGGCGAAAGTTTAGCTCTGTAGTCCAAGACTTTACTGCAAATATCTACTATGCAATTTATTCTTCAAATGTCACGTTAGAGAAAACATGAAAGGCGTTTCGCGTTCTCATCTATGAAGGCTCGGCTGCAATGATAGAGACAGCATGTAGTGTGTATATCCATTACACAAATCTAAAAGTATGTAAATTAAGCCAGCATTTGTTTTACAATATTAAAGTGAAAAACAAGCTAACACTTCACCTGATACTATTTTATGAAAATAAAATAAGAACAGAATATTTTTGAACTTACGAGAATATCTTATTAATAAGGGATTAAGTATTTTTGTTGTTTTATATCTTCGGCAATGGGCCAGCCATATAGCTCGAAGAACCGACAACCGATGGGAAAAAAGGTTCTCGAGTGGCAGCCTCGTACCGGTAGGAGAAGTGTAGGGGAAACGCCCACTAGATGGAGTGACAACCTGGTAAGACATGCAGGAAGTCGATGGATGTAGGTGGCTCAGGACTGTGCTTTGTGGCATTCCCTGGGGGAAGTCTATGTTCAGCAGTGGATTTGTGAAGGGCTGCAATGATGATGATGATATTCTCATGCCAATATTAACCTTCATTAGAATGTAGTAGTATCGCCTACAATATATTTTTAGTCTCCGTTTCTCTACACTCATGCTGTGTGTGTAGACTCTACGCTGGTATTCTGTGAGCGTGGTCCGCCCCGGTCAAGACAACCCATTTGTGCTACAACCATACGAGATAGCTGCAGCGTAGTTCTACCACGTATGCATTTTAGCACGTATTTTGGAATAAACATAGGCACACCTTCATGTAAGCTTTATTCTGTATGACCATTATTATGATATAGCTTTATATTATAATGGCTCAGTAGGATGTTTATGACCATCTCATTCATTATCCATCCATCCATTACAGCCTATGAAAGTCTACTGCCGAACATAGGCCTCTACCATAGATTGTATCATAGGCTTTTGCCATAGTTGCCACGCTTGGCAGGTGGGTTGGCAACCGCTGTTTTTTATTATTTTAAATTGTTATCAAGAAGATGCTTATCCCCTGTTTCAGTTTCCTTCGTCGCCTCTTACGAAGCGACTCTATGTATTTGACGTCAATTTAAAAAATTCTAATGTAGCTCTCTCTCTCTTTTTAGTTAATGACAATAGAAAGAAACAGGTTAATTACTAATTTAATAAAGTAAGCGATAGTTAACGATTATATGTAATGCCGATAGTTCGCTATTATTTAGAATTAAAGGTGTGAGAAATATACTGCAATTAAGTATTATAGCTTGCCAGGTGGTGGCGGTGTAAGATAGTCCTTCTCCGTATTTGGACCCGTGGGTGTTGTAAGAGGAGACTATTGGAAAAGCCAGAGAGATCTCGTTTTCCACAAGATGGCAGTATAGATATCTTGTTAACGCCAGAAGGAAAATATCCAGATGCGCGACGGGGAGTAGCGTAATGCGCGACATCTTGTACAGCGGTCGCCTTCAAAGCGTAACGATTAAACCTAATCTTGCCTATAGTGGGAAAGTCCAAGTCCAGCTGTTGCCTTGAACAGACTGACGAAGAAGAAGAACATAAAACAAATTTAGTCGACTGCTTCCAATTTGAACATCAACTACTACGTTCAAATTAGACTAGGATTTGATTCTAGTTTTATGTTTTTCCATGTAGGTACTTTATAACATTTTATAATATTACTAGCTGGCCAGGCAGACGTTGTTCTACCCTTTCCGATGACCCTTCCTTTAAAAAAATCCTTAAATTCGCAATAAAAAAATATTGAAGGTCACCTAAGTGGATAAAAAGTATGCTATATCTCAAGTTGGACCAAACTGCACACAGTGTAAAAAAACTCATTGAAATCAGTTCAATAGTTTAGGGAGTTCATCGCAGACAAACAATGTGACACGTAATTTTTATATATAAAGATAGGACAACGTCATCCTAAAAACAATTGAACCTTACCTAGCACAGAAAACGCGCATTGATTTCACCAATCAAATGATCTGGTTGAAATATACACAGATCACCGTATTTTTATCTAAAACGGCAACCGATCAGATCCGTCCAACTACAAGCCCATCGTCATCTCCTCTTTGTTCTCCAAAATAATGGCAACCATAATAAACTGCCAGCTCATGAGGTACCTTGAGAATCATCAGCTGATTAGTGAAGGCCAGTACGGTTTCCGTCGGGGTCGGTCAGTTGGTGATCTTCTAGCCTACCTAACTCATAGATAGACGGAGGCAGTAGAGTCCAAGGGGGAGGCGTTGGCCGTTAGTTAGGACGTTGCGGAGGCCTTCAATCGGGTTTGGCACAAAGCGCTTCTTTCAAAGCTCCCGTCATATGGGCTTCCCGAGAAATTGTGCGATTGGATCACCAGTTTTCTTGCAGAACGGAGCATCAAGGTCGAAGTAGACTGAATGCTCAGATTACAAGCCTATTAATGCTGGTGTTCCACAAGGCTGCGTGCTATCAGCAATGCTGTTTCTTCTGCATATCAATGATGTGTTGCAAATCGGTAACATTTATTGTTATGCAGATGACAGCACTGGTGATGCTTTATATACCGGCCGTGCTAATATTTCTCGGGAAAACGTCGACGAGTACCGGAACAAACTTGGGTCTGAAGTAGAGTCTTTGTTGAACAAAGTCTCGGATTGGGGGCGACTAAATCTAGTCCAGTTCAATCCCCAGAAGACACAAGTTTGCGCGTTTACCGCTACAAAGAACCAGTTTGTCGTTTTTCCTCAGTTTCAAAGCTGCTGCCTCAGCCAGTATCGGTATCCTCGGCGTCGACATATCGAATGATGTGCAGTTTCGTGGTCACTTGGAATTTTGACCAGAGATTTTTCCGGACTGCTCAACTCGTTAAAAATGTTGAAATGTGTTGAAATTATTTTTGAATTGTTTTTCTTTAATTCGGTTAAAACAGGAATCCAATCTATTTTAGGTCAACACTGGACTTCGTTCTACTTACTATTTATACGAAAGAAGTACATAGTTGAGCGTAACTTCTCAGTGGACTGACGTCTGTAAAGTTGTAAATCTGCCGTAGTAAAGTTCAATCAATTCGTCAGCAAGCTTTTTAGATCGCAAGTTGTTTTTCAGTGTGACCTACATTGTTTAACCCTTCTGAATAAATTTTACGTATCTTGGCTATTTTAGATTCTACTTACGTATGCACTACTCGCAGCTCGTCTCTCAGTGGATGCTGTGCCAACTAAGATGTTTTGTAAGGAAACTGTCGGCTCCAAATCCAAATGTTTATAGGAATTTATAGCAGTTGTTCTTGTTCTGTGATTTTCTCTAACTCTATGATATTTAAGAGCGAGGTCGTTGCCCAGCATTGGTACAGAATGTTTTATAGACGAAAATATCGTTACAATTTTCATATTTTAAACTATAAAATATTACTTTTGATTCAGATAAAATAGAACTTGAAATGTGAATTTTAACTCTGCTCTTAAAATGTAAAATATGTATTATTAGTGTAACGAGTTGATATAATCCCTGAGAAATATACTTTTTGAATTTTTGGAAGCCCTTCGATTTGTAAATATATATTTTTTATTAATATTGATTATTCGAGCGAAAATGTAAATACGCAAAATAAATTAACATGTATTTGTTTTGCGTATTTAATTTTTTTGGAAAAATTGGGAGGGTATAATAAAAATAATGTTTTAATTGAAATGTACACAATTTATTCACATCGTATAGTGTCTCTTATACAAAGATATAAATTGTAAAATCCTCTTTCTCGGTCCGAATAAATAAATACTTAGTATAACTCCCTTCAGTCCTATCACATGCCCTTTAGGGCATTATAAGGAGTATAAACGCTTACATTACAACTGAAATACTTCTGATTTAGCCTTCTTAGTATGTGATACATTTTAGAAATCTGAACCAAATTTTACGGCATTCTCTTTTCACAATATTCATTTAGAAGTGTACAAATATGATGGAAAATTGAAACGCTTTGCGCTTTTTTTTGTACGGATTTCACGATAAATACTCACTTTACTGATGAGATGCCGCAAACAAATGGTAGAGGTCAGTTGACTTATTACATGGATTCATGTGAGTGAAATCGCCAAGATTTTTTTAACAAATGTACAAAAATATTATATTAAATAGCTATTTTAAAGGTAGGTAGGTATGTATTGTTAAAGGCACTGGTATACTTCATCTGTTCAATACTTTTGCATTACAATAGGATGTACAGAATCTTACAATAATTATTTTGCGATTTCATGACAGCAACGAGGATCTATCTCTTTTTTTTTTTGGTTTAGAACTTAACGGGCATTCCGATTGAGAAAGACTATACATTAGGATTTATAAATAACAATCTATGTTTGACTTAAGCTTACTTAGATCGACTTACATCTAGCACTTAGAATAAACTTAGTCTTTAGCCATCGATTTTCACTATCGAGTCTTCGAATAGATGAAACAGATCTACTGTGCTTACTTATTACATAACATATACATTATACATAGCTCACCACTAAAAATGCATTTTTTTATATCTATCACTGAGTAGATAAGTTTTATCTGCTCGAAAAGTCTGCAAACCGAATAGTAAGTCTCATATACACAGGAGAGCGTCGCGGACGTCTCGCTACCATCTCTACTACATACACAGGACACATAAAACTACTAGGAAGGATTACAGTTGGGCGACGCGATCTCGTCGCGTTCAGCTGCGCAATATCATACAAATATAAATCATCTCTTTACAACGTGGTAACTTCGTCTACGAGGGAGGGGCTCAGACAGTTTGTACGAGGATCGACACGTCGCGTTGCTGCGAGCCAGCGCCGCAATGTGGCCAAGTGCGGTCCACGCGTAGGTAACAGCGATCCGCTGCTCGGGAGCCACGTTCAATGCTCGTGCGCACGCGCCTTGTTCTGATGCATCATGTTTTTCAACGTCGCCACTTCGGTAGCGAGCCGCGCCAGCTCCGCTTTTAAATGAGCGTCTTCCTCCTCAGCCAGCCTGTCATCGGGTCGCTGCGGCCTGTATTCGACACCGAGAGAAATGCCGGAATCCCTTTCATCGCTCGAGCCTTCCCCGTCCCAGGAGGGCGACGAGCGCGGCCCAGGTTCTTGCTTGATGTGTTGGAGCGACAGTAGGGCACTCGCAACATCTTTATCGCCTAGGTGAGTTTTGTGGCGAAGTTTGAGAGGGAGACAGTTGTTCTCCGGTGCGTACTGTTCCGTTGTCTCGTCTCCTGAACCGGAAAGCGAGGACAGTTCGTATGGCGAGAGGGCGCGGCGAGATCGTGAGAGGTTGAGCACTGAGCCTGGTGGCTCGTAGTGCGCTGGATGTGGGTAGTATGCTTCAGGGGCCGGGAGCCTCTCTTGGTATGGCTCTGGGGCTCTTTGTTGTGGTGGAGATGGCGGTGAAGCTGGTTGAACTGGTGGTGGTGGTGGCGGCGCTGGTGGGAATAAAGCGCTACTCGACAGTTTACTCCTCTTGGTGACGCAAAGTACTTGGTCACATGTCGGCAAGGTCGCCAATACTTGGTCGATGCTGATTAAAGTCTCGCCGCAGATGCCGTATTTCTCCTTGATTGCGTCCAATTGCGCTTTTAACACGTGGTTCTCCTTGGAGAGTTCCACAACGCGTTGTTCAAGAACCATGTCATTAAAGCGGCGTTTTTCGCGGGAGCGCTTGGCAGCTTCATTATTCCGCCGCCTGCGGTCCCAGTAACCGTCATCTTTCTTGCTATCAGGGATGAACTCTCTTTGTTTGCGTTGGCCGAAGAACTCTTTCCGTTTGTTGAAATCAAAGTTGGAAGGATAGTCGTGGGGGTCTCCGGGTGGTCCGTTAGATGGGGGCTGTTGGTCCATCGGGAAGTGCGGAGAGACAGACAAGCGCGCTCTCGGCGGCGGTGGTACGCGGGAAGGCGTTGGCGCGGGGCCCAGGACTGCGCCCCCGCCGGCGCTCAGCAGCTGCTGCTGGCTCAGGATGAACTCGGCGACCATGTTTCGGCGGACGACGCCTTGTCCGCACGGATCCTCAGTATGATTCTGTAACAAATGAAACGTAACATAAGTAACATGCCAGTTTCGCGTTGCTAAGTTACAAAATGACCGCTTGCAAAAACGGTTTCGTAAGATACCGCGCTGCAAGTTTGCACGTGGATCTTTGTGTAACCGTGTTGCCACATTGATGATTTTTTTGCACCCTTCATGTTAACGAAACTTTTTTAAATTGTTTCCTAATCTCTGTTACACAAATTAGGCCACTCCGGATACCATCCGTTATGAAATTGACTTCCTTCGCATTACACACTTGTGGTTGAATTTATAAGACTGTTATTACACTGCGGAAAGAAACGTATAGACTGATCTATGCCATTCAGTATGTGACGAAAATAAACAACCATAGTAGCTAATGTTGCCTATCTAATACACATTAGGTTTCGCTACTCGCTGTGCTTCTACAGTGTGGTCGCTGATATGTTTGCATTGAACATTTTACAACATGAACAATTCAAAGATTATAGTGTCCTTTTTAAAAAATAAGGGTGACTGACAAACATTTTGCACGTGGTAGAGCCATGCTGCAGCTATATTAATAGTATAGTCGTAGCACGAACGGGTCGGCTCGACCGGGGAAGGACCACGCTCTCAAAGAATACCAGCGTAAAATAGCAGCTTAATGCTGCTGTGTTTCGTATGGTGAGTGTAGAGAACCGGAGACCCATTTTACTGGAAAAGAGGCATTCAATCTTAGTCCTCACGTCTAACAACGCATCTGCATTTTAATTCGCAAACGAAGATAGATGTAGATGTCTAAGGGCCACAGTTACCCTTATTCTATAAAAAAAAAACCAGTCCATTTGATGGTAAGTGAATGTTGTGGCCCATTGACCCCTGAGGACTAAGTTAGAATGCCTCGTTAGCAATAAAAGAGCTCTTCGGTTCTTTATACTTTAAAGCGTTAAGCTGCTATTTTACGCTGGTATTCTTAAGAGCGTGATCCTTACCAGCTCGAGCCGTGCCACAACCATAATCTAGCCGTAGGGTTCTACTACGGTCTGATGGATCTACTACGCATAAAATCTCACCTCTCACATTTAACAAATCCAATTAAAAACCTATTTGGCTCATATAAAATCATTTTGTTTCTAAATCTACATTATCGAAAGACAGGATGTTTTCAAGTCGTAAAAACTCTTTGCAATCGACAACTCATTAGCCAAAACTATAACAATGAAAGAATCGTTAATCACCTATTGTAGTGAAACCATAAACTACAGTCTTTTTTCGTAGTACCAACTAATGCATAGAAAAAAGAGCTAAGTGATCACGTTTCCGCTCCAGCGGTATAAGCGACAACGTGATATCTATCGAACACTGAAATTATGGCTTTACATTACAATTTTGCATGTATTTGCAACTATGTCGATACACACGACTTGTGAACATGATATACCTAATACGGTGTAATTTATAATTTATGTCTTAGGAAATTCCAAAGAACGTATTTAGTGCACCGCTGGAGAACTATGGACGAACTTATTGCATCAAAAGCTTCACACAACCTCTTCCTATTTGAATACAAAGTTTTTTTAAAAGTAAATATAGCGATGGCGAATTATAAACGATTTACTGTTAAAACCTTTTGCATATTTTGGTCAATTTTTTCCTGAAGCTTTAAAAGAAATGATAATATCCTCATACTATTTACTATTAATATATATATATATATATATATATATATATATATATATATATACTATAATAATCTTTATGAATTACGTTAAGTATAACCTTTCCGTAAAAATCTGTGGACTCTATCCTCCTTGGTTATAACATCGAGCCGTGCATTTAATATAATGGTTTACTTAGTTTATCAGCCACATTATGTTTTTTATATGTTCACTTTTTAACATGTTCACGCTATCTACCGCAATGTCTTCAATTTGCCTAACTCGGATCGTAGCGGCCACGTAAACCGTTCGGTGTCACTGGGACGCCCCAGATGCGCGCGCGCGCACTCCGTTACAATCGACCGTTTGATTAAACGCAACGACCTTAATTGGCGGGAAAGACAAAATGTCACCGGCGATTTTCGTTTAAAAATGCTAAACGTATTACGTATATATTAGCGTAAGTAATAAACGCATTACCTACGCTAATATATATAATACTTTAGCGTAAGTAAAACATATTTAATTAAGAGTAATATACCCATACGTGGCAGAACCATTGAAGTAATATGTACGTAGTACATAATAACTCTAGGTAGAATCACCATAATATTGCCGATATTATGGTTGCAGTACAAATAGGTCGGCTCGACCAGAATGGACCACGCAAATAAAATAGCAGCTAAATGCTGCTGTATTTTCGTATGGTGAGTGTAGAGAACCGGAGACCTATTTTACTGGAAACGAAGCATTCCATCTGAGTCTTGAGGAGTGACAACGCATCTGCATTTCGGTTATTAATCGAAAACAGATGTAAATATCAATGGGCTACAGCATCTACTTAGTTGGACTGTGTGCTTGTTTGTCACTCTTATACTATAAAAAATTGCGTCATTAAATTATTTTTGATGTTAAAAATTTACTTTTGCCCGAGATATACTTAAACAATAACTATCTACTTAAATATTGAATACGTAAATATTACAAAATATGTACATTTACAATTATAAATAGATAGTGTATGGTTATGAACAAATAAACCTAAGTGACCACAAAATAAATCAACGGAGCATACACAACAGTTAGATCAGCTATTTTTTTACTATCTATAGGTACCCGTTAACTTGATATTTCTGTAACACAGTTAGAAGACTCTTTGAATGAATTTTTTTTCATTACTCGTTGAGTATTCTCAACATAGGTATGAAGTGTTAATTTTGTATGAATTCAATGAACGAAAGATTAAGCCAAAGAACGAGTAAAATTGAATTAGATATCAGTAGTTTATGTTTATGATCTTTAGTAAACTTTTAATGGGAATATGTATTGTTAATGAGACATAATTACAAAAAAATGTTGTTTTTAAAATGAATTAATATTAATACAATTAGAACATTTATTTTATAGCGACCTAAGTAGGTAATTTTTTTTAACTGTGAGTCAACTTTATATCCATGATTCGAGTATGTAATATTAGTAGTATTTAAAGACTTGGGCATATACATATATATACACATTTAATGTCTCGAAGCTAAGTTGCTAATATATGTTTAATTTATTTCTACTTTTAAGCATTATATATGCAAATAAAATATGTGTCCCGTTATAGAATGGTCGACGAAACAAACGGTGAATGCAGGTCGGTTAATAACTTACGTTAATCTAAAATATTAGAGCGTTATTTTATTATTTATATTGTATGAGTACCTCGTTTACCTAGTTTAAAATCAAAATCGTATTTATCATTTTTGAATTATATATTTAAATTAACTTAAAATATAATTACAAAGCACACATATTTTGTGATGCTTAAGTTAATTGTAAATCGAAAATTTATTATATTTTTAAAAATAATTATTTACAAATAATAGTTTTCTCACCGTAATGTTAAATTATACAATTTCAACTCGACTCAGTATTGACCATAGACAATAATATGAAAATGTACGATCGATCTCTAACGGTGATGTCAGTACCCACAAACTATCGAGCCGGCTTTTCACGCGGACAGTTATAGCTAATCATTTACTTCGTGAACACACCGTTAACCAAAAACTGGGACCGTACGGTACAACAAGAACGGTTTTGTGCTCATCGCCTGGTCACTAAGACCCGTAATACTGTTATGAAACAGCTATTTAGTTTCGTCATCGCTTTTAGAGACTTTCAAGGTTGGGTTGGGTAATTGGGTGTTCGCGAGATTGCTTGAGCCATTCGATATTTAGATTGGTTGTTGTCATTAATTAATAAAGTTTTTTTTTAATTCTGAAAACGTACCGATGTTCTGGCGATTTTTAAAACTAGCACAACTACATTTCATAGACTAGTAATTGGAAACAGAATTACTTCGTGCAAGGAAATTAGACTCTGCACTCCCTAAACCACTTTGTCATTAATTGTCCAAATTTTTTAAACTATACAAGGTCCGACCAAAAACCCTTATTAATTGGAATTGAAAACATCTTACTTAATATTGAAGTAATTTTTTTTTTGTATAGAATAAGGGTAGTAAACGAACACATAGTCCACCTGGTGGTAACGCCGGTTCGCCTCTAAGGCCTAAGATGGAATGCCTCGTTTCTAGTAAAAAGAGCCTGCAACAAACCTAAAATAAAATGGAGGCTACAGAGGCGTTGTCACATATCCCTTAGAACCTATAATTATACAGGCTCTCCATACACTTAAGTTCTGAACATAGCAGTGCCATAGCATAGCCAGTACCCACAAAGACTCCTCGGCCTAATATATTTAGTCAGTCCTATAAATGCTATATTTCAAAGACAAGAAGCATGGTTTTAGCTATAGTAAAACTTAATTTATTACCAGCTATGTTCAAATTGTAAATAAAGTTTCCGAGAAAATACGCGACGAAACCTTTTAATATTTACCTATGTACTGCTAACTTTCTGATAAAGGATACGGTTGCGATTTGTCTCGATGTTTGAGGTAGTTGACCTCAACATTGTGATTTGTTGTCAATATTATTTTCATGCAAGGTTGCCCCAATCTAAAATCAACCTTAAGCCTCAATTATAAAGTAATAATTATTGGTTCTTACAGTCTTTAATATTATATCTGTTTGTGTTAATTATTAAGTATGTAATGATACGTTGTCCTTTACATTGGTAGTTGACTCGCCAGTTATTTAAATGTATTTGGCACAGCCCTAACTCGATTACAAATTATCGACCCAGTTATGCGGGTTAGGGTAAAAGTGACAACTTTCTGATAGTGTCAACCCTAGTCCAGGCAATCCGGGTCGCCGATCGGCGACCTCACCCGGCGTGACTGTCCTACCGGTTCACGTGTGAACACCGATCACGCGGCACCCAGCACGTGTCCGCACTTGAACCTCACGTTGTTGCTTGCGCAACCGGGCACGTTCGTTCCTCACTAAACCGTTATATAAACTGCCACGTGACAACGTGATCTTAGAACGTGAAATTTAATTGCTTTCTTAATATAACTGTTAGATTACCCCTGACCTTCAAGATCAAAGGAAATTAAAAAGAAAAGAGTTAAGCGCGCAAAATTAATCCTCGCAAAAACACGTTACACGGGTTTTTGACGATTCACAATATAACAGTGCTACTTATCACTCATTATATAATTTTACCGATAATCAAATAACATTTAATGTTCAGTAGTTCGTTAAAATATTTTTTTGAGTACTTAATGGTGTTAGTACTTCAAAAAATATTTTTCGAACACATATTGGTACCAATTAAGATTTATGTTATTTAGATTATAGATTATAATCCTAAAAAAATATTTGGTCTTGACCTTCCTTGTAAGCTTATAGAGAACATCGGCCATCTTGGAAAAAGTAGAGAAAGTAGTACAGCAGTAACTTTCCACACGCTTGCTGTTTATTGCGCGGGAAAAGTGGGGCAGTCGCCATCTTTGATTTGACATTTTACTGTCACATGGAGGCTATCCTATCACAGCTAAACATCAAATGTAGCGATGCATTCTTAAAAACTAAAAAAAGTTTTTATAGGAATAAAATTATAGAAGTATCTACACCTATAATGTATGAATATAAAAAAAATTATATTATAATATCACATATAGCGCTTGCAGCAGCGTAGATAACGCATAAATCAATCGTGTCAAGAGACAAATGTTTTGAAAACATTAGTTCTTTATAAAGGTTAGCAGAGTAGTTCATCAGTTTTTTATATTATTTTAAATTGCGGCTTAGGATTATTTACAAAGGTCTATTAGTTTGGATGCATTTCAAGCATTTTTTTCCACTAAAATTCAATATACTCTTGACCGATATTCGCATACGTATGTTCTTGTAATTAAACAAACGGGATTCATGTTATTTTGGGGCGGCCTCTTGCGTCCCGCGATAACGGTTTGGTGTCAAGGTTGTCTTTCGTAACTGCTTTGAGCGATAAACGCCCCGTATGAAATATGTCAAGGTCTAACAGCTTTTCCGGTTAGGGATTTCCCTATCTGATAATAATATCTACTTCATTAACATATACTTAGGCCTACATTAACAACCTTGCTGGCTGAGACTAATTGCTAATTATTAAGAAACGCTTAACCTATTTCACTGCGCCAGATATGACAGAATTAGCAGAGTTCGTCTAACGTAATGTAGTATATCGTTTCTAGAAAGCGACATGAATAAGAGCGATGTAATGAGCTACCTTTAAATGACTCATTACTTTTTATTATTTATTATTATCAGTGTTGTATCTACCATTAATTTATTTGAGGTTTATACCTATAGAATGTGAGAAAATTCAAACTGAAATTAGAAGGACATCTTGCGCCTATGGAATTAATGACGTCTTTTTGGGTATTTTTTGACTACGGCGACTTTAAAATAATCGGAAGTTAATAACATTGAACGAGATATTTTCATAACTCCCTTTATGAAAATATCTCGTTCAATGTAGGTAGGTACCCGACTGTCCAAGTGATTATGTAATCAGATCGAAGGTAGTCTATTTTTAATTTATTATATAAGCTAGTGACTACAATCCCACCTGTTAGTATGCACTGATGAAGCCTTATATGGTAAACCATATTATCTTAGGGTAATGAAAGCCTACTCACTCTTACCTTGAAGATGAAGTGCCAAAGACAGTATAACTCAGCCTGACTCGAATAGTAATATAATGATTTGTGTTTTTGCAGAAATGTTGGGTCCGGCTGTATTCGAACGCAGGATCCGGGGCGTAGAAGCCAGACACTCTTCTCTACTTGGCCACGAGGTCATTAGAATTGTATTGTCTTTATAGATATTTAAAGGTAAAGTCGATACCTTTAGATAAGTGAAGGTATATAAGATAATTTCAATGTAATGAAACATTTGAAGCGTTAAGGTGTTGCTCAGTATGTACGACATAAAAACAATATCTAGTTCGGATGCGTCATCCAACTATTTTCATTGCTACCCTCTTAGGGAGTTTTTGAGAATGACACGTCATACATTGATCTACTTTGTCGCAATTGGCCGTGTACACTCACGTGCGCATCACTAACTAGGTTAGAGTTACGCGAGTGTTCGAGATAAAAAAAAATAGGTCAAGTTATCTTCGCTTGTCCTCGGTCCAATGAAATTATCGGCCGCGTTGTTGCGCATCAAAAAATCGTTTACGTAACAACGCGTAAGCACACGACTATATGTAATTTTCACGCCGGATTGACGCAGAGGTTGTTAATTTTTAAATAATATTTTAAAAGGCAATGGAATTAGGTCCATGGGGCCTCAGATAAAAGGGGATATATCGCTACTATGCAGTTTATATCGGTCGTCGATTTCATAAGTCTTCAAGGACTGTTAATCAACCACATTTTGAAGGGGTCTCATCAAACTGTTCACGTATATCAAATTAAAATTCTTAGCCATATAATCGCGAGTCATGATGCATGATTAACCGAATGCACGCAGACTCGACCTTAAGTCTTAGTACTTTAATACCTTCCGGACAACCTTGCGCCTAAGTTCCTGCATTACGTCACATTATACCGATAGTACATTTGAAATTACATTAATTAACTATTCGATACACCTCTTTGTTCGAATTTATTGTTAGTTATATAGTAGAACAAAATATGAGACTTTTGTCGTTGGTTGTTTAGTATTTACTATGATGTGAGGTCGTTTGAAGATAACCGCATTTGAAATATAACATTTATGTTAATTATTAAGTCTATATCCATTGCCAAATATAGAGGTGTAATGACCCCAAGTATGTCCTTACTTATAGTTTAGTTTATGTAGGTGGTAGTTAACTGGCGATAAGTCTTTCTTTTAAAAAGTATATAATAATATATGTATATAATCTTCGTCTTCTTCATCATTCCGGTAACAGAGTACAGCTAGATATGGAAGCTGAATTTTACTACTGACCTCTTTTGTGTAAATATTAATATAGATGTTAGTACTTTTACTATACATCCGATGTTTCTAGGCATTAGGACTAAGTTTTTTTTATAGGATAGGGTGACAAACGAGCACACAGTCCACCTGATGGTAAGTGGTTGCTGTGGCCCATAGGACATCTACATTTATCCTCGTTTGCGAATCAAAATGCAAATGCGTTGTCACCCGTGAGGACTAAGATGGAATGCCTCTTTTCCAGTAAAAAGGGTCTGCGGTTCTCTACACTCACCATACGAAACACAGAAGTGTTAAACTGCTATTTTACGCTGGTAATCTGTGAGAGCGTGGTCCTTCCCCGGTCGAGGCGACCCATTCGTGCTACAACTATACTACTAATATAGCTGCAGCATGGCTCTACCATGTTTCCTGCCTAGTTGTCCGTCTGGGTATATGTTCTACACTTATATATATTCTGCCACCAAACTGCAGTGCTTGCACTGATGTGTTCCTTTGTGAAGAGTATAGAGAGCCAGTATAATTACAGGCTGTGAGGCACACCATCTTACTCTTCAGGGGTGACAAAGCATCGGTAGCCTTTTTCGCATGAAGTTGGCTGCAGGTGTCTATGGACTGAACTTCCATGAGGTGCACTGCAAGTTTCTTTGTCATTTCGGTTCTATACAAAAATATAAATTTTACATGGACAAACGTCATCAACAGATCTGGAACAAAATTATATATTTGGATTGGAGGCTATAATAATACATTATACCTAGTTCAACCAAAATAAATTTGTTCACACAGTTCAAAATGTATACTCAACATTTTACTTTTTACGTCACATAAAAGATATTTGTAATGAGTCTGTGGTTAGCTGGTTAGCGGTTTCGTTGATCGAAGTTTATAGAAACAATTATAAGATTATCTAAATAGAGTTTTATCTGTGTGTGTGCTCTGTGTTGCAGAGTGTTGCGCAACACGCCCTAGGGACGTTGCGTCATACGTAGAACTGACCTTTATACGATGGATCGATTCCATTGCACGCCGTTTGTTTAATTTTCTTTGAACTTTACTTGTTTGCATGTTACGGAAAATTTTATTAATTTTTGTAAAAAAAAAATATTGAGACCGCAACCGCGCTTCGAAATCAAAATTATTTATCTCTCCAAATATTACTATTTAGGTAAATTAAAAAAACATTTATGTTTAAAATATGTACATTAATTATAAAATAATTTGAATTATAAAAAAATATTTTTTTAAAATATTTTATGCAAATATAATTAATAATTTCTGTGATTTGTTAGTTTATTTAGCGGTTATGAAATCTAGTTTCCGCACATCCGCAGGCGAATGCACGCCGTATTGGAGAACCTTGAACCAGTTGTGTAAGCGGCTCACAATGGCTTACGACAGAACAGAGGTGCCAAGCGCTGCTTGCGACATGGACTGCTTAATAAGCGCAATGCACTAATTAAAACATGAATTTAAGATTTTGCTCTCCAGATTTTTAACTTGCTGTTAGCCTTATTTTATCATTATTTAAATTATAGTCCTTATCGAGATAAGCATCATTAAACTAAAAATCAAATAGTTAAAACAAAAAATAAAATTGAGCCGGTTTTAAAAATCAAGAGAGTTCCCAATTATACCATATTTTTTGTATGTATGCTATGTGATATCTTAGCTAATTGTCAACTTATTTTAACAATTTTTTGTTAAATATGCTATATCACAAGGGCGATGTTTTGTAAATTAAAATATTTTTTTTGTTAGCGTTAAACATAGGGGATGTAATTTTTAATGGGCTGTTCAGGCGACAATTCTTGTAGTTACATTATGCTTGTAATATTGCTTAGTCAAATAGTTTAACTTTTAAAAAATAAAACAAACATCAAAAAACTAAAAGTATAAAATATTTTGAACATACTTTTGAAATCAGTTTTTAATTTTTTTAAAGTTCAATTATTTAAATGTCATCAGGCATCATATTGTACATAAAATTATTTGTATAAAATTTTACACAAATTACGGAAAACAGAATGAATCTTCCAAACCAAGAGCCGTACGTAGTATTGGCAGTGTAAACAAAGATAATATTAAAAACACATGTGAGGAAGCATATTCACAAACAAAAGATCAAAACAAAGAGTCATTTAAAAGGTATACAGTTCTATGAACAAAATGATTTAAGCAAGAAAATTTGGCACGCAACTGAGGGGCATGATTAAACAAAATTCGAAGCAGAAGTCAATGACATAACGGAAAAACATTTGACCGAAACCACGAAACGTTGAAAAAGGTTGACTCATCTCATAAATTAGTCATTGAAATAAATTTTGGGCAGTAAATTTTTGTTTAATTTCAAAACTGATAATTACTTCAGTTTGGTAAAATCTATTTAAAAAAAATTTAAGCACATTTTATTTTGAAACAATAGTTTTTCAGTTTATTACTTGACAGATTTTTTTATTTTGAAGGTAGATTTAAATTTATGTTACAAGGTTTTAAAATTTTCAAGTGTATTTTATTAAGTTTTAATTTATTTACTACTTGGAAAAAAAAATGAAAATGGAAAACATAGTTTTCCGGATGACTCAGACAATTTTCTTTCAAGTCGGATTATAAATAATATTTTACTGTTTTATTAATGATTTTAAGTGTTGTATGTATATTTATAATACGATAAAATATTTTTAAGAATACTTACGAAAATATTTGCGGTAATTATGCGCTCCTTTATCCGGAATTATCCAAATAGTGGAAACAATGTCATAATTCACAAACAGCGATGCACAAAACTGTTCACGGCGTAGTTTATCAAATCGTTTAAATTGTAAAATAAAATGTTACAAACACTTCCACTTTTCACGTCCCAAAATATTTTTGTCACTATCACAATGTTGTTATGACGAAATATTAACTGCGAATGGTGCTGCGTGTTAGTATAGTCACTTGAACGCTTCTATCCTCTGCGAAGTCTAGAGTGCGACTAAATTTTGTAGAGGGGTCGACTGACTCGCGGTCTGCAGCACTCACACACTAGCGTTGATTTTGAATGTGTGAGTAATTGAGTCTGTGTGCGGAGTTACGTTTGTGTGCGAATATTTACGTAACTTACCCTGTGTGTAATCAGTTTAGCCGGCGCTATTGAGTCAATATAAAGACCAATTTTTTTAGCTAACTCGAGATTGAGTCATGTGTTTGTCTCATTTTTGTGTTTCTATGAAATTTGTAATGGATTGATAAGCGTATTAGTTTGGGCAATTTGTAATGGCGTAATCAATTAATTCCAGTACGGACAAATTTTTGGTTTTTATTTCATAGTAGGTATCAGTGTTCCTATTTTTGACGTAATTGATATGGATTTTGAATATATTGATTTTAGGCTTTTTAAAATTTTTAAGGGTGTAAATATAATGTGCCATATTTACCTAACGTTAACTTCACTTGCCTGCGCGGTGCGACCGCCGACGAGCGAGGTAGCAACTCTAGCTTTGTAGACCGAGTAATAGCGTAACATCTATTTAATCCAAAAACGCTTAACCAAATTTTTTTTTATATGATAGAGTGACAAACGAACACACAGTCCACCTGATGGTAAGTGGTTGCTGTGACCCATAAACATCTACATTTATTCTCAATAAAGAGTCAAAATGCAGATGCGTCGTCACCCGTGAGGACTAAGATGGAATGCCTCTTTTCCAGTAAAATGGGTCTCCGGTTCTCTACACTCACCATACGAAACATAGCAGTGTTAAGCTGACATTTTACGCTGGTATTCTGTGAGAGCGTGGTCGTTCCCCGGTCGAGTTGACCCATTCGTGCTACAACTATACTACTAATATAGCATGGCTCACAGCATGGCTCTACCACGTATAAAAAGATAATTTCACACATGGGTTAATAAATATTTGTGTGTAAAAAATCCACTACTTACTCCATCCACATCATTCCGTAGGTTTCGTAATGGGCGACAATGCGAAATTAAATAATAGATGGTCAGCAGCTTCCTCCTGATATAAATTGGCAAAATCCACTTTTATTAGGCAATTTATGGGGTAGGCCTAGGAGGACGGACCACGCTCTCACAGAATACCAGCACTAAATAGCAGTATAGAGAACCGGAGACCCTTTTTACCGGAAAAGAGGCATTCCATTAGTCAACACGGGTGACAACGCATCTGGATTTTGATTATTTATTGAGGATAGATGTAGATGTCTATGGTCCACAGCAATCACTTACAATTAGGTGGATTGTGTGCTGGCTTGTCACCGTTATCCTATATAAAAAAGTAATGGACTTTTATAAGCTCTAATGAAATACTTAAGCCGACCTATCGTGTTGCAGCTATAACTCATTCAGCAGTGTAGCTATACTACGTAAAAAACCACGATTGTGAACTTTATCTCCATAGATATAAATGATGTTTCTTGTCACTCAATATACGAACACAGCAGCATTAAAATGCTGTTTAACGCTAGCATTCTGTGTGAGCGGGGTCTTTCCCTGATCGAGCCGACCCATTCGTAATAGTATTAGTAATTAAGTGTAATGTAAAATAAATTCTTTGAATTTAATAATTCAGACCTCCAGGTTTTCATACGACTTTTTCGTTCACCATCCCGTAAATAGTACATACCCAGTACGTACGTGGTTAATCGGCACATAAAGGTACAGGTACAGGTACACAAACTTTGATAGCTGGTGTACTTTGAAATTTACAACGAACGCCTATATGCATAGATAGGTTACTATCGGACCGGATAAATCCGGTCTTGACCGGATTTTAAGAACCAAGTCCGGATTTTAATATAGACCAGATTATAGGTACCACCCGAGCTATATTTTCAGGCATTGCAGATCGCGCGAAGTAAAATACGACTTGCTTGAAACACGTGAAGAATTCGATAATAAAAATTTTGGATAAAACAACTTTTTGAAAGGTGTTGCTAGTGGTCAAAAATATAATTTGAAATAATTAATGTATATTTAATTAGCAAATTAATTGTAATTATAGTCAAAAATCAGTATTTTATCTGTAACCGGATTCCCAATTCCATGCACTAGTAACCCTGTGCTTGGATTAATGTTCACCGTTACGATTACGGCTACGCTAACATACCATGTTACGAGTAAGTCCGGTGCAGTTAACAATTTTCAGCAGTGCCAGGATAACAATGAAAGTGTTTAGAAATTGCCAAAGTATTGAATAAAACTAATTTTATGGATTTTGATTGTGTTTAATTTCACTTACTTGAATTACTTTAATCTATACAAATAAATTAAAATTGAAGTGTCTGCTTGCAATGTTAAAATAACAGCTTTTTACTAAATGGATATGAAATTATATTGCTTGTGTTTTCGTTATAAGTAACGTACTTATAATAAACAAAAACAGGCGTGAGTGTCGTGGAACACTCGGTTGGAACGAAGAACGAAGGAACGTATTATATAATTTATTAACAAATACAAATAAATGTATTACTAGCGTCTATTAAAATGAAGCGTCATTTAAAATAAAATACACTATGACACAAGGGGTAGTGACGAAAAAAATCTTACACTTTTGTCGCCTAGTTCCCATCCGCCAAACCCATAAAGTCCGATAAGAAACTTCGTTCCAAAACTCAATTGTTAAAGTTTTTGTCTGTCTGTCTGTTTGTTCCGACTAATTTCCGAAATGGCTAGACCGAATTTGACGAGACTTTCACTAGCAACTAGTTGGTATATAAGGAGTGAGTGAGGCTACTTCTATATTACACTCTGGCGAAGTCAGTGAAAACAGCTAGTTTTCAATAAAATTAAAGTATTTAAATTTTAATTCTCGATATTTCCGGGGCTTTATAGCACCCATGATCACGGGGGTGTGGTCTGAGGTGTTTGACGGACTGATGTTATAGTAAAACTAGTTTTACTCAATGACAAATATTCGCAAAAATATTGTAAAAAAAAACCCATTATGTGGCCAATTTGACAATGCCAATGAAGAATAATTTCTTTCTGAATAAAATACTCTTTTGTAACTTGACGGGGTTAGTTATTCTTTAACCTTTATAATGCCTTTATAATATTTTGGCGTTGCGACCTTAGCTAACAACAAATTTATGATAGGCTTCGATTGGTATTTCATGATGGAGCGTGTTACTTACCTTACGCTTACAGCTTCTATAATTAGTACTTTCTATCTGCGTTCAAGAAGAATGGGAAAAAATGCTACTCGAAGTCACAGATAATACTTGTGTTATCGCAGTGTTTCCATCGAATGCGACGACTAATGATGCGCATAGAAAGGAATGGAATTATTTAAAAAATAAAAAAACAAAAAAAGAAGAAGAAACAAGGATTTATCCGCTTCTTACCTTGGTCCTTGAATCTTGGTACTTGAAAGTTGTTGCCGTGGTCAATATCGGAAAAAATATTACCGCATTCATCTACAGATATTGAAATTAATAGGCTTATATAACTCATAGTAATCAAAATATTTAATTTGAATATAATAAGGAAGTTGCGCTAATAATATACCTGAATACTATGAAATCGACTTGGTATTTGCGCGGATCATGAATACGGCCACATTTTTTGCTTGACATTGGCGCGTACGTCTACGCGTTTTCGCGGGAAACGATCTTGCACTGTGTCACGTTTTAAAAATGATACAATGAAACAGAAAAATAATATTTCTTTTTCTTTGTTTACTATCAGTATTTTAAGAATAATTTATCTATTTATTTTTATTGTTTATAATATAATCCATTCATCCATCCATTACAGTCTATAATAGTCTACTGTTGAACATAGGCCTCCCCCATAGATTGCCTTAAGCGTGCTTGCCGTGGCATGGCAACTATCACAAGATCCTTCTAGATTATCTCATAGTTGCCACGCTTGGCAGGCGGGTTGGCAACTGTAATTTTTTATCATTTTGTGTTGTTATCTGGAAGATGCTACTGCCCATTTCCAGTTTCAGTTTCCCTCTGTCGCCTCTTACGACACCCACGGGAAAATATGGGGTAGTGGTTATTCTTACACCGACACTACACGGTTAGAATATTATGAACATAATTTATTTTATAATAGACAATTATAAAAATAAAGACTGAAAACGAAGTTCATATATTTTATTCAGTTTGCTTTTTTTTTGATGCATTCACACATATCTACTGCTCTATTTCGTCCATTTAAGAAGTGAATTATTTTTGGGGTAGATTACCGACAGAGCCTGAACTGAACATGATTTTGTCTCATAGAGTGTAGAAAGTAGCAATGCAGGAAATATATTAGCTTAGGGCCGTGTTTTAATGAATTACTAAGGTTTTTGTCAGTGAACTTGAGTTACTGCGTGGCAACAGAAATAGGTAAGGGGACGGTAAATACCCAGACGAACTCTAAACAGAAAAAGAGGCCTAACTAGAAGTGATGATGATGGTGTGATGTTAAAATTACAAATAAAATTTAATAAATAGTGATACTGGGAAGTGAATGATGGAACTGGTAAACTTGTAGTGCAGCAGGGAATTGAGGTTAGTGAAATTTTTTGTAATGCTATCATTATCATCGTTACAGCCCTTCATAAGTCCACTGCTGAACATAGGCCTCCCCCAAGGAATGCCACAAAGCACGGTCCTGAGCCACCTGCATCCATCGACTTCCTGCATGTCTTACCAGGTCGTCACTCCATCTAGTGGTGGGTCACCCTACACTTCGCCTACCGGTACGAGGCTGCCACGCTAGAACCTTTCTTCCCCATCGGTAGTCGGTTCTTCGAGCTATATGGCCGGCCCCTTGCCATTTCAAGGCTAAGAAATATTACAGAAGTAAAATTGTATGAGCGTGTACCCGACCCCCTTTAAGGACTAATTAATTAGGTATATTACAATAATTTTGCAAGAGCGAGAGAAGAAAGTTATTGCTAGAACAACTTCAGTCTTTTAAATTAAGAAAAGAAGGTATTGTGATGATACGTTTATTATCGTTACTATGTTCCTGTATTATCTAATTTATTTTTTAATTACGTACAAGGATTTAGTTTCGAAATGAGTGATAAAAGGACATTTTCTCAGTTATCACACTTCTCTAGTTTCTATATTTAAATAAGTGGTAAAATTAAAATTTTGTAGAACATCATCAATGTAGTCGAATTCAATTAAATACGCATTATTAAGGATAACTCAAAAATTATTAGTCATATATTGATCAAACTTATATGGGATTTACATGAAAAGCATTAGATTCCAAATAAAAGAAGAATCATCAAAATCGGACATAAAAACCAGTGGAATTAAGTACCTCCTCCTTTTCTTGAAGTCGGTTGAAAAAAGAGTTTCATTTTCTCCTACGATGTAGAAATTATTTATGAAATGAAGTGCTGGTTCATAAAATTCTGAGGACTTAATATTATGCATATGCTTAATATATGCATACTTTTGCTGTCGTAAGTTAACCTAACCTAACAAATAGTTTGTCAGTGGTTTGTAATAAAATGGTACGTACCTATATGGGCCTATATATAAAAGATTACATTTCTCAGTTTTATTTAAATTTTATTAAGATCTCATTTGCCGTGTAGCATCCATCTCACAGCAACTGAAAATAATAAAAACACTGCGGTTACCAACCCTACTGCCGAGCGTGACAACTACCGCAAATATCAGTTTATGCGGCAATCTATCGGAAGCAGTATTCAACGGAGTTTTGATAGGCTTTTATGAATAAATAAAAGAAGATCTAATTACTCTGTGTATTGGTGCCGTAAGAGAATCCACTACTCCATCTCGTAGACATCTTAAGAGGAAATGAAAAAGGAGATGGGCAGCACCATCTCTTTGAAAACAACTCAAATTAATATTAAAAAAACTAACGTTGCAAATTGATAATTTAATATCATTATACTACACTTAAAGTTCATAAAAAATTGTTTTCTTAAAAAAAATGTTTCTGGAAGTTACATAACGAAACATGTCGAGAATCAAAACACAATTGTTTTTCCGAAAATCTGCGCTCTACAAAAACAAAAGTTACATAAAAATATTAGTGTTATGTCCAGAAATATGTTTAAGAGTTCAAGGATGAATTATGGGATCGGTTCAAATCCGTCACATACGTTGTATGGGTTACTCTGCAAATTTGTTACGTTGTCGTACGGAGAAATTTCGAGTAGAGCTCTCTCCCTCTCTTCTCTCTCTTTCTTCTCTCTCTCTCTCTCTCTCTATATGTCTAGCGATCGACTTTAAGTTTCAGGCGTCGTCCTAATACAACGCGATCATCGCGTGAGTAAGCGATGCGACCATCGCGTGCTCGCGCGATGTCGAATACTAGGTGTCCTAATAGAACTCGAATACGCGATCATCGCGCGAATTGACGATGCGAGCAGCCGCGGGTTCCGCTTCGCTTCGCAGTTTACCCATGGCATTGGCGCTAAGCATGGACGTCAGAAACGCCCAATTACTTTCTGGTAATACATAGATATATACATTCTGCTGGTCGTGACAGCATTGAAAAAACGAAATGGTTCGTAATGTGCTTTGTTGGCAATGAGACCGATACGTGATGAATTTCACAATCAATATATGTCGGGTCCCTGCCCTTCACCCCGCTGCCGGCCGACGCGACGCGAATGTCGCGCGACTGTCAATTAGGACACTTATTCGACAGCAATATGTATGATCGCGCGTTCGTACGAACTAAGTTCGCGCGAATAGATTATCAAACATATAAGTCGCGCGTCTCCATCGCACGAATGTCAATTAGGACACTCGAGATCAGTATGCTTGATCGCGTGTTCGTACGAGTAAAATTCACGCGAATTTGCGATAATCACGCATTCTTATTATCTCATCATTTCATTATATA
This sequence comes from Parnassius mnemosyne, assembly GCA_963668995.1. NCBI lineage: Eukaryota > Metazoa > Arthropoda > Insecta > Lepidoptera > Papilionidae > Parnassius > Parnassius mnemosyne. The sequence goes on along the minus strand of CAVLGL010000092.1, from coordinate 13,445,371 downwards.
TCATATTAGGTCGACGCCTCAGTCATTCATAACAGTTTGTTCAATTTTGGCGGTAGTTATAATCATTTTGCTTCGGTCAAAACTGTGATTCCTTTTGTCCAAAGCCAAAGAAGTAGAAGTATATAAAGAAGAAGAAGTATATAGAAGTATACTATTTGTTATAACTTTAAACAAAATTCGTCAAAAAAAAGATACGCGATAAATAATTTTCGACGGAATACGAGTATGTAACATGTGCTCGGGTGGAAAAATACTACGTATTCGTTTTTTTCCCTTAAAACACTAATGTACACGTGCGACTTTGTACGCGTCACACTGGAAATTCAATAGGAAGTTTCCTATTTAAACTGCTCTATATAAAATTAAAAAAAAAGCTTATAGCGTTTAAGTGTTGCCATATATTTCATTAATAATAAACACTCAATGCCGTTACATAAATAAAGTGTCGTGAAGTGGCAGCCTAAGAGAGTTCACTACCCAATATCATTTAATGCGTGTCGTAAGAGGCGGCAAATGGAAATGAAAGAGGAGATGTATGGATGATACTTTTTTTATAGGGTGACAAACGAGCACACATACAACAAAGAGTGGTTGTTGTCACCTATAGACATCTACATCTATCCTCAATAAAGAATCAAAATACTGATGCGTTGTCACCCGTGAGAACTAAGATGGAATGCCTCTTTTCTAGTAAAAAGGGTCTCCGATTCTCTACACTCACCATACGAAACACAGCAGTGTTAAGCTGCTATTTTACGCTGGTATTCTGTGAGAGCGTGGTCCGTTCCCTGTCGAGCCGACCAATTTTTGCTACAACTATACTACTAATATAGCTGCAGCATGGCTCTACCACGTATAAAAACGATATGGAGAGAGATATGGCAATGAAGCAGCAGCATCGTCCCGATAACAACTTGAAATAATAATTTATTGCGGTTGTCAACCCGTATTTAGCATACGAGTTGACAACCGCGTTACAACCACGACATACATATATCACCCTTGGAGGCAATCTATGGGAGAGGCCTATGTTCAGTTGCGTTGTAGTTAGTTGATAGATTGTAATGATAATGAAACACTTAATTACATAATTTTATAATCAAAGCTACTTATAAATACTTCAGATTTATAAGTAATACGGTAATGAATATGAATAAATAAATATAATTTGTAAACCTAAATCTGCAATCCAATAAAAATAATATGTTTGTTTGTAATTTATACGCTTTCTATGCGTTGCCGGTAATATAAATCTGTGTATTTTTTATTCAATATCGATTACAAGTAATTCTTTTTGAAAGAAATTTACCTTTTTTATTATACGTTGATCGATCGATCGTATTTCGAGCCTACTTTCAGTAAATGGTTGCTGTGGCCCATAGGCATATATATCTATCTTCGTTTGTGAATTAAAATGCAGATGCGTTGTCAGCCGTGAAGACTAAGATAGAATGCCTCTTTTCCAGTAAAAAGGGTCTCCGGTTCTTTACACTCAACATATGAAACACAGCAGCATTAAGCTGTTATTTTACGCTAGTATTCTGTGAGAGCGTGGTGTTTCCCCGGTCGAACCGACGCATTCGTGCTACAACTATACTATTAATATAGCTGCAGCATGGCTCTACCATGTAAAAATATTTTTGGTTTTTGGAGTCGGTTCTTATTTTATTTTTTATTTTTTTGACCCCTTTTAGTGGACTAATGAATAAAACGATTCTATTTTTAAATTCTACAAAAAATTTAAGAAATCTGACGACATTTAAAAAGAAATTACTTAATCGAACGTTAAAACTGGTTGAACGAATAAATAATTTTTATATCATTACAGCAGTTTACAAAAATAGCCCGGCGACGGTCACGTGTACTATAATGACCTTCTTCATTAAAAATTCACGTGCAGATATAAAATATAGTACAATTTTAATATCGGTTACGTAATGAACTAATTGAGACTTAATATGCCTTAATTAAAAACACTTAAAGACAAGGAAAGGCGTAAATGTAAATTTAATAATGTCCTCCAGACCGAATTTCGGTTAAGCCAGTCTGTCTCAACGGAAACTAAATACCAGCGTGAAATAACAGGAATTGCTCTATTTCCTATAGTGAGCGTAGAGAACCAGAGAACCTTTTTTACTGATAACGAGGCGAAATACGGCCTGAAAGACATTACACAATTATGTTATTAATATTTACATTCAAAAACCAAAATATTTTTTCCAAAATAAAAGAAAAATTATATTAACATACGTAATTAAGAACAAATTTATATACACCTCCATTTAGAATTAAAATACTAAATCGCAGCCCATATTATGTTGCAATTAAACATTTTAATAAATTACCTCTGAATAGAAATTAAAAAGAATTTGCTTTCATTGAAATTGCTGTATTTCGTATGGTGAGTGTAGAGAACCGGAGAACCTTTTTTATTGGTAATGAGGCATTCCATCTTAGACCTCAGGGGCGACAACTTATCTACATTTTGATTCTTTATAATTGATAAATGTAGATGTCTATGGGATTTAGCATCCACCTACCATTAGATTGACTATTAACTCGTTAGTTACTTCTATTCTATAAAAAATATTGGAGCATTGCTTGCAAAAACCACAACTTAAATAAAAACTTAACTAGGCAATTAGTTTTATAAAAAAAAAAAAACTAATGTCAAAAATAGACCAGTAGTACACTTAGTATTACACTTCGTAGTGCACTTTGATTTTTTAATATTAATAGTATCAATATTGTAACAAATTACTACTTCTTTTAAAGCAATAAAATTATTATTAATATTATTATCATTCATATTCATATCAGTTATTAATAATACACATACATTTACAATAAATCTTTTCACATTAGAACCGGTGCCAACTCTGGAGCGCACGTCCTCAGCACAATTAGCGGGTTACCGTCAGGCCCACTCGACTTGTGGATGTACAGGAGAGGAGTGCTTTGCGAACCGACCACTGTGTGAATCGCACATCCGGCATGGAGCACTCACACTGCGGAATGGTCTCCGGTGTGTTCCCCCCTCATCGAGGGTCGAGTTGGACGCAAAAAGGGATCCTAAAATGTTAGTTTTCTCTTTTGCGGCGTGGGCTAGTGAGTTGTCCTCCCCGTGCAGAGATGGTAGTGATGACTTACAGAAATTCCCTTGAACAGCCTCGGCGAGAGACCAGAATGCACGGGTTTCCGAATCAGCCTAATTACATAATTGTGTATTGAACGTACCCAGTCTGACTTCAATATCATTTTTTTGATCTCGAGATATGCGAAGCGAAAATAAAGCACCAACCTACATGTCAACAGTCTGGATGATATGGGGTTGTGGTAGTTTCTCACATCAACATATAAGCATATGCCCAATAGTGGCGGTGAGAGAGAATCCACTATTCCATATTATCAAGAGGTGTCACTATCGTAAGAGTCCACAGAGGAAAACTAAATAGGGGATGGTTAGCAGCATCTTCCTGGTAACAACACAAAGTGTTAAAAACTGCGGTTGCCAACGCTGCTATGAGTGGCGACCTTTTTCGGTGGCTGCACCCTGCCAATAAAATTTACTGAAACAAGTTGCTACCGCCTGTACTAATCATCATCATTATCTACCCGTAAAAATCTACTTCTAGTCATCATCATTGTAGAGAGGACTTGCTTTTATCGCTACGATCGCAGCACCAGCCGTCTCGTAGCTTTGACGTCACTACGCTTCGCCGGTTCTGATACTTTACACCTGGAATACACGAAATGGCTATACCGCCATCTACCGGAAACCATAAGGTCGCTAGGACACGGAAACCTGTCTGTATGAATCATCATCATCATCACTACAGCCCTTCACAAGTCCACTACTGAACATAGGCCTCCAACCCAAGGAATGACACAAAGCACGGTCCCGAGCCACGTGTATCGTTCGAATTCCTGCATGTCTTACCAGGTCGTCACCTCATCTAATGGGGGGCTGCCCTACATATCACATACCAGTACGAGGCTGCCGCTCGAGATCCTATCTTCTGCATGTGTTGTCGTTCGAGCTATATGGGCAGCCCATTGCCAATTCAGCAAAATGTAGAAATATAACTAATATTATAATATACTTATATTTCTACATTTAATTACATGTCTAAGAACAGAATTGTATGATACGAATTTACAGTTCTATCGTGACTGTCATTTTTTACGCAGTAATAAAATTCGCTATCAATAAAAAAAAAACAGGACAGATTGATCACTGACCCGTTTATGAACTGTAGGCACGTGTATGTTGATAGGAATTTAACATACTTTTAAATTTCATCATTATAGCCCTTCAAAAGTTCACTGCTGAACAGGCCTCTCCCAAGGAATGCCACAAATCACGGTCTTGAGCCACCTGCATCTATGGACTTCCTGCATGTCTTACCAGGTCGTAACTTTATGTAGGGGCAAGGGGAGGGGGACGCCCTACACTATGCGTCCTCTCAGTCGAAGTTGGACTTACCTAGTCGGACTATTTGTCCCAGGTAAACATACTTGTAAACAACTTCGAACTTAGTGCTCCCAACAACTACCGGCACTGGTGTGACATGGACGTTACACATGACTTTCATTTTGTCCATGTTCCTCTCAAGAACTATCCGTTGGAAGGCACTATTGAGTTCTTTGAGCATAGTGCTTAGGTCTTCCAGCGATTCTGACAAAGTGCTATATCATAGGCAAATCGAATGTGAGTGATGTACTCGCTATTGACTTTAATGCTGTATCTTTTCAATTTAAGTAGCTTGGAAACGTCTTCTAATGCAGCTTTAAAAAGTTTCGGCGATATTACGTCACCCTGTCTTACTCCTCTCTGCAGTTAGATAGGTTTCGTATTCTGGTTCTGTATTCGGATAGCACTACTGTAGAAACACTTCAGCACTTCTCACTTCGATATGCGACTGCAGCACCGCTAAAATTTCGAGGGAATCAACGGTTTTCTCATAGTCCACATACGTAAAGCAAAGTGGCAGATTGTACTCTTCGGTCTTCTGTACAATTTGCCAAAGGGTATGTTGCTTTTCGGAAACTGGCTTGTTCGGTAGGCTGCCATCGAGTCTGCGAGACAATTCGTAATGACTCTCGAACAGCAACTGCTGTCTTAGAATTATTTATGCTTACGATAAATAATTATATTATTATACTAGCTGTTCCCCGTGACTTCGCCCGCGTGTAATTTAGGGTTTTAGTTTTTTTTGTGCGGAGCCCTAATTATTTAAAAAAAATATAAGTATCCTAAGTTACTCCTTGTAACATGAGCTATCTAATAGTGAAAGTCCCGTCAAAATTGGTCCAGCCGTTTCGGAGATTAGCCGGAACAAACAGACAGACAGACAAAAATGTTAAAAATTGTGTTTTTGTTATAAGTACCGTATATATACTTTCATATGCAATTAGTAAAAACCTGTTATTTTGACATTACAAACAGACACTTCAATTTTATTTATTTGTATAGATTTGTTTTTGCGATTTGGTAAGATTTTTTAAACTTTGTTTTTCATATATTTCTTTATTTACCTCCACTCTAGAATTTTTCCCAGTATCGTGGAGGCAGATTTTTAGTATTCTTGTGCAATTTATGTATGTACGCACCTTTGTATATAATTATTTCTTGTGGGATTCGAAACCTCAAACCTCCACGTTGCAACTTAATGCTAAACCACTGCACCAGAGAGCCTTCAGAATTGTCAATTATTGAACATATACCTCGAAGACTGACAGCCGTTGAGGTAGAAAGGTTCTCGAGTGGCAGTTTCATAAAGGCGCGCACAGTGTAGGGTAGGTGGAGTGTAGGCTTGAGGCATGCAAGTCCAAGATGGCTCAGAGCCGTTGCAATCTGGGGCACAAGCCCATAGATCTGAGAGCATGCATTAGCTATTTGTTGAGCTGAATGACGACTGTCAATGCAGCACAATGTATGTTTTTTTATGTATGTTACCTCATAACTTTTTACTGGGTGAACCGATTTCGATGATTCTTTTTTTATTTGAAGGCTGGTGCTTCACATTGATCTGATATGATCAATAGTTTTTGAGCTATTCTTAATAATTTATATTGAAGTCGGTTGTACAAAATTTTTAATTTAAATTTTTTTTGGCTATCGGATACCTCTCGCACCTAATCTAGTATCTAATATAGTTCATGTAACAAAAATCCTGTGGTTCCGGATAGTGTATTATCAGAATGTAGTATTCAAACATATAGAAAATAACTTTATTTCAGAAAACTCGACCATAAAAAATTTAATTAAATTGAAATTTTATCGTAAATTTGAGCGTGGTAGAGCCATACTGCAGTGTACGGCTGCAGCACGAATGGGTCGGTTCTACCGGGGTAGGACCACGATCTCACAGAATACCAGCGTTAAATAGCAGCTCTTTGTGGCTGTGTTTCGTATGGTGAATGTACAGATCCGGAGACCCATTTTACTTGTAATGAGGCATTCCATCTTAGTCCTCAGAGGTGACAACGCATCTGCATTTTGATTCTTAATCGAGGATAAATGTAGATGTCAATAGGCCGCAGCATCTACTTACCATTAGGTGGAATGTGTGCTCGCTTGTCACCTTAATTCTATTAAAAAAATTTGATAATTTTTATTTGTAAAGCAAGATCTTTGACAATACTCTTACCTACTCTATATAGTATAGTATATTATCTATGACTCTCACTCCCCGGCTGATGTAGAGGCAAAATAATAAAATGACATATAATTTGTAAATAAAAATGTATTTATATGTAATTAAACTTTTTTATTGTCGGGTTTTCTGAAATAAAGTTATTTCTATACGTTTAAATAATGATTCTGATAAAGCGCTTAAGAGGAACGACAGGGTTTTTGTTACATGTTGTATATAACAGTGTTTTCCAAACATTGTTCTGTCATGGCCCGGTAATTTTCACACTGTACCTTCGTCAACCACTTAATACTTTTAAACCCAAGCTGGTTCCATTAAGTAAAATAATACACATTTATTAATAGTAATATTTTAAAAATGAATGTTAACGATGCGTCGATCGATAGTAGGTATTATTTTTAAAACAAGGCGGGAATGTTCCGACTCGGTATTTTATTTTGATGGCCCGGTACCCGGTAAATCCCGGAAACGGTGGTATATAGTATTTAATATAATATGTATTTATGTAGAGTATCTAATATGCTGTAATAATTCTTCATCAGCATGTAAAAGTCCACTGTTGGACATGGGCTCATCCCGTTGTATCCAGCTTTATCGTCACGCTTGAATTGCTGGCCGTGACTTGGCTGGCTTTTATACACCTGGCGAAAACTAAATGGTTGTACCGCCATCTATCGGAAGCTATAAGATTTTTCTGACATTTCGCATAGTCACCTTTTACGACATCCACGGATATACGAATTTTTTAAATAAAAAAAAATGTGTGTGTACTTATATACGCACGTAGGAAGTTATACTTCTTTAGTGTAACAAAACAAAAAAGCTTGAGAGACAATTACCCACTAAAGTGGTCGCTTTTATTTGTCAGTGTGCGCACGCATCGTAACAACTTCATGGTGTCGCTTTTAGGTGTCGGTGTGCGCGCGCATCGTAAAAATTCACTCTCATCATTTTATCCCGAACGCCCCAAAGAAGTATAATATTTATTTGTATTGAGAATAAATTGGGATTTATGATGATGAATGTGTGGGACGAAGACAGAAGTAGGTATGAGCGAGAAAAAAAAGATGGAATATGACGGTACGACGAGATGTGATTGGAGCTCTGTGTTTTAAAAAGTTTCGCTGGGTTTCTTGCTGGTTCTTTTCAGGACAGAGGTTTTTTCCGAACCAGTGGTAAATTAAGCGAAAAAATGAATTTCAATAAATACTATTTATTATGTATTTCGAATAAAAAAAATCTGTATCTGTTTATAAAAGTTTAATTAAATATTTGCTTTGCAGTATAGTGATTTCGCTTAACACCTTATCCCACGTACATATATCGCAGTAATTAGATTGGTGATACTACTTCCAGTTTTTGATCTGGGAATTTTTAATTCGGGTAGTTGTTAATAAAACAACTAAGTAATGATGAAGTAAAAATGTATGTATTCAGATGTACAAAAGCATCAATCTAAAACCTAAACTTGGCGGCTTTGAGGCGGTTGTAAAATCGACAACCGAATAGAGTAATTACTATCTTACAACTTTACAAACATAAATCTTGTATAAGATGTTATTACTAGTTCTATTCATCACACTTCGAGCGTCTCGTAGCAGATAAACAAACAAACAAACAGACATAACAATGCTACAATGTCGTTTGTCAACGGGTCAATAGATTGCAATAGACAAAGATGTTTAATTAAATAAATGTAATTGTTTTACAATTGTTTTTGAATTCTTGGAATTCCGATGGCACTCTGTTGCGAATTAGTAACGTGATATAAAAGATTATGATACATTTTCTTAATAGATAACAAATATATATGAATGTATAATAAAATATATTTTTATTTAAAGTTTTGAACGTATACTTCTTTTGGGGCGTTTGGGAAATATGATGAGAGTGATTTATTTACGATACGCGCGCACACCGACCCTTAAAAACGACACCATGAAGTTGTTACGATGCGCGCGCTAGATGAGGGACTAGCTATATCATCAGCGGCAGCGCAACACGTTTTCGCTTTCCTAGCCCAAGAAAATTCTGTTCGTCAAACCATACTAAAGATAAATATCGATATACGAATTATTTTAGTCAAAAGTGTAATAAAAAGGTCATTTAAAACATGTTTATATGAGTTGTTATAAGAGCAACAATTATTTGGAGGTGGATGACAACGACTTAGTAAAAGGTATTTCATACGATTGTTATACCTAATACTGTACTGTAAGTACTGAAATTATTCGTTTTATATTATAAAAACAGATGTTAAATAACCAGTTCTATTGGGTCGTGATTTAATTACGTCGTTTAATATGAAAATGTGTATAGGTGACTGTAACAACTTACAGTATAACGACTTAGTGAAGCAACTGAAGGAAACATATTCACAGTTGTCTACTGATGAACTGGGGACTTTTAGTAAGTATAAAGTAACTTTAAAAATAAATATTGATGGTCAGTTAAAGTTTTTAAGCCGAGAAGAGTACCGGTAGCTTTGAAACATAAAGTTGTATTAGTTAAAATTGTATAGAAGTTGAATTATTTTTCTATATATTACTTTTAAACTAGATTATATGTTAGATTGCCCTTGCATTATATAAGTTATGTGAAATAAGTCTGCATTGTCAATTTAATTTGTTTGAATTCCAGGTTGATCTTCATCTTCCACGTAGATCATCTACATATCAGTACAGAGGTATTGAGCCTGTACCTAGCTTATCTGCTTATACTAAATCAATCAGTGGTGTTGAAGTGACACCAAGAAAGAGCGAAAGATTAAAAAAAACATGCGTGAGTGTCGTGGAACACGCGGTTGGAAAGAAGTTCCCTATTATTGATAAATGTATTATATTATTGATTAACAAATACAAATAAATATATTACTAGCGTCTATTAAAATGAAGCGTCATTTAAAATAAAATACTCTATGACACAAGGGGTAGTGAAATCTTACACTTACTGTCGCCTAGCTCCCATCCGCCAAACCCGTACCGTTCGATAAGGAAGTTCGTTCCAACAACATCTAAATTAAAGAGAAGAATAATAGACAAAGAAAAAAGTTAAAAAACGTATATGCTCAAAGAAAGTATAGAATCTAAAATAATTCAACATATTATATATTATTCAAAGTATATTAGTATTAAGTGATTTTCTTTCCACGCATATAAGAAAAAAAATTGTTTTGCAATATATTAAATGTGGATAGAGCGGAACAGTTTTGTAAAACAAACTTAAGTGTGGATATTTTATTGCAGTTTTGCATTCTCAGCATAATGATGTAAAATCGTTAATATAGTATAATCTTTATAATGATAAAAGAGGTTAAATTTACCCATCAAAAGACGTGATTGATGTTTGTTTATTTTGTGAAACAATATATAAATATAAAGATTAAAATCTTAATAAAAACAAATTACATTTTTTTAAAACGTTACCTACACAATAGGATTTTCTCCTGTATCGCGGGAGCAGTTTACTTGGATTGTTGGATGTCTGTACTTGTAAAATCCATATAAGATTTCACAAGTACAGACATTCAGACCCAGAACAATTATTTGTAGGCCATACAAATACTTGTTCCGTGCAGAAATCGAACCCGCGGCCATTAGCGCTGCAACTCATTGGTCATTGCTAAGCCACTGCCGTCAATTAATTGTCACCAGATTCATAAATAATTTTTAGTTATTTTTGTTTTGTCACGCTTAAGAAGTATTTTTTTCTGAAAGTGTATGCTGTTGGCCCTACGGCCTTGACATCTTCATAGAATTAGGCTCGTAAGCGAGGACCTACGAGCTACTGAGTGCAACGATTCTGCCAGCGGCGAGGCGGCGTGAAGTGTGGGCGAAAGCGAAAGAACGTGGAAATAAAATCAACTCCAGTGGTGACCCAAGACAAAATTGATAAGGACGGGTTTACTCTTGTTGAGAAGAGACGTCGGTCGACCTATTCTTGGAAGTGATCTCGTCGTCGGGATCAAGAAAAACGTTCTTGGGACGTCTCCTGCGGGGGGCAGCATCCCTCACTGGGGAGTACGAGCCCGCCTCATTCACCAACAGATTTTTGTGCTCTTTAATCGAATCGAAATATCTTAAGGACAATTCCGTAAGATACGAATGGGTAGTGGGCATGTCGAGGTCGCGGTGAAGATCCGCTTGAAGTTGTTGTAGAGTCTTTTTGGGAACATGGGCAAAAGACACACCTGTGTATGTCATAATAGGACGTATGCAGGTTTTGTAGAGATGCAGTTTGTGTCTCAGGGACAGCTTACTGCTTTTATTGGTTAAGGCGAAAAGTTGATACACTACGAATTTTGCCTTATCTCTAACTGTTAATGTGCTGAGAGAAGCTCATTGCACAATCTAAAGTTACCCCCAGGTATTTCACCTCTCGGACCCACGGAATTGGGCTATCGTAGAGGGAGATTGTACCTACTTTGTATTTTTTTAATTTGTAGCAATAGTTTATTATAAGCCTGTCTTCTGTTGAAAAAGATGGCTTTGCTTTTATCGGGGTTCAATTCGATTCTCCATTTTCTGCACCAATCACTTGATGCGTTTGCTGCAGCTTGAAGTCGACTGCAGATCATAACGGGGTGGACATCAGAGGAATAGATGGTTGTAACATTTGCGTATAGTGCAAGATGAGTACCTGGTATCAAAGGGATATTATCACTTACGTAGAGTGAGTATAGGGTCGGTGAGAGCACAGAGCACTGGGGAACTCCTGCTATGATGGGTCTGGAACAGGAGAAAGTATGTCGCCACGGAATCGTCGGTTTGAAGATAGAATAAATATTTTTTTATTATTAAGCTGAAGTGACATATGATCGTACTTGATTCATTCCACCTGATGGTAAATGATAAATGCAATCCATGATCACCTGTAGCCAACTAAACCTCACCTTCTCATCTCTGAGGACTAATATGGACTGCCTCAGCGCCTGTAACTATTATAATGTCTTCCAGACCCAATTCGGTCAAGGCGACCAGTCTGAACGGAGACTAGCTATCTGCGAAGAACAGGATTATAGTGCCCGAGTGTATGCACAAGGTTCCAACCAGATCTAAGATGATAGTCACAGTAAATCGACACATGTTAAGAATGTTTACCAACTTACTTGAACAGGCCCCTGTGTTGTGTACATCATGCTATTTTATTTCGGTGTGTAATTAGCGTCATTATGTTGGTTTTCAATCAGTTTTTCCAATTTTCTATCGTGGTTACAGAGGCTTGGTTTATGAGTCATAGATATTTGCTTTTTCAAAGTTTTAAAAGGGCAAAAGTTGATTTTATATACGCCAGAAATTTAAGGGCAGGCGGCACTCAATATAACTTATCTTCCTAACACGGTCGTTTCATAATGAAAATTATTTTCTGTTTTGTTTATGAGGTTGGTTTTACTTTTTTTTAAAGGTCAATTATTTAACCCTATTAAAAGGAATAAAGAATATCAAGGTACCTATAACGGCTCTATGGTGCAGTGGCATAGCCAATAGTGGCATTCATTGCTATGAATTGCGGCGTTGAGGGCCGCTGGTTTGAATCCCGCACGGAACTACTGTTAATATGGCCTACAAATAATTTTTCCGGGTCTGGATGTTTGTTCTTAAGAAATTTATGCATGTAAACTGCCTCCACAATATAGGAGAAAATGCTAATGTGCGGGTAAAAAAAGGTCGTCGAAATAGTTACATTTAAAAACATTAATTTATACAAAATTTTTTTTGCTTTATTTTAATTTAATCGGAGTCCTATTTATCGGTGTAAACGGTGTCAGTCAATGTTCTTGGTTCCTGCGATACAAGCCTAGAGCTTAGTGCAGAAACCAGTGTATTGTTTAATTATGTAATGTTTTTTGGTTAAATAAATACATTTCTAGTTCTAAAAAAAAATCATTCTCTTATTTTCCACTCTTCGGGGTGAATTTTTTCTTAAAATTTATTTTAATATAGTATGTATATATATACACTATTTAATAAACGAAGAATCATTAAAATCGGTGCAACTGTTTCCAGAAAATCGGTAACCAAACATAAAATTAACATACACGTCGAATATACTAACTTCTCGTTTTTGGAACTCGGTTAAAAACTGAAACGTCAATATCTCACGAGCGTCCACAAATCACGTTAAATTCACGTGTCAGTGGCGCGGCAATAAATCAGTCTCTAAGCTGTTATCTTGTTGCAAACATTTAAATAGCTGTGATGTAATTTAAACAATAGCTTTTTTTAGGTATAGCAACATTTGATAAATTGGAGGAATGTCGTAATATCCCCGTGCGCGTTTATTTTTTTGTTATCACGAAAAAATGCGTATGCAGGAACTTGCATGTATCATCATCATCATTACAACCTTTCACAAGTCCACTGCTGAACATAGGCATCCCTCAAGGAATGCCACAAAGCACGGTCCTAAGCTACCTGCATCCATTGACTTCCTGCATGTGTTACCAGGTCGTCACTCCATCTAGTGGCGGTCACCCTACACTTCACCAGCCGGTACGAGGCTGTCACTCGAGAACCTATTTCCCCATCGGTTGTCGGTTCTTCGAGCTATATGACCGGCCCATTGCCACTTCTATGTTTTATGGGCCACAGCAACCACTTACCATCAGCTGGACTGTGTGCTCGTTTGTCATCCTTATCCTATAAAAAAAAACAGCTTACTGATCCGTTGGGCTATGTGTTACTCTGGTTCTGCTGCGTATATCCTCATTTCTAAGTTTATCACGCAGAGAAACCTCGAGCATAGTCCTCTCTATAGCTCCCTGAGTGACCTTGAGCTTCCTCATATGGCCAGCAACGAAGGACCAAGTCTCAGATCCATAAATCAACACGCACTGGTTGTGTAATTTCGATTTCAGGTTTGAGGTATAATTTTGATTTGTATATATTATAACAATAGCTTTGAAAGATAAGGTCTCTATTACACATCATTTTACTTGTATTACTAGTCCACAACTGAACATAGACCTCCCCATAAGTTGCCATAAAGTACGGTCCTGAGCCACGTGCATTCATCGACTACCTGCTTGTTTCATCAAGTTGTCACCCCATCTAGCGAGGGGTCGCCCTGCACTACGTTTGCCAGTATGAGGCTGCTACACGAGAACCTTTCTTCTCCATCGGTTGTGGGGTTTCCATCGGGTCGGTTCATTGCCACTTCAGTATATAATTTATAACTTTTAATAAAAGGTAAAAACCGACTTCAAGTTGCTAAAAAATAAATTATTTATTTGCTACCCTTAGGGGTGTAAATTTCTCTCCAAATTTATATGGGCTCACCCTTGAAACCATTTTATAACCACCACCACCCTTTAAACACCACCCTTTTTAACCTATTTAATAAAAGAAGAATCATTAAAATCGGTTCTCAATCTGCGAAAACAATAGTCCAATATGAAACTTTTCCCCCTATTTTCCACTCATGGGGCCGGAAGTTTTTCTTCAAAATTTAATAAAAGAGAATCATTAAAATCGGTTCACAACACGTGAAGATATCGCGTAACATACATACAAAAAAATAACATACACTCGAATTGAGGAACCTCCTCCTTTTTGAACTTGGTTAATAAGGGATGCATGCATGTTTTAGTTTTAAATAGTCATTATAATTTTTATACAATCATTACGAGTTTTAGTTTTATCTATTATTATTTTTATTAAAATTCTAGTAATTATTACTAGGATTTTCTCCTGTAATATGGAGGCAGTTAAAACATAAACTGCAAATGGAAAAATATTCAGATCGGGAACAATTATTTTCTCACGTGGTAGAGCCATGATACAGCTATATTAGTAGTAAAGTTGTAGCACGAACGGGTCGGATCGACCGGGGAAGGACCACGCTCTCACACAGAATACCAGCGTAAAATAGCAGCTTAATGCTGCTGTGTTTCATATTGTGTGTAGATTGTAGAGAACCGCAGACCCTTTTTACTGGAAACATGGCTTTCTGTCTTAGTCCTCCCTGGTGACAACGCATCTGCATTTTGATTTGTAATCGAGGATAGATGTAGACGTCTATGGGCCACAGCAACTACTTACTGTGGACTGTGTGCTCGTTTGTTACCTTTATCATATAAAAAATACGGAAAAGATTGGTATTCGGAGTATTTAGTGTAATAAGATTACATCCCACTTTGGTACAATACTTTTAACCATATGTTCAGCTTTTCGTGTTGTAAGAAAAGGGGTTAGCTATGCTAATGGAAGGAACTTGCATTAAGTTTTATTAGGAGCGAAAGAGCGAAAAAAAGTTTCCTTTATTTTCTTTTCCATCCTTCAAACAATAGGAAAATTAATTAAAAAATATAAATATATACAGTATAGTATAGTATAATACAGGCATACCTTAAACTTTGAAACATATTTCTAACATAACACATGTTTATTAAACAAAAGTGTTATGTACTTCTGACTTTTCTATGAAATTAATTTAATTCACAACTGGTAATTATACGATATTGCCAGCTGTTATCGCCCTATTATTGTATAAAATACTTTTATTATTTATTAATTTATGCGCGGTGTAACTAAACTCATACACGCTTGTTACTAAATATAATATATACGTGGTGGAGCCACGTTGTACTCAACGTATTAATTTGTGTAATAAATTAACGTGTGTTATGGTTGTAGTTCGAATTGATCGGCACGACCGAGGTAGGACCACAGTATCACAGAATATCAGCGTAAAATAGCAGTTTTTTTTTATTTACTAAATCAACATAAAAAAAAAGCTTAAATTAATCAAACACGGTGTCGCAAAAACCTAACAAGGTTTATCTGTACACCATGCTTCATCGACGGCACTCGGTGCTTAACCTACGTACGGACATTGTCTCTTACATATTACGGTAAATACTTATAACATACTTTAAAATCGTAGCGAAGATCCACACGCTCACAATACGTATATTCGCGGGTAGTAGAAATATGTCATTACTCAGACGCACAAAACCGGCTAGCAAATGAACGTACACAGTGTGTTTACAAGCGGTAGATTTTAACTGTACTATGGTTGCTAGTTAATCTCCGTTTTGATAATGTAGTATTATAACAGATAGAATATCATCGATATTTAATATTGTTGTGTTTTGTATAGTAAATGTAGAGAACCGAAGACCCTTTTTACTGGAAACGAGGCATCTTAGTTCTCAGGGGTGACAAGCTGATAAGTGACAACGCATCTGCATTTTAAATCTTAAGCGAGCATAAATGTAGATGTCTATGGGCGATAGCGTATACATACATCATATAATGTTAATTCTCAAATAAAAGCATGGGAAATACACTTGTCGTTAGATCGACTATATTGCTTGTCTAATCGATATTTAATCTGTTTGTGTTTGAGTTTGCTGACGTAAAAACAATTTTATCTTTGGAGTGGCGAACGCGAGATCATAGCGTGTAATTAGCAGTCACCTACATCAAGACATTACGCAATAATGTTGTCTTATCCGATTCACACCCACTTTTGTTTATCGCAATATATAAATAAATAATATGAATAATCTTTAAATTATTCTACTGTCATCGCTTCTTAATGCTTCTGTAAAATTTCAGATTATTTAGACTACTGTACGTGGGAGGCTGTGGTAGCTCAGCGCTAAACGCTCGCTGTAAATTTCACAGTATGCGAGTAACTCGGGATCGATAATCACGCGCACCAATAAAATTGCTAATTGCAATTTTAAGTGCCGATTATTGATAAGAAGAAAATGACTGTGGGGAAACCTGTATGTGTGAGAAATTAAAAAATATTTTGAGGATATGTAAGGAAATTTCCTTGCCCTAAAACTCTCAGGAATAAGAGGTGGAATTTGAGCAGCAGTGGGACGTATATAGGCTTTAAATTTACTTTACTACAAGTGAGAGATAACTTAATTACAAAATTCCACTTCATGTATACATACATAGATACATACAGTTTAAGTAACTAATAAGACGTAAAAAAATATAATTACAAATAGTATGTCGTCGAAATCCTGTGTTCACATTTGCATACAGCGTTTATGCACAGGTTATTGGCATTACACTCTAGCAAATAAATATATGAGAAATGTATTTCACAAATTAAAAGTATTAACTAAAAAATAATTATTTAATAACTTTTAATTATAAAAGTTATTAAATAATTATTTTTATACCTACTTTAATTATGTTCCATTACTTTTAATAAGCGAATATTATGTAGTATGTTATATTTTTAGATTTGGGGAAATTCACCATGCTAGAGAAATACGTATACGTTGTAGAGCCACGCTGTTGTGGTTATAGCACGAATGGGTCGACTCGACCGGGGTAGGACCACGCTCTCACAGAATACCAGCGCAAAATAGCAGATTAATGCTGCTGTGTTTCGTATGGTGAGTGTAGAGCACCGCAGAACCTTTTTACTGGAAACAACGCATTCCATCTTAGATCACCCGTATCGTAGTCGTAGATCGTTGTCACCCCGGGTGACAACGATCTACGACTACGGGTGATTGCGTCTGCATTTTGATTCTTAATTGAGGATAAGTGTAGATGTCTATGGACCTGAGCATCCACTTATCATCAGGTGGACAGTGTACTAGTTTGTGACCTATATTCTATAAAAAAACGTAAAGAAAATGTAGAGGAAACATTACAGAAAATAATTAAGCATTATAAAGATAATTTAAAATTAAAAATTTTGTACAGCTGACTTCAATATAAGTTATTAAAAATAACTCAAAAACTATTGGTCTGACCTTGATGAACCATATGGAATCACAAGAGAAGTATCAGCTTTCATATAAAAAAGAATCATCGAAATCGGTTCACTCAGTAAAAAGTTATGAGGTAACACATAAAAAAACATACAGTCGAATTGAGTACCGTCTCCTTTTTGGAAGTCGGCAGAAAATAAGTAATAATGTACCTAAAGGTACTTTCATACCGTTTTTGGATGCCAAAGGTGTTGGCGGCATTAAATATAATTCATTAAATATAAATTGAGTTGCAATATTAAAACGTAACACACTTACATTATCATCATCATTATCATTACAGCCACCAGGTCGTCACTCCATCTAGTGGGGGGACGCCTTACACTTCGCCCGCCGGTACCAGATCGCCACTCGAGAATCTTTTATCCCCATCGGTTGTCGGTTCTTCGAGCTATATGGCCGGCCCGTTGTCACTTTAGCTTAGTAATCCGGGCTATGTCGGTCACTCTGGTTCTACTGCGGATATCCTCGTTTCTAAGTTTATCATGCAGAGAAACCCCGAGCATAGCCCTCTCCAGATCGCTCAGCAAGGTATGGAGCTCGCTGAGCAACCTTGAGCTTCCTCATACGGCCAGCAGCGAAGGGCCACGTCTCAGTTCCATATGTCATCACTGGCAACGCACTGGTTGTACAGTCTCGTTTTCAAGTTTTGAGGTATACCTTACGAGAAGATGTACCGTAATTTCCTGAACGCTGCCCAGCCGAGTTGAATGCGTCGATTGACCTCTCGGTCGAAGTTGGACTTACCTAGTCGGACTATTTGTCCCAGGTAAACATACTCGTCAACAACTTCGAGCTTAGTGCTCCCAACAACTACCGGCATATAAGTGTGACATGGACGTTATATATGCTCTTTGTTTTGTCCATGTTATATGTATATACTTACATATTAATATGTGTTATAATTTTTTTTATAGCATAAGGTGACAAACGAACATACAGTCCACCTGATGGTAAGTGGTTACTGTGACCCATAGACATCTACATCTATCCTCAATAAAGACGCAAGATGCAGATGCGTTGTCACCCGTGAGGACTAAGATGGAATGCCTCTTTGCCAGTAAAAGGGGTCTCCGGTTCTCTACACTCACCACACGAAACACAGCAGCGTTAAGCTGCTATTTTACGCTGGTTTTCTGTGAGAGCGTGGTCCTTCCCCGGTCGAGCCGACCCATTCGTGCTACAACTATACTAATAATATAGCTTCAGCACGGCTCTACAACGTAAATATAATACAAATATTATACATAAAACACGCAAGTGTTTCTTTTCTATAATGTTAATTTAAAAAAATATGTAGTAGGATCCAACATTTTAAATTGCTTTGAAATAGTTGGTTCGTAATCATCCATTAAAGACAACGCTTCTTGCATGATTCATTCATGTCATGTGTATTGCTAAACATACGTATATATTCATAGTTATTTGTATGTAATAATTATA
Organism: Parnassius mnemosyne; assembly: GCA_963668995.1. Lineage (NCBI taxonomy): Eukaryota > Metazoa > Arthropoda > Insecta > Lepidoptera > Papilionidae > Parnassius > Parnassius mnemosyne. Next base: position 13,426,522 of record CAVLGL010000092.1, on the reverse strand, counting down.
TATGCATGTAAATATGTATATATGTATATATATTTGTAAATATGGGTTATATATGTTTAGTTTAATAATTAGTAATATATATATTTATATATTTAATTTTTTAAATTTAAGTATTACGTAGATAATTATCATTTTTGTTTTCTTTTTCTGTTATTCCACATTGCTACATCTACGTCAAATTCTCACCAATCCATGGGTTGAGTGGTAGAGAATGCCTAAAGACATTAAATCCGCCCTTTGTATTCTTTCGTTTTAAGGAATGCATTATCATCATTCATCATTACAGCCCTTCACAAGTCCACTGCTGAACATAGGCCTCCCCCAAAGAATGCCACAAAGCACGGTCCTGAGCCACCTGCATCCATCGACTTCCTGCATATCTTACCAGGTCGTCACTCCATCTAGTGGGGGGACGCCCTACACTTCGCCTGCCGGTACGAGGCTGCCACTCGAGAACCTTTCTTCCCCATCGGTTGTCGGTTCTTCGAGCTATATGGCCGGCCCATTGCCACTTCAGCTTACTAATCCGTTGGGCTATGTCGGTCACTCTAGTTCTACTGCGGATATCCTCATTTCTGAGTTTATCACGCAGAGAAACTCCGAGCATAGCCCTCTCCATAGCTCGCTGAGCGACCTTGAGCTTCCTCATCCGGCCAGCAGTAAAGGACCACGTCTCAGTTCCGTATGTCATCACTGGCAACACGCACTGGGTGTACAGTCTCGTTTTCAAGTTTTGAGGTATACCTGACGAGAAGATGTGCCGTAATTTCCCGAACGCTGCCCAACCGAGTTGAATCCGTCGATTGACCTCTCGGTCGAAGTTGGACTTACCTAGTCGGACTATTTGTCCCAGGTAAACATACTCGTCAACAACTTCGAGCTTAGTGTTCCCAACAACTACCGGCATAAGTGTGACATGGACATTAAACATGATCTTTGTTTTGTCCATGTTCATCTTAAGACCTATCCGTTGGGAAACACTATTGAGGTCATTGAGCATAGTGCTTAGGTCCTCCAGCGATTCTGCCATAAGGACTATATCGTCGGCAAATCGAAGGTGAGTGATGTACTCGCCATTGATGTTGATACCGTATCCTTTCCAGTCCAGAAGCTTGAAAACATCTTCCAATGCAGCGGTAAAGAGTTTCGGGGATATGACGTCACCCTGTCTTACACCTCTCTGCAATTGGATAGGTTTCGTACTCTGGTTCTGTACTCGGATAGCCATCGTAGCCCTACTGTACAAGCACTTCAACACCTCGATATACCGACAGTCAACTTGGCATCGCTGAAGGGACTGCAGCACCGCCCAAATTTCGACGGAATCAAAGGCTTTCTCATAGTCCACATACGCCAGACATAGTGGCAAATTGTATTCCTCGGACTTCTGTACAATTTGCTGAAGGGTATGTATGTGGTCTATGGTGCTAAAGCCTTTTCGGAAACCGGCTTGTTCGGGAGGCTGGAAGTCGTCAAGTCTGCGCGCGAGACGATTCGTAATGACTCTCGAAAACAGCACGTAGACGCGGCTCAGAAGGGAAATCGGTCTGTAGTTCTTCAAGAGAGCGTTGTCGCCTTTCTTGAAGAACAAGACCACCGCACTTCTGCTCCACGCCTCCGGTGTAATGCCACCATGGAGGACGGAATTAAAGAGCTTCTGAAGGACTTCAAGTACCGGTTTTCCACCCGCTTTCAGAAGCTCCGCTGTAATTCCATCCTCGCCTGGGGCCTTGCCGTTTTTAAGGTGCTGGAGAGCCATTCTAATCTCGCTCAGCGAGCGAGATTAAGGAATGCAATAAGGAATAAATAAATAAATATAAAAATAATATTAGTGGCGTAGTAATTTTGAACTAAATTAATGAATAATTGTAGGAAATAGAAGATAATTTAAAATCTAAAATGAAAATGTTAATTTTTGATGATTGGCAACATTCACTACTTCTCAAACTTGTGAGGAAATTATTGGATTAAGTTTTTAATAGATGTGGTTCATAAAAAAACGACCACAGTATGTTATTTATATTATATATTAGTATTGATTGTGTGATTTTGTTACGAATCAATGAGCAATGGGAAAAATCTTTCGACAAAAGCGGCGGTCATTAAAAAAGAAAACAAATTATGGATGCTCAAGTATCTAGAATTTGGCGCCGCGGTACAGATTAAATAATGTTAGCGGTACGATGAATGAATCATCGCGGTTCCTAGGAATCTGAAGCGACGCGACGCCTCTCGTGATTCAAATGATAGTGCTCTGCTAATGTGTTTTGTATTTAGTTTCTAAGTAATATTTTAAATATTTATTGTATTTATCTGATGATTCATAAGACTTTTTTTTAACGAAACTGTCTTTTAAAATGTAATTCAAAACTCTCTTAAAAATATGATCATCAAAAATTTATAGTGGCTTAGTTAGGGGGTGGAGGGTTGGGGGCAAGGGTGCGTGATTCAAATGATAGTGCTCATGAGTATTGTATCTAGGTTCTAAGTAGGGTGGGGGGGGGGGGGGGCAAAAATGCAATGAAATCTGGTTGCAGATTAAAGAGGGCAGCATTTTCGGAAAGGAAAATCTGAAAAACAGCCCATTAATTTTAAAAAAATCATAAAATATTACGAATATTCTAGGAAATAGAAGCATAGGATGTACAAATAATTTAGAAATATTTTTCCTGAATTTTTAAGTTTCTTGCAAAAATGAGGGTGTGAGGGATGGCATTTTTGGTTCAAGCCATCCCGGACGGCAGTAATTTATGCTACGCCACTGAGTAGTAGAACGCTAATTGTAAATAGTATGTATTTGAAATTTGTTCTATAATATAACGATAATAGGTTCGGATTTTCCATCCATCCATCCATTACAACCTATAAAAATCTACTTCTGAACATATGCCTCCACCATAGATAGCTTCATATGGAAGATTAGGGCATAGTTGCCACGCTTTGGAATAATGGTAGTGTGAAAAACAGATACCTATACTATTTTTTTTAGAAATTAAATGATAAATGAACTTACAGTCCAGGTTACTGCAACCCATGGACACCTGCCACCAACTTCAAACAAATACATAATCACCTCCGAAGACTGAAATTGAATGCCTCATCTATAATTCATTCACATTCATCACTTATAATTATTATTATATTCGTTATCTATACCTTGCCGCGTAGAGGCTGCGTAAGAAAATCCACTACCTACTCGAAAATCTACTATTATCATTCCGTCCCGTTGTCATAAAAGACGACAGAGGGAGATAAAAACAGGAGATGGGCAGCAGCATCTCCCTAATCTATACAAATAAATAAAATTGAAGTGTCTGTTTGTAATGTCAAAATTACAGCTTTTTACTAAATGCATATGAAAGTATATACGGTACTAATAACAAAAATACAATTTTTAAAGTTTTTGTCTGTCTGTCTGTTTGTTTGTTCCGGCTAATCTCCGAAACGGCTAGACCGATTTTGACGGGATTTTCACTGGCAGATAGCTGATGTCACAAGGAGTAACTTAGGTTACTTTTATTTCAGAAAAATAATTAGGGTTCCGCGCAAAAAAATTAAAACCACAAAAAACACGCGGGCTAAGTAGCGGGGAACAACTAGTAACTACTAAAATACTAAAAAACTGCGGTTGCTAACCCGCCCGCCAAGCGTGTCAACAGTGGCAAATATTTTAATTTAAGTCTACGTTCTGCAGTTGACTTTTGTAAACTCGTCTTTAGGGTTCCGTACTCAAAGGGTAACCAACGGGACTATTACTAAGCCTCCGCTGTCCGTCGGTCCGTCTGTCAGTGAGCTGTCCGTAATAGGTAGACATTTGAAATTTTCACACAATGTGTATTTCTGTTGCCGCTATAATAATAAAAATTAAAATAAACTAAAATTTAAAATGGGCTCCCCTACTAGAAACTTGTATCACGATGGTACGGAATCCTTAATGCGCGAGTCCGACTCGCATTTGGCCAATTGTTTTGTTTATTTTTTAGCCACCTGCATTCATCGACTTCCTGCATCTACCTGATCCACCATATCGCTTACCAGTATGAGGCTGCTACTCTAGAAACTTTCTTCCCCATCAGGTTGTAGATTCTTCGAGCTAACAATAAGCGAACTTAATGTCTCTTGGCATTTTTGTCAGGCAAACTGTTATATCAATAAGTATTACAAAAATATTGGTAATCCAATTGTGCATGCCCTAAGCTCATCAAAAAAATTACATATAACATGATTATACGGAATTTTTTAAGTAGTTTAAATACACACAAGTTTTCACTAATAATCCTATTATACTTCCAATTTTCCAATAATTTTATGTCAAACTTCAATTTAAAAAAAGTTTGGAAAATCCAAAAGTGCACGACTCTTATTGCTCATATGACCATCATATCATCATTCAGGTCACTCTATAAAGTCAAAGACGTATTTAAGTATATACGTCCTACATACTTTTAGTATGTACTAATATTATTTTTATTCTGTGCTTTTAAAATATTGTAATAAAAATCTCTGATTATTATAATAGTCAAGCATGTATGAAATTTTGTATTTGTACAGCGATCTTTTTGAGCCGGTGCAAACAACCGATACAGTATCCACTCACGACTGCGTTTGACGCCGAAGTGAGTGAGTGAGGGAGTCTATGTAGTAAAATAAATTTAGACAAGGGTGCCAAAACACCGAAAATTCCTACATTTCGCAGCCGAAAAAAAATAATTATAACTAAACAAAACAAAATTACACTGCCATTTACATTCCATGGCTTCCCACATGATAGATGAAGAGATTAAAAAATAGATTGAGTTAAACCATTGATATTTTCAAAAGTTGTCGTGTTTACCACTCAATGCGGACGTGATAAATCTACACCGTAAGCCACTAAAATCACCTTTTATGTAAAAATAGCAATTAATCGATTTAAAGAAAATATTAATAAGTTCAACAATCATTTATCTTTCTGATAATGTGCTTTTTATATCATTTGTATGTTCAATATGATTGTTATGCGACAAAACGTTAGAATCGTGATTTTTAGGCGCTACTAGAACATACCTACGCGCTTTGCGCTTAAGGCATGCAATATTGAAATAATTTGCCGCTTTAGCTACTTTGTTTGTTAGAAATTGGAAGAGTAATGTGATACGATGTTAATTTGTTTTTCAATAAAGAATGGTACTTATTTTTTTGGAATGAAATTCTTCTACGCGGCTTACAGTGGGTAGAGTGAACTGGTAGAAAACAGAAACCGTCACGCAAGGAAAAGTCGTTATTCCCCCTTCAGACGACCTTTCCCTCTTTTTCTCTTTCTTTTTCTCTCTATCTCTTTCTATTATATACGGTTGTATGTGTTGTGTGTGTTCGTGCAAATATCAAGATTCGAACACGATGCCTTGTGCGCGGTCAGCTGTATAACCTCAATTCTAAACACGTGTAAATATTATTTAAACTTATTTTTTCTTATTGTTTTAATTTTATATTGTGTCATTATTGCGATTTTATAATGGAAAGTCAAGAAACAGAAACTGCAGCAAGTGTAAGTAATGCAAATTTAGAAAAGTAAGTTAATAAATCATATAACTTAAAACAAGTATTTGCTGTTTACATACATTTAAGGGGCTTTGTTCCTGACGGGGGTCCCCCGACCGCACAATTTTTTTTCTACAAAATATTATCTTACGATAAGAATTAAGAGTATTCACGGTTATGGAAAATCGTTGTATAGATAATAAAGCACATATCATCCTTTAAATAACACTGTGACTAAGCGTCGCATTTGTAGTTTTTATCGGAGCGTTGCGATAAGTGACAAATGTTATTATATCATTGTGAAATTTCTCTTTGTTTACGAACCAGGATGTTCTAAAATTCCAATAAATGAATGATAACAGCGCAAAAACAGGTTACGTAATAACAACACATTGTTTTTATTAGAATTTTAAATACTGGCCGCAAAGTGTTATTCTGATTGCAAAATTGTTTTTTCAATTTTAGAAACATTTTTGTTACATAATGTTTTTTTTTTAACTTTAAATGGGCCTTGTACGAGAGTCAAAAGAATCATACGTGGTAGAGCCACACTGCAGCTATATTACGGTTGTAGCATGAATGAATCGGCTCGACCGGTCGAAGTATCACGCTCTCACAGAATACCAGCGTAAAACAGCAACTTAATGCTGCTGGGAGATCCTTTTCATTAGAGACCCTTTTCACTGGGAACGACGCATACCATCTTAGACCTCAGGCAGTGAACACACTGTTGTTTGGTGCCAAAAGTAGGCACGCGGTTGTACTTGACTGGATATGAAGGTAAAAAAAAAACAGCCGTATATTTTATAGTACAATTGAAAAAAACATGTTACCGTTACAGCTTATTACCTTACACTGCTGAACATCACAACCTTTCCCATAGATTGTCTCACAGGGGGGATAATGGTCATTGTTGTCACGCTCGGCAAGCAGGTTGGCAACTGCAATTTTTTTGAATCGTTCTGAGAAAGACGCTGCTGCCCATCTCCTTATAGCGCCACTACATGTTAAAATTGCCAATTGAAAAAAAAACATGTAGTTTATATATAGAGCCATTTAATATTAACTGTCAGTTTATCTGTCTGTATATTCAACGTTGGAGGTCATTTAATTATGCTGTGTACTTCTCCGTAAGGAATGTATTAAACACAATCAAATAAACAATGCGCATGAATAATGTCTTCCAAATCGGGGATCATTGTCGATGCCAAGTCAATGCTATAGTTACGATGACATTGAAGGAGGAAAATATTGAAAAAAAAAGATTAAGGTATTTATTACAGAAAAATATTTTATATTCACTTGATAATCTCCCATCACGTTTGTCATCTTAGTTTTTCTAGTACTTTTTAACAGTAAGGTGAAAACCAAAGTTACAGCCCATTAAAGTCCACTGCTAAACATAGGCCTCCCCCATAGATTGCCTCATAAAGGGGATTTTGGCCGTAGTTGCCACTGACGTGATGATATGGAGTAACGGATATTCTTACACCGCCACTACACGGTAAACGCTACTATGTAAGGGCCGATATTTCAATCCTGAGATATTTATTCATATGATAAAATATAACATAAATAAATTGAAAATTATTGTTGTATGAATAAAATAGTTAAATTTTTTATCGTTTATATTTAGCCAGGTTACAAATTACAATTAATTCGATGGACAACTTTTATTGAAAAATCGGCCCTTAATGAGGAAGCTGTTTTTAATTCGTAAGTAAAGTGAATTCTTTTTAATTTTTAAGTAATTTAGTACAGACTACAGATTATATTCTCAATTCAACAGTATTTTTCTACCAACTTCAAAAAGGAGACTGTACTCAATTCGACTGTACCTATGTTCTTTTTTATGTGTGTTTACCTCATAACTTTTTTCTGGGTGAACCGATTTCGATGATTCTTTCTTTATTTGAAATCTGGTGCTTCTCGTGTGGTTCCATATAAATTTGATCAAGGTTTGAACAATAATTTTTGAGTTATTCTTAATAACTTATATTGAAGTAGTTTCTACAAAAATTTTAATTTTAAATTATTTCATTATGTAATTATTTTTAATGAAATAGTCAAGGTTGGTGCTAGTCGTTACCTTAAACTTGTTGGAATAATTGTTACCTTGATCTTGAGATTTTGTTTAACTTTATACTACCAATAGGGTCAAATACTTAAACTTTCAAAAACCTTAAAATAAAATAATTTCCATATAATTTAATACCTTCGTACCTACCTACCTTAAAGTCGCTAAGTCTAAGACAAAATATATTAAAGCTCCAAAGGTCCAAATTTGGTAGCTATTAATTAATAATACAAAAACTAAATAAAACAAATATTGAATATACATATAGTGATGAATAAAAAGTCGTATTAAAATTTATATCAAGTTTCATATACAGATTACGTTCGTCATCAAACCCATACTCATTATATATATGCATAAATATGCAGCATTAAGTCTCAATGTGGAAATTCGTCGCATAAGATATATTGTGAGCGTGGCGCAGAGACAAACTGAATGAAAGACATTAGATCTCAAACAGTCCAGGAAATGAAGCTAAAAACATGGTAAAACCTCGCAATTTTTTCGTCCAGTACCGATTTGGGATTAGGCTTATTTCACCCTCTAGTTCATTTTCTATATTGTGCCGTTGTACGCTTTTTGTTTTTTAGGGGTGAAAACTACCCCTTATTTTCAAAAATCATAAAATAACATTAAAAACCTTAATATGGGTAAAATAGTTAAATAATGATTGTTTCATGCTTTAGGATACAATTTCATAATCTTTCAACCTACCCTTGTTAAAAACTACCCTTGAAAACATTAAAATTGTCAGAGCACGTGCTACTGTCTTCGAACTTTAGAATACACTGGTGAGAAATCAACGAAATATAAACTCACACACGCACACACGTGAGCAAATGTTTCTTTTTTTATATAGGATAGGGTGACAAACGAGCACACAGTCTACCTGATAGTAAGTGGTTACTGTGACCCATAGACATCTACATCTATCCTCAATAAAGACTCAAGATGCAGATGCGTTGTCACCCATGAGGACTAAGATGGAATGCCTCTTTGCCAGTAAAAGGGGTCTCCGGTTCTCTACACTCACCATACGAAACACAGCAGCGTTGAGCTGCTATTTTACGCTGGTATTCTGTGAGAGCGTGGTCCTTCCCCGGTCGAGCCGACCCACTCGTGCTACAACTATACTACTAATGTAGCTGCAGCATGGCTCTACCACGTAAAAAAAGTGGAAGTTCTTCTTCTCTGTCTTCCAATAAGAATCGAAAAAGTGGAACATATAACGTATAACGGCCTAATATACCGGTTATGTAGATTACTACGCTCCGAAGCGGGTAATTCGAATTTTAAAAAAAAAAAATTGATCGGTTTTTAAGCATAGCTCCTTCATTTTAACATTTCTTTCTTAGCTTTTTCTATTATTTTGGCGGCAATTCAAATTTCATCTGAATTTTATTTTGTTCAAAATGGGTAAAAATAAAAGTTGTGACGCGTCAACTTGGCAAATAATTGTTAATTTACATATAGATCATTTACAGTGGGCGTACATAAGAATAGCTGAGCATTTAAATTGTTCTGTTAAGAAAGTTTTTAATGCAATTGATCATTATAAAACACACGGAACTGTTGAAAATGTTCTTAGAAAGGCTCGGCCAAGAAAAACCTCTCCCAGAGAAGATATGCTAATCGTTCGTATTGCTAAAAAAGACCCAAGTAAAGACTCCAACCAGATTAAAAATGAAGAGTTTTCGCCTGATGACCCGAGAAACATCTGGTCAAGACTAATACGCCGAAGATTAGTGGAAGCTAAATTGTTTGGAAGAATCTCTCGAAAGGTACCGCTTCTTACCAAGCAACACCGAGAAAAGCGATTATTATTCGCTAAAAAATATGTTAATTAGACGGTACGAGAATGGAAAAAAGTGTTATTTACAGATGAAACAAAAATAAATTTGGTAAATTCCGACGGAAAGCGCTATGTTAGACGACCTGTAAACGATGCTTTTAATTATAAATACACAATGTTTATAGTCAAGCACGGTGGCGGTAACTTTAAAGTTTGGAGGTGTTTTTCCGAATGTGAAGTTGGACCCATTCGGAAGATTGAAGGTACAATGGATCAATGGCAATACAAAAATATCTTAGAGCATACAATGATTCCCTACTCGGACGATCATTTGCCTGTAACCTGGATCTTTCAGCATGACAATGACCCTAAACACACGGCTAGTAGCGTCAAATGTTTCTTTAGCGAACAGTGTATATCCGTTTTAGACTGGCCAGCAAATAGTCCGGATTTAAACCCGATAGAAAATATCTTATTCTTGTATATTGTTAAAAAGAAAGTCTCAAACAAACGTAACACCAGTCAAAACGAACTATATGAAACATTTGTTGAAGCATGGAATTCAATCTCCCTAGAAAAAAATGTATGAAATTGATTGAATCAATGCTACGTCGTTGCAGTGCTGTTGTTGAAAATAAGAGATACGTCACTTAATATTAATTATAATTACTGGTAGGCTGTGGATAGTATCTATTTCGTAAATAACAATACTAATTACTAATACTTTAAAATATTGTTTTTTATACTTTTTTGTTGTTGTTTCTAATAAGTTGACCATTATTGTTCATACCTTAAAACTGATTTAAATGTTTGTCTATAATGTAATATTGAAACTGCACTTGTGTAATGGGATTTATATTATTTTTAAGGTTCCGTAGCCAAATGGCAAAAAAACGGAACCCTTATAGATTCGTCATGTCTGTCTGTCTATCCGTCCGTATGTCACAGCAATTTTTTTCCGAAACTATAAAAACTACGCTGTTGAAACTTGGTAAGTAGATGTATTCTGTGAACCGAATTAAGATTTTCACACAAAAACAGAAAAAAAAAACAATAAATTTTTGGGGTTCCCCATACTTAGAACTGAAACTCGAAAAATTTTTTTTATCAAACCCATACATGTCGGGTATCTATGGATAGGTCTTTAAAAATGATATTGAAGTTTCTTATATAATTTTTTTCTAAACTGAATAGTTTTCGTGAGAGACACTTCCAAAGTGGTAAAATGTGTGCGTCATATTTCGTCGGGACGGCAATCCGACAAGACCTGAGAGAAATCAGACGCAGAAGCCGTTGCTTTATGTGCTTTTTGATGTACGGAGGTGAAATACCGCCAAGTTCCTGATTCTTCCCGATTCCGGGAAATACTAAACTGCATCATGATATTAGTGTGTTTCGTATGGTGGTTGACGAGACAGAGATAATGGTTAGTGGTAGTGAGGCATACAATCTTTGTCCTCAAGGGTGTCAATGTATCTGAATTTTTATTCTTATTGAGGACAACAAGGAAATGTAGGTGGACCACAGCATACACTTAGCGCCAAGTGGACTGTGTGCTCGATTGTCATCAAACATTGTTAAAGGATTTACCTTTCTTAATAATTGTAAGCTCTTTAATCCATTTATATGTTTTTTAAAAATGAAATGAAATCTTTTCCAAAATTTCCTTTCAATTCTGAACTAAATAAAATCTCTTCTCAATTAATTGTACACGCCCTTTTATTTCCCATAACTTTCATAGCTCGTTCTTGTTACAAGGGTTTCATCCACGCGTCTGACAAATTTCAGTCATATAACGTCAAACGTTTATATAAAAATGTTACCAGCTTTGCACGAGGCAAGTTGTTTTAAAAGGATCTCGAGACGGGAAAAAATTACGTCACGAGTCCTTTTGCGTCATATTGGATTCCGTGAAACAATTGAAAAACATGATTTTTTCCAACTTATAAAATTTCTAATAATAATCACAATAAAGCGCACGATTTTGCTTTACTTAGGAGTTAGTCTTCAGACTCATACAGTAGTTGTTTGAAACTTCCTCAAATAATTATTTTTTGTTTAAAAATGTTGAATAATTATTTATAAATACGGCTTTATGTTATAATGGATAGAGTTGGCGAAAAATCTCTGCTTTACGATCATTTTCGCGATGTTCTTCAATGGTTTCATTTTCTACATATGCTTATGAAAATGCTTACCACGTACGGTTTCTTTACTCAAGTGGTATAACTATAGACTATCTCAGAAGTCTGGCGTTAAGCGTTCATTTCATTATATTCCAGAGCTGTGAAAGTTCAGAGACTAAGAGCTCGCTGTAAATTTCACAGTACGCGAGTAGTCCGGGTTCAATCCGCGTCCCTTCCAATGAAGTTGTTAATTGAAAATTTTAGGGAATATATCATGAGGAATGTTGTATATCATGGAAGCTGACTAAGATGGAATGCCTTTTTTCCAGTAAAAAGGGTCTGCGGTTCTCTACACTCACCATACGAAACACAGCAGCGTTAAGCTGCTATTTTACGCTGGTATTCTATGAGAGCGTGGTCCTTCCCCGGTCGAGCCGACCCATTCGTGCTACAACTATACTACTAATATAGCAGCAGCATGGCTCTACCACGTAAAAAATGTTATGTTCAGTTCAATGTTAAGTTCGTCAACACGTATTGAAGTAAAACGTCGAACTAATTACTCTATAAACCACTCAGACATGAGAGGAGGCTGTGCACCTTTTTATATGCGAGAAATACGAATTCATCTCCCGGTGCCATCACCATTAAAATTATTAATTGCTCTATGATGGCTATAAACACTGATTTGGGCCATCTTTTCTAGTATTAAGTGTGACAAAGCGCACACTCTACCTGATGGTAAGTGCTGTGGCTCATAGACATCTACATCTATTCTCGATTAAAAACCAAAATGCAGATGCGTTGTCACCCCTGAGGACTAAGAAGGTAAGCCTCGTTTCCAGTAAAAATGCTTTCCGGTTCTCTACACCAAAAGAAACATAGCAACATTAAGCCGCTATTTTCTTTGAGATTTCTTTGAGAGCGTGGGCCTTCCCTAGCATAGTCGACCCATTCGTACTATAACCATAATATAGATGCAGCGTGGCTCTACCGTGTGTATTTTTTTACTATTAAAAGCCAGTGCTCGAATACTGTCCCACCTGATGATACGGTATGTCGGTATGTCGACAATAAGGGGTGGAAACCAGCGCCTGGTAGTTCGATGATGAAATGAAGAGGGAGGAATTAGTTCATGAATTCCTCTGTACATAGACACTTACAACTATGTTGCGCGGTTGGTTGGTCACGATATCGGTAAATACTGCAATATAAAGCAATTATCGAACCGGTAGAATAAATTGTGAATATTGTCCATCAGCATAATGTATGACTAAGCACAGTATTATATAATTGCATGAGTTACATAGAAAACTTAGTTAATACTATGTAACTCATCCCTCCCCTCACCCACCTGCCACGTGCTAGCGTGCACGTGAACGTTACGAAACGCCGGAACAACAGACAAGGTTAGGTTACGTAATGTAAACGATCCAGTCACAATGAGACGTCTAGGTGTTGAGGAAAACCTGTTAAGTCTAGCTCTGACCCGTTTGACCTTAAATCTATTTAATGGTTTTATTTTAATGATTTGTTTATGTGCGATTGGGTAAATAACAATTTTTTTATTTAGCTTTTCGACGCATTAAATTATTACTTTCTGTTCCATCAGTTGGTGTCTATGAGCGCACTCATATTCTCATCACACTTCTGAGTGCTGACATGATTACAAATAACATCGTTCATCATCATCATTACAGCCCTTCACAAGTCCACTGCTGAACATAGGCCTCCCTCACAGAATGCCACAAAGCACGGTCCTGAACCACCTGCATCCATCGACTTCCTGCATGTCTTACCAGGTCGTCACTCCATCTCGTGGGGGGACGCCCTACACTTCGCCTACCGGTACGAGGCTGCCACTCGAGAACCTTTCTTCCCCATCGGTTGTCGGTTCTTCGAGCTATATGGCCGGCCCACTGCCACTTCAGCTTACTAATCCGTTGGGCTATGTCGGTTACTCTGGTTCTACTGCGGATATCCTCATTCGTAAGTTTATCACGCAGAGAAACTCCGAGCATAGCCCTCTCCATAGCTCGCTGAGCGACCTTGAGCTTCCTTATACGGCCAGCAGTGAAGGACCACGTCTCAGTTCCGTAAGTCATCACTGGCAACACGCACTGGTTGTACAATTTCGTTTTCAGGTTTTGAGGTATGTCTGACGAGAAGATGTGTCGTAGCTTCCCGAACGCTGCCCAGCCGAGTTGAATCCGTCGATTGACCTCTCGGTCGAAGTTGGACTTACCTAGTCGGACTATTTGTCCCAGGTAAACATACTCGTCAACAACCTCGAGCTTAGTGCTCCCAACAACTACCGGCATAGGTGTGACATGGACATTGAACATGATCTTTGTTTTGTCCATGTTCATCTTAAGACCTATCCGTTGGGAAACACTATCGAGGTCATTGAGCATAGTGCTTAGGTCCTACAGCGATTCTGCCATAAGGACTATATCGTCGGCAAATCGAAGGTGAGTGATGTACTCGCCATTGATGTTGATACCGTATCCTTTCCAGTCCAGAAGCTTGAAAACGTCTTCCAATGCAGCGGTGAAGAGTTTCGGGGATATGAGGTCACCCTGTCTTACACCTCTCTGCAATTGGATAGGTTTCGTACTCTGATTCTGTACTCGGATAGCCATCGTAGCCCTACTGTACAAGCAATTCAACACTTCGATATACCGACAGTCAACTTGGCACCGCTGAAGGGACTGCTGCACCGCCCAAATTTCGACGGAATCAAAGGCTTTCTCATAGTCCACATACGCCAGACATAGTGGCAAATTGTACTCTTCGGACTTCTGTACAATTTGCCGAATGGTATGTATGTGGTCTATTGTGCTAAAGCCTTTTCGGAAACAGGCTTGTTCGGGAGGCTGGAAGTCGTCAAGTCTGCGCGCGAGACGATTCGGAATGACTCTCGAAAACAGCACGTAGACGCGGCTCAGAAGGGAAATCTGTCTGTAGTTCTTCAAGAGAGCGTTGTCACCTTTCTTGAAGAACAAGACCACCGCACTTCTGCTCCACGCCTCCGGTGTAATGCCACCATGGAGGACGGAATTAAAGAGCTTCTGAAGGACTTCAAGTACCGGTCTTCCACCCGCTTTCAGAAGCTCCGCTGTAATTCCATCCTCGCCTGGGGCCTTACCGTTTTTACGGTGCTGGAGAGCCATTCTAATCTCGCTCAGACTGACGTCCGGGATATCTTCGGAATAGTGTCGGATGAGACTCGCTCTTGGATCGTTACTCACACTTGCGTGTGGCTCCAACGATGACGTGTACAGCTGCCCATAGAACCTCTCAATCTCACTCAAAATCTCAGGTGTCCCGGAAACGATGCTGCCACACTCTGTCTTCAGCTTTGACAGTTGGCTCTTTCTGGCAGACAGATCTCTGGCAAAGACTTTGGAGCCTTGGTTCCGCTCGATCGCTTCTTCAATACGAGCTGTATTGAAGTTGCGTAAGTCCCGCCGCATGCATTTGGAGATCTGTCTGTTCAGATGCCTGTATGCTTTCAAGTCTGTTGAAGAATGTAGCTTCATCTCCCGTCTAACAGCCATGAGATTAAGAGTGTGATCGGAGAGTTTTTGTGTTCTTCTGCGGCGGGTCTTGCAGAACTTAGCTCCGACCGCATGGACAGTTTCCACGAGCTTGTCATTCATATCGTCCACTTCATTGCAGTCTTCTAGGCACTGAAAACGGTTTTGTAACTCGAGCTGAAAGGTTTCGGTACTTTGGAACAGAGCACGAGGGGGACGGAGCGTTGACTTCATTAGACGACACCTCTCCAACTTAACGTTTAGGTTCAGTGTGCCTCTAACCATTCGGTGATCGCTACCAGTTTTCACCCTCGCGATCACGGAGACATCACTGAACAGTTGTCCTCTGGTCGTCATAATGAAGTCAATCTCATTTTTTGTCGAACCGTCGGGGCTCGACCAGGTCCACTTCCTGTGGGGCCGCTTCTGGAAGAAAGAGTTCATCATAAAGAGTCCCTCTTTCTCCATGAAGTCGGCCAGCTGCTGGCCCCTTGGGTTCCGTTGCCCTATTCCAAATTTCCCTACTTTCAGCTCACCGTTCTCTCTTGTGCCTAGTTTTGCATTGAAGTCTCCCATTAACACCGTATATTGGGTTTTGGAGGAATGCATGGCTCTAGAGATATCCTCATACATTTCCTCCACCTCCTCATCGGGGTGTGCCGAGGTTGGTGCGTAAACCTGTATGACCTTCAGCGAATACCGTTTGGTGATTCTGAGTATAAGGTACGCAAACCTCGTCGACACACTCTGAATCTTTACAACGTTGTTAACGAGAGACTTGTGGACGATAAATCCGACACCTCCTTGGGACAGATGGTCGCCCTCCCGGTGATAGAGCAAGTTGCCGGATTCGAGGATTACCGTGTCCTCCCCCTCTCTTCGGATAATCCTATAATATGCCAGCGCAACTTGTCTATCTCTTCTTCCAGCTCCACGATCTTCTCGTCAGTCCTCAGGGTGCGTGCGTTGTACGTTGCCAGGTCGAGTCGTCTAAGGTGGCAACCGAACCTCCACCGCAGATTCTTAGCACCCCCTGCCCCGCCGTTACCATGGTCGCCACCGTAGCCAGGAATAGCGGGGCCGCCGGGGACTGGGGGCCGTTTCTTTGTTACTGTCATTCATAGGGGGGTATTTGCCATAGTTGCCACGCTTGGCGAGCGGGTTGGCAACCGCAGTTTTTTTATTGTAATTTTGGCTATTATCAGGAAGATGCTGCTGCCCATCTCCTGCCTGTTTTCCTTTGTCGCCTTTTACGACACCCACGGGAGGATATGGGGTAGTGGATATTCTTGACCGCCACTACACGGCAACAACAAGTACAAATAACAAGCATATAATAAACCACCTAAACTTCGATCGCTATAGTAATTCAAAAAATCTTTATGGTTTTTTGTCGTTAATATCTCGAGATATTAACGAAAGTCGATGAATATTTGAGATTTTTTTGGAATTATTTTATAAACTAAAAAAGTTAAAAACTAACTTACAATCCACTTGATAGTAAACGGCTATTACAGTATGGACACCAGCCGGGCTAGCATGGGCAGGAGACAATTTTATCCCCGCAGAAAAGAGAAAATGTTTATCCCCTCGCTTAGTTTTATCCACCCTTCGAGCATCGGCACACCGGTGGATATAATATCCACAGTAGATAAAATGGGAGATAGACTTAGACTTAGATAGATTTTTTGTATGAATTTTATATTAAACCCACGTCTAATGAACTGGGATAAAATTGTCCCTTTCAAATATCAAAAAAGCATAATTTTTTATCTTTCATTTGGCTCTATGCTACGGACGGGGGATATATTATGTGTACTCGTTATGTCAAACGGGGATATACTTCTCCCCGTTGCCGTGTTTTGGCATAAGGACAAGATAATTTTATCCCTTGTCAGTGGATATAATCGGTGGATAAATTTTTTGTCCCCATGCCCATGCTAGTCGTGCTGTCGTCAACTTCAAACAAAGAAGGCTGCAGCTGCGTTGTCATCTCTGCACACTCTCTGAAAAGATCACACACTGGTACGCAGTTGTGTTTGCACTGCTATGTGGTGGCAGCAACAGGTAAAAGGGTGCTACTTCAGACGGACTCCTAGAAAGAAAACGAGTAATACCACCTACTAATATCTACACATTTTCCTAATAATTTTAAAAATGCAGGCCCCCAAATAATTCCCATTGTAATCTGAGCCGTATACTCGTTTGCCCCTCTTCTATAAAAAAAAGGTCGGGTGGACATTTTTTTTATTAACATGAGGGATAGATGTGTGCACTTTTGCCATGTCCAAATAGTTTTAATTATTTAGAAATTTTAATTGGCAACAGAAACAGAAACTTTTTTATTCAATATAGACTATAAATAATACTTATTGAAAGTCACTCTTTTGTTTGATTACGACTGGTTCGGAAAAAAACTCTGTCCTGGGAAAAACCAGCAAGAAACCCAGCGGAACTTTTTTTAAAAAAAATAACAGTTTACAATCATGATGTTACACAAATTAACAACACAACAAATTAGAAATAGCTTGGTAGCGATCACCTCATTTCCAGGGGTTATTATCATCCATAAATTCCTTAATATTATAATAACCCTTTTTATACAAACTTAGTTTAATAAAGTTTTTGAATTTTGAGCAGGTCAAACTTTGTATATTTTCTGGAATTTTGTTGTAAAAGCGTATACATCGCCCCAAGAATGAATTACTGACTCGATGGAGTCGAGTAACTGGTACTACTAGCTTGTGTCTGTTCCTAGTATTTACAGAATGAATATCACTTATTTTTGTAAAACTACTTTTATTTATGTGTACGTACATTACATTTTCATAAATCTATTGAGAGGCCAAAGTTAATATATTAATTTCCTTAAATTTTTGTCGCAGCGACTCTTTAGGCTTTAAATCATAAATTGCTCTTATGGCCCTCTTCTGTAAAACAAATATAATTTCAGTGTCAGCTGCGTGTCCCCATAGCAAAATACCATACGACATTATGCTATGGAAATAGCTAAAGTAAACTAGTCTAGCTGTTTCAACACTGGTTAGACTTCTAATATTTTTTACAGCATATGCTACAGAACTAAGTCTGCTTGCTAGTTTTAATATATGGGGGCTCCATTGAAGCTTCGCGTTTAGTGTGATTCCAAGAAAAATAGTGGTATCTACAAGACTCAGTTTCTAACAAAATTCTAACAAATAAAAAAATACAAATCTAATGGCGTTTCATAGATGTTGGGTATAACTATCTCGTTTACGCCAGATGTATGATGCCTAGACCGGCGACGGCAAACAGCGTCAAAGGTGCAAAACGCGATCGAAGATTAAAGCCCGTAACGGGGGTAACCCACGTCTTGTTTGTTACCAATTTTTAGTGGCTGAAGAACAAGAAGAGAAATTGAGATTTTGCCATAGTTGCCTCGTTTAGCTGTCGGGTTATCAAATGCAATTTTTTCATAATTTTAAGTTGTTACCAGAAGATGCTGTCGCCAATTTCCTGTTTCAGTTCCCCTCTGTCGCCTCCTACTACACCCACGGGACGATGTGGGGTAGTGGATATTCTTACACCGCTACAATTTTTTATTTATTTATTTAATCTTTCATGCACAAAGTTGTACATATGGCCGACTTAATGCCGTAGGGCATTCTCTCCCAGTCAACCATTAGGCTAAACAGAGATATACAAACAAGAGGCGGTGCAACAGTAATCAAAATAGAAAGCGCTAAAAAAATATTGTATATACATATATACATATAAATATACATATACACACTCATACATAGACATATATACTTAAATACACACAATATCTTCTATAATATAAAAATGAATCGCTGAATGTGTTGCTAAGCGCAAATCTCGAGAGAAGCTGAACCGATTTCGCTAATTCTTTTTTATAATATTCCTTGAAGTACGAAGATGGTTCTTACGGAGAGAAAAATTTAAAAAATTTCCTGAAAAAGTCTAAAAACTACACTTTTCTATATTTCCATACAAAAGATTCGTAATATTACTTAAAAGTCAATTTGAACTTTAATACCATACCATAAAGTTTAAGGCAAAACAATTATAATTTTTATTTTTTGACATAAAGTAATTGTTGATTTATCAACTTTCTTTTTTCTTTTTTCTTTTTTATCTTACTAGCTGACCCGGTGTCCCGAATAGCAGAATAAATATTAAAAAAAATTGAATCGACTGTTCGGCGGTACAAAGTTCGCCGGGTCAGCTAGTATAAATATATAAATACATACATACACATATACATGCATACACTACATACATACACAATACATATAAATATTATCTATATTATTCTACACTATTCTACTACCTACACGGTATAATGCGTATCTGAGATTATTTGCAAATATACTGTTATTCATTATAAATAACTGAGGGTAGCTTTTTCAATCGTCAGATAAATATTATTTATAGGATAAAATGCAATGTTAATAAATTAAAAATAACAGTTGTATTAAGAAAATACTTCAATTGTTTGATCTATATATTCTATAAGGTTATAATTCATTTGATGGATAACTTTTATTCGAGAATGAAAAATTAGCTCTAAATAAACTTATTTCGACGCATTAAGTTTTTGTAGCACCTTTAGGTATTATGAAATAAATCCTATTTTTGCAAGATGAATAATTCTTAATATAGCGAAATAAAAAGTTTTGTCCCTTGAAATTGTTTGTTTCGTACTGGTTACTTAGTTTGCTGCGATCGTCCGATCTTGTATCGAAACGTGTTAATAAAACGTGTTTAACTTACGTAAGTTGGTTACACAATCATGTAGAGCGTTTTGTTTGACATTGAAATACATTTTAGATATATTATTGATAACTAGCAACCCGCCCTGGTTTTGCCTGGATAGGATCTATTAATATAGCGTTATTTAGATTTAAGATAATCAAAGAACATTTATTTTATCAATTTATCATTTAAAAATAATCTTCAATTTTTTCACATAAAATATGGCCTAACTCTGTCTTGGAATTCCTCTCTATCTGTCCGTAACAGACAGAAAGACAAACAGATGGACAGAAAAACAAAACCAATGTTGTTTATGCCTCAATAGAATCGACAATTTTAAAAATGGTTGTTTTAAAAAAGTCTAAATAGCGTGTAATTAACACTCTGAGCTTAGTACAATGTTACAGGGAGAGACACTTCAATTTTTTTATATATGTATGTATAGATAAACCGACCAAATCGTTTTGGAATCAGTTTAATTTTTTTTAATTTCTTATACTTACTTACATGTTTTAGTGCTTAAACTTTTCAGGACAGTAAGTTATATAGAAAAGGTAACTCAACCAAGTAATTGAGGTAGGCACCTTTCCAATGCCACGTGCTTCTCCGGTCACATGCTCAATGTTAAGGAACTGAAGCTATAAAAATTTATAGAACAATGATTAAGGAAACAATATGAAATTTCATTTGCAAACTTTCCTATGAAATTTCAAGTTGAAAAAAGTCCTAATAATACATACCCTTTTATATTTCCGTAACAGACTGTTATATAAAAATAGTGAGGTGAAATAACTGCGGGATTTTATTATTATAATAACGGGATTAATAAATTTCTTTTTAAAAAAAGCATATGTTCTATATTTATAACAATTTTTATGTATAGTTACGTGGTTACGAGAAAACACGTAACCTTATAAGAAAATTATAAAATGTTACATTTACAAACAGCAAAAATAAAAACCGTTAAAAGCCGCAGCATTGAGACGTCTCCGCGAATAATCCCATCTGAAGGATAAACGTGAAAAAAGACCCAGTTCACTATAAACGACGTTAGGCATTGTCAGTTTTGCCAGTAAATACAGTTGACTTGAACAGACTATGATCTAAGATATAGGAGTGTACAATTATCTTAAATGATTCAAAAGCTGTGTGTTAGAATCCGTAATGATGTTATTAGTATTGATGTTATTAGTAATGTTGTTATTAGTTATGATGTTATTAGTAATGATGTTATTGTTAGAAACCGTGTAGTGACAGTGTAAGAATATCCACTACAATTAAGGAGATGGGCAGCAGCGTCTCCAAAAGAACGACTAAAAATAAAAAAAGTTGCGGTTGCCAACCCGCTTACCAAGTGTGGCAATTATGGCAAATATTCCCCCTATGAGGCAATCTATGGGGGGGCCTATGTTCAGCAGTGGACTTTAAAAGGCTGTAACGGTGACAGTTATAAGTAGAACGAGAGTAACCGTAATCTAACACAACAGTAAGTGGCGATGGGCCGTTAATTAAATATAATTTTATTTTTCGCAATAGTGACCTTTTTGTGTGATATATTTAAAATGTCTTTTTCCAAAGCTTAACATTTTCTCTTAAAAAACTCTTCACCCTGAGCACCTAAAATTTCTGTACAGTAGCGACTAGTTCTTCATCATTTTCGAATTTCTGTCCTGTTCAAAAATCAAACCGGTGAGCCGAGCCGTTATTTACGTGAAACAAAACAATCATTGCGAGTGTGATTCACCGTTTCTCAGGGTTTCAATTGCATATTTTTTATTTGTTAAGTGTCTATAGCAGTAGCTCCACGATCAATATCTTCAATCATCTTTATCCCTTGACTATTTTAGAACATCGAGCCCATGATTTTACCAGCGGAAGCAATCGCCGTGAAGTACTGAAATTCTACTATAGGGTTACGAAATGCAGTGTCTGGATTGCTGTGTTCTGATCTCTAGTATATAGAGTGCCAGTATAATTACACGCTCTGATGCAAGTCCTCAAAGCATCTGTTGCTTGACTGAACTCATCCTTGTTTGAATCCTTGTTGCGACAGATTGCAGTAGCCACTTACCACAAGGTGAATTGTAAGTTTGTTAGTTCCTTCAGTTTTATAAAAAATTGGTAATGGAGGCCATGTAGGAAGGTAAGTCCTGAGTTACGACGAGCCTTACTTTAGAGAGAATCGGGGGAGGAGTTGTTTCCTCCCGTAAAAGGGCTTGCGGTTGTGACACGACGGTATGCGAAAATTTTCATGTCTATGCCAGCTTGTGGTGAAAGTGCTTGCAAAAAAAGTGTAGTTGATCGGTTTAACCCGTGGGGTACGTGAATGGGTAGACATTTTCTTATAAAAAAGGACTGTTCACAGTGCCTCTGTTACAGCAACTAGAAGATAGAAGAAAAGGATCACAGAAGGGTAAAAGAAAATCAACTTCAAATAACAAAAGAATAACTTAATAGGGTTTAAATTATTTGATACTATGAGAAGATAGAAAAAGTTAATAGAAATAGAAGTTATCCGTAGAAATGATTTTACTCTTTATAATTCATTGAAGTCATTTTTTGCTTTTTATTAAAAGTTTATTTTTATATTACATGTATTATCAGCACTGGTTAGCGATTAAATAAAGAGCTTAAAATTTTATTACAATTTTGACTCATTTGCACGTGTTTAAAGATATTTGTGACTTAATGTATAATCAGGTGAGCATTTCGTGAGAGATTTGAAACAAATTATATCTTTCATATCAATATGACGTCTGGTGTCTAGCCACAAAATATATTTTATATCAGACATAAAGATAGTAAGCAGGTGTAAATTTAAAGAGAATAAAAGGAAGGAGAAAAAATAATAGATATACGGTAATTTGTCTAGATCTAATTTTGAGAAAAATTCTATAGCCGGTAATGGTATGTCGTGCTGCTTTCTATGTCTACTTCCCTTAGTTAGTATGTACTTAGAAATTCTATAAAAGATTATTTTGCAATAACCGGCCAAATTTGCAGATAAGGTTCAGAATAAGTAATAAGTATAGGCAAATGGTGAAGAAAAATTAATTAAAAAATATGTCAAACATTCTGTCCTTTTTATCTTTTAAATTAAAAATGCGTGATAATGCATTATTTTAACTGATTTTACTGCGCACGCACACGTTCGTAAGGGTCGATTGATTGGTACTAGTATCGTTGTTGCCCATAAATCACATTCAATTTGGGAAAATCTATACAATAAATAAAATTGAAGTGGCTGTTTGTAATATTAAATAACAGCCTTTTACTAAATGCCTGTGAAAATATATACGGTACTAATAACCATAAAACAATTTTTAAAATTTTGTCTGTCTCTCTGTCTGTTTGTTCTGCTTAATTTTTGAAAAGGTTTATACATAGTAGAGCTACGCTGCAGCTATATTAGTAGTATAGTTGTTGCATGAATGGCTCGGCTCGACCGGGGAAGGACCACGCTCTCACAGAATACCAGCGTAAAATAGCAGCTTAACGCTGCTGTGTTTCGTATGGTGAGTGTAGAGAACCAGATACCCATTTTTAACTGGAAAAGAGGCATTGCATCTTAGTCCTCACGATTGACAACGCATCTGCATTTTTATTCATTGACGAGGATAGATGTGGATGTTTATGGGCCACAGCATCCATTTACCATCAGGTGGACTGTATGCTCGCTTCACACCCTTATCCTATAAAAATAAAACAACAACTGTAAAAAGACTTCTGAAAAATAGCAAGTAACCTCAAAATCTATATTCAGGTCCAATTATGAGTATTGTTTTCACTGCTTCTTCAACATACACAGTAAGAAAAATATCGCGCGCACATTTACACAATATGAAGTTAAAATTTCAATGTGGAAGACTTCAAGGCAAGAGTGTACAATACCACTTAACATCACGTGAGATAGTAATCAAGCATTGGTGTAATAGGTAAAAAAAAATACCAACTTTGAGAACTTCACGCCAAAATTTTCGGCTGTTTGCCACTCTTAACATTGAAATAAAGCTATTGGTCTGCTGAGAATCACAACTTTGATATACTGTTGCTTTAGGGCTCCAAAACTTTTTTAAATTAAATTGAAGTGACAAACGTAATTACAGTACACCTGATGGCATGGACACCTGCAACTACCTTAAAACATAGAAGACCACAGATTTGTTTTCACATGTCAGAACTAAAATGGAATACTTTATAGCCTGTCGTTGTATTTGCTTGCTAAGCCCGGAATACACCACAGAAATAGAAAACATCCCCAGATGGATATCTATGCAGAAAACGAGTCCTAGCATCTTACTTTTTTTATATGATAGGATGACAAACGAGCACACAGTCCACCTGATGGTAAGTGGTTGCTGTGACCCATAGACATCTACGTTTATCCTCAATAAAGAATCAAAATGCAGATGCGTCGTCACCCGTGAATGCAGAAGTGCAGTTTCGTGGACACTTGGAAGAGAAGGCCAAATTGGCCTCTAAAAAGCTTGGCGTGCTCAGCAGAGCGGGACAGTATTTCATGCCGGCTCAACGCCTGCAACTTTACAAGGCGCAGGTTCGGCCTCACATGGAATACTGTTCCCATCTCTGGGCTGGGGCTCCCCAGTGCCAGCTTCTTCCACTTAACCGCATCCAGCGCAGAGCGGCTCGAATCTTCGACGACCGAGTCCTTTCCGATCGGCTCGACTCATTGGCACTGCGAAGAGATGTTGCATCTCTTAGCATTTTTTTTCGCATTTACCATGGGGAGTGCTCTGAGGAATTGTTCGCATTAATCCCAACCGCCAAATTTCACGAACGCACATCGCGGCAGAACTCCCGATACCATCCACACCATCTGGATGATTGGCGGTCCACCACTGTGCGATTTAGAAGATGTTTTCTTCCTCGCACGACTTCCTTGTGGAATAGTTTACCACCAGCGATTTTTCCGGACCGATATGATTTAGGGACCTTCAAGAAAAGAGCCTACTCCTTTTTAAAAGGCCGGCAACGCATCTGCAATTCCCCTGGTGTTGCGGTTGTTCATGGGCGGCGGTAGTCACTTACCATTAGGTGAGCCGCATGCTCGTTAGCCCCCTCTCCTATAAAAAAATACTAACATTTTACGCTGGTATTCTGTGATTCTAATTCCTTGTAAAATTTGTGTTTGTAAACTGCCTCCACGATACAGGAGAGAATCGTTTTTTAAAGGAAGGATGAGCGTGGTCCTTCCACTTCAAAGTGTTTTTAAATTTTAGATGAGTTCACGATTTTATTCGCGTGAAATAAAGAAAGCGAGTGAAGTAAAGATAAAAACGTAAATATTATAGTATTTAAATTGTAGTAGAAAATCACAGATATTACTATTTCGAGTTTACGTTTAATATGACATAATGCACCATTTTGGTATGTTATTTAAGTGTTATTTGAGTTAATATAATATGGGTAACGCAGTTTTTTACATTGACGGTTTCGGCGATCAATTTTCATATTAAGTTATAAAACAGGTAAATGTTACTGCGAAGTTCTTATCAAGTTTATTTAACCTAAAATTACATCATCCACTGCGTGTTGTGTCTGTTGATTGAATTTAGAGATAGTTGCGTATATCGGTCGGAGTTACGCAATTTGATACGGAATTGCGACAAGCTTATCGGATGACTTGATATGAGTTATTAGTAAGTACATACAATATATGACAATAATTTCAATTGGATTTTATTATGTGACGTTTTCATATCATCGTGGGTGTAAGAATATGCACTACAACATATAGTCCCGTGGGTGTCGTAAGAAGCGGCAGAGGGAAACCAATCAGGAGATGGGTAGCAGCATTTAACATCTAACAGACGGTAGAATAACAATTTTATATAAGTATATGCTTCATTTGAGATGTTCAGATCAGTGAGAACCTCCCCTCTGATTAATGACTTTACGGATGTTCTTTTTGCGCCCAGAAGCGAAATAGAAGGGCTACCCCGTTACGCGAGGAGGTGGTGAATGCTTTATGCATACCACGACAGCCGGTCTGTCGTGGTTATGTGGGACTCACTGTAACTAAAACCTAACCTAACCACTACCCTAAGTGTACCCACTAAATACCACCTGTGGGACTAGGAATCGGCTGATTGAGCCTCTTTGCCGGATCGGAAGGTAGTTTTATAGGCTGGTAGTTCACTTTAAATATATTCTTATTTTATTATTAATCGCGGATAGGAAAGTGATGTTATGTTTATTAGCAAATGGTACGCAGGATGACAAAGAGCGGTGGCTGAGGCGTAATTAAATCGGTGTGATTTTGATCTCAAACTCCTGTGTCATTCAAACGCGAGATGATTATTTCGTAATCTCGTAAATTACGAAAACATAAGTTTCGTATTTTTAAATTCCATCGAGCCAAATTGTATCTATATAAACCTATGCGTTCCTTGAATTTTAGTTGCTTGCGTATCAGCAGATAAGCTTTGATATTTCCGTTAGTTTAATATATTATATTAGATGAGTGTTATATAATTTTCTATTAATAGTATTTGCAGTGAAGTTTATTAAAAACGAGACTAAATTGAATGTTATGCCATATTTTAGCGACCTATAATAAGCTAGACCTAATTCATTATCATCATTACAGCCTTTAAAGTGTCCATTAATAAATATAGGCCCATTTTTTTTCTTTAAAAAAACGTTACCCCCACACTCGGATTTTCTCCTGTATCGTGGAGGCAGTTTACAAACATAAATTGCACAAGGACAAACATCCAGACCCGGAAAAATTATTTGTAGGCCATACAAATACTTGTTCCGTGCGGGATTCGAACCCGCAGCCCCAAGCGCTGGAACTTATTGCTAAGCCACTGCGCCACGGAACCGTCAACCTATCCCAAGGAATACCATAAAATATGCTCAGCCACCTGCATCCATCGATTTCCTGCATGTCTTCATGTTAGTATAAGTAATTTTTACATTGAAATACTAATATTATAATTTGCCCATGAGTAGTCAGGTATGTTGACTTGTCTACTCTGTAGCTTTCTTATACATTGTGATAACGTTTGTACAACCATTAATGTAAAATTTACTTTAAAAAGAGGTCCCGCTGGGTTTCTTGGTGGTTATTCCCAGGAGTAGAGTTCCGTTCTAGGGACACCTCCGATTTGAATCAATTTTTTTTTACATGTTTATCAACATAAATAATGAAAAACCCCAAAGAGATTTTTGGTGCGAATGCCCCTGAAATTTTTTACGAGGGTTTGAAATTTCAGATTTTTAAGGCAGTTTTTTATGATAAATCTACTAAACCTCACTTTTTTACTCAGGAATATTGACCCAAAGTTACTTACTACTAGTTACCATTATAATATACTGTGTTTTATTTCTGAATTCTGTAAAACTGCCCAGAAATACTTGAACACTCAGTATTCTTTCAGTTGTGACAGGTTAGAAGGTTGTGGCGGGAGCGAAGGCAACCTGACTTTATAGATAAGATATCTGATCTGATCGAATCTGTATTAAAATTGAATCAGCATGCCCCGACTCCACGTAGTCTTGTCTGCTCTACTCCTAGAGCGTTTTTGTAAAGTCGTAGGCGCGGAGGGAGAGCAGTTGTAGTAAGTCGTAGGCACCTGTACGAGCCGTAGCCTCGTCTAGCCTAACTAGCCGTAGCGTAGTTTAGTCGATTTATCATGAAATCTGCCTTAAAAATCGAAAACTTCAAACCCTCGTAAAAAATTCAGGGGAATTTGCGCCAAAAATCCCTTTGGTTTTTTTTTATCATTTATGTTGGTTAACATGTAAAAAAAAATTGGTCCGAATCGGAGGTGTCCCTAGAACGAAACTATATCCCAAAAATAATATCTACGCTAATCTATATGTAAACATTCACTCTCCACTTTACACATTGCTTACCGGTACAAGTAAGTCGTAAGTAAGTAGTATGCCAGACCTCCATCCATCCATTACATCCTATAAAAGTCCACTGCTGAACATAACCCTCCCTCATAGATTGCCTCATGGGGGGATTTTGCCATAGTTGCCACGTTTGGCAACCGCAGTTTTTTATTATTTCGAGTTGTTAACAGGAAGATGCTGCTGGCCATCTCCTAAAATACACAAATTACTGAAAAGAAGTCGAGCCTACGCCTAAATAGCAGGACCTTAGTAGTTACAGTGGTCGTTAATCGAGCTGTAAATTTAGCGGTGGGGTTATTTATACACAAAAGCCGTATAATAAGAAAAAGAAGGAAACCAAAAAAGGTTGTTCTTATTTTTAGCATATTGCAGTTTACATTTTATAAAACTTAATTAATGAATCAATAGCTTCGTATTATTTTTTTCATTTACGTCTATATTAACGTATAATATATTGTTTGTGTCATTATTTTTAATTTGTTTGCTACATATTTTTATTGCTTTTTCAATAAAAGACACACATTTTTATTAGAACTTGAATCAACTGTGTTTGCACTTTGGATTAAAGAAAACGAAATATTTTCCTATAATTATTTTTGCAATTGCAATACAACATTAGGCAATTAAAAAAAGTATTTAAATATAGCCATTTTCCCCATGTCTTTTTTATTTTCAATATAAAACCTTTTTTATCAGGATACTGAAACAGAATAGCCTTAGCCTGTTCTACAAGATTCTATGATAAGCTGTCTAGTACATTCCCGGACTTATTCCGGGAATCGCGGAACTTTCCGACCGATAACAGCGTGACGTAACACGCCGCTGAAATGCACAGCATGTCACGTGTCGGTGGAGCCACGTGAAACGCGGTCACATTGCCTATTTGCCGACGTTTCCTAACCACACATAGTGCTATTGTAGTCGTTGGGAGTTGATCGGGAATTCTTGGGAGAGAACATTTTCCAGGAACAATTTATGCTTTGCAACTTTTAGCTTAATATACATCTATATTAATTAAAGCAGGTTCTCAAATTATTATTTCAAACGTTACTTCTTTTCAGTAATGTGAATTATTATATTTATTTCATCATCATCATTATCATTATAGCCCTTCACAAGTCCGCCGCTAAACATAGGCCTCCTCCAAGGAACGCCACAAAGCGCGGTTCTGAGCCACCTGCATCCATCGACTTCCTGCATAACATGTTATACATAGGTATATTTCCCTGCATATTTACAACCACATACCTTAAAGAAAGTTATATGTTGATCTCTCTGTTTTGTAACAATTTAATTAAGCGAAGTTGGAACAAAAAGAAAGAAGAAACGAAGATCAATTTTTTTGACGTAAGGTAATAAAATTTGTGAGTTCATTAAGTCAACGTTTTTTTTCATATTTTTCATAATGGTATAACTATAGGACTTAAATCAGTTACATTATACCGACCGTATGATAAAGAACTAGTTTTTGATTACTCCTTCAATTATATTTGGTGAATATACAGAATATAGTAGCGGCGACATTAGATACCCTGTATCATCCCGCAGGTGTAGCAAGTCGCGACAGAAGGAAATTAAAACAGTTAATGAGTAGTAAGCTTTTATATCATATAAATTTTGTAATGACGTTATGAGTTGATAGTAAAAGTTTTAAAGAAAAGTTTATTTTATTCTCTTTGGCGCATTTAAATAAAAGCTTGTTTTAAATAAAAGATTTTTTACTTTTAATTTATTTTTTACTTTTTAGTTATCGCTGGACAGGTTTCTCAGTCTGATCATCTCATTCAACGCATCATTGTTGCAAGGTCGTTTGTCGGTTAATTTCGAATAGCCTAGCTCTTCAATAATTCCCTACCTTCTAATGATTTTACCCTACTCAAGGCCACGTATGCTTGACCAGTAGCGAAAAGCTTCGAACCTAAGTATACAATGGCGTGGTCGACAGTACCTACTACCCTACAATTTGTGTACTGTGCAAGCCCAACATAATATAATTGGCAGCATTTTTCGTTCTGCAGTGCCGTGACTATATTTTGCTGGAAATTGTACAGTTTTGGGTTTAATGAGATGAACACCGTCTTTACCGAGGTCTATACGTATGGATGGTATGTCAGTATCATACATTTGTGCTCTCTGGAAGCAGGGCCATTAGATTTCTGTAACATGTCCAATGGCACCATTCACCAGACCTTTGGTCAGTCAAAGTTTAACAACCAATGCTACAGACTCGAGCAAGTCGACCTCAATATCATATTCGAGGACTCCAAAAATCCCAGTACACCAATATTTCAGACGGATTGACATCATGTTACAACCTGATGCCACTCAGTCCTCGGCACGGCCTCACCTTGATTCGGGTGTTTAGAGGAATGCACTACTCATTTCAGATTGGAGCTTAGATACTTGTGCCTTACGAAACACAATTCCAGGTTTGAGTTTGGAGTTACCGTTCTCCTAGACAGGTTGCAAACCAATGCTGTTGACGTCTATCTCGCCAAATAACACAAGTCAAAGTTAACCAACCGATGCTACAAACTCGAACGATTCGACCTCAATATCATTATTGAGGACTGCAAAAACCCCAGTACACCAAAATTTCAGACGGATTGGAGCAACAGAGTATATGATCACCATCTTATTTTTGGTTAACTCGCATTCGTATTCTCAGAAAGTCCTCTTATTTGACACCCATATTGTAGGAAAGTGTAAAAACCTTAGTCCGCCAACTTTAGAAGTCCGCCATATTGAATTTAGAGTGACGCCACTTTATTTTTCGAGTTACACTAAGCAAGCCCTTTCATTTGATACCCACATTGTAGGAGTGCATTAAAAATAACTAGTCCGCCATCTTGGGTGTTCCGCCATTAGATTTAGAATGACGGCATATAGCTAACCATACATTGTCATCTAAACTTAACGTGTATACAAAATTTCAGCTCAATCGATTGAAGATATCTGCTTCAAAATTGAGTTGCAAGATTCCACCCAACAAACATAGTTACATTGCAAGTTAAATAAAAACTTGTAATAAAAAAAAATCGGTTATCACTCGCCTGCTAAGCGTGGCGACACAACTAGAATATTATGGTCAGTTAATAGTAACAATGCCTACAAGATTACAAATAAAAGTTCTCATTTAAAAGTAAAATCGTTAATAGAAAGTAAAGGATAAATCAGCAAAGCGATAAAAATATCTTTTTTTAAAATTATTATAAGGCAGTGCGGCAATTGGCTAAATATTTCTAAAAGTCTACGGCCTACGGAAGCATCAGAATCTATTGTAATTTTATTGGATGTCTTTAATTGTACGATTTTCATTAATATGTACGAAAAAATTATTATCAGTTGAAAAGTGATGGAAGCTTTATTAAAAAAAATGTTTGTTCCATTTATTTTCCTTTTCATGCTACGACAATCTAAAGACCTTTCCATAAAAACGGCGACTTTGTTTCGCTAACACGGCAATTGAAAATATGTCTCTACACTGCCAGAGATGGTAACTGACCTACCTTAACAATAACTTATTTACCTCATCCACCTTGTCATCATCATCATCATCATAGTTATTATCATAATCTTCAAAACAGCCTAACAAAGTCAACTGCTGAACAAAGGTCACTCCCATAGAATGTCTCATAGAGAGGATATTTGCCATAGTTGTCTCGCATGGTTGACCGAAAGGTTGGTTAATTAGGAAGATCCTGCTGCCCATCTCCTTTTATAGTATCACTCTGTCTCCATTTACGACTGGTGATATGGGGTCGTGCATTCTCTCACGCCGCCATTACGCGGTGAACCCATTGTATGAAGAAAGACAGATGGTGGCAAAAAAGTCTATCTTAAGCTAGCCACTGTGACTGAAATACGGTCTGGCGGACATTACTATATTGTATGAATTTAGTTATTTATTAGTTTGAAATAATTCAAAATATGCGAAAGCTAATATACGATGACAAATTTCTCAGTAATTACTTATGCTAATTTACATAATTATCTAGGTTACATAGTTTTGGCGATAATATTATTATTTAATATATGCTATCTGTTTTTTATCACATTGTTGTGATATAAGTAGCGCAGTAGCACGTTATTTTAAACAGAATATTATTTCGGCTGTTTGTTTGTTCTATTTAAGTGTATTCATTATTTGTGTCCTTTAATTAATTATTATCTGTTACTTGGTTTTTGTTTTTTCTTTAATAACTAAATCCATTACTAATAAAATATGATGTAAGTTTTAGTAATTATTTGAAATTACCTACGTAAATATTAAATATGTAAAATTGTCCATATCCAGAAATAATAGCCCCAATACGGCGGAGCTTATTCAATGTAAAAATAAAGT
Organism: Parnassius mnemosyne; assembly: GCA_963668995.1. Taxonomy (NCBI): domain Eukaryota; kingdom Metazoa; phylum Arthropoda; class Insecta; order Lepidoptera; family Papilionidae; genus Parnassius; species Parnassius mnemosyne. Next base: position 13,394,478 of record CAVLGL010000092.1, on the reverse strand, counting down.
TTTGTTGGATGTGTAGAACATGGCCAGAATTCGCGCAACGAAGATTATTTTCAAAACATCGCGTTGCTTTGATGAAGGTGGTGTTGTTTCCTAATATTCTAATTATATTTTGTGTTATAAGCATTCACTGTGTTGTGGCGGTGTAAGAATATCCACGACCCTATTTCATCCCGTGGGTATGTAAGAGGCGACAGAGGTGCACAAAACTGGGTGTGGGCAGCAGCGTATTTCTACTAACAACTAAAACATAAAAAACTGAGGTTACCAAACCCGCCTGCGAAGCGTGATAGCTATGGCAATTATCGCCCCTAGAAGACAAACAGGAGCGCTGCTCGCGTTGCCCGTGGCCAGGTCTAATTTGCTTAGCAAATCACCTATAGTCCGAAAATCCTCGTAGTGAACAAAGTTCACGAGAGGATTGATATATTTTCGAGTCAAACAGCAGCTTCATGCTGCTGCGTTTCGTATGGTGAGTGTAGAGAACCGGAGACACTTTTTACTGGAAAACAGGCATTCTATCTTAGTCCTCACGGGTGACAACGCATCTGCATTTTGATTCGTAAACGAGGATAAATGTAGATGTCTATGGGCCACAGCAACCACTTACCATCAGGTGGACTGTGTGCTCGTTTGTCACCCTATCCTATATAAAAAAAATATTTTCGAGTAATCTGAGTGAACTCGCTAATGTACTTTTATACATAGTTAGTTATGTAAGTTAGTTGTAATACATAGTATGTTTAAGTAGATTAGCGATACTATCATAGTGGGTTTGTTTAGCCTGTAAGTATAGTTGTTAAGTGTGTGTGTGTGTGTAAATAAATAAATAAATCAATGGAGGAGGTCTATGTATAATGGCAACGATAACGTTAATAAGCATAGTTATCAGTTATAAAAGCTCTTGTCGATTATGAGTCAGCCGGTCATAATATTTATTGATCGATCGATTTGGAACTTTTTTATAGAATAGTGGTGACAAACGAGCACAAATTTTACCTGAAGGCAAGTGGATGATGTGGCCCATGGATATATACATATATCCTCGATTAAGAATCAAAATGCAGTTGCGTTGTCACCCGTGACGGCTAGGATGGAATGCCTCGTTTCTACACTCATCATACGAAGCACAGCAGCATTAAACTGCTATTTAACGCTGATATTCTGTGAGAGCGTGGCGATCCATTCGTTTTACAACCATAATAATAGCTGAAGAGGGTCCCAAACCCAAATTTTAAAAATACAAGTCAAAAATTTTGACGTGATTGATACATTATACAAAAGGATAGAAAGGAACGTTTGCATCAGCAGGATCACAGGCTTTCAATAATCGAGAGCATAGGAATTATACGTACTTTAATAAATTTATAGGTAGATTAATAACAGTTCCGTGGTAGCCTAAGAAATGACTGTCCGCGCATAGTACGCGAAAAACCGAAGTTCGTACCTCGCTGAAACCAAATAAAACGTTAAAAGCTCTTCAAAATTTGATTTCCAACAAGTCCACGTTTTCCCGAGGCCATATTCTCGGTGGTGAATGAAAACATTGTAATCAAATATAAATTTAAAAAATTGTTACAAAATGTGTCCGTCATGCACGCAGTAGGGCAAAGCGCTGAACTCTTTTTCCAATAAAAAATCTCTCTTAGAAATATCTAGGTGCCTTTACCCAGCTGTGGAATGTATTAAGGCTGTTAAGTTCTTCTTTAATCGAAGTAGAACATCTGACTTTTAATATTTCAGCGCAACTTGTCTATCTCTTCTTCCAGCTCCAGGATCTTCTCGTCAGTCCTCAGGGTGCGTGCGTTATAAGTTGTAAGGTCGAGTCATTGTAGGTGGCAACCGAACCTCCACCGGAGATTCTTAGCACCCCCTGCCCCGCCGTTACCATGGTCGCCACCGTAGCCAGGAATAGCGGGGCCGCCGGGGAATAGGGGCCATCGTTTCGTAACTTTTTTCATTGGGCGGTATATTGCCATAGTTGCCACGCTTGGCGAGCGGGTTGGCAACCGCAGTTTTTTTATTGGGATATTGCTGTTATCAGGAAGATACTGCTGCCCTTCTCCTGCCTGTTTCCCACTGTCGCCTTTTACGACACCCACGGGAAGATATCGGGTAGTGGATATTCTTAACTGCCACTACACGGAAAATCATATATAGATAGATTACATTAATAGACATACTATCTCTTAAAACTAATTCGATTCTAGTCGGACGATAAACAAATGTAAAAATATTATCGAATTAAACTTATATTATACTTTTAGTGACGTAATATTCCTCACAAACTCTTCATATTATCACGTTCTTACGTAATGAATATTTTCTGCTAATTTTTACCGTGGAATGCTATAATACGTGTTTTTTTCACGTTCAGGAAAAGCAGGCATTTGTTTTGTCTGTATCTAATTTATGTACTCATTGTACTAAATATTTCTGTATCATTGTACTAAATATTTCCGGAAAAGAAGTTTTTTAAAGTTTTGAAATTATATATCACTAGCTTTTGTAAGCGTCTTCGCTTTCAAAGCTAGTAATATTCTTACGAATTTTTGACCTCTAGTCAGAAATTCGTTAATCAACACATAGTTTAATTTTTCACTTAGACGGCAGGATTTGGTCGTTTAATACTCTCGAACATCATCTCTCTCTCTCTCTCATTTTATAGATTTGCATAAATATTGTTTCTAGAAAGGCGTGAGTCCCCCATAACCACGATGGATAGCCATCGTGGTATGCGTAATGCATTTTCCGCCTCCCGTAAAGGGTAGCCCTTTTCCAAATAGTTTCGGGCGCAAAAAAAAAATTTATCTACGGTATACATGGTAAGGTATATACAGTATACAATTTGAATTTAATAAACCCTATGTATACGCATCTATGTATGCCCGACCAGCGCGAGGCATCTATCACGTTTATAGGCTTAGTACTAATTGTTTTGTTCGTATCAAACTAAAATTATATTATAATTCGCTTCAAAGGAGTACTTAATCACATAAATATTAAAATATTTAAAATTAGTTCAAGAGCATAACACGTTACGAACTTAATATTAGCCTTATTTAACCACAAAAGTATGAATGTATTTTTTTAAATTTAGAATAACAAACGAGTTAACAAAAAGTTGTCTTATAGTTAGCGCCTACCACGGCACATGCACACCTGCAACCAATTTCAACTACTCTCCGAGGACATAGACGAAATATCTTACAGTATTTTTTTAAAGAATCGAAATTACAAACTGATGTTAAGTGGCTTCTGCAGCCCATGGACACTTGAAACTCACTTTATAGAAGGTTATAGATGCATTGTCACCTTACTTAGAGCAAATAGCTCATAGTTTTGTATATATAGAATAAGAATGACAAATATAATAGTAGTATAGTTGTAGCACGAATGGGTCGGCTCGACCGGGGAAGGACCACGCTCTGACAGAATACCAGCGTAAAATAGCAGCTTAACACTGCTGTGTTTCGTGTGGTGAGTGTAGAGAGCTGGAGACCCATTTTACTGAAAAAGAGGCATTCTATCTTAGTCCTCACGGGTGACAACGCATTTGCATTTTCATTCTTTATTGAGGATAAATGTATTATACATCAGGTGGATTGTGTGCTCGTTTTCACCCTATCCTATAAGAAAAGAGTCCAGACTTAACAGTTGCCAAATTACGGTAAATGCAGGCGAGAGGAATCCAAGACTTCTTTGGGCTCACTCTCCTGCCTTCAGTCAGATCCAAAGTCCATTCGTTACTATGCTCTGTATAATTTGCGAAATAAATAATCTTGCGAAATTTCTCCTGTTATTTTAATAGCAGCATGTTTTCCGATCTAATTTTATTTGAAACCGCAAGCCTGAATAACTTGCTTACCTTGAAATTGCTTGCAATGCGAAAAATTACGTAATACTAGTTTACGCTGAATAATTTTAACAGTAACCATAATGTGCTTATCAAGTCGAAAAGAAAATAATTAACCTTTGTGAGTACCTTTGTTTGTTGTAAATTGTTCCACTAAATGTGAATGTAATTGACCTGCTAATGAGGGCATCCACGACGTTTTCTGACACCAGGGTGGCGCCACTTAAAAGTAATGTATAATCATAGTGAGGAAGTTAATTAGTTCAGAAATATTTTATATTAATTAGATTAGAAAAAAAAAAAATTAAGCCACAGATATTCATCAAAGTAGAAACATTTTTAAAAAAGTTGAAAATGTGCAAGAAATTAAAGAGCAAAACACTGAGAAATCGTTTTGTGTATTAATATAATACACTACAAAATGATAAACTTTTATTTAACAAAAAACTTTATCTCAGTGTCAACTAGCGACATCTGGTGAGCAGAAAATTATTAGCCCTCATTCCTACCGAACATAATATACTTGGTAAATTAACCATTACCGTACAGATAACAAGGCGCCTCTTTTTTGTACATTTTATTCCACTAGTTTTGGACAAATTTATATTTATATTTGAGGACTTCTTCATAATAACTCTAATGCCTTTATGAATGGACTAAAGAGACACTCTTTCATTTTCATGTGTTATTGATGGGAGCCCTAATATAAGAATTACAGTAAAATAAATATAAAAGCGAGAAGCAAGGAGACCGTTATAAAGCATCCAAGATGAACTAGTAATTTGCAACCTCCTCCTTTTTGAAGTCGGTTAAAATAAGAATAAAGGTTTTTTAGGTAAGTATCAGAAAATGATGTAGATACAAATGTTTTTTTTTTAAATAGTTTCTGTTTGTATATATTAGGAATTAATCCTAACGTACACATATGTTACTACTTGCCCCACTTGCGTGATATACTTTTAATTATTTTGAACATTACAAGTGAAGCTCTGCAAGTATAATAGTTTAAACTACACGTCTTTGAATGCTATTATCGCTTTGTCGATAATTGTGAAAATTATTGACGTATTTACGCGTTTTCAATGAATTAAATTATAACATTATATGTATTAAGAGAAGGTTATAATCAATCCGATTGAAATTCAATAGATTGTTTATTACTTATGTTAATTACAAAGACTGAAGACTTAACTCGATTGTAAAATAAAAATTTGTTTGACGTATCATGATCAACACGTGTTGATAAAGTTTTATTAAACTCCAATAATTTTCGATTAATTTAAACTAAAATAATTAAATGTCGGTACCGATGATCGATTATTAATGGTTTTCAGATTTTATCCTTTGTATACATCGATCACTAATAAAAACCTAGATACACAATCAGTGACAAAAATGTCCTTACCGAATGAGCGCCCACTCGAACATTTGGGTGCGCTTTTAATTTGTACGTAGCTTTGTGAATACAACTTTAGGAAATGCATTTAAGGTTGAATTTACATTACTGTATATTAATTACAACTAGAATTACGTCAAAAACATTGGTAACAGCTTTCAGACAACCTTTGCATGGAATTGTGTATCTAGTTTTTTATTAGTGATCGATTTTTGGATACGCCTAATGATCTACATTGATGCCAAATTCCTAGTTTTTAAGTTACCTAGAAGTAGTTTAAGTTACTGATGAGTAAGAGAATAATTCAGTTTTCAAACTGTACTAACTCAAAAATTATAAGATTCTAAGTATTCCAACTGTCAAGATAACTCTGTGGCGCAGTAGCTTAGTGATGAGTTGCAGCGCTCAGGGCCACGGGTTCGAATCCGCACGGGACAAGTATTAGCGCCTACAAATAATTGTTCAGAGTCTGGATGTTTGTCCTTGTGAAATTTATGATGTAAACCACCCCAACGATACAAAAGAAAATCCTAATGTGGGAGGTAACGTTTTTTTAAATAACCATAAAAATGTTTGATATGCAAAACTATAACGCAGGATCGAAATGGTTCGTGTGAATACACACACTGCCTATGCGATGCCTTTCTTTTTCCGTACTTGTCTGACACATTGCCTATGCGATGCATTTCTTTTTCCGTACTTGTCTGACACATTGCCTATGCGATGCATTTCTTTTTCCGAACTTGTATGACACACTATTTATATTACCGTTACAGCATATTGAAGTCCACTGCTGAACATAGAGGCAATCTATAGGGGAGGCCCCATAGAATACTTCATAAGGGGGATATCTGCCATAATAGCCACGCTTGGCGAGCGGGTTGGAAATCGCTACCTTTTTCATTTTAGTCTTTATTAGAAAGATGCTGCTGCCCATCTGATCTCTGATCCTCTGTCGCTGCTTACGACACCCACGGGATGATATGGGATAGTGGATATGCTTACACCATTACTACACGGTAAAATAATTCTACTATATAGCCTAATTACACGGTAAATACATATATTGTTTATGCGATGCCTTTCTTTTCCGAATTTGTCCACACAATTGTATTAAATTGTTGACACACTACCGTGTATCTAGAATGTATAAATAAATGATTCAATTCGGACAAATAGCAACCCTAACATATATTATTTTATACATTACAACTTAAAAACCAGGAAAACGTTTTGCGTTTCACGCAGATTATATAACAATATTGTTTTCAAAAATTATGTGACAGGTTATCGGTGACCGAGGCGACCAGCTCAAGGTTACAAAAAGGTGCGCTTTTAAATTTTGATACAAAAACATGAACAATTCGGCACGTGAGTCGTTCAAATTTATTTAAATATATTTTGGGTTGATATGAATTATATATTTACGGTATTTTAACTTTAAGTTTTATCTACAATATTAAAAACTATGATAATAAATTTAAGTAACATTTGAAATTTCGAATTTAAGGCAACGTTGTAGTTTTTTTTAAAACTTTTTTGAACCTCTGTAAATCCTATTTATTTCGTTGCAGCCTGTCAAAGTCCACTGTTGAATCTAGGCTTCCTCATATATTGCCTCATTAAAGGGATAGTTACAACGTGTGTCAGGCGGGTTGACAAGCGGTTTTTTTACTTTTTTCTTGTTATAAGGAAGAAGCTGTTGACCACTTCTTTCCCCACTGTCGCCACTTACGATACTCGAGAGACGATATGGGCTAATGGATATTTCCATCATGTAACTATAGCGTAAAAATATTTTATAAAAATAACACACGGACAAGGGTTGCGTGAAAACAAAAACGCGATTTATAATAATTGTCACATAAAAATCAAAAAGATAAATCGATTTTTAAACTGTACCATTAAGAGATTACATAATAGAACCGTGTAAAACATTAATCAAATGAAAAGGCTTATTATTTTTTAGGTCATATTAAGAACGCGTTTTACAACTTCGTCGTAAATCGTCGTGAACGTCATCGTAAAATGATTTAAACTTGAGGAAGTTCTTTTTCTTTAAAATTACCTTTTCAGAAAATTCGTTTGAATATTTATTTGGCGATTGTTGTTTTAGTTGGAATTTTGTTGCTGATTCATACTTTTACAAAGGTTGTATAATATGTACATTGAGTGGCTATTGCAGGGTATTTTCAAAAGTTGTAATGTGGTATATACCTACCTATGATAGCAGTGTTACGACAATGTTGATTTATTTTTTTAAAAGGAAACTGCGATAATTAGAAGCGACAGTAGCCTAAAGGTGGATGTGGCCCGCGAAATAAAAAAGTCGCGTTTATATTTGCCTGTCTGCTATTTTTTAACAATTTGTTTGTTTCTTTGCTTATATTAAAGAGCTAGGTTTCGAAATTGGAAGTAATTTATTTACTTATCTCTTATACATATGCTGGATATATAGCTCAAGAACCGACAACCAACGAAGTCGATTTCTCGAGTAGCCTCGTGCCGGTAAGCGAAGTACGGACGGACGGTCTTCCACTAGAGGGAAGCCACGACCCACAGTCTCTATATTTCGTTTACCAGTACGTGGCTGCCACTCGACCTTTCTTTTTCCATCGGTTGTTGCTTCAAGTTATAAGGCAGCCCATTATCACTTAAGCTTTAAGATTTCAATATTGTACCGTGTAGTGACGGTGTTACAATATCCACTATCCTCTATACCGTACCGTAGGCGACGTAAGTAGAGACAGAGAGAACAACCCGGGATCCAGTGTCCGGAAAGCAGCATTAGCGTCACCACTAATAAATATAACAACTGAAAAAACCTTTTTTGTTGTTATATTTATTAGTGGGGACCATGGTAGAACCATGCTGCAGCTGTATTGTAGTACAGTTGTAGCACGAATGGGTCGGCTTGATCGGGGAAGGACCAAGCTCTCACAGAATACCAACGTAAAATAGCAGCTTAACGCTGCTGTGTCTCTTATGGTGAGTGTAGAGAACCGGAGATCTTTTTTGCTGGAAATAAAGCATTCCATCTTAGCCCTCACGGGCGACGACGCATCTGTATTTTGAATTGTAATAGATGATAGATGTAGATGTCTATGGGCCGCAGCAACCACTTACCATCAGGTTGACTATGTGCTCGTTTGTCACTCCTATAAAAAAAACCTGCAGTTACCAACCCGTCTGTCAATCGTGGTATGGCAATCAACCCTCTATGAGGCAATCTATGTGGGAAGGCCTATGTTCAGCTGTGGACTTTTGATAGACTGAATTGATAATGATTTGTTAGGTTAGGTTAAAGTTAGTTAAAGTGATATTCGTTGGGAAAAAAATTTCGTCTGCAAAAACTCGCAGTTTAATAAAATATGATATTAAAATCCTGCTTTGTTAAATATAATAAAACTATTTATATTTAGTATAAAACTTAAATGTTATTTGTGATTGTTTCACAATTTTAACCAGGTACTTTTTATGTATTCAATAAGTAGTACTGTGTGATTATATTACTTTCTGTTCAAACAGCCATGATAAGGATTTCTTCATATCCCCATTGTTCTCACGATTGCGGTTTTAGTAATTAAGGTAACAATATTTATATGTCGACACATATTTCCTATTTCCGACAGCGATAATAATAATACAATGAACTTGTAACGTTGGGATGTATGTTACAAAACAATTGCACAATAAAAACATTTGTTTTCGTTTACAGTTAACTTGTTTCGAAAATGTATCTTTGATTCTGCCTCTCACGTGCGGGTTTTGCGTTCGATATGGCAAGGAACGTGTTACAATTCCATTCAGTTTTGCACTATCTAAGTGTTTACTAACACGTCTTGTGAACAATGGGCCTTAAAGTAGTGCGGATACAGTTAATGACTCTAAACGCTGAAAATAAAGGTGCTGTTGTAAACATGCGATATCTCCTCTTAAAACAGGACGGCATTACATACGTGAAACCATTCATTAGTTGATAAGGAACAGTGTGCAGTTTCTTATTGTGTATGGTAGGGCGTGATAAAACAATCCATCAGTCCATTTCGTCACGCGGGTGTTGTAAGAGGCAACTGTGGGGAATGCCAAAAAGATGTCATGGTAAAATATACAGACAGGAGATGGTTAGCAGCAGCAAGGATAGGAAATGTCTCCATCAACAGGAGAGGCCCATGCCCAACTGTGGAATTTTGTGTTCTAATGAAGACGTAGAATATTGTATTATAAATTAAAAACTAAATAGAGCCTATTGAATGTACTACTAATTTTACTATATACTAGTACAAAACATCCATCCATTACAGAACCTATAAAATACCTATAAAAGTCCACAACTGGGCATAGGCTTCCCTCATAAATTGCCTTATGGGGGGACTTTGCCATAGGTGCCACGCTTGGTAAGCGGATTGGCAACCGCGGTTTTTTATTATTTTGGGTTGCTATCTGGAAGATGCTGCTGCCCATCTCGTGTTTAATTTTTCTTCTGACGCTCAAGACGATATGGCGTAGTGGATATTCTTACACCGCCATTACATGGTTATACGAAACACTAAAGTAATAATTACTTGTAAATTAAATTATAGGAACTACGAAGTGCTTAATTTTATATGGAGAAGGAGTGCAGAAAGCTAAAATTTATATAATATAATCTGATATTTGTTACAAATACATAAAATAAAATAAATTAAAATTCTTTACGTTCATACTGCTAATGTCAAACACATAATAATCTGTGGACAAACAGTCACACAGAGTAGAGATTGTTGATATGGCTTCTGCATAACGGACTCGGGAAGGTCCGTTGCGCAGGTGGAAATGAAGGTAGAGATGCATCTAAGATGGCATGCCTCGCAGGTCGCAGCCTGTAGTTTTACTGACTCACTTTACCCTTTAAAACTGCAACACAGCAGTGCAAACTCTGCCACTTGGTGGAAATAGATTTAAATTTAATAAAATATTTTATATCAGTGTAAAATCGATTTCAGAATTTTCGAAAATACTTTTCAAAAATGCCGAAAGAATTACAAAATTGTTGAAATTGAACATACGTGATAAACAAAACGGTATATCGTAATTAATCACGTTAATAGTTCCAATTAATCATTTCAATTGATCCAAATAATTAAACAACCACTGCACATTAATAAACATCGCAGATAGCCAAGAATCGCGTACGTTGCACAGATAAAAAATTCAAGATTAGTTCAAGTAGTGTGCAACATACGCTTATCTGTGCGGCTGCGACTCCATGTTTCCATGCTGCATGCAATTAGGCGTGCAACGTGTTTTGTGCGCACGTGGCCTTTGCGCACATGTGCGGCAACGAGGTCTAACAATGTTTAGAGTTAGATTAGGTGTTACATAATTATATTCATAAATAAATTATCGCGTTCGTGCATCGTTCGTGCAGGAAGCAAGCGATAGAAGTGGGATTTAAATGTTATAGGTTTAAAAGTACGATCACTAGTTTTAATGTTAAGTTTTTTTTTAATTGTAATGTCTCATTTATGAACAGCTATTGTTTGGATTTCTCCGTAATTTTGGCTGACATTACAACCCCTGTGCTATATTATGTACATTTTCTGGTAATTAGGCTGCGTTTCCACCAGAGATGTGCAAGGTAGCTGGGCGGTGCAAGGATGTTTAGTGAGGCTGTGGAACAGTGAGAGCGTTTCGATCTGAGATGTGCTAGGCCGCTGAGCGGTGCAAAGATGCGTACCGACGCTGTGAAACGGTGAGCAGATGAGTGGTGCGATGCGAGCGCGCTGAGGTGTGGTGGGAGCGAAGCGCGCGCGCGCCACTGCCGGCTGGTTCTTGCGTCATTCCCTAGCACACATCCCTCGCAACATATCCTTCGCAAACATCCCTCTCACACATCCCTCACAACACATCCCTCGCACACATCTTTCAACACTAGAGCTGCGCTGAGCGAGGCTAGCCTCGCAGTAAATGAAGTGATTCTATTGGTTCTTAAGAAACACATCCTTCGCTACGCATCCTCGCACATTTCTGGTGGAAACCCACCCTTATAGTTGAACTCTGTACGGAATTTAAGAAGCATTTTCATATTTTGTATATAGGTATAAGAGCAAACGAGCATGCGGCTCACTTAAGGTAAGTGACTACTACTGCCTATGAACAAATACATCATCAGTCGTATTATGTCGCGATGAATGATGGCGTAAATTTAGCGGCTAAAATTAATCCGGACAACTCTGAGAGCTTCCCGTTGTAAACGCGATAGAATATACAAGGGGATGTAACATCTTTTCGCAGCGCCACTGAGTCAAACCGATCACAAAAAACTCGATTGTCGACGATTCGGACCGCTTATCGCCGGATGTGGTCAAGTAGTAGGAGCTAGCACTGGAATAGCCCGACCCATAAGAACAGTAATCCATTTGAACCGAACTTGCACCATGTAAAGTTGCAACGGTGTGTCGGCATGAAATATTGCCCCGCTCTACTGAGCACGCTCAGCTTTTTAGAGGCCAATAATAATTTATTTGTAAAACTAATCGAATAATTTGGAATATTTACTCTATTTTGTAGGTTTCACGTCAGCTATACATTTTGTAATAGTAGTAAAATTAACGGTTAAAACGTAATAAAATGACCATCTTAAATATGACAGAAATAAAATACTCATCGTTGATATAAAGCTTTTGAAAGTAAGTAACATAATAATACGACAGTTAAAGTATTTAAAAGATTATTAGTAATTGTATAAACACTACTACTATTCTCCTGTAAGTCACATGCCATCAAAAACATAACTTGTAAAAAAAAACCAAGTCTCGCAACTCAGTTCTGCCACCGTAAAAAGTTGTGAGATCCATGTAATACCAAGTCGGTTAATTTATTCAGTCCCTACTTGAGGATCGTTCTGTCTTAAGTTATTCGTAATTAGCTAACCTAACAACGTCTTATAGTGACCACATCAATACTAAAAATCTTTTATATTTTAAATAAATAGATTGACTTGGCCATCGCATGAAAACACAATGTATCTCTCAAGTAATACATATTATATTAAATTAGATTGTTTAGTGCGATTGCCAAGTTAATTTATTTATTTAAAACATCTACCATCTACCACTAGACGAACGAGGTGATTGCCTTAACACTTACGGCATTAGTCGAATGGCTAATACGAACCCACGACTTTTTCAGTTTGCAGCCTGTCTTCTTCACTATTAGGCTACTTACAAATAATTACTGAACAGTAAAAATATATTTGCGTTAGTTTTATTTACCTTTGGAAAACAAGCAACATAACAAAATAAGTAGTACATACATATTTTAGAATTGACTATATTTAGTTGAGACAGTTCAGAAGCAAGGTGCCAGTATTAAATTTCACACTATCACTAATGCTATGCAGTAGTAGTTATCTGAGTTTTTGTTTAAGTAATAAGATATCTAACACTTTACTACGACCCCACCTGATGGTAAGTGGTGATTCAGCCAAGGGCGATAATAAGCGCACTAGGTTAGTAAAAGCCTATTCAACTCCCTCTTTAAAATATACTAATCTCTTCAGACAGGAAAATTGATGCAGTCAAATTATTCTTATCCTTTCCTGTATCCATTATAAATCATTAAACAAGCAGGCAACAACATTGCATGCAAGTTAAACTTTGCAAAGGGAAAATTATACCAGGAACATTTGTATGATTGGTTAAAAACTAAAAAATATTGTGACTTAGATTGTTTGACAGTAGGTAATATTGTCGTATGAATAGTTTCATAACTTGCAGTGAAAGGCTGCACTAGCTAAAGTGTACATGTGTATTAACTGCTGCTTTGCTCTATCTGGATGTAATGTTAAAGACGTAGAAGAAGAAAGGAGGCAACCTTCCTATTTATTTTCTAGGTATTACAAGATCTATATTATATATTTAAATTTCACGAGGCGGTAAAAGTAATTTTGAAAAACAAAACAACGCACCGTAAATTCGGTTAGTCCTATATTAAATATTAAAAGTAATAACTAAAATTATTAAAAAAAAAGAAAGTGCGGAGAGTACGTACTCTACTAATATAACACTACACCTCTTACTGGTGAACTGTGATACCGGTAAAATTTAATCAATATTCTTATCGAGATAAATAATGATTGCACATTGAACTTCATCGTCTATTCTAGGTTATCTAGAATGTTCTCATGCATGTTCTCATATGAGTTAATTAAATGGTCTGCGAGATATCCGTGTTGTTATACTAGCATAAATCAAGTGATGATTATATAGCCTGCATTAGTGTATTTGCTCTGTAAGCAATTTTGTATTCGAAAATCGATTATATCAAAATACTATTCGTGCAATAAAAAAATTATAGATTATAAGATTTTTGAACTTATACTTCTTTTGGGGTTGGGGCGTTTGGGAAAAATGATGAGAGTGAATTTTTACGTGCGCACACCGACACCTAAAAACGACACTATGAAGTTGTCACGGTGCGCGCGCACACAAGGCGACAACTTCAGGGGATAATTGTCTCTCAAGTTTTTTTGTTTTGTTACGTTTAAAAAGTATAACTTGCTAGGTGCATATATATGTAAGGACACACACACACACACACACACACACACACACACACACACACACACACACATACTTTTATAGTTATTTTTAATATCAGCTTTAAATAAGTATATAACTGTAACTATAGAAGAAGTGAATTTATTTTTCCATAGTTATCTTTTAGTTCACTGCCGAACTTGGTAAAACAATTCTAGGAAGGGCTTAAAGTAATCACCAAGGTGATCGAAATGCCTTGTATCCATTGCAATACCTTCGCCGGGTATTTCATAGGTATTTCATATTTATTTATTTTTTTTCAAGTATATGTTCTATTTATAAAATTTTAGGTAAAACGATATAACCACGTCGCATATGTGACAGTTGTAACCAGTGGTGGAGAGCAGTGTAGAGGTGCGTTCTGTGTAGCCAATTTGTTGGTCTAACGTTGTGATTATGTATAATACTTCCAGAAAGGGGGTCAGATTAAGCCATAAACTATATTTGGCTGCCAGCTAGTCCCAGGTCTCCTCTCATTTCTTTCTCCTTTCATTGTGTTTAAAACAACGCACGGTCTATAATCTGTCAAAACAAATACTAGACGAATCTACAATAAAAGTATTGTCGAAGGGCCTGAATTTCGCAATAGCACCGCGAAGAATCCCGTATGAAGAAATTATCTTAATGTTGAGGATTGTTTGTTTAAAAACAATGTGGGACAGGAAGATTTAGAGGCCATACGTCAGGACATTTTGTTATTGTTACATCGGTTCAAGTTTCAAGTTCAAGTTCAGCGCCGAAACTAAATCTCCCCAAAGACAAGATTAAAGCGTTGTACAACTTACGCAACAGACCAGAGCTCACGATTTTCCGTGCAGATAAAAGAAATGCTATGATAGTGATGGATACGTCAGATCATAGTTTTAAAATACAACAATTTTAATTGGATGAAAGTATGTGCAAAAAGGTCAAAACAGACCCTACAACCAATGTGCTTAACGAACTAGCGATCTAATAAAGAATTACTCTGAAAAATTAAATCTCGACGTAAATTCGATAACACCATCGGGTACCAAACCACCGAGGTTGTATGGGTTACCAAAAATACACAAAACAAACGAGCACATAGTCCACCTGATTGTAAGTGGATGCTGTGGTCCATAGACATCTACATTTATCCTCAATTAAGTATTAAATGCAGATACGTTGTCACCCATTAAGACTAAGATGGAATGTCTCGTTTTTAACTGAATTCAACAAGCAGGAGGTTCTCAATTCAAGAGTATGTTTTTAGGGTTCCGTACTCAAAGGGTAAATAACGGGACCCTATTACTAAGCCTCCGCTGTCCATCCGTCCGTCTGCCAGCGGGCTGTATCTCATGATCCGTAATAGGTAGACAGTTGAAATTTTCACGGAAATTGTATTTCTGTTATCGCTATAACAAAAAGTGATAAAATCTTTAATAAATTAAAAATTAAAAGGGGCTCCCCTACTAAAAACGTGTACGGTGGTACCGACCCCTTCATGCGCGAATCCGACTCGCACTTGGCCAGCTATTTTTGTATGTACGTTACGCAATATCTTCGCAGATTGTGGGTAAGGGTAGCAAATAATTAACTTGTTTTTTAACGATTAGAAGTCGGTTTTTACTTTTGTTAAAAGTTATAATTATCAGTAAAAAAGGTCTCCGGCTCACTACATTCACCATACGAAACACAGCAGCATTAAGCTGCTATTTGACGCTGGTATTCTGTGAGAGAGTGGTCCTTCCCCGGTCTAGCCGACTCATTTGTGCTACAACCATAATATAGCTGCAGCGAGGCTCTGCTACGTAATCGTATATTAGACATATACTCGTATCACCGTTTGCTATTAGATAATGAAGTATTTCTTTCCTTTACGGGAAGTAATGGGGTGACGCATTCTTTATGGCTTATATTCTATAATTATAGTGAAATAATGTACTTGGAAACGGTGGAGTATAAAAATTCCACCGTCCCATAACGTCTTGTGGGTGTCATATGAGGCGACGGAGAGAAATAAAATCAGGAGATGGACAGCAGTACATTCCCGATAACAATTAACAACAAAAAAAAAATTAAAAAAAAAACTGTGGTTGCCAACGCAATCTATGGCAAAGTCCTCCCTATGAGTTAATATGTTGGGGAGGTCTATGTTCAGCAGTGGAATTTTATAGGCTATAGTGGATGAATGGAATGTATTTGTAATGCTGTAAGAAAGATTAGAAGTCTCACAGATGTTGAGACAGCTAGGTTAGAGCCAGGTTAGAGCCAGGTTAGAGCCGTACGGGCGACTTATAACCTAAATTGTAAAGAGTCCCTCAGAGAAAAATTTAAAGAAATAAACATATTAACATACGCAATATATTTATGAAAATGTAATGTATGTATATAAAAACATAAATATCTTTAATAAGAATAAGAATGTTCATACCTTAAACACTAAACACAGTAACTAGACTCCACAGAATTAGTAATTCATTTATGGGGCAATGTATACGCTTTTACAACAAAATCCCAGAACATGTTCAAAGTTTGTCAATAAACAAGTTTAAAAGTTTTATTAAAGAAAATTTTTACAAAAAGGGTTATTACAATATCAAGGAATACATGAATGAAAATATATAAATATATGGGTATAAGGCGATCGCCACCGTGCCGGTTATATGAAAATTCATTTAAAGTAGTATAAAGAAAATTATTGTTAAGTGAAATTATGTTTAAAAAAAAAGTCCCGCTGGGTTTCATGCTGGTTCTTCCCAGGACAGGGGTATTTTTCGAACCAGTGGTAAATAAAAAATGTCTTTCAATAAGTATTATGTAATAACCAATATTGAATAAAAATCATTCTATTCTATTCTATTCTAATTTATTTTTTCCTAAAAGCTCTTAGCCATGAGTGCGCTCGGCATGTTTGAAAAAAAGTTCCGCTGGGTTTCGTGCTGATTCTTCCCAGGATAGGTTTTCCCCGAACCAGTGGTAAAACTACATATGATTTTTAATAATTATTCATATAATCTATATTGAATAAAAATTATCCAATTTCTTTCTATTCTGGTATCGCCTGTGATCGAAATTCTACTAATTGTATGGAAACAAAACTAAGTATACAGTCTTTACATTTTATTTAAGAAAACGTTAAATATAATTAATAGAATCAGGCGTTACTTTGCGGAAATCCATTATATAAAAAAGCTTTTACAAAAATTTACTTCGCAAATATCCGCGTGTTATAATAAAATGATGTGTCTTACCTAGTATGAAGAAGCACCTCCCGCCCTCCCTCAATTGCGTGCACTATCCCCGTCACCACTAATCCCAGCACCGCTACTTCCAACACCACTACACTAGGCAAGACACACCACTGACGATAATACGACACGTGTTTCGCCTCTACACGTTACGTTAGTCTATATCTAGACTCTACGGTGGCTAACCGCTAAGACAGCAGTCTTAGCGGTTAGCCACCGTAGAGTCTATATCACCTGAGGATGCCTCGTGTAGAGGCGAAACACGTGTCGTATTATCGTCAGTGGTGTGTCTTGCCTAGTGTAGTGGTGTTGGAAGTAGCGGTGCTGGGATTAGTGGTGACGGGAATAGTGCACGCAATTGAGGGAGGGCGGGAGGTGCTTCTTCATACTAGGTAAGACACATCATTTTATTTTATAACACGCGGATATTTGCGAAGTAAATTTTTGTAAAAGCTTTTTTAAACGTTAAGGGGCTACTCCATGTGAACGACCTTGAGCATTTTGCCGGCCGCACGCCGCGCGCCTCAATATATTGCTTATTTGAAATATGTACGACGCCACCACCTATTGTAGGTACGAACGTAGTATTATTTTTTCAACATCAATGAACTAATTTATGGAAATACACACAGCGTACAAAGATAAATGTATTTTAATTTTATTATTCGGTATATTAGTTGCATTATATTAGAATTATGTATTTTCATATATTATCTAATTATGAAATTTTAATAATTAATTATATATTAAAAATGAAGCATTGAAAATTGTGAGTTTAAAAGATACCTATTCACTATAGGTAAATAAATATATAGCTCGCCTTTTGTACAAATATTTGGTGCAAGAAAGAATAAATAAATAAATAGGATGTTTCGTAGATGTGTTTTTGATTATTGTTAATTTTTACGTGTCACGTATTGAAAAGTAATATACCTAACTACGAGTACTAATACAAAAATCAACAAGAAGTATAAGGGTTCAATCTTTCAATTTCAATTGTAAAAAAACGTTACCCCCACACTAGGATTTTCTCCTGTGTCGTGGAGGCAGTTTACAAACATAAATTGCACAAGGACAAACATCCAGACCCGGAACAATTATTTGTAAGCCATACAAATACTTGTTCCGTGCGGGATTCGAACCCGCGGCCCCCAGCGCAACAACTAATTGCTAAGCCACTGCCCCACGGAGCCGTCGCCGGGTTATAGCTAAAGTGACCACACGTCCCGTTTTGAACGGGACTGTCCCTTTTCTCGGTCACCTGTCCCATTGTCCCCAAACAAAGCTCCGGGACACAAAATTGTCCCGTAACTCGTTGGATGGAAGTATTCAAAGTCAACAATCTTCAACATATTTTTTTTTAATCGAATATATTTTATGTCTACCTGCTACGAATGCTCCGGTAGAAAGAGTATTTTTTTTATTTTGAATAAATTGTGGACGTCTGAAAGAAACACTTACGGTTCCAGAGTTCTAAAGGCGATGTTGTTAACAAAGATAACAATAAAAAAACTTGAGCAGAATTTTATTTTTATTTAAAATCATCACCAACTTTATTAAAGAAAATTTAATCCACTGACAAATGTAATTAATAATTAAGAAAAATATGTTGCATTTAATAATTACCGTCTATACCGAATATAATTTTACAGTGAACACTAATTGTATAAAGTTATAGTTTTTAGAGTATAAATAAACCCATGTCCTGTTTTGAGTTAAAAAATAAATGGTCAGTTTAGTCTTTTTAGTTAAATTTAGTTTTAAAAATTTTTAGTAGTAAAAAGTAGGTATATTAGTACCTACTTAGATACTTTTTACCGAATTATAAGTATAGAACACCTTATGTACTCAATTATTTTTTGAAAAAGAAGAAAAAACAAGCAATAAATAATATACTATATTTTAGCAAAAAACTATAACTTAGTAATACTAATTAAACTTAGAACATAAATGAAAAACTCATAACTGACAGGGCCCGACCCAGGATTCGAACCCGGGACCTAATGATCAGCAGTCGCACTACTACAACCACTAGACCAACGAGGCAGTGCTGTACGTAATAAGATATTGTGGTTGGGTGATAATATTGAATTAGCCTTTTATAGTGTAAATTATAATATTTATCGAAATTTTAATTATGGATTCGAACCTTACATGCCAATGGTGCTTCATTTTTTTATTTGCATTTACTTCAAAGAAAATACACGCAAAAAGCTTCATCGCGCAGTAAAAAACAACAAATATATGTATAACTAATACGAAAAATTATACCCAAAACAAACAAATAATACTACCTATAAATAACCTAATAAGTAATATTATTTATCGACTGATATTACGTGAGTGTATGCGGCGCTGGTCGACGCTCTAACGACACGGGCTTCGCGTCGAAGAGCTCAGGGCTCACTGACTCTAGCAAGCCCATGAGCAGTGAATATGCCCAAATTTTAAAATAATTTCTTAATAAAATCAAATTTTGGTCTTTTGAAAAAAAATTTACTATAGAAATGTTTATTAATAAATTGTCTATCCATTGGTGTAAATCGCAAAATAAAATAATACTTACTTTACGAGGAGATCCATGTTATCAATAATAATTTCACATTTATGTGGTTTCGTTGTAAGGAGATTATATTAATATTTATTCGTTTTAAAAAAAATTGGATATAGCTTTTATGGAACCAAGATTATGTAGAAATATAATGTGTTTTTTATTTGTTGATATATCTTTTAAATAAAAAGTAGATAGCTTCTAAAAACCGCCCAAATAACGACTAGCGCGACATTTTGCTCAACCTGCGCCTTAAATAGGTGCAATAAATATCAAATCATACTTATTGCACCTATACCTACTTATTTATGTAGCCTTGGTAATAGGTTTGCAAAGTAGTGTAGATTGCAGTTATTTTATGTTTATTTTGCTTTATTTTTGTAATATTTTCTCTAAGTATTCTTCCACACAGGCATCTTAGTTTATGTAGCCATACACGTGATCGAAATGATTTTATTTAATAAGATAAAGCGTTTTGTATGTATGTTCACTTTATCACACCTACTTTATCGACGACATACACACATGATTTTCTTTTATGTGCACATTTATGGTATAGTATTTTCCTAATGATATAAGTTTTATTTTTCTCCTTTTATAAAAAAATACTAAATATTGTGAGGATAAGGATTACTGAGCCATGGTGGTATGGGGTCTAAGCGCTCCCTGTAAATTTCACAGTACGCGGGCAACCCGGGTTCGATCCCCGCTGGCACCAATGAAATTGTTAATTTCAATTATAGGTGCTGATTATTACATGCTCGGCGGTGAAGAAAACATCATAAAAACCAGTATGGGAAATTAAAAAAATATTTCGAAGAAATGTGAAGTACACCAACACACGTAACGTGGTAGAGCCATGCTGCAGCTATATTAGTAGTATAGTTGTAGCACGAATGGGTCGGCTCGACCGGGGAAGTACCACGCTCTCACAGAATACCAGCGTCAAACAGCAGCTTAATACTGCTGTGTTTCGTATGGTGAGTGTAGAGAACCGGAGACACTTTTTACTGGAAAAGAGGCATTCCATCTTAGTCCTCACAGGCGACAACGCATCTGCATTTTGATTCGCAAACAAGGATAGATGTAGATGTCTATGGGCCACAGCAACAATTTACCATCAGGTTGACTGTGTGCTCGTTTGTCACCCTATCCTATAAAAAAACACATTAAGCCTGCGCGTTGGGCACTTTCTTGCCCTAAATCCTCTCTAAAATGTGAAAAGACCTGTGCCCAGGTATGGGACATAGGCTATAATTGTAAGGAATACTAAATGGCTCATTTGTCACGTACGTGGCTAGTACGTCCGGGGTCGCGGTTTTGATAGGAATGGAAGATTAGAGACGAAATTAGTGTAAAACTTTTAACCTGGTCATTAAAAAGGTAATTAACAATAACAGCTAAAAGTTTATTTAGCTAGAAATATTATTGATTTTTGCAGGAAATAAGGCCCGCGTCTCATTACGATGCGAAACGTCGCACAATCGCGAGGGCGGCCTTCGTAGCGGTCACGCCGTTAAGGGTCAGGACTGACTTGCAATTTTTCCTATTACATTAGAAGTTTGCGCACATTATGTGTCATAGGAAGTGATTTCATAACCTCGCTTCTAATAGAATATACTGCGATATTTATAGCTTTTTATTGAAGCTGTGCGAACAGATTGTATATATTAATGAAAATGTGTAATATAGATATAGTCGATACTATCTACTTCGGTTTAGTTGTAGCACTCCGCTATACAAGCCTTTATCATAATTATTTTTCCGAAAATCTATAATATGAATCCTTAAATTTTATTATGTTTTTTTCTTTTGATATTACACCTATTAAAATTAAAAAAAAAAAAAACATAGTAGAAATATTTCTCTTTCCTAAATTGTAATTAAATCCATTTTGAACTTTTAGCGGGATTGGGTATCATAATCTCAAACATGTATGTTTATATTATTATTAATAGTAATATAATAATCTAAGACTGAATTTGAAGTAAACTATTGCGGGTTTCGAAATAGATGACGTGATAAATGGGTTTTAATACTAAATTTGGATAATATTATAAAATGCTGTATATAAGGTACGTGAGGTTAATACGGTCACCTTAAGATTTGCCACCCTATAAAACCAAAACTAGGATGAGGATAGAGACAAAAACATAAAGTCGTATACTATAACTAATATATTAAGCAAAAAATAGGAAACAATCTATGGTAATAATTGGGAACATTTCGAAAAATCAATTTAAAAATACTAACTACACTACACAATACTAAAATTGATTAAAATATCAACTGCCAAAATGGCGTCGATGAAGCACCGCCCTTTTGATCCTTTATCATTTGATTGACTGATGAATGGCTATCGTATTACAGAGTCTTCTATGCAAACAAGTCTGCGGTTTTTGAGTTACAAGAAAGTGACAGTACAAATGGGTTGTCAGTTATGAAAACCACACACGTATACAACTTTTTTACTTAAAACGAGTTATTCTATCATAGTTAGTCATGATGATTCTTAATCAATATTAGGTGCAGGTGTTTACCAGCTTTACTTACGGGTACCATGCAATGAGGGCTAATAATTTTCTGCTCACCAGATGTCGCTAGTTGATACTGAGGTAAAGTTTTTTGTTACACAATGTAATTTAATTGAGAAGTTGGTTTTTAATAAAAGTTTATCAGCTTCTAGAGTATTAAATTAATACACAAAACAATGCGTCAGTGGTTTGCTCTTTAATTATGTTGCACATTTTAAACTTTTTTTAATTTTTCCTCTTTTATGAATATCTATGGTTTGGTTTATTTATTTTTAATTTTATTTTTAATTAACTTTCTGCACTATTTGCTATATTTACAATATAAAATATAGCAAATAGTGCAGAAAGAAACAATAACCTTTACATTTTCCGAACAAATTAACTTCCCCGCTACGAAATCTGCCAAATATACCTCACTTTCTAGTGGCGCCGCCCTGGTGGCAGAAAAAGTCATGGATCACCCTCATTAACTTACCATTAATTCTCCTCTGATCGGATCATTCGTTACCCTCATTTCTATGAAAAAAATTGTAATGTCTTAATATTTTTCTAAAACAGATTTTCTATGCATAATTGTAGCTAAAAGATATATGTAATAGGAAGCAGATAATCAAGTACAAGTTTTATTATTCTTGTCACTTCGGGAAACGATCTGGCTGCTCAATGAAGCCTTGATGCAAAAGGAAAAAGTTCAATGTGGATATAGCACTCTATAGAAATAAATAATCTGACCTTTACATATGAGGACGAGCAGAAGGAAACCTATTTAAAATACGCAATCAATTAATATGGTACGTATGAATAGAAGATACTCTAAAATAAACATTGAGTATATGTACTACGTACTATAGAAGCCATTCCAAACAAAAATTGTGCGCTTCTCTATGTGCGCATGCGCGACTCTGCTATCTCCCGCGCATGCGCAAGAGTTTAATTTATTATAAAATAAGATATTAATATAAAATAAATATAAGAATTTAATACACAATACTCTTATTTTAATGTAAACAAACATATTTATAAATAAAATGTAATAATAATTATCTTATGGAATTCACAAATCTTCAATTTACGCAATATTTAGTTTAGCTTATGGATTGCAATACAGTTCAGTTGAACATAACCAATGTTCGGAATGTGAAATTTTGTGCGTAGTACATATATATATATCGATGACAATAAATATGTCCTGGCCGATTTTGGCCTTAATAACAACGTAATAGTGTTGGTTGGAGTTATCCACTCAACAAATTACGTTATAGAGCAACAAATGTATGCGCAAACTCCCTCTCAGGCACTCCCTCGTCGCGATTAGGGCTGCTTTATCCGGATGCCTCAACGAAAATTGGCGTGCTAAACAGCATTTCATGTCCGCACACCACTTGCTACTTTACGAGTAGTAAGTTTGTCCTCACATGGAATATGTTCTTATCGCTTTTTTATAGAATAAGGGTGACAAACGAGTACACAGTCCACCTGATGGTAAGTAAATGCTGTGGCCCATAGACATATTCTATATCTTTTCTCGATTAAGAATCAAAATGCAGATGCGTTGTCACCCCTGAGAATTAAGATGAAATGGCTCGTTCCCAGCAAAAAGGGTCTCTGGTTCTCTAGACTCACCATAAGAAACACAGCAGCATTAAGATGATTGCACGCTGGTATTCTGTAAGGGCGTGGTTGTTCTCCGGTCGAGCCGACTCTTTCGTGCTACAACCATAATATTATAGCCGCAGCGTGGCTCTACCACGTAAAAATCAAAAATAATATATTCTTGTATAAAATTGTAAAATTTAAAAAGGAAATATATTATAAATAAAGTCGTTTGCCACCCTTCATTCTATAAACTCAGAAAGTTAACATTACTGCCAATGATTTTTATCTTCATTACCGTGATGAGTTTCTGAGGAAATCGGCGGTTTTTAAGCGCAAGTTCAGCCTCACATGGAATACTGCTCTCATCTCTGTGCCGGGGCACCCCAGTGCCAGCTTCTTCCACTTGACCGCATCCAGCGCAGAGCGGTTCGAATCGTCGACAACCGAGTTGTTTCTGATCGGCTCGATACACTGGCACTGCGTAGAGATGTTGCATCTCTTTGCGTATTTTATCACATCTATCACGGGGAGTGCTCTGAGGAATTGTTCGGACTAATTCCAGCTGCTGAATTTCACCATCGCACATCTCGACAAAACTCGCGTTACCATCCATACCATCTGGATGATTGGCGGTCCACCACTGTGCGATTTAGAAGAAGTTTTCTCCCTCGCACAACTTCCTTGTGGAATCAATTACCACGAGCGAATTTTCCGGACCGATACGACTTAGGAACCTTCAAGAAAAGAGCTTACGCCTTTCTTAAAGGCCGGCAACGCATCAGCAATTCCCCTGGTGTTGCGGTTGTTGATGGGTGGCGGTAGTCACTTACCATCAGGTGAGCCGCATGCTCGTTTGCCCCCTCTTCTAAAAAAAATGTCTCAGGAATTAAAAGCTTTCCGAAGATATCAGAAGCTAGTCAACACACATACTGCCCAGTGTTGGGGTAGGCTGTATGTTTACTTTACTTTTAACCATAGATTATAAATTGAATATTGTTTTTACACAATACCGACACAGACTGTATAAATGGATATTCCAATTTATTCATGTCTATAGTCTTTGGCTCCATAGACTCACGTGAAACAGATACCTGTGTCCATAGGCTCGTGTTCTAATATAGATGCTACAGACATGATCACGTTTGGGTCTGGCCGTGAAGTAAAACTAATTTACTTCATTCACGTGCAAATATTTCGAGCAAAATGTCCACAGCGAAGTAATATCAATGGACAGATTGTTTTGACGTATTTTATTAAGTGGCGAAGCTTGCGAAGTCACTTATTGATTTCACGATGTCTGTCCGTCTGTCCCACGATTATCTCGAGAACGGTTTTGAATTTTCAAATTCTGTTTTCAGCAATCGATTACTGATCACCCAGGCATCTGAACCTCCTATTTTGAAACTGATTGCTCAACGGCAACCGTTAGAAACCGCTACAAAGCTGGTTGCTTCGCCACTTTGCTATGCTGTTAGCTTGCTAGGTTTATCTGTTTTTTATATTCAATTATCGTACTTCGCAAATTAGATTGGTGCAATTTTGACATTTAAAAGTTTTTGTTTTATTTTATATAAATATGAAGTATGCACTTTTGAGAATATTTTTAGTTGTAAATTCATACACATTATTTCTGCTACATAAACAGTACAGCCATGGTAGCTCAGGGGTTAGCGCTCGCTAGAGTGTGAACTGTCGCATTGCATTGCGACAGTTCGCACTCTTCACCATGAGGCTCATTAAAGTTCACTGCTAAGCTAAGGCATATATTAACAATGGGATATTTGCCATAGATGTCACGCTTACCAAGCGAGTTGGCAACAGCAGTTTTAATTTTAGTTTTATTAAGAAGAAGCTGCTGCCCATCTCCTGGTTTGTTTTCCTCTGTCTATATATTCTACTACTAGTGTATATTCTTACAACGCCACTACACGCTTAATTTTCCGAATTGATACTGAATAATGGCAGACGGATCAACAATTGCATTTGTAATGTATTACAGTCTTGGCGTAGCTTCCTATCGCCGATCTAGTTGTTTTGCTTCTGTCATATACGAGATATATTCTATACTGGCATCTGATGGAGGCCATGCGAAATTTCCGGCATTTTACATAATTTATAACTACAAATATAATAATAAATATAGGAGCACTTGACTACTGCATAGTGGGTTATTAGCTATTAGCTATATAGCTAGTCATTAGCTCTAATTCTGGCCAACATTTCTGGAAAAACATAAGTTAGTTGGTTTTCTCGTTTGGATGTTTTGTAATTATCTCCATATAACTGACATTTCCGCTTAGTTTCTTGCCGGTCCTTTCCAAGAAAGAGGTATTTTCCGAAGCAGTGGTAAATTAAACATAAGAATAATTTTAAGGTTGCATTATTTATAATTTACCGTTACCGTTACAGCCTATTAAAAGTATACTGCTGAATATAGGCCTCTTCTATAGATTCCCTCATAGGGAGGGTATTTTCCGTAGTTGCCACTTGGCAGGCGGGTTGGTAACCGCAGTTTGTTATTTTTAGCCATTATTAGGAAGACGGTGCTGCCTATCTCCTGGATTGTTTCCCTCTGTCTACACGGTTTGTAATTTATATTGAATAAAAAAAAATTATTTCTATTTCATTTTATTCACCCGAGTACACTTTGTCGTTTCTGTATATACCATCACAAATTTACAATTTCTTATAATTTAAAACCATGCGTGAGTGTTGTGGAACACTCGGTTGGAACGAAGTTCCTTTCGTAGTACATTATTAGTGATAAACGTATTATATTATTGATTAACAAATACAAATAAATGAGTTACTAGCGTCTATTAAAATGAAGCGTCGCTTAAAATAAAATAATATTTCTTTCAATACAAGATAAGAAAAAGTCCGCCAAATTCGTACTGTGCGATAAGGAACTCTGTTCCGATAATAATAAGTTTTAAAGTACAGTTATCCAAGGGGAACAAAGGTTCTCGAGTGTTGTGAGTGTGAGTGTGCGTGTGATGATGAGATTTTCACTTACAACACATTTTACGCTTTGTCACCTGTAATTTATTATTTTTTATTATTTAATTATTTAAATTTTTATTTATTTAAAGGTAGGAATTTATGACTGAAGTTACTCCTTCCGTCTTATTAATATAACAATTATCATGTCTAGCACACCAGTGAACACATATAAAACATGAAAGCATTCCTCGGTCCAAAAAATTCTCCAACGCAAATTAAGCTAAGTTATTAATCCCCCTCCCCCGCACCTCTGGACCTCCAGTTTTCTACACTCACGATACAAAACATACCAGCATAGAGCTGATATTCTGTTTAAACGTGGTCCTTCTTCGGTTAAGCTGACCCATTCGTGCTACAACCATATATTTGAGAGTTGCAGTTCCAAAATACAAGTTATGAAGAGAATTATATATAGCTAAATAGCTTTTACAACAAGAAGTATCAGTTCGTTCTCAGCGATCATACAAAAACAACACCGAATACTCTAGAAATTAATTAAAAATAATTTTAAACAAACAAAACATGTAAATAACTATTCTAGCACGTTTTACTCTATTAGTACAAATCTGAGATCGTTACGTAATTACATAACGGAGCACGTGGCGTGTTTCTCTGTTCACGTGTGGCTTACGTCAGTTGGGAAGGAGGGACTCGTCATTCAAGGCTGCCCTCCTGTTTGTGTTGATTAGCAAATCGTTTTCATATTGAAAACTTTGTAATTTATAGTTGCAGTGGAACAATGATTATGTTCTTTATACAGAATTTAAGGAAAAATAACTTTCATATTTTCATTTTTTCTTATAATTTCGATAGATGGCCGACTCGATCATACGTAAAGAAGTAAATTATCAATCCCGGCGATGGGAAAATTATTATTATAAAGATTTCCCAGTTACCTTTTACGATACTTACATGACATAATGGTGGATTTTATTACGCCGTCACCCCACGGCTAATGCAATATTATGTAATATTTCAGATTAAAAGCTATTATACAATATTAAACGTTATTGTTCGAGTAACTAATGTAAAATATGGCTACAGATATCAGCCTTGAGGTAATTAGGCTTTTACATAAAAAAGTTTGCGCTCTTGGCCGCTTATAAATTTTTGAATTTCGAATGTTGTATTTTTAAAACATAAGTAACTTATATATTTGATTAAAATAATTTATGGCCGGAAGTCGCGTATCAATTATTTTTATCAAAACTTGAAGGGCAATGATTTTTTGGATTTTAAAAGTTCACTCTTTTCGCAAAGTTGCACTGCTCGTCTACAAAATGCTTTTGGGAGTGAAGCACCTAATTTTAACACCAGAATTCGGTCGTTGCCGTGTTTCTCTATATGATGATATTTGTGAAGGCCGACCCTCAAGTGCGATCGCCGAGGAAACTAATAGGAGAGACGAGGAGACTAATTGAAGAAAACTGGCTCATCAGGCTCTGGAGGAGATGGATCAAATTATGGTTACTAAGAAAATTCAAAAAAAATCATCAACATTTAAAAGTTACAAGACTTTGTTGCGGTTGGATTCCTCATCAACTTACCCCAGAATAAAAACGGGGTCGGTTGATCGGTGTAGAAATGTTGTTAAAGTATGATCAACTTTAAACGCTGTGTATGACATGACATTGTGTCAGGAGATAAGAAATGGATATGTTCCGGAAATAAAGCAACAGTCTTCTGTATGGATGTTCGAAGGCGACAGCAAACCATCAAAATGGATATAGGCAAGAAGCGTGGGCAAATCATCAGGGCGATCTCACAATAAGCAAAAGTCCGTTAACGCTGAGTGGTACATCGCCATTTCTTTGCCTAGTGTCTCAGAAAAAAAAAGAGATAGAGGACTAACACGTCGCATTCTATTGCACCATGACAGTGCTTCGGCGCATACCGTAAATATGACAAAGTAATTTTTAGCTTCTGAAAATATGGAGCTCGTCACCCATCCCGCAGTCCAGACCTCGCATCATGCGATTTGTTTTCCTCTCAAAAATCAAATACTTGATGAGTGGTTTTGACGTTATATTATATATTTACAGAGCCACTAGAGGCCAACGAATACGAGAAGCATACCCTCAGACAATGTGTCGTTGTGTTTTAAAAATGATTTGAACGAATGATAAGGTATTTAAAATGTAATGGAGAATAATTTGAAAAACTGTTATAAAAAATAAACTAATAAATGTTCACATATAAATTGTTTCATTTATTTGAGTTACAGTAAACTTCAAGTGTACCCCGTTCACTTCTTAAAATATATCCATAAACACCCATATGTACAACATACGCATAACGACGGTAAGTAGAGCAGTGAGAAATCACTCAGTGCTATTGCAATCGTATATATGTATGTACATATACATAACTAGTGGCGGTGTAAGAATATCCCTACTCCATATCGTCCCATGGGTGTCGTGACACAGAGAAAACAGGGAAGAGCGACAGAGGGAATCTGAAGCAGGAGATGGGTAGCAGCATCTTCCTACTAACAACCAACAAATAAAAACTGCGATTGCCAACCCGTCTACCCAACGTGACAAATATGGCAAAATCTCTCCTTTGAAGCAATTTATAGGGGAGGCCTGTGTTCAGTAGTGGACTTTTATAGGGTTTAATGGACATATGGATATGATAGACGTTGAGACACAGGAGCAGAATGTGTCAAAGTTATCATGTTTAAAAAAATATAAGAGTGCCATCAAATAAACTAATAATTTGGTTATAAAACTAATGGAACCGAAAAATATTGTACGTGGTAAAGCAGCTATATTAGTAGTATAGTTGTAGCACGAATGAGTCGGCTCGACCGGGGAAGGACCACGCTCTCACAGAATACCAGCGTAAAACGGCAGCTTGACACTGCTGTGTTTCGTATGATGAGTGTAGAAAACCGGAGACTCTTTTTACTGAAAAAGAGGCATTCCATCTTAGTTCTCACGGGTAACGACGCATCTGCATTTTGATTCTTTATTGAGGATAAATGTAGATGTCTATGGGTCACAGCAACCATTTACCATCAGGTGGACTGTGTGCTCGTTTGTTACCCTTATTCTATAAAAAAAGTTATTGTTTCAACTAAGAGATTTTTAAATTAAACTATTTACTTCTGAATAGAAATTCGCATTTAATTAAAATATGTATTAATGTTAGCATGTAAAGTATGCTTTTTCTGGAGTGAAATTGAAGCATATTTTTATTTTCCGCAATACTTCCATTGACGTGTCGATTTTGGTTAACTATACCAATAGTAGATTGTTACAAACTGAAAAGATAACATTGCGTGATTATGTCGATATATTCCCCATAAACTCTCTATGAATGTATTCAAAATACATATTGTGGACATTAATAAAAAATTGTTCAATTTTTTACCATAAGCGTGTTTAAAATGCGTTTTACTGTCTGGGCTTACTTATTGCCTTTCTCTTTAAATTATGAGTTATAAGCGCTTAGACTTAAACACCGGTAGCGGAAAATAATTTCGCGCAGCTGTGTGTTCTTCAATTACACGTGACTGAAATGAAAGAATGGTTTCGTCCGATTCCACTCGTGATTGCAGCTGTACAATTTTAAGAAATACAAGGTTTTCTGTAGGTTTGCTTTAAATTTGTAATATTATCTTGTTTACGTAAGCTAACTCTATGATGTTTGACGTAATAAGGCCACTTATTATAAAGGCACAAGTGTTAGACCGTTTTTATCTTAGCTTGACTATATTTGTAATTAAATTACATACATTTACATAGTTATAGGGTCTCTCTACTTTCTCAATGGATGCTTTTTAACTCCCAACGCAAAAAGCTGCGTGTTGTAAGTTTGAACGCTATGTGTGTCTGTGTGTCTGTCTGTGACACCGTAGCTCTTAAACGGGTAAACCGATTTGGGTGCGGTTTTTCTATTTAAAAGCAGGATTTCTAGCGGTGGTTATTAGACATGTTTTATCTAAACCGGTTCAGCCGTTTGAAGATAATCACCGAACGGTTACGGCCACTGCTGCTCATGGAAATAACAACAATTAAATTTATAAAATTATTACTTCATAAGAATTACTTTATATTAACACTTATCATCTAGGAGTACCTAGAAGATAAAACGCTTTAAATGTCTGCCTCTCTATCTTCCACATTACTTTCTTTACTCATGTGATATTACTATGCCTGAAAAGGCACATGTCACACTTCACTTTTTCTGCCACCAGAACAAACAAAATTTCTAGGTGTATCTATTGATAAAAGTCTGAACTGGAAAATGCACACAGAAGACCTAGACAAGAGAATTAGTTCTTCTGCTTATGCGCTCTATAAACTCGCATCCGTCATGTGCTCTTGCTGACTCCATCTTGAGGATTGGCATCATATTCTGGGGAAATTCTACTAATGAGGAAATTATATTTAAGTCCAAAAAAAGGTGCATTAGGGCTATGTTCGGTCTTAAAACTACTGATAGTTGCAAACCATATTTTATTGAGCACAAAATTTTGAACTTACTCTCCTTATTATATATGAAGTAGCAAACTTCGTTCAAAGTAACCCTAAATTGTCTAAAAAAGTTAAGGTTATGTACAATTATGAATGGCATCAACATAAAGTATGTTGATGCTTCTGGTGTCAGTAATATACAATAAAATCTCCAAACCCATCAAACAATTGCCTACTACATTTTTTAAGCTACATATTAAAAATATCTGATAGCCAAATGTTACTACAGCTTGCCTGATGTCTTGAATGATTATTTTTTTTAAGCTAAATATTGAATTGCGACATTTCTCTAATGAAATCTTAGGAGATGGCGTTTAAATTGTTGCACATCTTGAATTATGTCCGTAGGGTTAGTTAATAATTTATCTTGTATAATTAATATATTACGCCACGACAAAACATGTAGCTCGTTTTAAGTTTTTAACACCTTTATATTTTTTACTCATGATTTACAAAATAAATATCTTTATCTTTATCTTTGTTTGTCACCAGGGCGGCGCCACTTAAAAATGAGGTGCAATATTTGACAGATTTCAAAGCGGGAAAGTTAATTTGTTCGAAAAATGTGAAGGTTAATGTTTCTCTTTGTACTACTAGTTATATTTTATATTAATTAGATTAAAAACAAATAAACCAAACCACAGATATTCATCATAGTTGTAAAATTAAAAAAAAAGAGTTAAATATGTGCAAAAAATTAAAGAGCCAACCACTGAGACATTATTTTGTGTATTAATATAATACTTTAGAAACTGATAAACCTTTATTAAATATTAACTCCTCAATTAAATAAAATTGCGTAACAAAAAACTTCGCCTCAGTGTCAACTAGCGACATCTGGTGAGCGGAAGATTATTAGCCCGCATTGTCTTGTGTAATGTCTATATCGTTATAATATCCCATATCACAATGCAATTATTAAATAAATAGATAAATAGGTCCAAACAAAGAAAGCCACATGTGCTTTACAAAGACTACAACACTCTTTATTGCACATCAGAATAAAATTTCGTACAAAAGAAAACAAACATAGAGAGAGAGAGAGAGAGAACATTGTACACTGAGAAAATAATTTACATATAAAGAAAACATTTATTTAATTTATAAATAAAAGGCAGTCTTATTGCTTGCTGAAAAGCAATTTCTTTCGGGCAACGTACAAAAAGGAAATAAAGAAAAATATATTTGGGTAGAGTGCTTTATAAATAAAATTCGAATATAATCTAAAATATGAATTGAAAAGATAACGTAGGTAATTAAAATGAGACTAATGATCATAAAACTCCCTTTTAAAGGGAGAATTTAGAGATAAAGAAATACGTATTGCAAAACTTAACTAAAAGAATCAGTTTTATTTCTTATTTTATTTTTAAAAACGTTACCCCCACACTAGGATTTTCTCCTGTGTCGTGGAGGCAGTTTACAAACATAAATTGCACAAGGACAAACATCCAGACCCGGAACAATTATTTGTAGGCCATACAATTACTTGTTCCGTGCGGGATCCGAACCCGCGGCCCCCAGCGCAACAACTGATTGTTAAGCCACTGCGCCACGGAGCCGTCAAATTATTCATTAGTTTCCTCTATTAATGTGCTTATCTTCATGTATAAGTGCGGCTTAATGACTGCCTCATTGTTTTAGTGATCGTAAATGCCATTGCCGGTCAAGATTGCTGATTTTATACGTGGTATAACCACGCTGCAGCTATATTATGGATGCGGCACGAATGGGTCGGCGCAACCGGGGTAGCACCACACTCTCACAGAATACCAGCGTAAAATACCTTAATGCTGCTGTGTTTCGTATTGTGAGTGTAGAGAACCGGTGACCCTTTTTACTGGAAATGAATCCTGTCCTACGCAGATGGCGAATCGCCATCGACACTGGCCGCCGTGACCGTAATTCGGTCTGGAGGACATTATTATTATTAGTGCGGTTAAAAATAATACACCGAATTTAATGAGACCGGATAGCGTGACCTTGTCAAGTGGACAGTAAACCTTGTAAAGCCCAATCTCTCTTGCTTCTTGTTCAAGCCGCGCAATATTGTTACTTAACTTTTATATATATTGTCATCTATTGTTTGCTGCTATGTCACACTACTACGAACTGAGAAATAAAATCTCATAGCCCCCGATATTGCGTGCTGTCTCAAAACATAACACCTGCAGCTAACTTTAAAATTCTAAGTGGCCTATCCTAGCTATAAGTAGCATCTTCCTATTAAAAACTAAAAATAAAAATAAAAACTGTGGTTGAAAATCTGTCAGGCGTAGGTAATCTATGTGCTATGTTCAACAATGGACTTTTGATAGGCTGTGATAAAAGTAGCAGTGCAATTATTTCTGTGGTCCGGTTTGAAGGAAAGAGATACTGCAACACTGCAAAAATCAGCTTATTAAAATAAACTACACTACACAAAACTAAAATCGACTAAAGTTTTTTAATTTATTATCAACTGTCAAAATGGGTCGATAAAGCAACGCCCTTTTGACCCTTTATCACATGAGTAAAGAAGCCTTACCATACAGAGGCAAAAAAAAAGAAAAGAGGCAAATCTTCTATTATTTGATTGACTGATAAAGAGCTATCGTATAACAGAGCCATCTATGCAAACAAGGCTGTAGTTTTTGAGTTTTAAGAAAGTGATTATATATATTTATAACAGGATGACCATATTACCATATTACAAACTTCTTTATAGAATTAGGGTGACAAACGAGCACACCTATCCTCGATTAAGAATCAAAATGCAGATGCGTTGTCACTCGTTTCAAGTAAAAAGGGTCTCTGGTTCCCTACACTCACCATACGAAACACGGTAATAATAAGCTACTATTGATATTTTATGACGATATTTTGTAAGAGTGTAGTCTTTTCCCGGTCATGTCAATCCATTGCTGCTACAACCATATAATATAGCTGCAGCGTGGTTCTGCCACGTAAAAGCTAATAATTTTCGCTAATTCAAACCAATAATAGATAATTAATTACTTCGGATACATTTTTTGTTTGTATTACGTTTGGTTTTATTTTAACATTAGCGAACCGCCCAGTCTTTGCCTTGATTGTCTAATGTTGCGTTATATAGATTTAAGATAATCAAAGACTATTTTACTTTATAAATTTTTCGTTTAAAAAAATCATTTCATAAAATGTAGCCTAAATCACTTCTAGTTTTGCTCTCTATCTTTTTATGAAGTTTCGTCGCAATCGGTTCAGCCATTTCGAAGATTAACCCGGACAGACAGATCGACAGAAATGTGACAAACAGACAGAAAAATGGCTATCTTCTAATGTCTTAATAGCTTGCGAATGAGCTTAAAAGAAATCAGTAACTTCGATATTACAGACAGACACTTCAATTTTATTTATATTTATGCATATTTATAACAGTGGTAGAGCCACGCGGCAGCTTTTGCTGTCGCACGGATGGGCCGGCTCGAACCGGGGTAGTACCACGACCTCACAGAAAACCAGCGTGAAGTAGAGGTTTACCTCTGCGTTTCGCTTGGTGAGTGCAGGTTGCCGGAGACCTTTTTTACTGGAAATGAGGCATTCCATCTTAGTCCTCACGGGTGACAACGCATCTACATTTTGATTTGTAACAGAGGATAGATGTAGATGTCTATGGGCCGCAGCAACCACTTACCATCAGGTGGACTGTGTGCTCGTTTGTCACCCTTATCCTATAAAAAAAATAGATTAAAATTAAATTGTAGCTAATCTAAACTGTTTTGTAATTTAACATTTAAGCCAAATAATATCTTAAGAAACAATAAAAGCATTATAACAATTGTCGTACTCTATAATTTCATAATAACTTCGCAACGTAATTTATCGCGATCAATGTTGCAAAGTGGCTCGCATATTGCACGAATTGGCACACATTTTAACCTGATTACTACACGAATGTAATGTAGAGTAACGTTTTACATAATATGAGATTCGGCTACGTTAATCTAGAAAGCCGTATTAAATTATAGTAGATAATCCTTGGACTATTTTATTCTTAACTGGAGATAAAAGTAGAGATGGAATAATATCCAACTTCCTCGCACTTTTTCTTATCTTGTTATGAAAGAAATATTATTTTAAATGACACTTCATTTTTATAGACGCTAGTAATTCATTTATTTGTATTTGTTAATCAATAATATAGTACGTTTATCAATAATATTATACTACGAAACGAACTTTGTTCCAACCGAGTGTTCCACGACACTCATGCATGTTTTTTTATTAAATCGTCGTTTCGGCTTCAAAATCGTTGCCTCTGTATCAACTACAGGGTGGTCTACGGCCTTACATTATTATAAAATTATTACATATTATTATTATAAAAAAATTTAATTGTGTTTGAGAAATACTTAATTTTCGAATGGATTGTTTAAAATGCTTTATTGTGATCGCGATCAAAACATTATAATTTAATTACCAGGCATAAACTTTGACATTCGAGTTCTCGTATTTTTAAGCGATAGTAATATCATATTTTTCGATAATAATGTGAAAGGCATGTAATTGAATTAGATTCTTAATCGGCTACATTTTTAATAAGATCATTTAAAATAATTTTGTCTAATTATTATACAACAAATATACAAATTGGCATGAAAGGGTGTTACAATTATATTAGCCTAGTATTGTGTATAGAGTCTGCAAGGAGACATGCAAATTCTAAACAATATGTACTTAACTAACCTAAAAACAACATTAATTCTAAGTATTCTTTTAAATTATAAAACATTTGTTTTGTGAACTTGTTGCCTTCTAATTTTTTTATAAAATTCGGTAATTTATTAAATATTATTATAGATATATTATTTTTGTCTCTGCATCACCCAAAGGTTGACTGGTAGAGAATGCCTCAGGCATTAAGTCCGCCTATACATCATGTTGTATGAAGTGTAAATAAATAAAATAAATAAATATACATTTTTTCTATAAATATAAGTACGGTTTATTTCTTGAATTTGATTATTTATTTGAAACGTTTTTGTTTTTCGTAGTAAAAGCAACTGTTTGTCCACCGAATGTCGCGCGCTTACTTCGTGTCAGACAAATATGCATGCAGCGGAGAAGGGAGCGTTTCGAGCTTTTAACGTTGGAAATCCTCGCCTTAAATATTGTGCATCCGATAGCTCTACTTACGCAGTCTTTTTCATGTTCGTGTCCTAACCTCGCTGCAAATGTGGCGCTCATGCAATCCTAATTAGTGAATGCATCTTCGATTAATCTCTTTTGTTGCTACACGAAAAATTTATTTAGGCAGAATTGAGCGAAAACATACAGGTTCTTAGGCCGGTGTTTAGAGAAAATGTAATGAAGAATTAAAACCCCGAATTCAGAAGAGCTATTATGTGAAAAGTATTTAATCACTTTTAGGTTTTGAAGACGGCTTAAACTTGCTTTATTTTAAGACCTTTAGCAGTGAAATTTTATCCACGCTCTTGTAATATAACCTATTTAATAAAAAAAGTATCATTAAATCCAGTTCATAAGTTCTTACGTAGTAGAGCCACGCTGCAGCTATATTAGTAGTATAGTTGTAGCACGAATGGGTCGGCCCGACCGGGGAAGGACCACGCTCTCACAGAATACCAGCGTAAAATAGCAGCTTAATGCTGCTGTGTTTCGTATGGTGAATGTAGAGAACCGGAGACCCTTTTTACTGGAAAAGAGGCATTCCATCTTAGTCCTCACGGGCCACAACGCATCTGCGTTTTGATTCGCAAACGAAGATAAATGTAGATGTCTATGGGCCACAGCAACCACTTACCATCAGGTGGACTGTGTGCTCGTTTGTCACACGATCCTATAAAAAAAAGCAAAAAGATATGTTCGAACCCTCCGTGGCGCAGTAGCTTAGCAATGAGTTGTTGCGCTGGGGACCGTGGGGTTCGAATCCCGCACGGAACAAGTATTTGAATGGACTACAAATACTGGTTCCGGGTCTGGATGTTTGTCCTCGTGCGGGAAAATCCTAGTGCGGGAGTAACGTTTTTTTAAAAATAAGAAAATAATAATAAGAACAAACAACAAATATATGATACAGATGAATCGAAAATCCCCTTGTTTTTCAAAGTCGATTAAAAAAGAAGAATTTAATTTACATTCATATAATTTAATATTCAAAGGCTATCTCTGATTTCTGAGAGGGTTATGAAGCATTTCGCCAATTTATAGGCCGCGTGTTTGACTACTGAATCACTTGGTGGTAAGCGGTGATGTAGAAATGTAATAGTCTTATGCCATCAAAAACATAACTTTAAAAAAAACCAAGTCACGCAACTCAATTCTTCTACCGTAAAAAGTCGTGAGATCCATGTAATATCAAGTCGGTTA
This sequence comes from Parnassius mnemosyne, assembly GCA_963668995.1. Lineage (NCBI taxonomy): Eukaryota > Metazoa > Arthropoda > Insecta > Lepidoptera > Papilionidae > Parnassius > Parnassius mnemosyne. Next base: position 13,356,919 of record CAVLGL010000092.1, on the reverse strand, counting down.
ATTTATACAGTCCCTACTTAAGGGTCCTTCTGTCTCAAGTTATTACGTAATTAGCTAACCTAACGACATCTTATAGTGACCACATCAATATTAAAAATCTTTTATGTTTTTAATAAATATATTGGCTTGACCATCGCATGAAAACACAATGTATCTCACAAGTAATACATCATCATCATCATTACAGCCCTTCACAAGTCCACTGCTGAACATAGGCCTCCCCCAAAGAATGCCACAAAGCACGGTCCTGAGCCACCTGCATCCATCGACTTCCTGCATGTCTGACCAGGTCGTCACTCCATCTCGTGAGGGGACGCCCTATACTTCGCCTACCGGTACGAGGCTGCCACTCGAGAACCTTTCTTCCCCATCGGTTGTCGGTTCTTCGAGCTATATGGCCGGCCCACTGCCACTTCAGCTTACTAATCCGTTTGCCTATGTCGGTTACTCTGGTTCTACTGCGGATATACTCATTCCTAAGTTTATCACGCAGAGAAACTCCGAGCATAGCCCTCTCCATAGCTCGCTGAGCGACCTTGAGCTTCCTAGTAATACATATTATATTAAATTAGATTGTTTAGTGCCTGCTAGAAGTGCCTTAGAGTTTTGATGATCGGTCAGTCAGTGACAAAATTAAGAAATTTTGACTAGTTATTATTCTTAAACTACTGGTTCAAATTGAATGAAATTTGAAATATAACATATTTATACAATGCGTGTTTGGTAACTGAAATTCAGGCTTCTAGTTTTATCCTCAACAAAGTTGACCGAAGGTCGAAAATGACCTGAACTGCTTCGAGAAAAGGATGGTACGGCCGTGCAGCTTTTTTGCTCAACTTGGCACGGGCACTGCCGTGCCCCCAGATAAAGTACTCTTACAGACCTAAGTGCAAGTATTGCAGCTTCCTTCTTCTTCTCCAGCCAGTAATAGTCAACTCTCTCCCGTAGACGATTAGTCTTAATCATCACGCTTGGCAGGCAGATAGATATCCGCAGTACCGGAGGTCTCGCATCTTTCACGCTGCTGTCTATCACCGGTTGGATATTTTACGCCAGGCGAAAAAAAAAGTAAAAAGAAATATTTCTCGTACAACAGGAATTCATGAGTGTTAGTAAAATTTAATAATTAATATTAGTACCTAATATCTAAGAGTGATTTATTGACCCTGCATAGGTGCTCAACAAGTGGACAGACCCACTGTCGGCGATAGCCTTCAGAAAAATTGAGCCGGCTTTCTTGCGCAGTATGTCCGGGTAGACACCCTGCGTGTGCGAACATGCTAGAGGCACTGTAGTATCGTGGCAGCCCCAGCAATTCCCTGAATCTATTATTGTACTGTATACGCAGGGCGTTATATGACTTTCACGTTGTTGTGTTTTACGTTTTTATACGTGGTAGAGCCATGCTGCATCTATATAATGGTTGTAGCACGAATGGGTCGGCTCGACCGGGGAAGGACCACGCTCTCACAGAATACCAGCGTAAAATGGCAGCTTAACGCTGCTGTGTTTCGTATGGTGAGTGTAGAGAACTGGAGACCCTTTTTACTGGAATCGGGGCATTCCACCTTAGCCCTCACGGGTGGCAACGCATCTGCATTTTGATTCTTAATCGAAGATAGATGTAGATGTCTATGGGCCACAGCGACCACTTACCATCAGGTGGACTGTGTGCTTGTTTGTCACCCTTATCCTATAAAAAAAACGTACGTGGCGTTATATCACTAGTACAGTTGACCCACTTTGACAGGCGTTGAGCAACGAGTAAATCTGCGAGCCAACATATTCGCAATGTAAAGAACAACATATTATACAAATAACTTTAAGATGTTTCTGGTGTATCCCACAATCGCCTTTTACGACATCTCCGGGACGAATTGCAGTTACGCTTACATAATCCCAAAGTTTGGAAATTAACGAGATTTCCAACCGTGATATTTGCATCGATTGCACATTCTATTACGTTACGAATCTCGGGCCCATTAAAGTTGTCCTTGATTACTACTTTCCGGTGCTGTTTCGACAGCGATTGAATAGAAATATCGTTTCGATTACTCGAAACAAATGTCTGCGTGTAGAGTCTGCATTGTTTCAGGCAAAAGAGAAACTCATGAAATTTGCTTAAAATAAGAAAGATAATATGTTTATTACAATTATATTCTTTTATATCAAAATATATGAAGATATTTTTTGTTTTAAATATTATTTAACATTTGTATTTAGATATATTAAATTCGAGGAACAGAAAAAGTGATTTATATTAGTGTTTTAAGGGATTTTTGAGTATTTTTCATGAAAAGCCCTTTTCATTCAATACATATTTTAGAAAAATCATTAATAATAGAGGAACAGGAGCAGCTCTCTAACAATGTAACAATTTATGTGGCAGAGTCATGTTGCAGCTATATGATGGTTGTAGCACGAATGAGTCAGCTCGACCAAGGAAGAACCAAGCCCTTACAGAATACCAAGTGAAATAGTAGCTTATTGCTGTTATGTTTCATATGGTAAGTGTAAAGAACCGAAGACTTTTTTTATTGAAAACGAGGTATTCCATCTTAGTCCTAACTACCTACACTAACATGCAACGCATCTGCATTTTAATTATTAATCCAGGATTAATGTAAATGTATATTACCACAGCATCCACTTACCATCAGGTGGACTGTGTGCTCGTTTGTCATCCTTATCCTATAAATAAATAAACTTTATATAACAAGTAATTAAAGAACTCTTCTGACATCCGTAGTGCAAAGAACTACTCTGACTCTGACACCAGTGGAACCGCAGCGTGGCTCTACCACGTAAAAAAGTTGAAATTAAGATACCGATTAGAGACCACCAAAATTGATATTATTTATTGTGTTATATTTTATCGCTATTTGAATTTTTTTTATAAGTATTTATGAACGAACTTTACTGTAGTCTTCAAAGACATGAACTCCGAACCTGACGCTTTGTCAAAGTTAAGCATTGAATTCAATTGTGTATGTTCTAATATCTCCAATAATTGCCCACTAATTTAACAAAAAAATCCGAGTTATTTGCTTTGCACACTAAAGTTTAACTACTACATTCATTATTTACATGAACTAAGTCACTTAAAATTAACCTTTTCACTGTCCCGTGAATCATATATGAACATTACAATTGTTTAGCTCTTGTGTCTGTTTCACGGAAAGGGAAATGTTAAATTAAAATTAGTTAATTACTCAACAAGTTAATGCGTGTAAAACAGCCATTAGAGTGGTAAACTATATTAAAGGTTTTCTTCAGACATGACTTTTTCTGTCAAATACTTTTTATTAAAAAAAACTGTTGTGACAAATGAACACTTGGATAGATGTATAACTATTTATAACAACAATCCCTGTACTACTGATTTGCCATTGCATAAATTGAAAGCGCTTGTAAAATGTACTCTTATCAAGAAATAATATTTTTAATTAGATGATTATTTAAAATAAAGAAATGCACGGATATAATGAGTTTCCTTAAACTTTATTATTTTTATATTTTACTAGCTGGTACAAACAATTATATATAATAGCATAAGAAACAATTATGGAAATAGCGTTTAAAAATAAAAGGTTTATATTGCTTAATTATGAATGATAATACATTCATTCAAGTTGAATGATATATAACTTTCAAATAAAGTCGCTACGATACGCGCGCCACCTACTGTAAGTTATTTGTACTATGCCTTCGCGCAAGTGCACGCATCAAGCTGACAAAAATTTGAATAAAACTATTTTTTTACGGATTTTATCGCGTTTAATTAACTTATTTTATATTCCCGACGTTTCGGTTGCTTTCCAGCAACCGTGGTCACGGGGGACTGAGGTGATTGACGTCCCGATGTCAAAGTTAACCCGGAGTACCTTCAGCTTTTTAATTATTAATTTTGGTCCGATCTACGCAGAATGAACTAACTGTGTCTTGAAGTCTTACAGTGGTACGCTTGGGTTTAGTTTAAATTTTATGAATTACAGGATCCCAAGCAGGTGGTAGTACCCAGCCTCCCTCTCTATTGAAATTAGGATGTTTTTTAATTTCAATAGCCTCACGTATCATCCTTGGCAGGAATCGATGTTCTTTCGCGAGGACTTGTGGTTTATCAAATCTAATGTAATGACGGGGGCCGTCTAGGATATGATCACAAACTGCAGCATAAAATAAGTTAATTAAACGCGATAAAATCCGTAAAAAATAGTTTTATTCAATGTGTAGTGTTCGCGTAAATATAAGAAATCATTATGACAAAAATTTATTGCAATCTGATGATCGATATGGCAGCACATAAAATACGACAAACAAAAATTAATTTTTATATATTGGGAGATTTTAACTGTTGGGAGAAAATAGTCTACGTGTGAGTTTTTTGCCGCTCTTTCTCACAAGGTCTCGCAGTAGGGACTTGTTGAAGCGCTGACGTAGCATTTGACTTTCAAAAAGTACTTGTAAAGGACAAATTTGTAATATAATTGAATTTTACTTTGACAACAGTTCATCTCATTGTAAGTAGTGACTGCAGTCTATGGACATTTAGGGGTTATAGTCAATTTTAAGCAAATGCGTTGTCACTTATATTTTATAGGATAGGGTGAAAAACGAGGACACAGTCCACCTGACAGTAAGTGGTTGCTGTGACCCATAAATATCCACATTTATCCACAATAAAGAATCAAAATGCAGATGCGTTGTCACCCGTGAGGACCAAGATGGAATGCCTCCCCTCCAGTAAAAAGGGCCTCCGGCTCTCTACACTCACCATACGAAACACAGCAGTGTTAAGCTGTTATTTTACGCTGGTATTCTGTGAGAGCGTGGTCCTTCCCCAGTCGAGCCGACCCATTCGTCCTACAACTATACTACCAATATAGCTGCACCATGGCTCTACCACGTAAACACTTCACATCACTTCTGAGGACTAAGATGTAATGCCTCACAGCCTGTAACTACTCTGGTTCTCTATACATTTCACATCAGAATACAGCAGCGCAAGTGCTGCTATTTGGCGGTCGAAAAAGTAATACGCTGGTGCCTACCCAGACGGACTACTAGACAGAAATGAGGACATTTCGATAAAAATTATATAAAGTTTTCTATTATCTGCCTATAGTCTCTACGTATCGTGTCAAGAACTTGCATAAGATATGTGTTAATAGAAAATAAAAAATATATAATGCAATAGATTTGTCGGCTAAACTTTTGACTGCTACACGGCGGGACCGTCGCAGATTCGAATCCCGCATGGAACAACTAATTGTACGGCATACAACGGTTGGTACGGTCTGGTGTTTACCTTTGAGTAATTTAGATTCCTGTTGTGTAGATAATGTATTGTATATATTAAAAGAACTTTTTACGCATAAATAAACGATTTTACCGTGGAACTAAATCTAGTCGGTGACTGTTAGGCGAAACAATTATTGTGATATTTCAGTAAAGTCATTGACCTATAAATATTTTGTGCCAGTCGAATGAATGTATTAATAATGTTTAACTGTAATTATTGCTTGTAACTCTGTTGTCAACCTTTAATATAATATTGCCCAATAATTGCATAGCTACGACAAAACATTGAATAACTTCAACGTGGTAATATCTCACCTTTAGCTAACGAAATTATAATGATAACCCTCCCAGACTACGCATGGATATTTGCCACTGGTAACATTACTGGTGTGTCGAAACCCTAGTTCCGTAGATATGTCAACATCAACGCACATACGACCGCTATATTACCTCACCCCCGCTTTGTGCATATACATATAAGTGTTATATTTCACACGACCGTATGATTTGCAACTATTAAGTATATGCATTTTAATTTAATGCTTGTAAAATTTTGAAAATGAAATTTACTGTACATGTAGAACACGGGAATCACCTAGTGTTTAAATGGTGTTTAAAATTTTCTGCCTACCAGTCCGTCTGTCTAAAACACTTTTATATTTATTTTTATCTAATATGTTTGTTGTGTTTTCAGAGGTAAAATTAAAAAAATTGTACAACAGACTTCAATATAAATAAAATGAGAACAACATCAATGTAGTCGAAGTCAATTAATTATAATGTTAAGAATAACTCAAAAACTACTGGTCAGATCGTGATCAAATTCTGATCGACCACAGATCGGACCACATAAGAAGCATCGGCTTTCAATTAGAAAAAAGAATCATCAAAATCGGTTCACCTAGAAAAAAATTCTGAGGTAACACACATAAAAAGAAAATACAGTCGAAATGACAACCTCTTCCTTTTTTTGAAGTATGTTGAAAAATATTTTATTTCTTTTTTAATATTTTCGTTAACACTATCTACATTAAATAAAATATTATAAAGGTGTTAGCTTAAGACAAAGTGGGGTAATGTTACTCCACTTTGTTCCATGGGTGGCGTAAGAGGGGTCTATGATAATTGTCAAAAAATCTGATGGTTTCCGATATCTTTCGACTCCAATATAATAACCGATCCAGCCGTGGAGATTTTTTTCTTAAATAAAATTATGTAAGAAGATTTGTTATGAAATTAAATAATACAAGACTGATAAACGAGAACGAGGTAATCGCTGTCATACTGTTTGTGGTTCTTAAATATCATACACATGTATTTCATATCTTGAACTATCTTCAACTAATTATTTTTGATCCGATCTGTGTGCTTTGGATTTAATTTTATGAATTGGATCCTAAGCTGTTGATAGCGATGATAATGATCAACATTTTCTTTCCATTTAACGTCGGCAATTGAATCTGAAATTTAAAGGGAATCTGTTTAAATCACTTTTAATAATAATTATGTTTAGTTAAGACTTAGTCTTAAAACTTAGTCTATACACTCCCATAATTGGGCACAGGTTTCCTCTAAATTCTGAGAGAGTTATGAACCGCTATGTTCCAGTGCGTGTTTCCGAACTTAAAGAGTTTTTGAAATTCCGTTTTTCTTTAGACGTGCAAGTTTCGTCAAGATTTTTTTCCCTCACACCCGAGCATATGGTAAACCAGCATATAAAATCATAGCTAACAATTTCATTAGTGCCGGCGGGGAAAGAAACTGGGCTGCTACCGTACTGTGTAATTTATATCGAGAACTTAGCCCTTGAGCTACCTTGTAGAGCTACTGCGATTAATTATTTATTATCCTTATTTTGTAGATTTATTTTGCTTTATATTGTGATGAAAAGCTGCATTTAATGAAATAAAATTGAGTAATAATGAAAGAAACTAACTACATATGAAAAACACAAGATGATTAGAAAGAGAGGTTCATAATTTCTACAGGCGTATAATACTTAAAAATATTACAATTAATATTGCACCTAAGTATAGCGAATGGGGTTTAGACCTTCCGGAGCGATTTCGCCACAAAGTTAGTTGACCTGTTGCAATCCTGGCATTGCATGTGGCAGCTATTTTATAAAATAAGGCATTTATACAATTGTCTATCATTTTAAAGGCGTTTTAAAATGTGTTACCTATTTTTTAATTGTGGTATCCTTTACGACTTGTTCATTACTGAAATTAGTAACAAGTTGTATTATTGAAAAAAGACCTTAATGATGTACCACTTCAAGGTATGGTTTTGTCCAGTATATTTTTATACAAGCCTATGTGACAAATAAACACACAGTGAACCTCAAATAAGAATCAATATGCGTTGTGATCCCCAAGGACTCGGATGCAATTCCTCCTTACCGGTCAATAGGGTCCTCTGTTCTCGCCACTCATCGTTCGAAACACAGCATTCTTTTTAATGTAATTTCAGAAGCTTGTCTTCTTCTTAGTTATATGAACGTAATAAATCTGCTCATTTTTGAATTTCCATTGGATCAAGTTTACGGTATTTGCAAATATGCAATTTTCAACTATAATATTGATTGTTAATTTCAATTTATTTTAATACTAATTAATACTTAATAAAACATAAATATACCTAAGCGTCAGCTAGGCATTAGACATATTAACGAATAACGAATATTTTCAACAACTAATACAAAACGCAGCTCGTTAGAGTGGGCGCCTGAGAAATATCTTATAAAACATGACTAAATTAACTGCATTATACAATAATTACGTTAGACCGAGTCACCTTTAAGTACCGAAAATTATTACTACAACTTTGTCCTTCAATCTTTAAAGCATTATTTCTTTGTATTTGATTCGCTCAACATATACCATTTAGAATAATATATAATCTAATATATATTTTTATTGATACCGCGGGGATAAGGACTATATGATAATTAAGTTTCTAGTTTTAGTTTTTTTATTATTATTATAATAAAAAATGTAGTTAAAAGAAAAATATAATGTAATATTTAATATACTATTTACTATATACTATCCGGCAGACATTATTACATAGATGTTCAGGCCGTATTTTTCACATTGTAGATACTCGTATATATGTTAGTTGAGTCCGACATTCGACGGTTGCTTGATAGGTATTTTCGTATTTTTGACATTTTCATTTACAATTAGTGTAATTCTATTAATGGTACTTTTTTTACATTTCCTAGTACCATTTAGGAATTGCATAATATGTTACCGGCTAAACCCGCTTTTAGAAAAAAGTTATATCAGTGACAGTAGATTCATAATGTCGGGCTTAGTAAACACTTGTTTGTCAAAAAATTGGGTTCGGCCAGTAACATATAGGTATATCAATATAAAATTTATTAACAACGTGTCCTATAAAGTCCAGATTTTATGATTTAATGTTTTATTTATTGTTTAATTTAATAAATTTAATTTAATGTATAATATGCATCATTTTTGTGTACACCGCCACCTATTTTTTATATGAGTAAATACAACCTTAATCGATCAAATCAGTATCGACGTAGTAGAGTCATGCTGCAGCTATATTATAGTTGCAACACGAATGGATCAGTTCGACCGGGGTAGGACTACGGTCTCACAGAATACCAGCTTAAAATAGAGGCTTAATACTGCTATGTTTGCTATGGTGAGTGTTGGAAACGGTAGACCCCTTTTGCTGGAGACGAGGTATTCCATCTTAGTCCTCAGGGGTGACAACGCATCTGCATATATGGGCCACAGCACCCACTTACCATCAGGTGGACCGTGTGTTCTTTTGGCACTTTTATTCTGTAAAAGAAATCGTTCAGAAGTAATACGATCACTACCACAGAGAAATGATAATAATATACAGATTTCTATCCAATTTACATTAAGAAATACCCAGAGAGCTGGAGAGGACCGGCGTTAAAAAGAGCGAGACATTTGGTACCACGATTATTAACCCCCAAGCCGAACACGGCAATTATAGAAATTTTAGTACACCTTATGTGTAAGAGAAACCTCTACCCTATAATATCACGTGTATGTCGTACGATACGACTCTTCCTGTGTCCTGTTTAAAAGAATTAATGTATATCTGCCGTTGCCAAACCAAATCCCCGTCCCTCTCCGTACGGAATCCATAGGAGAATCTCATGTTTAGCAGGGGAATTTTGATGAGATGTAACAATTGTGATAATAATGATAAAGATATATATATTTTTTAAATCTATGTTAACTATTAAATTAAGAGGGGTAACACTGTGTTAAAAAGTACGTCCTTTTAAAACAATTACTAAATTAAATAATTTAAAATTTAAAATTTTGTACAGCTGACTTCAATATAAGCGACTTCAATATAAGTTATTTAAAAATAACTCAATAACCATTGGCCTGACCATGATCAAATTCATATGGGACCACACGAAAACTATCAGTTTTCATATAAAAAACGAATCATCGAAATCGGTTTCTCCAGTACAAAGTTATGAGGTAACACACAAAAACAAACATACACTCGAATTGAGTACCGTCTCCTTTTTGGAAGTCGGCAGAAAAAGAGATTGTTTACAAAAAAATCAATTGTGCGGAAATGGAGATTACACTATCTTTGACCCAAAAAAATGATGATGATGATGATGAAGATTTGGCTTCAACATCGCAGTCAAATCCATAGCCACTGCTCTATCAAGTCACCGGTATGTACTCGTATATCGTAGATTAAAAATAATATAGTAGAAAATAAATTTCTTTTCGCAAACCAAGAATTATTCAAACTTTTCTCACAAATAAGCAGAAAATTTGAAACTGAACTTGCTTAAAACAAAGGAGCTTACAATTAAATTAGGGGGAGTTTTATGATTCGACTGGGGCGTTAGTTCTTCTACACATTATGTCATAGCACCGAATTTATATGTGAAATTATTTTATTATTTTTAATTCTTTGAAGTCGGCTTTTACTTTATATTAAAAGTGATTTAGAAGTCATAAGGCAATGCTTGAAGATACTTTTAAAGAGCAAGAAAGTGTGTGCGTGGTGCAAATATATCGAGTACAGAAAGCTGTAAACCACAATTTAAAAAATTTAAATGGTTAACATTTCCCGCAATGTGAAATATTTAATGATTACGGAATAACAGACGATCGACGTAAAAATGAAATTCATATAATGTCGTCAAATACAGCTTTACTTAGAAAAAGCGTTTTAGGTATATTAACTAAAATCTACAATAAAATTCCATCTATGTTTCATGAAGTGGAAAATATTCATAAGTTTAAAAATCATTTCTAATTGAGAAATGCTACTACTTAATTAATGAATAATATATAAGCGACGCATCAGTAGGCGTATTATAATGACATTGAATAAATATCATTTTTGGACATTCGATTAGACTATATATTGTAAATATCCTATTCTAATTAATAATTACATCATTGTCGAACTTACTAATATATATATTCTTAATGCTGCTGTGTTTCGTATGGTGAGTGTAGAGAACCGGAGACCCTTTTTACTGGACTTTTCTTAGTCCTCAGGGGTGACAACGTATCTGCATTTTGACTCTTAATCGCCGATGGATGTAATTGTCTATAGACCATAGTATCCATTAACCATCAGGTGGAATGTTGCTCGTTTGTCACCCTTATTCTATAAAAAACATATATGCCGTATCTATCTATACAAATAAATAAAATAAAAGTGTCTGTTTGTAATGGCAAAATTACAGCTTTTTACTAATTGCATATGTATGTACGGCACTTATAACAAAAACACAATTTTTAAAATTTTTGTCTGTCTGTCTGTCTGTTTGTTCCGGCTAATCTCCGAAACGGCTGCACCGATTTTGACGGGACTTTCACTGGCAGGTAGTTGATTTCATAAGGAGTAACTTAGCTGTGGCGGGTAGAAGGAAAAGGGGAGATCTCCCGCCGGGCAAGGTGTTCTGCCCGGGGAGCGGTCAACGCTCCGATTGGTAGTTCGGAGCTATTCATATATGCTGCTTTAACTTCGGAACTTTGTTAGTGCGCTTTAGGCTTCAATGTGTTTCGCTTATGGCGCGACGACAGCGCCGCTACAAGGCTACTTTTATTTTAGAAAAAGAATTAGGGTTCCGCGCAAAAACATAAAAACCCTAACACGCGAGCGAAGTCGCGGGGAACAGCTAGTTTAAATATATAAATTATACGTAAACATACATACAATATACTTAAATACGTACAAACATGTCGTAAAAAAATCAAATAAAGGTAACTGGTACAATTATATTTATCAGTAAGTCTGTTCTCAAAAAGCCTTCTCGAACGAGATATTAATATATTAGACGAATATTATAAATTACCAACATGTCGTCCGCTCGGAGCGATGTTGCAACGCATCGGAACACGTTGCGTTGCGAGATTGCATGCGATTTAATGAAATGCAACACGTGTGGAAACGTGCGGATCGTTATGATTATTTTTATTACATTTTGTTGTTACTCGCGTCCGTGAGTATTTACTCAGGGATACTTACACGTGGCCTAGCAAGCAAGCAACCCCGATAACGTAGGTAAGCTCCGACAGTGATATTCTACGCAGAATCAATATCAAGTACCGTAAAGGGCGTTTCTAATTTGATAGCCGTGGCAGCTCAGATGGTTAGCGCTCGCTGTAAGTTTTACAGTACGTGAGCAATCCGGGTTCGATCCCCGCCGGCACCTATGGAAATGTTAATTGCAATTTTAAGTGCTGACTTAACGCGTGCTCGGCGGTGAAAGAAAACATCGTGAGGAAACCTGCACGTCTGAAAAATAAGAAAAAAATATTTTGTGTATGTACATGCGAAGTTCGCCAACACGCATTGGGGCAGCGCGGCGGACATTTCCTTGCCCTAAATAAGGGGAGGCCTACGCTCAGTAGTGGGACGTATTATAGGCTGTAATTTATTAACTTTAAATTTGATAGTACGTGAGCTACTCGTGTTTGGTTCCTGACTTCAGAAATGTGTCAGTTAATAGTAGCTTTAAGTTTTATAGGCGCTAAGACTGTTTTTCTGCGTAGGAGTATATCTAGGTAAGTAATAGGTACCACACACTTACCTATTTTTGACAGTAGCAGTATTTGAACAGCTGTGTTCTGGTCTGAACTTGAACAGCTTTATACGTGGTAGAGCCATGCTGCAGCTATATTATGGTTGTGGCACGAATGGGTCGGCTCGACCGGGGAAGGACCACGCTCTCACAGAATACCAGCGTAAAATAGTAGTTTAACGCTGCTGTGTTTCGTATGGTAAGTGTAGAGAACCGGACACCCTTTTTACTGGAAACGAGGCATTCCATCTTAGTCCTCATGGGTGACAACGCATCTGCATTTTCAGATGTAGATGTCGATGGGCCACAGCAACCACTTACCATCAGGTGGACTGTGTGCTCGTTTGTCACCCTTATCCTATAAAAAAAAAACTGAATTGTATAGAGTCGTATGATTACAGGCTGTAGGACATTAAGTCCTCAGAAGTAATTATGCATCTGTATGCTTCTTTGTTGAAAGTCTTATACGAGGTAGAGCCACGCTGCAGCTGTATTACGGTAGTAACATGAATAAGTCGGCTTGACCGGAGTAGGACCACGCTCTCACAGAATACCAGAGTAAAATAGCTGCTGTGTTTAATATGGTGAGTGTAGAAAACCGCAGGCCCTCTTTACTGGAAACTAGGCATTCCATCTAAGTCCTCAGAGTTGATAACACATCTCCATTTTGATACAAAGTAAATGTCTATGGGCCACAGTATCCATTTGTTATCAGGTAGACTGTTGACTCGTTAGTCACTTCAGCATAATCATGAAAAATTGAAATAGAATTTACTATCAAGAAATGTTGAAGCTGCGTAGCGAAATGAAATGGGGCTTGTGCCCAGTTGTGAGATATATATTATATATAATGATGCATCTTAATGTCTAGATTTTATTGAAATCGTCTCGCATCATAATTATTTCGCGATAACACATTTTCTTGAAGATGTAATCAAGATTATGATTAATGCATCATAAAATTTAGCATTGTAGCAAGTTAAGTCAACTTCGTCTAAAATCGGTAGTCATTAAATTCAGTGCTTGAAATCGACCTATCACGAATGAGACCTGTTACTGAGAATATATTCTCTAGGTACGATTATGGTCAATTTTTAATTCAAACCCTTCACGAAATTATAAAAAAAGTCAAATTATTGGCATAAGATATATAAGCGTCGGTAGCCTAATGGCAGGGCGCGGACCGCGAACTCGAAAGGTCGTGAGTTCGAATCCGCCATTCGACTACTGTCGTGAACCACTTCTAACACAAGCATTTTAAGCTTACCAGAAGTGGTTAAAGGGAATATTAGTAATGTTTAATAACATTACTAGTATTTTTAAAAAAAAAAAAAAATGAATAAACTTTTACAATACAATATAAAAATGTTGTATATCTTTAACCTAATATACAAGTATGAATGTATTTGATGCCACCTTTTAAATATAAATACCTGCGCTAGGAGAACTCGATCTTGCGTAACAACATAAACAAATAGGGTTGTAATATAAAATATATAAGTAGTAGAACCCTCAATACACAACTTTTCAATAAACTACTAAATAAGGCATAGATATAATATCTATATATTAACATCTCAAAAAATATACAAGGATCATCTAATAACAAGCTGGATCAGTTTAATAAAAAAAACAGCTCTATAAACATAATTTCTTATCTTTTTCAACCCGTAAAAGTCACAGTATAGTTAGATACAAACTTTTCCCGTTGTAAGAAGGGGGTAGGGTTTGCTATAACAGCCACACTTGGCAAGCAAATTAACCAGACGTTTGCACATTTTACGCAGTTCTCCGTTTCAATGGTTTCAATGTCCGTCTGACGTAAACAAGATAGTTATACCAATCTATCACATGAGTTCTTACTGTTACTACGCATACATACAGATAAACATACAGGAGTATTGCAAAATATTATATATTTTGCAATACCCATGGGATGAATTGGGGTAATGAATTGCCTCCACCACACACCAAACCATAATGTACTTAAATAAAATGTGATAAAAAAACATGATTAATTCTTCTAGGAATCACTGCCTTGTTTATCTAGTGGTCATGAGCGCGACTGCCGATCATGTGGTTCTCGCTTCAAATCTCTGCTTGGACCAAAAGTAAAAGCCAATAACGAGTTTTTATGTTTAGAAATTCTATATAGCCCGGAGTCAGGAAGTTGACAATGTTTCAATCCCGTGTTTCGGAAATTACATAAAGCTATTGGTCCTGCACCTGATCTCTCGGCTGTCGCGTCAAATTTTGGTTTATGAGATTGAGGAAAGAGAGAGTGTAACTGTCCTTGTGCACACAATCGCGCACTATAATCATGTCCTGCGCAAATGGCTGGTCTCCGTCGAGACTGACTGCCGTGACCGAAATTCGGTCTGTATGACATTATTTTGTGATCGCTATTAATCTAAATATCTATTGTAATTGTTGCAGCAATTATATTATATACGCTCCGAATCGCGCTAGTGTACTCTGGTGGCTGCTATTAATTTGCTATATTATCATCATTCATCATCATTACAGCCTCATAAGTCCACTGCTGAACATAGGCCTCCCCAAAGAATGCCACAAAGCACGGTCCTGAGCCACCTGCATCCATCGACTTCCTGCATGTCTTACCAGGTCGTCACTCCATCTCGTGGGGGGTCGCCCTACACTTCGCCTACCGGTACGAGGCTGCCACTCAAGAATCTTTCTTCCCCATCGGTCGTCGGTTCTTCGAGCTATATGGCCGGCCCACTGCCACTTCAGCTTACTAATCCGTTGGGCTATGTCGGTCACTCTGGTTCTACTAATATATATATATAATATATAATAATTTGCTATATGGTATTCCTTTTTTTGGTTTGGTTTATCTTCATTGTTGTACTCACTCCTTTTATCTTATTTGTTGGTTTAGGCTACTTACTAGGTGGACTATTAAATCTGTGATGTCATTTAATTATTATAACACTTACAGATTTTGACTGACTGATTACTGATTATTTTTCTAACAATCACTGAGCGTTTCACAATTTAACAAGACAAAAACACGACGCGAAATGACAAAACGAGCCGTTGCGTTGGCCATAGCGTTATTATTAGGTTTTGTAACGATAATTATAGATGCGATTACACAAGGGTTACATAATCGCGCACTAGTTACCGATCTTCACCTTGGCACAGTGATGTAACATGCGTCAAGGTCCGCACCGGAGACTGCAAGTGATGCAACACACAACTGCTTTTCGTATTCTCAACTCTGTTTTGCAATATGTTGTGTTCGAGATCGCAAATTTAATCTACGGAGAGAATAGTGTCGTTGCCAGCAATATACTTGTATTCGATTGAATATTGTTGTGGTAAATGCTTTTTTTGATTGAAGTAACCAAGGACACAGTCCGTCTGATGGCTATTAGACACGGACCATAAAAACCTTCATCTACGTGTATATTAGATATTAAGAATCAAAATGCAGATGTGTTATCGCATATTTTCTAATAGCCTAAGGGTGACAAACGAGCACACAGTCCACCTGATGGTAAGTGGAAGTGGAAATACGTGGCAGAGCCATGTCAGCTATATTAGTAGTATAGTTGTAGCACGAATGGGTCGGCTCTACTGGGGAAGGACCACGCTCTCACAGAACACCAGCGTAAAATAGCAGCTTAATACTGCTGTGTTTCGTATGGTGAGTGTAGAGAACCAGAGACCCTTTTTACTGGAAAAGAGGCATTCCAACATAGTCCTCACGGGTGACAACGCATCTGCTAAATGTAGATGTCTATGGGTCACAGCAACCACTTACCATCAGGTGGACTGTGTGCTCGTTTGTCACCCTATTCCTATAAAAAGAGTGGATGCTGTAGCCCATAGACCTCTACATTTATCCTCGATTAAGAATCAAAATGCAAATGCGTTGTCACCCCCGAAGGACTAAGATGGATTGCCTTCTCTCCAGCAAAAGGGATTTCCGGTTCTTTATACTCACCTTACGAAACGCAGCAGCATTAAGCTGCTATTTGTTGCCGTTACTAGTAAAAATGAACTCTAGTTTTCGTCATTAAACACACAAAACACAACGGATAATAAGTAGTACTTATTATCCGTTGTGTTTTACTAAGTACTTGTCCAACCAAACACATAATAGTGTGAAATGGGGGCCAAGTTCGCTATGAACGACGTTCGGGGTTGTCGATTTCGCCGATATGAAACTTGGGCAACGAGCTCCATAGCAGTTGCTTAAATTTAAGGATCTCTAGGAAAGAAATGTGATGGCAATAGGAAAAAAATTGGGGACTCTGCTACACGGCACTATACGTTATAAGAATTCTTTTTATTTATTGACTAGTATTGCCAATGATTAAAATTCGACCAATTGGTTGCCTAAAGCGTTTTGTATGGAAAAATCAAGTATGTTCACTTTATTTTACCTGACTTAAGGGCAACGTACACTCATGATTTTCTTTTTTCTGCACATCTATGGCCTTTCTAATGATATATGTATATATTTCTTTCCTCTTCTATTATATACATACGGAGACTAGTATGAACACGTATTAATACTGTTTACTCCTATAAATTGCAACCCAGTAGACAAAAAAGAGATTTTAGTACAAAGGCTTTTTATCTTGCCACTATAATAACAACAAATCTCTTTAAATGTTATATTTGTTTTTTCGCTTATTTTGAAGTTAATGTTTGAATTATTAACTAGTGCGTAAGTTATGATTGCAGTTTGTAACATGTTGAAATATAAACTACAGTTCTCAGAGACTCCGATTTTCGCCATTAAGCTCTGGGCAGAGGTCATAACGAAATCGTTAATACGATCACTTGGATGTAGAAATTTAAGATGCGTTTACATTAGGTTAATGGATCACAAGATATTTCTCTAACGAAATTGCCTGAAGTCGGAAATCTTGGAAGTCTGAAAATGATGTTATGTTTGTATTCATTGTCTGAATGAAAACCTTCCCCATAAATTTTCTCATAGCGCAATTTGCCATAATTTTCAAGCTTAACGGGAGGGCGGGGAGTGGGGGGCGGTGGCAAGCTGTGTTGATCTAGTGGTGTCGCTGATCGGGCTGAAATCATTTATTGATTTTTTTCAACCAAGAAATTCTCAATAGCCCGGAGTCATGGAGTTGGCAGCATTTCACCCTCGTTCCTCGGACAGCACGCATCGTCGTGGTTGTTGGTTCTGTGCCCGATCTGCCTGACTATAAAGAGTGCACCAGTAAAAACATGATTTTAAGCTTTCCCTTTACTTATAATATCGTAAATCCTTCTGGTTCTGGTCTTCCTCTTGGGTCCTCAATTAGCGGCGAAGGCTTATGTAAACATCATCATCATGTTCAGCTCAAAATGTTCCACTGCTAGACACAGGCCTTAGTTGGGGAATTTGCCTTAAATAACACGATTGGCACCTTTGACACGTCCATCGCCGGTCTGAGTATTTTACGTTCAGCATAAAGGAGATGTCAATAACGCCATCTATCGGAAGCTATGCGGTTTTTGGCATTTCCTATAGTCGTCTCTTATGACACCCAAAATACGAAATGGAAATGAAAGTCAGCTAAAAGAAAAAGTGAATGCAGTTGTCTTTCCATAAATCCATAATAGCAATTAAGTGAGAGGGAGGCGGGAGTGAGAGAGAGAGAGAGCGAGAGAGAGAGAGAAGGAGAAAGGATGAGTGAGAGAGAGAGAGAGAGAGACACTGTGTTTTGGAGTAAAGAACAGGCTGTCTGTGAATTTTTCAGGAATAATGACTTTCTAATGATGTCTTCAGGGATAGTTTCCGTGTAGTAGCGGTGTAAGAATATCCACTACCCCATATCATCCTGTGGGTGTCGTAAGAGGCGACAGAGGGAAATAAATCAGAAGATGGGCAACAGCGTCCTCCTAATAACGACTAAAAATAAAAAGAAAACTGCGGTTGCCAACCCGCTTGCCAAGCGTGGAAACTATGGCAAATATCCCCCAATGAGATAATCTATGGGAGAAACCTATATTCAACTGTGCATTGTTTAAGCTGTAACGGTAACAATAATAAAGTCTAAAATTGTCATGGATCCAATGCGATTTTCATTTTTGAATTCATTGTTCCGTTATTTTTGTTTTAGAAATATTTAGTCAAAGAAAAGTGTGAACATACCTTAATAAGTTCAAAGTAACATATTCAACAGAGGCGAGTTCACTCCTCCATGATCTATCACGACTTTTGGTGTAAAGGTTTACTGTGAATCAGAAATAATCGAAAGTCTTAATAATGGTTCGCAAATAGCTCTTATTCTTACACTAAAATGTAATCCATTCCTTGTCCCTAGACACGTGTCATTCATTAATTTGAAGTGATCCGATAATTCATGAACTGTTTCGTCTTATGAACCGGGTTATTCGAGGCGATCATTCAAACTCGAAACGATAAGTTTCAGTACTCAGTGATCTGTGAGACCCGTTCGATAATGTCGGTCGTCGGACATTAACTATACTCTTTGTTTGTTGGTTTTGTCAATCGTTTGATACTGTACGTTTAAAAAGTGTAATTGTAATAATCAATACTTTGATGCGACCTGGGTCAAATGAACGAATCATTCACGATTGACACATGTCTACTTGTCCCATGTATCAGGCTAAATGTCTAAGTGTGCACTGAAGTTGGTCTATAAAATAAGTGTGGCTGCGATTTTAGTGGTTTGATATGAATTAAGTTGTGCATAATATACCTATTTATGTTTGTCTAGTTTCTTAGTTTGTAACTGCACTATTGTATTAGGTAATACACCTGTGATGATAGTTGTAAGTGGTAAAATAAATAAATAAATAAAAAAAAACTTTATTTCATTTTTTTGAAAAAAAAAAAACACCGATTCTACTGAGTAGCTGCCAACCCGCGCTGTAATTGATCGTCCGACGAATGCGCGACAAATTTCATTACTGGCCGATCGCAATCGGCTGATAACATTTATTTTGCTTCCATGCCTTTTCCATGCACGGAAAGTTTTAGTGTACTTAAGTACAACTATTTTTTATTTTTAAAAATAACATATATTATATAATCAAGGAAACTCAAACCGCAGGTACTGATATTCTCAAACTATTTAAAATTCAAGGTCACCAGGAAAGTCAGTAGACTTGAAGGGCGTTTCAAACTCATGGAAATTTATAATGTATTGCCCCCAATGTTTACAAAATAAATTGCTTTGTTTGGTATTTGGCAAACAATGATGTCATCTCCTAAATTAAAAAACGTGTTTGTGTTTACTTAATTAAAATGTACTTAACTAGTAATATATCCCTATTTAGCTAAAAAAATAGAAGGAGATTCACAATTCCACTGTGTGTTTTTGCATATAAAAAGGTTCTTCGGTCCTCGACACTTAGCATACGAAACATGGCAGTATTAAGCTGCTATTTTACGCTGGTGTTCTTTTAGAGCGTGGTCCTACCATGGTCGAGCCGAACCATTCATGCTGCTACCATAATATAGCTATAAGTGGCTCTACCATGTATAAAATTGTTTACATCGGACGTAAAATACCACAATCAGCGATAGGCAGCAGCCTCAAAACTGCAAGACGTCTGTTATTGCGATCTTCAAATCGCCTGCCAAACGTGATGATTTAGACAAATGCTCCCCATAACGTGAAAAGCCTTTGTCTGTGGACTTGTATTTGTTGTTGGAGAAGAAGTTATTTTTATGTAAGAATTCCCCCGGTGTTGCAGTTCATGGCGGTCAACACTTACCATCTTTTCTATAAAAAAAATATCTCTAAAGATCCGCCCGTTCTTAACCCTACCCTATCATTTTATCTTGCCACAGAAAGCCACACTTTAACAGCGTATTGCTTAACACCGCTAATCAACCTCTTTATCTACCCGTCGGTCACTACGCTTCGCTATGATGTAACGTCGTAGACAGCACTCATAAATATATGCCAAGGTCCCAACTGACACGTTTCGCTAGCCGCGATAACGATATAAAGTATTATATTGACACATTCGAATCGAATTATTTGATTTGTACTTATAAAATGCGCGCTTGTGTAAACCGTTGTGCTCGTATTGTGAAGGAAATGTGGCATTTTGAAATATTACAGCTTAAGACTGGCAATATTTCAATTACGTATTTTCCTATTGAATATCTAGTGATTTAAGCCGCGTATCGACCACGCGCTCCTGGCGCGCGCGCCATGAATGACCGCTACGACCAGTGCGCTCGGCACAACGCGCTCCAAATGCTTGAAGTGTATCAACTAAACGCTACTGGTGCTCGCGACTGCCGCTCCAGTGTTTGACCGTTCAACAATTTACAGTAATTTTGGCTATCCATTGCTCGGAACGGCGACAACGAACACACAAATAATGAAAACAAACGTCCCAACTGGCGCGCGCGCCAAACCTTAAACTACTTTGATGCGCGGTAAAACCGACACCAGATGGAGCGGCCCGTTCCACGTTCGAGCGTTTCATTTGGCGCATCTATACAAATAAATAAAATTGAAGTGTCTGTTTGTAATGTCAAAATTACAGCATTTTACTAAATGTATATGAAAGTGTATATGGTACTAATAACAAAAATACAATTTTAAAGTTTTTATCTGTCTGTCTGTGTATTTGTTCCGGCTAATCTCCGAAACGGCTGGACCTGTTTTGACGAGATTTTCACTGGCAGATAGCTGATGTCACAAGGAGTAACTTAGGCTACTTTTATATTAGAAAAAGAATTAGGGTTCCGCGCAAAAAAAAATTAAAACCCTAAATAACACGCGGGTGAAGTCGCGGGGAACAGTTAGTTAATACATATATCCATTTCGCGCGGCTGGAGCGCGTGCCAATGTTCGACCTCTTGGAGCGCGTAATCGATACGCCGCTTAAGGATGTCAGAATTATTAATGTATATGACTTCCTGCGTGATATTACGGTGTCAACCGAAAGTTGTAGGCTATGCAGCATTATTATAGTCAGTGCCGGCCTTAACCATTATGGCGCCCCGGGCGGGAAAACTTATGCTGCCAACCCTTTCTACTTAGTAAGCCAGTGCTTGACTTAAATCCCACCTGACGGGATGTAGTAATAGACTAAATATCCAGTCGGTATATATAGTCGTCCGAAGGAGACGTCTAGACAGGGCAATCGTACAATTGTGCGGAGTGAGACCGGATGGGGACCGGAGGGAGAATTATTTGAAAAGTTAAGTTTTTGATTTTAACCAAACCTAACTGCCTGAATAGAATTTATGGAAATTAATGCAGTTAACATTTACTCCATTTAGGCAAAAAAAAATGTGCTTAGCTATTATTGAGCGCGATAACGTTTTGGGAATTTGGGATGAAAGATATAAAGATAATTTTATAACGTTTATTTTTAAGTTCATTTCGATCCGAATTTGAAAGTTGTAGTATTTAGCAATGTTTTTATACATAATATCATTACATATTTAGCTAAAGTCTGATATAAATATTAGGTCCTTACATATGAAATTGGCATTTTGTACAGGAGGAATATAAAGTCAATTTTTTTTGTAAAATATATTTAATTAATCAAAGTATGCACCGTTATTATCTATGCACTTTTGCCATCTCACAGGTAGTTCATTGATCCCTTTACTAAAAAAACCATGGGGGCGAGAATCAATAAACTCTTTGAAGGCGGTTTGGACTGCCGCATCGGAGTTGAATTTTTTTCCTTGTAAGAAGTTGTCCGAATTCCGGAAGAAATGGTAATCTGTTTGGGCAAGGTCCAGGGAGTACGGTGTATGTCGCAGACATTCCAATTGTAGCTCAGCTAACTTATTGGTTGTTTGTTATGCAGTGTGTGGTCTTGCGTTGTCGTGAAGCAGCAGTGGCCTAGAGCGATGGACCAATCTCGATTGCATAACAGCTAGTTTTTCCTTCATGGTTTGCAGTTGCTGACAATAGATATCTGCCGTAATCGTTTGGCCAGATTTTAGAAAGCTGTAGTGAACGACACCGGCGCTAGTTCACCAAACACTCACAAGTAACTTTTTCTGAGTCAATTTTCGTTTAGGGCAGGATTTGGCTGGGTCTCCAGGGTTCAGCCATTGCGACGAGTGCTTCCGATTATCTTACAGTATCCACTTTTCATCACAAGTAATGATTCCATTTAAATCCCTTAATTACTGTGTCGGTTGAGCAAAATAATACAGCAGTCGACGCGTGTTTGCAAGTTCGATTCACTCAATTCATGAGGTACCCATCGTTCAAGTTTTTTTACTTTCCCGATTTACTTCAAGTGGATTAATACAGTTTTATCACTTACTCCGAAGCCTGCAGCTACCTCTGAATTGCTTTGTGATGGATCCGCATACACAATAGCCTTTAATTCTTCATTTTCCACTATGGTGTACGGCCGTCCACGGGATTGATTCTAAAGGTCGAAATTTCCAGAACGAAAACTTTGAAACCAAAAACGTACCGTGCTTTCTTTTGCGACACCAGTGCCGTACACATCATTAAACCTTCGAGCTGTTTCTGCAGCACTGGTACCACGGTAGAACTCGTACTCGTAAATATACCGATATTTTATGTTTTCCATTGTGCGGTAATAAGCGACGCCAAAGATAAAAATTATGAGGAAAAAACAAATGAATGACTGTTTTCAAAACTCAAATGTACAAGCTAAATGAATTTATAAATTTGAATTTGGAATTCTTAACCAAAGAGGAGATATTTCAGATAAAAGTGGCCAGTACGACAAAACACTAATTTCATATGTAAGGACCTAATATATCGCACGTGTCATTTAAAGTTTTCTTGAAACATCCGATGATGACGAGATAATTTTTGTGACGCATTTTTTTTGAAAAAAAAAACTAGGTCCAAACACCAAATTTTGTTGAATTTATTGCCTTAATGTTTTGTGGTATATTATTTTTAAACGACTCATTTGTAGGATATGGCGGCCCACGGTCTCGTGACGCCAACTTGACAACGGCGTCCCGGGAATCCTTCCTAGCCCGGGTCGCTTCCTAAGGATGCCACTGCATATAGTTTACCGTCTCCATCATTTTGTATTCAATGATACATTTTGCAAAAGTTATGTTCATGACTCTTGCACTTGACTTTATCAAGAAAGAAGGAAAAAATATTAATAACAAAATAACCTTATAAGGAAACCCAGCCTCGGCTTCACCGCGCCCTCACCAAATACTAGCGTTGCTGCCGTGTGAGTGTGAGAATGGCGTGAGGAGAACAAGAAACAAAGAAACCCTTTTTGTTGATGATTAAGTTTTCCATTTTAGTCATTATGGGTGATATTGCACTTAATATTTGATTCTTAATTGAATTTTGTCAGCCACAGCATCCACTAATCACCAATAACGAATGTTCTCGATTGTAACCATTATTTTTATTAAAATTAAAATTAAATTAAAAGTTATAAAAACGAGATATCATCTTGACATAATCTTAAATTAACTAACGTAGATCTGTTTGTTTTAAATTTACGTTTTTGACAAAGCCTAACTAATAGAACGAATTTCAGCACGGTGGTCAGTCTCAACAGAGACTAATATCTTCTGAAGATACGATAATAGTGCACGAGTGTGTGTATAAATACAGGTTTACTCTCTATTCCTTCACTACCATAGTCTGAAGGGACAAAAGCTTTACCTGCTTTTCAAGGCACGGTGGTGAACTATCGCTAACCTATTAACGCCAGGAGTTAAGAGGTTAGTACTGTTTCACTACGGTGTCACTGAGAATATCGTCGAATTCCAACCCGGGATCACATGATACATACATACATACATATAACACGCCTCTTTCTCGTAGGGGTAGGCAGAGACCAGTTCTTTCCACTTGCTACGATCCTTACATACTTGTTTTGCTTCGTCCACTTTCATTATTCCCTTCATACATGCTCTTCGGTTTAGGGTACTCTTGACCTGGCCATTTTTCAAGACGTCCCTGATTTGGTCTAGAAATGTTCGCCTAGGTCTACCCCTTCCAACACTTTCATTCACACTCGCCTTATACACTTTTTTCGTCAATTGTTCTTCATTCATTCTCTCGACATGGCCAAACCATCTCAGCATACCTTACTCAATTTTTGTCACTACATCTTCTTTTTTATCACATGATAAGCAGACGTATTTAAGACCACTAGTCCAACGAGACATTCCAAAAAAAAAAACTAGGTCAACATCTGACAAAGTTTAAAATGAAGTAAAAACCGTCACTAATCAACGTCATTCAGATCTAATGAAGCTATTATGTTTATTTCCAGTTACACATAAGTACAGTATACCCTTGAACGTTTGTAGCGATTAGGACTTACCGCAAATATTGTGGGCATTGCGTAACCGATATGTACGGATGAGTCACGCGCAGCTCAACGTTATATGAGTATACTACGACGTAGTGTAATAGTGTGAAGTAAATATTTATTTGTAACTAATACGCATATATTACATAAGTTCTTTATCTAGCCGATAGTTCGTTTCCTGTTTCAATCATCATCGGAATTAAAGTCCATTACAAATGCGCTGGTGACCATCGTTTTCTCCTACAAATTGACATAAAGCATGGAGAGCATGGATTTGAAGTTTATTTAGAGAGTACCTAGTCATCTGCTTTAATGGTAAAAAAGTAAATACTAAAGGTGCATAGATGCGATACTTCCTTCACCGTCAAACATTTGGTAAACCAGCACTTAAAATTACCGTTACCGTTACAGCCTATTAAAGTCCACTGCTGAACACAGGTCTCCCCTATAGATTGCCTGATGGGGGGAACGCTTGGAAAGCGTGTTGGCAAACGCAGTTATTCATTTTTAGTCGTTATTGGGAAGACACTGCTGCCATCTCCTGATATGTTTCCCTCTGTCGCCTCTTACTATTCTTACACCGCCACTACACGGTAAACTGAAAATTGTATTTAACAATTGCATTGCTACCGCGAATCGAACACGGATTAATAATAGCGCACTGGTAAATTTACGAAGAGCGCCTTGCACCTGTGAAGCGTATTTTTTAACCATCATAAGCCACTGCATTAAGCTATATTTTATGCTGGTATTTTTATTTATTTATGTATAATTAATTACAACGGCTTGCACCAATTACAGTAATTAATAGGTAAAACTAAACATATAACATAATTAACATAATTCAAAAACATATAATAAGTCAGTGATCAAACATATTTAACAATAAGTAGAGGAAATAAAATAATATAAAACAGAATAAAGTGATAACAACATACAACTTATTTACCTAACAAACAAGGCTTTCACATAACATGAGACAATTTGACATGATCATCTTGAGTGTGTCATTAAAGATGTAACATTCCGGGACTATCTCCGTTAAGGAGTTTATAGCACCATGCATTTATGACCGTCCTTCCCCGTCCGACCCATTCGTGCTACATCCATAATATAGCTGCAGCGTTGCTCTACCAGGTTCATGTGAGGACTTTACACATCATCAATTGACGAAACTTAACTCGGTACTTCCGCGTTTTTACGTAATATGCGGTTTTAGTAAAGTAATATCTTCCTGTTGTTTTTTCTAATGATTTGTGGACCGTATAAAATTGTTTTTGTTTATTGTATAACACGATATGAAGCATCTTTAATGATACGTGTTAAACGTGTTCCAAACTTCCTACACTTAGACACGTTTTTAAATGCGTATTGTAAACATATTTTAGATACCAAATGCTATAGTACCGTAAGGGCGTTTAGGTAAAATAATAATAATCCCGAGACCAAAATTTTTTTTTTTGAGTTTCGTTGAGTTTCGACGGCGACTAGCCATTTGCTCAGGACAGAATTACAGTGCACGAGTATGTGCGCAAACACAGGTGCACTCTTTGTTCCCTAACTCTTATATGCCGATGAGACAGCAGAGCGATATGACCAGAGAGAGATCAGGTTCAGGACCGTGCTCTGCGTGCTTTTCGAAGCACGGGAGTGAAACATCGCCAACTTCGTGACTCCGCAATGCTACTCAGAATTTTGTGACTGAAAAACCAACCTTAGTTGAAAAGTTTCATATATGGTGGCATTGTGTAACAAACAAAATACATTTTGATTGTACGGGTGATAACGTATCTACATTTTTGATTCTTTATTGAGGATAGATGTAGATGTCTATGGACCACAGCAACCGCTAACCATCAGGTGGACTGTGTGCTCGTTTGTCACCCTATTCGATAAAAAAATATATTTCCAACTAGCGACATCTAGTGTGTGGAAAATTATTTTTTGGATACCCATCAACATTGTGTTGTCGAATAACTAAAAGTTTTACGGAAATATAACTCATAGGAATTCACGCAATTTATACCATTGTATTTTTTTTTATATGATAGGGTGACAAACGAACACACAGTCCACCTGATGGTAAGTGGTTGATGTTTGTTTGAGATTGAATATATCAAAATAAATTCTTGAATCTTTTTCAGTTAGCAGATACGAACTATATAATCTGTATAAAACTGCTTAGTTGGAGTCCAGATATAATATAAGAAGTATTTATTACAAGGATACTGGAAGATTTAATGTAATGCAAGTAAAGTAATGTATGAGTCGCTCAGTTAACTGTGCTCGGAGTTTCTCTGATAGAATTAGATATAGCTCAACGGATTAATATGCTGAAGTGGAAATTGGCCAGCCATATATTTCGATAAACCGACAGCCGATGGTAAAGACAGATTCTCGAGTGGATGCCTCGTTGTGGTGGGCAGTATTGATGATGAAGTAAATTGACAACCTATATATGTTTATTATATTTCTATTCACACATCCACAAAATCCACTTTTCATCGTCCCAGATTTGCATATTGCCCTATAGAATTTTCACAGTCATAACTGTGTATTACAGTATCAGTTACTTAACATTACATTTTCCAGCATATTCATGCATTCCATCACATTATGAATTCATCCACACATAATTATACTCGATACCGACCGTTGCAAACGGTCCGTTTGACTAACCCAATTCGATACGGCGTCTGCAATAGCAACAAAAAATCATCTCTGTTACTTTGTAAATAAAGTTTGTAATACATTGAGACCTACCCCAGGTTTTAGTTTACTGTTACGTAAGACAATTTAAGGTCACTACGATTGCATAACGCTTGTACATTACTGTGAGAGCGACCAGAATCAAAAGATCTGTTCTCCTTATACAAGATAACTACTTCATCGTTGTGTTTGGAAGGATGCGGAGCGGGTGAGGGGGTCAACGGCTACGGTTTGGATTTGCGTTTAATTTTAGATTGTTGAAGTTTTGTAATGTTGCTATATGTTTTCAAACGATACATTGGCAAATTTTAATATAGTTTGGGCTTGAGTTTTGTAAGGAATCCAAATTCACTTTGATGTAGGTACAGTTTTGCTTCATTTATTCATTCATTACAGTCGATCGAAAGTCCACTGAAAGGGCGGATCCAGAGGGAAGAGAGGCACACTGGCACGTGCCCCCCCCCCTCGCCCCTCCAAACGGTTTAAATATAACAAAGAACTAGAAGATTAATACGACAGCGCTTTGATAAACTTTGTGCGACATAGGGAAGATATCATGAGTGGTAAAATAAAAGGTGTACAGGCGCATATAACCAACATTCAACCCTTAGTTTTTTTAATACAATGACTCAACTTTGCACCGTACCGAGCATAAGAAATGCTGTGGGATTATCTCAAATATACCTTCTTTCGTGAGTCAGCTAAACAAATTCATCTTCTCAGAGAAGAAATGCAAGCTCAAGTGTCAAAGGAAAAACCAAATATTAGGTTTTTACCTAAGAAATTTCCGTTTTTTATGAAATAAGTTTAATCAAAGTAGTCGCCCATGCAATAGATGCCTCTTTGCTAACGCAGTGACAGTTTATTGATACCCTTGAAGATGCTTGATCAGCTGGACGGGAGGCAACAAATTCTTCAAAGGCGTTTTGTACTGAATCTCTGCTGTCTTTTTTCCCGCCAATAAGTTTTTCGAATTCTGGAAAATTAAAGTCTGTAGGCTTAAGGTCTGGTGAGTACGGATGACGGATAGCTTCCAACCCCAGCTCTTGTAACTTGGAGACCGTCTGTTGTGCAGTATGAGGTCGCGCGTTATCGTGCAGGAACAGCGGGGACGAGCGATTGACCAACGCCGGTTGGAGACGTGCGAGCTGCTCCATAATTGGGGTTCAGTTCTTCATAGTACAGATCTGTAGTAGTGTTCATCTCGTTTGCTATGAAGTTGCGATGAATCACACCGGCGCTAAACCACCAAACAGAGACAACCACTTTTCTAAGCGTAAGTTTTCGTTTAGGGCATTGTTTAGTTGCTGAACCAGGACCCTACTAACTTTTTGAGCACTTGCGATTATCAAACAGAATCTATTTTTCGTCGCATTTAACAATGCGATTCAAAAATATATATGTTTTTGGAACAAAGTTCCAAAATATAAAATATAAAAGTTGTAAGATTTTCCGTCACGACCCCTTCTGACGTAGTATAGACGGCCTTGGCGGCTATAAGGAAGCGAGATGGAATAATATCCATCTCCCTCGCACTTTTTCTTATCTTGCCATGAAAGAAATATTATTTTATTTTAAATGACGCTTCATTTTAATAGACGCTAGTAATTCATTTATTTGTATTTGTTAATCAGTAATATAATACGTTTATTAATAATAACGAAAGGAACTTCGAGTGTTCCATAACACTCATGCATGTTTCTTACCCTTTTGAGTGGAGTTTTTACTCCGGAACTATAAACTATTAAATAAAAGAACATTTACAAAAAATCAGTTCATAATTGACCAATCTATCGCTTAACATACATACAATTATTTGTACGTGGTTGAGCCATGCTGCAGCTATATTATGGTTGTAGCACGAATGGGTCGGCTCGACCGGGGAAGGACCACGCTCTCACAGAATACCAGTTAGGTAGCAAATAGCAGCTTAACACTGCTGTGTTTCGTATGGTGAGTGTAGAGAAACGGAGACCTTTTTTACTGGCAAAGAGGCATTCCATCTTAGTCCTCACGGGTGACAACGCATTTGCATCTTGAGTCTTTATTGAGGATAGATGTAGATGTCTATGGGTCACAGTAACCACTTACCATCAGGTGGACTGTGTGCTCGTTTGTCACCCGATCCTATAAAAAAAAATACAAAAATAAATCGGTCGAATTGTTAGCCTCCACATTTTTGGAGTCTGCTAAATAATACATTAATACTTGAGAATTCAAAGGGCACCTTAGTTTAGTGTCTTAATAAATCCAAATTTAATTTACACTTACAAGCTCTTGCATGTCATTCATCACACACCTCTCAACTTTAAAAACTTGTGTCAACTATAATAATAAATTAATTAACCAAGATTTGAATGAACCAATATTTTCTGTTTAATGTACTTTCGAATATTATATTAGGTACTATCTTATCTACATAATATACACGGTATGATTCATATGCATAAATATGATTTGCACACTTCAATATATCACTTGTGTTTATTTAAACAACGTTGCATCTCTTTTACAGATCATAAATGCAAATGTTTTTCACATTTCAGCTTCTACATAATATTGAGAAAATAATTATGACATACGAATGTTATAAAGGCCTTCAAAAGACAAGTTTTTGTTTTGAAAGAAAACAGTGACCTAATCTCAAAACCTTGACTGCGATGCACACAACTGGACTGACGGTTATGCAAAGCTTACATCACTCCTTTCTTACCGCTTAATCAACAGATCTATGACCTAGATACGAACGCAAGAAGACTTGTATGTTGCAAGAGACAATTTGATAGCTCGGGGCTTTGTGATTTATGCTTTTGATGTATTATTACAGTAAGAAGGCTACTATGATGGTTGCTTTAAAATAGTATTACTCATCATTATTTAATACGAATTTTATAATCGGTAGAGCCACTTATATTTATATATATATATATATATATATATATATATATATATATATATATATATATATATATATATATATATCTATTCATAAATCATAATATATGTATGTAGTCCTTATGGACTAAGTATATTATAACGTAATCCTTCTTCAATACGTATATTATGACCACCGCACAACTGGGTTGGCTTGACCAACCGGTACAGTCACAGTCCATTAAAGCCCACAGCTGAACATAGGCCTCCTTCATATATTGCCTCATTGGAGGGTTATTTGCCATAGTTGCCAAGTTTAGCAAGCGGGTTGGCAACCACAGTTTTTTTAGTAGTTATTAGGAAGACGCTAATGCCCATTCCCGTTTTTTCCCCCTTGTCACTTCTTACACGGTACCTTCCAGCACTGAGATGGAACACCTCGTGGTGCCCAGTAAAAAAGATGGTCGGTACTCGTGACCTTGAAACTACAGCATAATGTTGCTATTTTGCATGGGTGCAGTTTAAAAAAATTGAACTGACAAAGGAACTTACAATCTACCACCTATCGGTATCTGGCTACAGCAGTCCATGGACACATGCTACCAACTAACATCAGAGAAAGCTGCAGATACGTCGTCACCTCTGATGACCTAGATGGAATGCCTCACAGCCTGTAATTACAGCAGTGATCACACTGCTGCTTGGTGATAGAAATAGGAAGGAGGTTAGTAACTACTCAGACTTAGGCAGAAAGGGACTTTTTTCACATAAGACCTTCACCATCTGACAGAATATAGTACTTCCTTGGTCAAGTTACCACACGGTAACTTGACCATCTACTACCCCATATCGTCTCGTGGGTCGTAAGTCAACAAAGGGAAATAAGCCAGGAGATGGACAGCAGCGTCCTCCTGATAATAAATGAAAATTATAAAAAACGAAAGCGAAATCCTCGCGAAAAAAAGCTGGTGCTTCTCATGTGGTTAAATTTGATTGAGGTTTGACCACTAGGTTTTGAGTTATCCTTAATAATTTATATTGAATTCTGTTGTACTTAATTTTTAATTTTCTTAGAAAATTGTCTAGCAGTACTTATTCATTTTAATTGAATCTAATTATAATTATAATCATAACGTTACTTGATGAATACGTTTATGTGATACGCAGTGCTTAAAGAAGGACAGGCAGTCCCGGATAAGATCGGTATTCCGATTATGACGGTGAATGCATCCAGCTCCGTTACACCCATAGATTAGAGCAATCGCTATAAGACATTTTCTTTTTTGCCCTACATTCTTGTCTTAGTGTAGGTAAATAAATATTTTACTTAACTACTATACATCCGTGATAGAACAAGGGTGGTCTCGCTTTAGTTTCATAGGACCTTCGTACTCAACTTCGAATTTTGGGTAATACAGTCGCACTCACAGAATACCATCGTCAAATAGTAGCACAATATTGTTGAGAGTTGTTGGTGTTTTCTTTAGTTTTATTTCCAATCGGTAGATCCTCAGATTAATTAACAGAGTAGATAGTAGAGCTACTAACAAATTTACATAAATAATTAACAAAAAAGAAAGCAAACAGGGGTGGTTCGTAACAGAACTATAAGAATTTAGGTAGATAAAATATTTCACACACAAATATGCAAATTAAATCAAATCAAAAATCTTTATTTCATTAACTTAAGTCTAAAAACACAAGTTTGCTACGTTTGGAAATTCCATTTAAGCTAAATAAATTGCTAACATTTATTTATTTATTTGAATTTTTGTATGTATGTTATATGAGAGTCAAAAGCTTTAGTCAAAGCGATCATCTTTTGAGATACCCTTTTTTATAGAATAAATGTGAAAAACAAGTGCACTGTTCTCCTATACGTAAGAAGATTCTGTGGCTCATAGACATGTACATTTAACTTTTTTTTTATAGGAGAGGGGCAAACGAGCATGCGGCTCACCTGATGGTAAGTGATTATCGCCGCCCATGAACAACTGCAACACCAGGAATGGAATTAAAAATAAAAATACCTCGATTAAAAATAAAAATGCAGAATGCATTGACAGACTTGAGAACTAAGACGGAACGGTTTCCATTTAATAAGGGTGATATTATTAACTGCTGTTCAACAAGTTAATGCAACACGATAGAAACATTCGCTTAACAATATCATTGTCGGAAAAACTAGCATTAAATATCAATATCAAGTGATTGAGATATGTTATCAAATCGCTAGCTAGCTTGGTAGATGGAGCTATTCTGCCCATTAATATATGTGTAAAAAACCCATTAAGTTGTATTGACCAGCAGGGCTAGCATGGGCAGGAGACAATTTTATCCACGGGGAAAGGAGAAAATATCTATCCCCTCGCTTAGTGTTATCCACCCTTCGAGCACGGGCACACCGGTGGATATAATATTCACAGTATATAAAATGCGAGATAGACTTAGACGTAGATAGATTTTTTTATGAATATAAACTTAAATCCACGTCCAATTAACTAGGATAAAATTGTTCCTTTCAAATGTCAAAAAAGCATAATTTTTTATCTTTTACTTGACTCCATGCTATGGACTGGGGATATATGTCTACTCGTTATGTCAAACGGGGATTTACTTCTCCCCGTTGCCGTGCTTTGGCATAAGGACAAGACAATTTTATCTCTTGTCAGTGGATATAATCGGGGGATAAATTTTTTGTCCACAGCCCATGCTAGCCGTGCAGAGGTATGTTTGACGAGGTAATTCTATTTTAATCAGCAGTAGTGATAATATAGCCTACAACATCCAATCACTTTCAGGCAGACTGTGTAATCGTTTGTAAATAAACCCAACCTTACTAATCAAATTAAAAACAAAAAGTAATCTTTAGGACTTTCTGTCTTGCTTAAAATGCATGGATTGACACATTCAACGCATTCAGATAAATTCAATGACCCTTACATCTCTAGTTAAGTAATGTGTTTTACTAGACCAAGCGGTAGTACGTAGCTCTTTTCAAGTTCCTGGTTCAGCTCTAGGGCTATCGATGTCGGTGTGCCGCTTAAGTGTAGGACGACTCGACATTTCAAGATAGATGAGACTATTTAAGTACCTAAGAGAGCATTTACTTCAATCAAGTTAAGCTTTAACTATTCAAGGTTAAAAGGAAAGTCCTAAATCGTTCAGACTGGGTCAATAATTTTTGTTATAGATAACAAAAATTAGTGGCCCAGTCATCATTGGTAGACCAGTACTGGCTTCGTGGAGATATCGAACTCGCCACACCAGGCACCGAAGCTGAATGCGTAGTACGCAACGAACTTCTTTAGAGTTCGTTGGTATTGGCTCCCAGTAAAAAGCTTCTCCGGTTCTATATACTCACCAAACGAACACGGCAGCATTAAGCAATTTGTATATCACATTATTATGATGATCCATTAATCATTAGCGTTATGAGTGAAAACAGTGCAAATAAAATAAATAATTTGACGTAAATATTTTTTTAAATGAAGTGACCGATGAGGATGAAAGGTTCTTAAGTTACAGCTTCGTACGGCGTATAAGCGAAATTATGGGCACTAGAAAGAGTGACGACCTGGTAAGACACCTGGTAAGACATCCAGAAAGTCAATGAATGCAGGTGACTTAGCACCATGTTTTGTGGCATTCCTTGACGGAGGTCTATGTTCAACTGTGGACTTGTAAACGTCTGTAATGATGATGATGATGACCAACGGTTGGGTAAGCCTAATTGGTTATAAGCCGATACATCTAATAATGAATATTTTTGAACACATTTAATTGCCTTAATGTCTACTACATTTATATTAGGAGAGTCCCTTTGCCTTCATTTTCATGGTCGCCATCGGCATGGTAAACAATGCTTGCGCCTGTGCGCTCGTACAGTTCCCACCGCGAGGCTGTTACACGCGTCTGTACCGTGACATAATCCGCTTACCCAGTAACGAGCCGGATACAGACCAGGGCTGCTACACGTCTGTGGCATATGCTTTATATAAGGAACTGAATATTGCTGATGTGTTGATGCAAAATATTAAAAAAAAAACTGAAACAGCCTTTTCTCAGTATGAAACTATCTTTTCTCAAGTTATTTTTGTGAACAAAATATGTAAATACTTTAAGAAAAGCTTTTATTTGTGTGGATTTACCTTCTTTAAATTTAAGTAAAAGCATATAAAAGCGTATAAAAACTTGACTGGATATTTGGTAGGTAAAATACTTCTCGAGAATAAAATGTACATTTGATTTGATAGAGAAATAATACAATATTAAAAAACTATAATAAAAAAAACTAAAACGAATAACTTAAATTATCATACCAGTCCTACTCCCCGCAGTATAGTGCCAAGAACGCTGGCTGCGTTTACTCGCTGAATGGCTATACTTAACCTTTGAGTGAGAAAAGGACCAACCCTCTTATCACCAACAGCGACGACTTAATATAAGTTTTTATTTTTAAGTATTTTTTTTATTTTTAAATAAAATTTGATAAGTATCTCTTGTCCTCGCACAGTGATGCTGTCCGTGGGATTTGGGTTTCATAGTTAGAATATACTGCGTGATTACAATTGTGAGATGCAACCCTAATTCTGCATCACAGGGATGTGCTCGGCGGATGTTAACCTACTACTATGTAACGGGATTGTTTACAAAAGACAAAATGGACATGCCGTTTACTCGTATTTTAACTAAATTTTTCTTTTATAACTAATATCCAAACCAATTTTAACATCTAGGTGGTACGTAGGGCTCTTTTTCTGCCAAGGAGTCTGATCAAATTGGTTATATGTTATGATTTGAAGGTTATGAGAGCTGGTGAAACTGGTGTTTTGTTTTATTAAAAATAATGTTCAAGTGGGGTAAAAGCGCATCTATGAATTTCTCGTTGAAGTTGGTTGCTGTTGATTATATTCTAAAAAATAATAATTACTATTATCATCGTTATAGTTTATCACAAGCATAATGTAGCACTGAAGTCTCTTCCGTATACTGCCAGAAAAAAATTGTATACTTATTGTAATATTGTGCTAGCTGATACAATTTAATTTATATTATTCTGTAAAGAACTTGATATTTTTAGCGTAGAAAAGTATGGGCTCTAATAGGGCTTATAAAAAATTACGTGGATCAAAGCCACAACCGTAGTAATACAAATTCTTTTAGTATTAGTGGGTAAGAAGTTTTATTATTAATTATACATTTTGATTTATAATTTAACACATTTTATTGGGCTTATCCATATTTAGTCGAGCGTAGTTTACGAGCGTAGTGTGCCGCGAGTTGGCACACTGCTCTACATTCACGCATATTGATAAAAATGCCGAGATAACACTAATTTTTTTCACCAATCACATCTTTATACGGTATACGTTTAACTGTAATTAATTTATAACTGTTTACTCAAATCACAACGTTATTTCTATCTAAAAAAGACAGAGTTTCAATTAAGAGTTATGATAACAGATAATGTTTAAATTTTTCGTTAATTATCTGTTATGACCTATTTTATGTAAGCTTATTCAATTTTAATTATCAGTTGCAAAATATTAATTTATGTAAACTTTTTCTCTTTTTGTCTGTGGTTTAAGGTTCTTTTTAAGGTTTTTTTTTAGGTATAAAGGAGACAAACCAGCTTACTGTCTACTTGATGGTAAGTAACTACTGCAATCCATGGACACCTGCAACCAACAATAAAGGCTACAGATGCGCTGTTACCCCTGATGCCTCGTTTCCAGCAAAAAGGCTCTCCGATTTTATACACTCAACATACGAAACACAGCAGTATTAGGCTGCTATTTTCCGCTGGTATACTGTGAGAGCGTGGTCCTTCCCCGGTCAAGTCAACCCATTCGCGCTACAACTACAATATAGCTGCAGCGTGGCTCTCCCACGTTTAAGATAAGGTTCGATTGAAATTGAATACGGATTCTTCCTTCTTGATTTACGGATATCGTACTCTAATGCCGCAAATAAAAACTATACGATTTCAAAAGTCATTTATTCACTTTTGATGGGGTTATAGCGCTGTAGGCCCCCGCGATACTTCAGTGCGTGCTGGTGGACTTAAGATGTCCTCGCAACATTTCTCAGATATGCAGGTTTTCTGACGATGTTTTCTTTAACTGCCGAGATTTGTATTTATAATAAATTTAGGCAGAAAATTATTATACAACCGTATGTTTGGTAACAATGTCACCAAAAATATTTCGACAATAAACTATCTTTTGTATTTTGTACATTGCATTTTGAAAGTCTTACATTATTTAACAAATTTTAATCGTTCATGCAAAACCTTAACGTGCTGTTATTGCACTAACTCGAAATTATTCTCAGAACCCAACATGCAACGATGTTGTATCTGATAATTTTAACTGTATATATTGAACGAAAAAGTTTAAAATTGTCAAATTAAATCAATTTATTAAATCGGACACCATGAAGTTCATTACGTGTGTGCTTATATTAAAAGTGAGTATTTTAAGTAAGAATTTTTTAATATTTTATACAAGAAAGTGTTAAATTCAGGTGATGGCGGCGTGAGAGAACCCATCTTCCCTTTTCGTCCTGTGAGATGAGATATGCATTCACGGTTTGGTGAATACAGTTCCGAGTGAAAAATTGCTTGATTTTATTTTTCTCTTTGTGAAAATCTCTCTATGTTAATTTATTCTCAGGGCTGTATTCTCCAAAGTTTTTGGTCATCACTAAAAATCAGCGTTGTGGTATCACCACAACACATGCTGAGTGATGTCCTTTTCTACGGACTTCAAAAAGGAAACGGTACTCAATTCGACTGTATGTTTTTTTATGTGTGTTACCTTATAACTTTTACTGGATAAACCGATTTCGATAATTCTTTTTTATTTGAAAGCTGGTACTTCACATGTAGTCTCATATAAATTTGATCAAGGTCTGACCAATAGTTTTTGAGTTATTCTTAATAATTGATATTGAAATCGGTTGTACAAAATTTTTAATTTTAAATTATTTGCCATGCCCTTAACGTATAAAATCAAACTTAATAAACCTACGTATTTCAAGTTATAAATTTGTATATTGTTGTGTGAGTCAATGGTCTATGTCAAATAAAGTTTCTTTCTTCTTCTTCTCATATGAGGAAACTATCAGAATGCTAGAAAAATCTTATGGATTTTCATAGAGAACGGTATACCCATCGCTACACCATGGTACGGACGGTACACTAGACGTAAAAGATTCAGACCGGCGATGGTCAGCAGCGCCAATACTGGGAGACATCTGGAACTGCGATCATCAATATACTTTCCAGGCGTGATGATTAAGGCAAATCCATCCTACAACGAACGACGCTCATACCCAATAGTGGGCTTTTACCGTCGGAAGATGAAGAAGACAAATGTTTTTGAGAATTCAAATGCAGATGTATTGTCGCCCCTGAGTACTAAGACGGAACCATTCTTTACCAGTAAAAATACGTGGTAGACCCATGCTGCAGCTATAGTATAGTTGTAGCACAAATGGGTCGACTCGAACTGGGAAGGACCACGCTCTCACAGAATATCAGCGAAAAATGGCAGCTTGACACTGCTGTGTCTCGTATGGTTAGTGTAGAGAACCGGAGATTCAATTTACTGGAAAAGAAGCATTCCATCTGTATTTTGATTCTTTATTGAGGATATATGTAGATGTCTATGGGTCACAGCAACCACTTACCATCAGGTGGACTGTGTGCTCGTTTGTCACCCTATCCTATAAAAATAATGATTTTGTGCTCGTCAGACGTCACATGAAGCATGTTTGTATTATGTTGCTATTAAACCACGAAACTAAAAAACACAGATGTATGTTACGTTTAAAATGTGTAAAGCACCCTAGGTCCTAAAACACGTATATCAAGGTCCGACGGTCGGCGCCATTTAGCAATGCTTGTAAGCTTTAAAGTATAACAACCAAAATTTTAGGACCTAGGGTGTTTCACACATTTTCAATGTAACTTTACGTCCGTATTTTTAACGACCGTGTAGTTTACGTATATATTCGGTAAAAGCATGGTTCTTTGAGGATGGGATGGCATGACTTGCATGACTTGTTAAGAGCTGTAATAAAGATGATGATGATGGTCCTTTACTGATCGTACTGAATCACTGGTGCTGCTTTCATTTCTGAGATGGTAAATAAGTTATAACGGGTCGGTGGCTTAGTGGCTAAACATTTGGTTGCGGTGCTGCTAGTTGTGGGTTGCAATCTCATACATGCATTGGTCCGGATTTGGATGTTTATCCATGAGCATTTTATGATATGTATGTTTCCTCACGAAGTTTCCTTTGTGTTCATCAGCACTAAAATACCGTTACCGTAACAGCCTATTAAAGTCCACTACTGAACATAGGCCTCCCCTATAGATTGCTACATAGGGGAGATGTTTGCCATAGTTGCCACGCTTGGCAAGCGGGTTGGTAACCGCAGTTTTTTATTTTTAGTCGTTAGGGAGATGTTGCTGCCCATCTCATGATTTGTTTCCCTCTGTTGCCTCTTACGACACCTACCACGGGACGATATGGGGTAGTGGGTGTTCTTACACTACACAGTCTATCAGCACTAAAATCTCAATTACTATTTCAGGTAATGATTACAAACGCCTGCTTGAAACCTTTAACATCGATTCAAATTCAAAATTATGATGGTCCTATATATCTGCACGCACCAAGTTGTAAGGAAGATGCATCAAAAATACTGCACATTTCCAAAGACCATAACTGTCAAACGTCCACATCATGTGAACCGGATTGTACGTGTGTTAGTAAACATTCGACGACTTGTTTTCCGATAAATACGGCATCCGAAAGCTCTTGTACCGGTGGAACATATTACGTCGGGGCATATCCACAGTATTCCAATGTTGGTTATTATCCAGCTCAAGGAGACACCCAAATCTGTTACGCTATAGATGGGCAGTGGAAGCCAAGTTCTGGCTCAAGGCCATCAGATTGTGGTTCTTCGCAACATAGTTCTTGTGATGATAAGTGTCGGCATCGCTGTTGTAAT
Source organism: Parnassius mnemosyne (assembly GCA_963668995.1). NCBI lineage: Eukaryota > Metazoa > Arthropoda > Insecta > Lepidoptera > Papilionidae > Parnassius > Parnassius mnemosyne. Next base: position 13,317,654 of record CAVLGL010000092.1, on the reverse strand, counting down.
AGATGTGGTAATGGTTGTAGTTACTAAAAAGTTTGTAATATATTTAAACTAAGTATGCATAAACTCATAGTATATGTTATATATTTTATATTATATGAATGTTACACCAATAAATGGTATTTGTCGATGTACCTTGTATCCAGGGTTGGCTGATGTCTCAGTACCTTGTCACCTTTGGTTTCATTAATAATATTAGGTATTAATAACAAACTAAGGACAATAAAGACCATATAGTGGTAGCGTAATAATACCTCCTTCCATATATAATCCCCTGGTTGTCGTAAGAGGCGATTCCTGATATCAACTCAATATAATTTAAAAAAAAACTTGCGGTCGCCCGTCTGTTCAGCGTAGCAACTGTGGTAAATATCCTCCATATTATTAGTTTTTAAAAAAAAAATCTTTACCCCCACACTAGGATTATCTCCTGTGTCGTGGAGGCAGTTTACAAACATAAATTTCACAAGGACAAACATGCAGATCCGTAACAATTATTTGTAGGCCATACAAATACTTGTTCCGTGCGGGATTCGAACCCGCAGCCCCCAGCGCAACAACTCATTGTTAAGCCACTGCGCCACGGAGCCGTCGGTGACGACCTATGGGGGAGGCCTATAGCAGTAGACTTTTAATAGGCTGTAATAATTATGATGATAACGACAATAACAAACAATCCAAATTAACCAGCGTTGTAGTTGCAGTTGCAACAGTTTTTAATTTTTATTATCACAAAATAACAATTGTAAAACGTTTTGGCGGGAACTGAAGTCTCCTATGGATTGTTACTCCTGTAATATGAAAGTGGTGCTGTTTGTGTATTAAAAGTCTGCGCATGCTAACTATTAATGGTGCGATATTATAAATGCTTCGATGGCGATATGAATCTCAAGTTGTTTTGGGAGATTTGGGGCGAATTTTGATACTATCGTAATTAACTGTCCGCTGGGAAAACTGTCGTCAAAATCTCTCAAAAACTTCGCAATGTGACACATCTACACTTTGCGAAGAATTTCGTGAATAATAAATCAAACTAGGCTGAACTTTTCACGAATACTGTGACTATAGTACTTTGTATTCATGGCCATGTAATAAATAAAAAGAAAACGTAACCACGAGTAATTCTAACTTTTCGCAAGCAATGCATACATTTCGTAAAAAAGTTGCAATTCTCCGCTGCTCGAAGTTTACCAAACTCGCGTTTGCTAAACCGCTGCCGACATCGCTTCGAACGGTTTTGTTTTTCATAATTCACAATTTGTTTTGTTACACTTAATCCGTTAACAACGAATTTGTGAATACGGTACGGTTCCAAATGGATAGTTATAACGATTTGAGCGTGTATGTATTGCTAAAATAATTTTAAAATTTTCTTTGTCAGGTTCAACGTTTTAGCAATCTTCTTAACTCATAGTCAATCATTGCATGTTTGATCAAGCTAGTTATAAACTAGCTTCAATAAAATATTTGCATGTTCAACAACAATTTTCGAAGCTCATTGATGCACACGGGCTGCTCTGCTCTCCCATTGTCGATCGCATCTTTGAAGCTGTTGCCTGTTGCCAATCTGGGTCCGTAAACATGATGGTAGATTGCCATAAAGCGATAAGATTTTCCAGGAATTTCCCATTATACATGGTAGAGCCATGCTGCATCTATATTATGGTTATAGCATGAATGGGTCGGCTCGACCGGGGAAGGACCACGCTCTCACAGAATACCAGCGTAAAATAGCAGCTTAACGCTGCTGTGTTTCGTATGGTGAGTGTAGAGAACCGGAGATCCTTTTTACTGGAAACGAGGCATTCCATCTTAGTCCTCACGGGTGACAACGCATCAGTATTTTCATTCTTTATTGAGGATAGATGTAGATGCTGCTGGCTACAACATTTACTTAGCATCAGGTGGACTGTGTGCTCTTTTGTCACCTTTATTCTATAAACAAAACTTAAATTCTGGTATGTTTGATTATGCACAAATTATTCAAATTACTAGTAATTACAGTTTTTTAATTCTACCAGAGAACTGTTTTAAATATTATATCGTCCAACTGATAGGTCCACAAGACCTGTGTTACCTCGTTTCTGATTAGCTTTTGGAGCAGTAAAACACATTGCGTGATATTAGACTTTATATGCCCTTAAACATTTATAACTTCTCAGACTTGTAGTGTAAATTATCTTACGATGCTTTCCTTAATGGCTGATCACGTGATATCAGCATTTAGAATTACGATTAATACAAATAATGAGGTTTAGGGCTTAAAGTTTAGTCGGAGATCGAACTGGAGTTGCTTACATATGGTGTCACTTGATTCAATTACGAAGGCTCTTCAACAGTAGCAAAATTAAAAAAAGATGTTCAAGATTGGATAGGACTAGCGGCTTGTTGTGATAAGTTAAAAAACACAATGTAATATAAATATAAATTCAATTATTTCACAGATAGTATTTTACAACATTCCATGAGACCTTAATTCTCTTTGACCCACATATCTGACCGACTTGTGAAATATACATATAAACATTACTAACTAGGCGTCAGAAGCATTGAATTAAAAAAAAAACAGTTCATTAACTTGAGGTCATTCCTCTCTAGGATATACTCAATCGAGTCAATCAACTCTGCCTACCATAATACATGTTACAACCTTGAAGAATGTATTACTGCTTGCCTACAAGTACAAAGCGTAACGACTGACAGTGGTACGTTCCTTCTCTTTATTGTAACAACACTCCTATGTTATAAACAGTGATAGATGTATATATGATGAAGGTCTATGCCTTTCATATAGATTGTTTTATAAGAGGAATATTTGCCATAGCTCTCAGGCTTTGCAGGTGGTTTGACAACGCAGTTTTTTATTGTTATTAGGAAGAGGCTGCTGCCGTCTGCTGGTTAGCTTTCCTCTGTCGTCTCCAACGACACATACGGGACGACACGGGGTAGTGGATATTCTTACAGCGCCACTATACTGTCAATCTACTGCTGTCTATCGTAACTCGATTTAATAACTGATAATAAACAAGATCAAAATTGAAGAGATGGTGTTATAATTTGCTCAAAAATCTTACCAAATTTGCTTGATATGCATATTATACTAAACCCCACGCCATCTATTACACGGCATCGTAACCACCCGTAACCAGTGTGAAGTAACTGGTTACGCAAACCTCAAGGATACAGCAACCGAGTAGCGTGGCGCTGGGTTGCGAAACGTCAAATGTCGACTTAGGAAAGGAGCGGCTGTCGTGTCAAGGCGTTTTGGAGTAACGTTTAGTTCCTTTCGATTTCGTTGGGCAATGGGATCTACCCTGCGAAATGCCAACGGGGCTTTGCTTAGAACTCATTCATCTAAGCTAGGAATCCAGAATGGGGTATGAAGGACCATGTTTTGTAATAATTCATAGAAGGCTGATATTTAATACCGGAATCAAAGCCCCATCGTAATTTTTTTTTATTGAAACACGTGGAAAGATAAAACATCTTGAAAGAATTGACGTAAGAAATAAAATAGATATTTTTTGAACAAAACATCAGAAAGAGAATGTACCAATAAATTCACATGACTGACCTTAGTCAATCAATCGTGTGTGAAAATAAAATTAACATTGATATGATAAATGGCAATAGAATTCTTCGATAAAATCCGTAAAATTAGTTTTATTGAAATAGAATTCTAGACGAAATATATCATATTAATAATTGAATTACAGATAATTAAGCAGTTCTAATAGCAGAGTCATTATCGGTTGTAGTATTTAAATTATTTAGTGTGCAAGCTATGAAGGAATAAATAATATTAACGAATATTTAAAAAAACAAATGAGCACATGGGCAGCAGCGTCTTCAAAATAAAAAAAAATCTATGTGTATGTATCAATGGGGGAGTCCTATTTTCAGCAGTGAACTTGAATAGGCTGCAACGGTAACGAATACTAAATAATTCGAAGCAAAGCGTTTTAGTCAAAACTTCCAAAGAAGGCAACTTTTAAAATCTCTTTATTTTAAAAGTTGAGTCGGAATTAAAGGGGCCTACACAGATTGATTGGGCATTCATGAAGGTGTCAGACAGGGTTGTGTACCTTCCCCAATCAAATAATGCTTTTTCAATCTGCTGTCTGTCACTGTCTTCATCATCGATAACATTTTTAATTTCCTTGGTGTTGCAGTTGTTCCCCATTCGTGCTACATTCACTATCAGATGAGACGCATCTGATCAGACGTACACTCTTGAGAGTAATAATAATACCACTTAATATAAACCTAGTCTAGACTAGGTTTATAATTCCTCCGAGTTCTTGCGCTGCAAAGTACTCGAAAGGTGGGGTAGCAATCAATTTAAAATAAACGTGTTAAAATCCGAAAATTAATTATAGTAATTAATTATATTAATTAACTAATTAATTATATTATATAATTAATATTAATTCTAATGACAAACGAACTGACAATCCATATGATGGTAAGTATTTACTACAGTCCATGGACATCTGCAGTCAACTTCAAACCTGTTGTCACCTCTGAGAACTATTTTTTTTATAGAATAAGGATGACAAACGAGCACACAGTTCTCCTGATGGTAAGTAGATGCTGTGGCCCATAGACATCTACATTTATCCTCAATTAAGAATCAAAATGCTGATGCTTTGTCACCCCTGAGGACTAAGATGGAGTGCTTCACTTTCGGTAAAAAGGGTCACCGGTTCTCTACACTCACCATACGAAACACAGCAGCATTAAGCTGCTATTTTACGCTGGTATTCTGTGAGAGCGTGGTCCTTCCCCGGTCGAGCCAACCCATTCGTGCTACAACCATAATATATCTGCAGCATGGCTCTACCATGTAAAACTTAGGTGGAATGCCTTGTAGCTTATAATAATACTGACTCTGTATATCCTTCAGATCTAAAACAGCAGTGCAGGCATTCTTATTTGGCAGTAGAAATAGGTAAGGAGAGGGTGGTACCTACGCAGATGGACTCCTAGGCAAAAGGAGTCCTAATAAACATATACGACTGCCTCGTTGGTCTTGGCCTCATGACCTAAATTCGGTCTGGATGACAATGATCATATAACGAGCTGCGCCAGCACGCGTATATTGGTATATTATAGTACACCAAGCGTAAACATAAATAACCTCAACAATATTTGTAAGATTATTTAAAAGTCATGGTCAAGGTGGAATTTAAAATCTTGTTTGTTTTATTTTTAACGTTAACACTAACTTACTCGGAGTACAAATTTACAACTTCCTGTAACATGCTACATTAGTATTTGTATATAAAACTGGTACAATTTATTATAATATTATGTTACTGTATTGTTATCTATTTTGTTATTATTTTATGATAAATGGGGAATTGTTTTAATGTCGGAAGAAAGAAAAATAATGAAAAATTGTACCTCACATCCACATCAACTGCCACTTTTTCTTCATTGTTGGGTGAGCAACAATGCGCCAACTGGTATGCATCATTTGGTAGACTAACCCACACTCACCAGGCAGCCAAGCAGTTTGGCTTGAAATCTGCGCTGATATCTTCACACTGCTTTAACGTCATCAATTTGTAAAAGTCAAGGTTTTCAAGGACATCGGACCATCTCCGACCGGCGCTTACCCTCATACCAGCTATGTAGAATCTACTAAATTCATTGTGGGTAAGCCAAGTCACCGCTGCTAAGCCAGTAAGCCTGTTCTCCATGATAAGGCTGTAATCCGTTCTCAACTTAGGTACTACTGTAATCTTAAATTATTTATTTTTATCTGTAGTCTATGTGACTGTATATGAATATAATATAATATAGTTTTTATGTATTGTTAAATAAATGTTTATTTTCTTATTTTTACACAATACAATAGTTCACCATTGTTACCTACAAAATTTTTGGGTGTAACAATAAAGAGTAAATAATGGCCACAAAGGGCGGACCTAATGCCATAGGGCATTCTCTACCATTTTATGAATTGTAATACGGCTGATTTTATGGAGTCAGAATTTAATTTATACGATTTATCAACCGTATTTATATTTCGTGCCTATTTCTTTTAGAGAAAAAGAACATATTTATTTATTGTTGCAATTTTCAGAACATCAATTTTACAAAAAAAAAAGATACTTAAATATAAAAGAAATGGGCTGCACAACAAAAAGGTCACCGACTCACCACAATGATACGCTTATATTCTGTCGGAGCCACATAGACATAATTTAGTACCTACTAATGATCACTAAGAACTGAACAAAGTTAATATTAACTCTAATAAGTTAATATCAATTATTAGTAGAGACTATCGGTGCGTGGGGTCCACGTGCCGTGAAGTTCCTAAAGGAACTCCATCCGCGGCTGGTCGTTGCTGCTGGTGACAAGAGGGCTGGTTCTTTTCTCGCTCAAAGGCTAAGTATAGTCATTCAGCGGGGAAACGCAGCCAGCGTTCTTGGCACGATATCTGATAATTAAGTTTCTAGTTTTAGTTTTTTTTTAAATTATTATTATAATTTTATTCATAAAATTTGGATTATTGAATATTATGGTATAGTAAGCGAATAAAATTATCAATAAATATACAACATTAAGTCTATTTGTAATAAATTATGTACATTAAACTAGCTAACTTACTCTATGCTACGTTAGTATACTCTATCTCTTTAAAACAAATCAAAGGATTATATCCAGATGTTTCCTTATAGGAAGTATAGACCTCGGCGTCACCTTGCTACAAACGTTCCATTGCTGATAGCTTCGATGATACGTGTAAATTATATTACATCAATGCTAACAATGCGGTCGTTGTAGTATGTAATCATTTGTAACACTCGTAATTGATCTCTCGTAATGTTTTTTTATTATTGGCAGTCGGAAGTAAGTTATAATTATTTATAATCTTTACTTAGCCCTATATGTTCGTTACCATATGTGTTTTTAGAAATAATATTTTATAAATAGAATGATAAACGAGCCAGCAACACACACATGGCCATTCATAACACAATCAGACGCGAAAATCAACTTGGGTTTTGGCTTAAAACTTTTGAACACCGAGAGTTGGTCGTTTGCAACTTAGTTAGTATGTGCCATAAAATGGTACTCTGTGCTGCATTTCACGTGCCGCGTGATCCATTCAGCTGATCCATTAGTGCCACAATCATCATATAGCTGCAGCGTGGCTTTACCACGTATAAAATAACTGCAAACATTTATCTCAATGATGGGCATCAGTGTCTTCCTAATAACATCTAGAAAATAAAAATTTGTGGTTGCCCGCAGTCAAGTGTAACAACTATGAGAAATATTGATATAAACTCTCTTATGAGACAATGTATATACGTGCTGCAGCTATATTAGTAGTATAGTTGTAGCACGAATAGGTCGGCTCGACCGAGGAGGAACCACGCTCTCACAGAATACCAGCGTAAAATAGCAGCTTAACGCTGCTGTGTTTCGTATGGTGAGTGTATAGAAACGGAGATTCTTTTTACTGGAAATGAGGCATTCCATCTTAGTGCTCACGGGTGCAACGTATCTGCATTTTGATTTGTAATAGAGGATAGATTTAGATGTCTATGGGCCACAGCAACTACTTACCATCAGGTGGACTGTGTGCTTGTTTGTCACCCTTATCCTATAAAAAAATGTATGGGCAGGTCTATCATAAAAACCGGACTTTGACAGGCTGTTACGAATGAATGAATTGTTTATCTCAATATTTGATGTCACGTACAGATTTGACAAGTCGGAAACTGCTTTAACGGCTTAGATGGTATGGCGGTTATATTTTAAAATATCGCTCTGAATCACTATTTAGCATTGGCAATATGAAGTGCCAACGACGAGTACAATGGCGTTAAAAATAGATATATTGAGATAAATCAACGGTCACTACGATAGTATTCTATAAATAAGCGATGACATTACTCTGCCACATAATTGTTGGCCTTATCTGTGCAGTTACGTGTATGGACATACCTACTGGGTTAAGGCGATGTTGGCTACATAGCCACAATAGTTAGATAGCTAATTTATTAATCACGTAATAGCAGCGTAAGAAAATAAACTACCCCATATGATCCCGTGGCAGCATCCTGATCTATTCCTGTGTCTGGTCAGTGATGATTGAGGTATTGCAAAATCGTTAAAGTCATCGCAAGAGTTGACATGCTCATCCATATTGAGTCGCCAAGGAGGATAACACTCAAACTAAATAATTTAAAAAAAAAACTTGCGGTCGTCAAATCGCCAACCAAGCGTGGCAACTATGTCACATAACTAAGTCATATGTCATATATCCCCCATACAAAGCAATCTAGAGGGTGACCGTTAAGCGGACTTTGATAGGATGTTATAAAAAAATGAATAATAAAATGATTTTGCTATGTAACAGGACCTGATTCGAAAATAACAGCAGTGAGTTCGCCAAATGCACCTTCGGTCGCTTACTCCATTTATATTGCAACGCTCGAAATGGAATTCCGATTTGATTAGTTTGTTACGTAACATAATATATTTCAAGCTAATGCTCTCAGTCCGTAATTATTGCAGTTTATGAAAATACGAGTAAATAAGGCTTCTATTTTTACTTGAAACTATCCCAAGTTGAATGTGATTTATGGGCAACAACGTTTTTGTCTATCTATCGATCCTTACGATTGTGTGCGTGCGCAGTAAAATCAGTTAAAATAATGCATTACCACGCATTTTGCATTTAAAAGATAAAAAGGACAGAATGTACGAGTTTTTTTAAATTAACTTTTCTTCATTATTTGTCTATATTATTTACTCTGTAACTTCTCTTCAAATTTGGCCGGTTATTGCAAAATAACCTTGTGTACAAAATGAAGAAAATCTAAGAACTCGTGGAAAAGCAAGAAAGAAACACCAGGAAGAAAACAATATCTAGTTTAGCCTGCATATACTCAGTCTAATCATTAAAGGACAACCGGAACACAATAAGGTTGCATGTACATACATGCCCGTATATCGGAAGTGGACGCACCTATTTCTCTCTCAAGGCACACTCGTAAGCGTGATGTAAGAGTTGCAAGGTGAGCTGGGAGGAAAACGACATCACAATTACATTCTGTCGTTGCGTACTAATGTTCTGATTTTATTATCTCCTAGTATCTTCAGTCACGTTGTTCACTTTTTTATATTCAACATGTAGAATTTAAAAATAAATAAAGTGACAAACGAATACATAACGACAGTCCTACAATAGGTAAAGCTACAGATACGTTTTTAAGGAATGAAATGGAATCACAGCTTATAATTAAACTCGCTCGTCAAACCTGATCGTAGCAGTAAAAACACTGTTATTTAAAAAATAATAAATAGGTAGGATGGGAGGTATCCCATCCTACCTATTAAGAGAAGAGCTTCGCCGTTCACTTCGATCATAAACGACGCCGTCCCACTACCATTCCCCCAATCCGTATGCTAGGGATCCCTGTCTCCTGCCATATCTACGACCGCCAAATACTTAGGTGTCACCCTTGACACGCGCTCTTTTATCTGAGTAGGCTCAACAGTATGCTGGGCCGACACATTAAAATGTCCCTGCGAAACGAGCGAACTCTATATAAGGTTCGGTACGGCCAGTTATGACTTACGCGGGCGCCATATTTGCCCACGTTAAGCCCAAAATCCTTAACGAACTTCAAATAGTTCAAATCAATTTTTGTCGTCGAGCTATTAGTACGTCCGTAACGCCGACCTCCTCAATTCCTCAATTCTCAAATATAGTCTTACAAATTAGAATTACTCAAATTATAAAAAAGCAATAAGTAATCAAGGATATCAAATGTACAAATACTAAATATGGGTGAGTAGGTGAGTGGGTAGGTATACCTAGAGGGAGTCGTAAACAGTAAAGGTAATAAAAGGAATTCTCAAATATAGTCTTACAAATTAGAATTACTCAAATTATAAAAAAGCAATAAGTAATCAAGGATATCAAATGTACAAATACTAAATATGGGTGAGTAGGTGAGTGGGTAGGTATACCTAGAGGGAGTCGTAAACAGTAAAGGTAATAAAAGGAATAACGCATTATGTATAACGTATTATGATAGTAGCATCAATGTTCGGCTCGGCCGAGGAAAGATCAATCTCTCACAGAATACTAACGAAAAATATAACATTAGGTGATTGCTATTAAGCTATATACGTCGTAGAGCCATGCTGCAGCTATATTATGGATGTAGCACGAATGGGTCAGCTCGACCGGGGAAGGACCACGCTCTCACAGAATACCAGCGTCAAATAGCAGCTTAATACTGCTGTGTTTCGTATGGTGAGTGTAGAGAACCGGAGACCCTTTTTATTGGAAAAGAGGCATTCCATCTTAGTCCTCACAGGCGACAACGCATCTGCATTTTGATTCGCAAAAGAGGATAGATGTAGATGTCTATGGGCCACAGCAACCATTTACCATCAGGTTGACTGTGTGCTCGTTTGTCATAACATAAAATTTGTATTGTAACATAACATTTGTAAAAACTTAGAACTGAAACTCAAAAACTTTTTTTCCCATGAAACCCATACATGTCGAGTATCTATGGATAGGTATTCAAAAATGATATTGAGGTTTCTTATATCATTTTTTTCTAAGCTGAATAGTTTGCGCGAGAGACACTTCCAAAGTGGTAAAATGTGTGTCGCCCCTGTAACTTCTAAAATAAGAGAACGATAAAACTAAAAAAATATATGATGTATACTACCATGTAAACTCCCACCGAAAATTGGTTTGAATGAGATCTAGTAAGTAGTTTTTTTTTTAAACGTCATAGATCGTAAATTATATTACTACGGAACCCTTCATGGGCGAGTCCGACTCGCACTTGGCCGCTTATTTTTATAAAATCCCCGCTGGTTTTCATAATAAAAACTGGGTTTCAAACTGGCCCGTTAAAAACTATTTAAATTAATGTTATAGTGTAGTTTCATTCTCTTACTAACATAGGTTTTAAGTTCAAATTTTGTACTAACACTTTTATGTCAACCAAATGCCTGATATATGAAAAAAAATTTTTTATAATGTCTCTTCCCAGTATAGGGGCATTTTCCGAACCAGTGATAAATTTAAGATAAGCTTCAATAAGTATTATTTTTAATGTATATTATGGAATAGAAACATTTATTATATGGCGAGTGTAGAGAGCTGGAGACCATTTTTTCTGGTAAAGACTACTCGCAGTCACCAAAAGGAAAGTTGTAAACTAATACACGATTTGCATTTTCTGCCGACTTCCAAAAAGAAGACGGTACTCAATTCGACTGTATGTTTATGTGTGTTACCTCATAAGTTTTTAATGGGTGAACAAATTTCGTTGATTCTTTTTTTATTTGAAAGCTGGTACTTCTAGTGTGGTCCCATATGAATTTGATCAAGGTCAGACCAATAGTTTTTAAGTTATTCTCAATAACTTATATTGAAGTTGGCTGTACATACGGCTACGGGCCGCAGCAAGCACTTACCATCAGGTGTACTGTGTGCTCGTTTGTCACCCTTATCTTATAAAAAAAAATAGATAAAACAGCAGTTCTTTTTCTCTTTCGAACTACACACTATCTGTGTGCTAGTGCTGCGCCAACTTACACAACATGCGTAATACTTCCTGCAATATGAATAACAAAAATAATTAAGGATAAAGGTGACAAACGAGCACACACGTTTGTCACCTTTATCCTATAGAAAAAAATAATTTGAATTGATTATTATCATTTATCTGCTGAAATAGCCAAAAATTTTGCAAGCTTGTCATCACACGTTAATACGCTATATCAAACGGTATCTTATCTCAGTAATTTGATCCAATAACGCCACCTTTCTAACATCACCAATGTTACTACAACCTAAGAGCATGACCAACGAACCGTAGCGTAAACACTATATGTGTTCACAATTACCTAAACCGACCGAACAATAGTATATCGAAGTAGTTCAGGCGGTTATGCAAGGGACTGTCGGCCGGTGGCGCAATACGACTTAGATACGACAGAACTAGGCCAGTTGCCGCCTCGCTACGTCGAAATTTGGATGATGGATTCGGCAATGAAAACAGAATGTTACCGTAAAGTTAGCTACTAGACTAATACTTATAAATATTTGTTATTCTCACTTTAACAGCCGTGTTGTGGTAGCATAAGAAAATTCATCACCCCATCTTATCTCTCTACGAGATACGTCTTAAGAGTTCAGATGTAAATTTAAAAAGAGTCAAGTATAAGTATTAACTATAACAGCATATAAAAGTCGACTGCTAAATATAATCCTACCTCAATAATCGTTTCATATGAGGGATTCTCCCATAGTTGACACGTTTGGCAACCGCAGTTATTTTATAATTTTGAGTTGTTTTCAGGAAGATGCTACCGCTCATCTCCTGTATCAGTTTCCTTTATAGGGTAGTGAATATTCTTACACTATTAAATAAATGATTAGTATAAATTTTTTTTATAGGATAGGGTGACAAACGAGCACACAGTTCACCTGATGGTAAATGATTACTGTGGCCCATAGACATCTAAATTTATCCTCGTTTGCGAATCAAAATGCAGATGCGTTGTCACCCATGAGGACTAAGATAGAATGCCTCTTTTCCAGTAAAAAGGGTCTCCGGTTCTCTACACTCACCATACGAAACACAGCAGTGTCAAGCTGCCATTTTACGCTGGTATTCTGTGAGAGCGTGGTCCTCCCCCGGTCGAGCCGACCCATTCGTGCTACAACTATACTACTAATATAGCTGCAGCATGGCTTTACCACGTGTAAATATAAGAGAATGTAAAAAGCGTAGCGGGTCAAACTGTAAAATTAAAAGAACCCCTTACCAACACCCAAGAAATACTCAGACAGGGAAGAAATGGCGCATCAGCATTTTAATTCTTAACAGAGGATAGATGTAGTAAACGTCTATGGGCCACAGCATCTAATTTTCATCGAGTTGATTGTTTTCACGTTAGTCACCCTCATTCTATAAAAAAAAAATCACCAAATAAGACTTGATTACGTGGTAGAGCCACGCTGCAGCTATATTATGGTTGTTGCACGACTGGGTCGGCTCGGTCATGGTCACCCTCACCCTCGACTTAGTGCCACTGTGTTTCGTATGGTGAGTGTAGAGACCTTTTTTATTGGAAACAAGGCATTTCATCTTATTCCTCAGGGATAATATCGCAATGCAACGCATTTTGATTCTTAATCGAGGATATATGTAGATGTCTATGGGCTACAGCATCCGCTTACTATTAGGTGGCCTGTGTGCTCGTTTATCACTTTTATTCTATAAAAAACAAACATAGTTTATTTTAATTTCAAATCTAAAATTCAAGCGTTTGCTTAGTGGCATAATTTGGAAAAGGTTTATTATGAATTATATAAATGACGGACAATATAATGGATTTCTGCACAGTAGCGCTTAATTCTATTTATGATATCTTTACGTTTTATATTTATTTTATATAAACAGTAATTATTAAAATTAACCATTTGTATCTTTCGAAATATCAAAGCGGCAAAAGAATGAAGTGGTTTATGGAATTTTCAAATTATTTAAGTAATTATTTAAATATTACACGTGGAAGAGCCATGCTGCAGCTATATTAATTAGTATATATAGTTGTAGCACGAATGGGTCAGCTGGACCGGGGAAGGACCACGCTTTCACATAACACCAGCGTAAAACAGCAGCTTAACACTGCTGTGTTTCGTATGGTGAGTGTAGAGGACCCGAGACCCTTTTTACTGGAAAAGAGGCATTCAATCTTAGTCCTTACTGGTGACAACGCATCTGTATTTTGATTCTTTATTGAGGTTAGATATAAAAAAATTACGGACGATGGGCCTACTTTTCTGTCTCGGCATCCATTTGAATTGCTACTATCTCCTTATCAATTTCAACCACAAAGCTGCAGTATATCTAACATAGTGGCTTGAAGGGTAAATTACTTGGTATACTTACAGGATGTGTTGGATATTCCTATTTAATCCCCAGGTACAAGGCATTCGTAGCCTTTTTTGTTTGAAGCTGGTGTTCATAGGGTTCAGTAGGCATTTAATTATTTAAAAATATATAATCGAAAAAAATTATATCATCTTAACTAAAAATCGAAATTTAAACTTTTTCAGAAACTATCATAAGAACATATTGTGTTGTGCCTTTTTTGCTTATTATACTATAAGGTATTTTAAATTTTTATGGAATAAGGTTAATACGATAAGCTGTGTGACATTATCAGAGAGCTGTGGCAGAATGAAATGATAATGGTTTCTAATATGACAGGGTACTCTTGAACTTCGGATAAACTCAAATTCTTTACAAATATATAAAGTAAAATGTTGCTTATTTTGAATTTCTGATCTATAAGCAATGTTAAAAGCAGCACAATCCGTTAAAATAATTTAAGAGTCCCTGAACCGACGAGCATATATTATGCTTGAAGTATAGATGTAAAAGAAGCGAGACAGCAGGGGAGGATCATGCCAAATTGAAGGCCATAGTTTCTGCCTACCCCTCTGTGTAACAGGCGCGAAAGTTTTATGTTGTTATGTTATAAAATTCATATTTATGCCGTGGTATTTTCGTAAATATTAGAAATCATCACGTAAAATTAATTGTAAGGACCTGTGTAATACATAAAATTCGAAAACAGAACAATTGTGTTTTTCAGAAATGTTGGGTTCAGCATCAGCTTTATTCAACTTCTAAACTTGCGGTATAACAGTTAAGTATACAGGCTACTAAAATATTTAGTCAGAAGTAGCATAAATAATTAAAAAAAATGTTTTTTACATGAGCTAAGGAATAAAAAAAAACAATAACGGTGCGTCTATATAAAGCGGAACATTTAATTTTTAGTCATAAACTTTATTAGGCAGTTTTATCTTCTGATGTAAAAATGTTTCTGTAAATCTTTAAACGGTCAAATAATAAATACAAAAAATATGTAAGAAAATAACAAAATGATGCAATGAAAAAATGTTTTAAGCAAGGAGTCAGAGCTCCTTCAATCGATATTTAAAAGTTAAGACAACGTAATCGTCAGCTTGTATTACATTGCTACATAAAGATGTTGGGCGAAATTTGCCTTAGTCACCAAGCTTGACAAACGTAGAGCCAGGCCTTTCTCTACCCATTTCTACCCGGACCGATACGACTTAGGGACCTTCAAGAAAAGAGCGTACTCCTTTTTAAAAGGCCGGCAACGCATCTGCGATTCCCCTGGTGTTGCAGTTGTTCATGGGCGGCGGTAGTCACTTACCATCAGGTGAGCCGCATGCTCGTTTGCCCCCTCTCCTATAAAAAAAACCCGTCATTTGCTTGGGTATTTTACGTCTGATGAAAACAGTATGGCTATACTGCAATATGACTTAAGTCGTATTATGATCCATCTGACATCTCCCATATTAAGGCTGAGGCGGAATGGAATGGTGGTTTTATATTATGGTGGTAACTTTTTTTAAAAGAAAGTAAGGTGTAAAAAATTGTATTTAATTACAGTTAATTCTCAATTCTAAGTATATTGAAGGAGTATTATTTCTTTATTATTTAAAAAAATAAAACACTGCAGCGTTATGTAAAAAAGGTCAAGCACAGTCCGGTCATAAGTTATCAGCGACATTAGTAAACAATTGAATTACGAAAATCCACCAATTTTTAGAACCGAGTTGTGTAGTAGCACCTACCTATCATTGTGACCTGATATTAATGCAAATGTTTTTAACATTGCCAGTGAAGACAATAGAAAGAAACACGCATTGTTCCGAAAATTTGTACATTCCTATAGATCCAATACGTGGTAGAGGCACCCTGCAGCTAGAGTGTTGTAACACGAATGAGTTGGCTCGACCGAGAGAGAACCGCGTTCTCACAAAATACCAGCGTTAAATGGCAGCTTAATGCTGCTGTGTTTGGTATGGTGAGTGTAGAGAACTGAAGACCGTCTTAGTCCTTAGATTTGATTCTTAATTTAGGATAAATGTAGATCTCTATGGACTACAGCATCCACTTACCATCAGATATACTGTGTGCCCGTTTGTCAATCTGATTCTAAAAAAATTAAGGGAGCTTGGCGCCTGTTCAGAACTTAACTCCTTCATCAGAGATGGCGACGAACCCGAACATCGAACTTGACCTTATGTTTTTGGTAGGGTTAATACTTAAAGTACGACAGTCAACGATTAAGAGATTATATATATATATATATATTATAGATATATAATCTCTTAATCGTAGATAGATTAAGATAAGAGAGGCCGTAATTGTTCATTATACTCAAAATACCGTTCTAAAATTTGACTGACAAATTATTTTGCACCATCTTTAAAAAACTGTTTGATGGGACTTGTAATAAACAATTTCAGCAGTGTCGATATGTATTAAACTCAGTTCGCTTGCGTACTTTAAAATTTTAAGGCAAGCACTAATTTCTTAACCTACCACAGCTTTTCAAACCGAACCGAAGTCATTAAAATATAAATATCATACATTACTAATTTATACTTGCGATTATTGTCACTTGGCGAAACTTCATCTTCACTTTTGTGATTTGGATATGCACTATGCTTGTTTTTTTCTAATAGGATAAGTGTGACAAGCGAGCACACAGTCCACCTGATGATAAGCGGTAGCTGTGGCCCATAGACATCTACATCAATTTTGACATTTACATTTACATCAAGTTTGCGAATTCAAGTTCAGATGCGTTGTTAGCCGTGAGGACTAAGACGGAATGCCTTTTTTCCAGTAAAAGGGGTCTCCGGTTCTCTACACTCACCATATGCAACACAGCAGCTTTAAGCTGCTATTTTGCGCTGGTATTCTGTTATTCTGTGAGAGCGTGGTCCTTCCACGGTCGACCCGACACATTCGTGCTACAAATGGCAACATGGCTCTACCACGTTTAATTTAAAATTACTATATTTATTTTAAGTTTTGTTTTAAAATATTTATTTTAATTTATTGACACAAATACCCTGATGATGTTGTGAGGCGAAATCGTGCTTATCCAAATGACAAAAATCATTCTTTTTTTTTCATTGTTCCTTAATTACAGCCTATCAAAAGTCCACTGAACATAGGCTCTATCATAGATTGCATTATAGGCATTATAGGGGAGATATTTCACATAGTTGCCACGCTAGGCTTTGCAACCGTGGTTTTTTTTTAACTTTTGTTATCAGGATTATGTTGCTATTCATCTTCTGTTTCATTTCGTACTGTCACCTGCTGGGCCTTCTCCCTCGTCCTCATATTCCTAGATAATGACTTTGTAATATTTTTAAGTCACGCAGTTTTCTTTTTATAATACCTTACCACCAAGCATGGGACAAGTCAACATAAAAATTTCAACAAACAATTTCGATGGTGTTGGCGGTTATTGAACTTTGTTCTCTTGCGTACTTTGAAATTAAAATTACAAAACCAAATTCATTATATGTATATATATAGGGTTATTTTTCAAAGATTAGCCAATTTTTAAACTTAAGTTAAATATATAAATAATGATATATCGTCATTGGAGGTACCTTAAGGATCACCAGCTGATTAGTGACCGCCAGTACGGTTTTCGGCGGGGTCGATCAGCTGGTGATCTTCTAGTCTATCTGACTCATAGATGGGCGGAGGCAGTAGAGTCCAAGGGGGAGGCATTGTCCGTTAGTTTGGACATAGTGAAGGCCTTCGATCGGGTCTGACACAAAGCGCTTCCTTCAAAGCTTCCTTCCTATGGGCTTCCCGAGAAATTGTGCAAATGGATCACCAGTTTCCTTGCTGATCGGAGCATCAAGGTCGTAGTAGACGGTGCATGCTTTAATTTTAAGCCTATCAACACTGGTGTTTCTCAAGGCTGCGTGCTGTCTTCAACGCTGTTTCTCCTACATATCAATGATATGTTGCAAACTGGTAGCATTCATTGCTATGCGGACGACAGCACTGGTGATGCCTTATATACCGGCCGTGCCAATATTTCTCGGGAAAACGTCGCCGAGTACCGGGACAAACTTGTGTCTGAAGTCGAGTCTTTGCTTAATAAAGTTTCGGATTGGGGGCGTCTAAATCTAGTCCAGTTCAATCCCCAGAAGACATTTATCGCTAAAAAGAACTCTTTTGTCGTATCTCTCCAGTTTCAAGGCACTCCCCTTGCTGCCTCAGCTAGCATCGGAATCCTTGGCGTCGACATATCGAGTAGTGTGCAGTTTCGTGGTCACTTGGAAGGGAAGGCCAAATTGGCCTCTAAAAAGCTTGGCGTGCTCAGCAGAGCGAGACAGTATTTCATGCCGGCACATCGCTTGCAACTTTACAAAGCGCAAGTTCGGCCTCACATGGAATACTGTTCTCATCTCTGGGCCGGGGCACCCCCGTGCCAGCTCCTTCCACTTGACCGCATCCAGCGTAAAGCTGTTCGAATCGTCGACGACCGAGTTCTTTCTGATCGGCTCGATACAATGGCACTGCGTAGAGATGTTGCATCTCTTTGCGTATTTTATCGCATCTATTACGTGGAGTGCTCTAAGGAATTGTTCGGATTAATTCCAGCCGCTCAATTTCACCATCGCACATCGCAACAAAACTCGCGTTACCATCCATACCATCTGGATGATTGGCGGTCCACCACTGTGCGATATAGAGGAAGTTTTCTCCCTCGCACAACTTCCTTGTTGAATCGATTACCACCAGCGATTTTTCCGGACCGATACGACTTAGGAACCTACAAGAAAAGAGCTTACACCTTTCTAAAAGGCCGGCAACGCATCTGCAATTGGGGAACGAGGGGTCGTGTTGCGGTTGTTCATGGGCGGCGGTAGTCACTTACCATCCATCATACCGATGCTCGTTTGACCTTTCCATTAATTAAAAAAAAAATTGCAGTTTTTGAAAATAAGATTTAATAGGGCTTCTACTTTTATTTGAAATCATCCCAAATTTAATGTTATTTATGGGCAACAACGTCTACCGTGGGCCTACCGATTGACCCTTACGAATGTGTGCGTGTGCAGAAAAATTAGTTAAAATAATGCATTACCACGCATTTTGAATTTAAAACATAAAAAGGACAGAATCTTTGAGGTTTTTATTAATTAATTTTTCTTCACCATTTGCCTATAATACTTGTTCTGAACCTTCTGTCTTCTGTCACTGAACCTTCTCTGCAAATTTGGCCGGTTATTGCAAAATAACCTTGTATAGATAAGATATAACCAATTTATTCGCTTCTACATTATTAACTGGTGTTTACTTAGCCTCATTCCAATAAAGAATACATTTTAAGTTATTACTATAAAAACATAACATAACAATTGAAACGTCAAGTATATGTTATCTTAGTTTGTTTATTGTATGATTTCACTATCTATAAAGGTAAGACAATTTTTTCTTTAGAGATTAGGCTTGAAGAACTGGGTTTTTGACAATGAAATGCTTTTTAGGAAATATCAAAACAAAGCAAAATAGCCCTGTATAATTGTATCAGATTGCAGTTAGCTATTAATTTTCTACGTGGTAGAGCCATGCTGCAGCTATATTAATATTATAGTTGTAGCACGAATGGATCGGCTCGACCGGGGAAGGACCACGCTCTCACAGAATACCAGCGTAAAATAGCAGCTTGATTCTGTTGTGTTTCGTATGGTGAGTGTAGAGAATCGGATACCGTTTTACTGGAAATGAGGCATTCCATCTTAGTCCTCACAGCTGGCAACGCATCTGCATTTTAATTCGCAAAGTAAGATAGATGTAGATGTCTATGGGCCACAGCAACCACCTACCATCAGGTGGACTGTGTGTTCGTTTGCTACCCTTATTCTATTAAAAAAAAACCTCTGGTATCATTAAAGTAATATGTGCCCAATTTTATGTACCTAATATATTTATTTTTTTAACTTTATTTAGTTTTTTGTCGTATTGCTATGATATTGTGGTATCTAATACACAGTTTTCTTTCTTTCTTATTGTGCAAGTTGCGCTTGATCTTTTTTCAGTCGATCCAAATTTTCGTCCCATTAGACTATGAAGAGTGGAGAGGACATCTGTGTTTGCGCATACTCTAGTGCACTGTAGTTCTATCTTCCGTAGATGGCTAGTCTCCGTTAAAACTACTATCTCACTTGATGATGCAGCCAAAGATGGTAAAGCGTAATGTTTGCCTATCAAAAGCCTATTTATTCTTGCCTTGAATATGGAAAGACAGATACTGGAAATAACCAAAATACATTGGAGTATCCGTTTACCATACCTCAACTACTTGCAAAATAATTGATATGTACGGCTCGCGACGGCCATTAAACACTAAATAAAACACTTCTAATTATCGTATTTAGTTTACATATACAAGTTTACTCCTGACACTTGAAGGTGACTTAATTTAGCTGACACCATCATACGCTCTTAGCAACCCACGGACTGCATGCGTGGTGAAGTAGGTCGCGAGACCGAGTCGCACGTTATGTAACGCAACGGATAGGTTACCGTTGGATTTAAATAGAAATAAATCTTAAAACAATTAATATACTCGTATTGTACTGACTGACTTCAGTCTCTGAATATATTTAATAATAATTTCTGGTTTTTTCGTCAATTATTTTTTATGTCGAACCTTTTATTATAACGACTAAGACTAATTCCTAGAATTGTTTTTAATGCCTAAGAAGATAAATAGAATCCTTTTCACACTTCGTCGTATGGTTTCGGCGTCAGAGAAGCCACCACCCTTTTCTACTTTGGTGTTTCCCATAGTCTTCTACCATGACTATTGGAAATATCAGACTAATGACATGATTTTCCATAGATTATGGTATCACCATATAAGTCAAGCTAAGTTGCAGCTCGACTTGACCAGGAACAAACCACTCGCACAGAACAGCAGTGTAAAAAAGCAGCATAACACTGCTCGAAGGACTTCGTCCACATCAGCGTGAAATAGCAGCATAATGTTGTTGTGTTTTGTGAGGTGAGAGACGAGAACCAAAAAACTTTTAACTGGAAACGAGGCATTTTATCGTTATATTACTCTACTCTATCTTACTCTTTATTTTGATTCTTAGCCGAAGATTGATGTAGGTGCTGGTGAGCTACAATATCCTCTTACGTTTATAAAAGTATAACATCTCAATCAATTTGCTCCTTTTTGTAATTTATTAATTTATATAAATCTGTGTGTGGTCTATTTTAATAAATCAAGAAAATAACTAAAAATCGTTGCAAAAGTTAAGAACAATAAGAAAGGAAATGTTTTGTTACAAATCTTTGAACGTACAATTATACACATTATATGTACGTGTTAAAGTTTCTTTTATAAAACTAAAATGACAAACAATATTTAAATCCACCTGATGGTAAGTGGCTATTATGTTTCTTGGACACCTAAAATAAAAAAAGTAAGCTACAGATGCGCTGTCACCTCTGAAAAATTGTAATGCCTCATGGCCTGCAATGATACTGGCTCTTCAGTGTTCAGATCTTACACTGCAAAGCACACTCTACTTTTTGATGGCAGAAAACGGTAGGAGGGTGGTACTTACCCAGACGCAAGACAAGCAGAAAAGGAGTTCTACCAAGTAGTGATGTTCTCACCTTGAAAACTTTTCTTTTCTTTGTTCTTTCTTTTTTATCGGCTCGATAAAGTTCACAGGCAGACATGAGCCTCTCCTGTTATAGGGAGAATTTGCCTTAATCGTCTCGCTTGGCGGATTGATTTGACAATTCCAGTACCATAAGTCACACATCTTTGACGCTGCTGACATTCGCCGGTGTATTTATTTAAAGTCTGACCCTAATGAGATTTGATACGTGGTAGAGCCACGCTGCAGCTATATTAGTAGTATAGTTGTAGCAAGAATGGATCGGCTCCACCGATTATCACAGAATATCGGTAAAATAACAGCTTAATGCTGCTGTGTTTCGTGAGTGTAGAGAACGAGACTCTTTTTACTCGAAACGAGACATTCCATCTTAGTATTTAGGGGGAGAAAAGGTAACTGTATTTTGATTTTTAATCGAGGGTAGATGCAGATGTCTATGGGTTACGCTATCCATTTGCCATTAGTTGAACTTTGTGCTCAATTGTCATCCTTATTCAATAAAAAATGTTTTTTTTTTAATTCAAAAGTGTTACATCCATATTTTTGTATTAAGTCGATCAACGGTTATTACGAAATAATTAATCGCAAACTATTGAATTATTTCGCTAGGTATAAAACCGCTGATACAAATTCGTGTCATATAGCTCAAGCGAATTCTTGAGCCCACTCATTATAATAACACAATAACATAACAATGCTTACATAATAATTAATATTTACATCTATATTTGATGCAATTTGTATAGAAACTCTAGAGTTGTTAGCAAATTATCGTACTTAGCAAAATAATATTGATTATTTAACTTTAATTTTATAATTATTTGTTAATAGACAAACATGGGGGGAGGGGGATTAGTTGTAATCTATGGGGAAGCCTATGTTCAGTATGACTTTGGACTTTTGATAAGCTGCAACGGAATATAAGTTATGCCGAAAGAAGTATAGCTGTCCTTTTACGGGCTTGTGAGAAAGAAGATCATTATAAAATATTATGACCTTATAAAGGAAGAAATTTTTCATCTAGCGATCTACTCATTAACTTAAGCGCTATAGTAGCCTAATTGTAAATTATGCGCATTGCAAACTCCAAAAGTTTTAGGTTTGAAACCGCCATTTGACTTTTATCGTGGACGAGTGGTTCATACCACTACCACATTCCTCTACCACAATAACACAAGTGTTTTAAGCTTATATGGAGTGGTTAATGGAATAATTAGTAATGTTGATAGCGTTACTAGTATTTTCTACCGACTTCAAAAAGGAGCTGGTACTCAATTCGACTGTATGTTTTTTTTTAATGTGTGTTACCTTATAACTTATTACTGGGTGAACCGATTTCGATGATTCTTTTTTTATTTGAAAGCTGGTACTTCACATGTGGTCCCATATAAATTCATCAATCGATCAAGGTCTGATCAATAGTTTTTGAGTTATTCTGAATAATTTATATTGAAGTCGGTTGTACAAAATTTTTTAATTTTTAATTACTTATTACCTATTTGAATATTATAAATAATAATTTAAAATTAAAAATTTTGTACAGCCGACTTCAATATAAGGGACTTCAATAGAGGTTATTTAAGAATAACTCAATAACCATTGGTCTGACCTTGATCAAATTCATATGGGACCATACGAGTACTATCAGCTTTCATATAAAAAAAAAACATCGAAATCGGTTCGCCCAGTACAAACTTATGAGGTAACACACATAAAAAAAACATGCAGTCGAATTGAGTACCGTCTCCTTTTTGGAAGCCGGCAGATAAGACAGAAGGGAGAGATTTCAGTTCTAGCTACTTCGCAAATCTATACGACTTTATGTCTGTGTTTGTTCTATAAATATTTGACAGATAAGCAAACTTGGCGTTTTGTCTTAGGCTCTGACGCATGGAATGTTAGAGAAATAGATGAAGAACTGCTACTTTTGGGATTATAAACGTAGTTAAATTGTATACAATGAAAACAAAGCCGAATTTAAGTCTCTATAAGGCTCCTCTAAGCTCTCTATAAAAACTTAGTTTATTCTGTTCTTAATTATTCATATTATGAATCACTGACCATTCAGATTGAAATTGTTTAATGGTAGTTTTGAGGTAGTTTTAATTTAAAAAACATTTAAGATTATATTAGGATTATATTTATAAGTTGTTGTTGTTTGCCGTGGTGATGGAGTAGGAGAACATATCACTACCCGCCATCATCATGGACGTGGCAAGATGAGATAGCAGTAACCGTGAAGGAGCTGGACCGAGCCGTTAGCCGCTTAAGAGCCCGGAACACTGCACCGGGACCCGACGGTATCCCGGGTCCAGCCCTGGTCAGCTGCTGAGTCTGGCTACCCTGGGGGCTTAGGCAGATTTTTACTGACTGTCTGAAAAGTGCCAAGTTCCCCACCGCATGGAAAGAATCAAGGTAGTTCCTCTTGAAGAAGGAAGGCAGGGCCGCCGATTCTCCCTCTGCGTACTGTCCCATATGCCTCTTGGACGAGATTGGCAAATTGTTCTAAAGAATAGTTGCCATACGGCTCAACGGGTATCTGTCGCGCGTTGGTTCCGATTTGGGTGATGGCCAGTTTGTATTCCGACGGGAGCGTTCTCCAGTAGATGCCATCATGCGCGTCCGCTCTCTGTCGGAACAAGCAGTATCCCAGGGTGGTGTGGCGTTGGCGATAAGTCTCGATATCGTCTATGCCTTTAATTATCTACCCTTAGGCGCAATCAGGAGTGCACTGGCACACCATCAGGTGCCCCCCTACCTGAAAAATGTTATCGGGGACTACTTGCGTGACAGGTATATTCTGTACATGGGGCAAAACGGTAGAAAGATCCGGAGGGAGATCAGACGTGGGGTTCCACAGGGATCGGTGCTACGGCCGCTACTGTGGAACCTCGCCTATGATGCGGTTCTGCGAGTTGAACTTCCCGCTGGTGTAGATATCGTCTGCTATGCCGACGACACGTTGGTGGTTGCCAGCGGGGTCACCTTCGAGAGGGTCAAAGAGCTCGCCGAGTTTAGGGCGGAAGTCGTCGTCGCTAAAATCCACGAGTTGGGATTAGAAATAGCGCCTCACAAGACCGAGGCGCTATAGTTCCATAAACTACGACGCGGCAGGGAACCACCCGATTCGTACGTCCGCGTAGGTGGGTCTGAAGTCCGAGTGGGGCGGTACAAGAAGTACCTAGGCCTCCACTTGGACAGTCGATGGGGCTTCGAAGAACACTTCGAGCGCCTTGTCCCCCGAATTGAAAGAGTAGCTGGTGCTATGCATAGACTGCTGCCCAATCTAGGGGGACCGAGGGAAGAAATGCGTCGCCTCTATACAGGAGTGATACGGTCCGTAGCCTTGTACGGGTCGCCTGTTTGGACAAAAAGGCTGGCCATCCAACGCTGTAGAGCTAAAATCTACAGGGTGCAGCGGAAGATGGCCATACGGATCGTGCGAGGATACCGCACGACATCCTTTGAGGCGGCGACAGTCCTGGCTCGCTTTCCACCTCTGGACATACTGGCGGACATGGATGCTAGGGTGTACGACCGGACGCGAGTCCTCCGCCAGAGCATCGGGAGTGAGCCAGATGAGGTGTTCGAAGGAGTCAAGCGGCAGGAACGACTTAACGCGTTCGTAACGTGGCGCGCCCGCCTATCTGACGAGCGTTATGCCCGCAAACGCGTTGTTGAAGCAATCCTGCCGCACTTTGAAGCCTGGACGCATCGAAGAACAGGAAGACTCACCTACAGACTTACACAGATAATGACCGGGCACGGGTGCTTCGGTGATTATTTGTGTAAGATTGGACGCGAAGCGACGGCGAACTGTTTCCACTGCGGTGGGCAGGAACATGACTCAGCATCCCATACGCTGGCAACATGCCCATCGTGGGAACGGGAGCGGACGATCCTGGTAAGCCGGATCGGTCAAAACCTCCCCCTGCCAGCAGTCGTGTCGGCGATGCTGAGCAGGGACTCCGCGTGGAGGCCCGTAGTCGCCTTTTGTGAATCCGTTATGGTCCAGAAGAAGGCTGCTGAGCGGTGTCGGGAGAGAACAAATCCCGCTCGGAGACGACCCCGTCAAGGCATTCGTCACGGCCCTCCCCTTGATGATGGTGTCCCCCTACCAGAAACGGGGCCTCGGGGGTTACGAGCGTTCGGGACGGGGGCCCCGAGCGTCTAGTGATGTAACACCTGAGGAGGACGGTGACTCGAAAGTGGTCTCGAGCACCGTGGTAGCATTGCGAGGGTGCTGGGGGTAGTAAAGACTGCCCCCGGGACGTGCTTTAATAGAGCAAAGCGAGAGAGGGGTCCCGGTTGCGTTCCGGACGGAGATCCCGGGACCCCTCATATACGCTGATGGAGACCACCGTGGGGTATTGGCCGGTAAGAGTCCGGCATAACCTTTCTGTTGCCCCGCAGCAGAAGGTATCCATGAGGATTTCCCCACGATAAAAAAAAAGGAAAACATATCACCCCATTTCGTCTCGTGAATGTCGTAGGAGGCGACTATAGAAAAACCGGAAATATTTTACGGAATCTGATATATAACAGTACAACCATCATTTACACCAGACGTTAAATATCTTTAATCTTTATCGCAAATACTTCTGTCCCTGCGATCGTCAATCCGTCTGCCAAGCTTGAAGATTTAGTCAAATGTCTACAAATTAGTACAGAATAATCCTCCCTTATTTCCTCTTAGGACTCGTACTGCCTAGAATTTTAAAAGGGAGAGGCATATGTCCAACGGCAGACTTTCGAGGGCTGATAAAAGTAATCAGGGTATTGTAGAAAAATATTAATATTGTAAAAAGATCTTAGTAATTAGCTTACAAGCGTGTACATCCAGAGACATGAGGGAAAATCAAATACATTTGTGATTGTACTTATTTTAATTACATTAATAATAACCCTAATTAATAAAAACACAATCACAAATGTCATTCATTTAGAAACGTTGTGTGAATATGTCACACAATATCATTTAGAAACGTGCCTGATTCCCAGAATGAGACGATGCAGTTTTTAAATCATTTTATAATTATAACTTTATAATTATAATTTTATAATTAACTATATAACATATTGTATTGTAAATTAATGTTTAAAAAAAGAGTACCGCTGGTTTTCTTGCTGGTTCTTCCCAGGACAGAATTTTTTTTTCAAACTAGTGGCAAAAGCATAATAACATAATAATAAATATAGCAAAATTTTATAAAATGTAAATAAACTTACCTATCATTTTGGTTTATAACTATAAAAATTATCTAGATTATAAAAACAATTTTGGTTGATGCCGTTGCTCAAATTTTTTCTTAAATGTTTCAAGGGAAGTTCTCGAATTCACTTATAATTTTATTATATACTTTTTAAGACACAATGAGATAATTCTTCTGAAAAACGGAGTTTTACAATTTCTAAAATTTAATCTTGTTACGTCTCTCTATGGAAATCTTTTATCTGTATTATCAATTCATCTCTGAAATAAATGAGGATATTTTATAAACGTTCCCATTTTAAAACGCGTATATGCGTTCACAGTGTCATAATTTTTAACTGTTTGAACAGTGGCTTACAAGAATCGAAAGTTCCACATCCACTGAACCTCGCCCTTATTCATTTTCTTTGGTTTAGAAATGCTCTCTGAAAAATCGTTGAATTGCCCCAGATCAAAAGCACATGCCGTAACCTGGACCCTACATATCCATGATAAGCAATTTAATTACTAGACGTGCTCATTGGTGACCTTGATTTGGTTGAAACCAATCTTGTCAGCCTCGACCACAGGCGCAGAGTAGCCAGTCTCTCGGTATTCTATAGGATGCATTTTGGTGAGTGTGCGCAGGAATTACACTCCCTCTCCTTTGCTGGCGGTCGGCGGGTCTTCATCCCTTTGCTGTTGATATTCCACGCATTAGAACCAAACGGTTTGCTTCGTCTTTTGTAATGCGTACAGCAAAGGAGTGGAATAATTTTCCGGCGTCTATCTTTACGTCCGAATACAACCTGCGCGTCTTCAAAGCAAGAGTGAATAGGCTTTTGTTACGATAAGACAGTGCGATTTACCATCTAAGGCTGCATCACCACTTACTACCAGGTGGGATTGTGCTCAAGCACTGGCTTATAATAAGTAAAAAAAACTAAGCCTTCTAAGTGTATAAAAATTATTTAACACATCAAACACATCATAAACTTATGTGATTTTTTCAACTACAGTGCTGATCCAAGATAAAGGCAGAGAAATTTTATTTCAGTAACCTATTTAATTTCTTTATGACTCATGATTTTCATTTTCTTATTTAATTTTCGTATACGAACGAAAGTATTAAACAAAATAAAAATATAATTTGATTCGCTGATGTTAATGCTGTTAATGGATCGTCGTTGGATAGGCTTTTTGACGTTCATTGGTTACAGAGTCCCATGTTATGAATGTGCACTTGGAGTAGAAATTCTACTCGGGACTAGAAGTCGAAACACATTTATGGTAGACCTAAATTGAAGATTCTCTATAATCCTGTCAGATAGGAACCGAGGCCACAGAAGAAATTCTATTACATAACTTCATAAATCTCTCATATTGTCTCTCGTCACGTTTCTCGTTGTTAAAGGCTCCTCCCATTGTTAGTGAGCAATAAGTCCGATGCGTTGTTCCGTGTTGGCGGACTTCGAATTTGTATTTTACTCTCACTCAACTCAGACTCAGATATGCAAGTTTTTCCACGAGGTATCCTTTCAACGCCAAGTACATGTCATTAGTTCTTATTCTATTATATTTTTATAGAATTAGGGTGACAAATGAACACACAGTATAGTCTACCCGACGATAAGTGGATGATACGAATATGCCCCTTAGATATCTACAGTTATCCTGGATTAAGAATCAAAATGTACATGCATTGTCACCCCTGAAGACAAAGATGGAATGCCTGGTTTCCAGTTAAAAGGATCTCCGGTTCTCTACACTCATCATACGAAACACAGTAGCATTGAGCTGCTATTTTATGCAGGTATTCTGTAAGAGGCTGGTCTTTCCCCGGTCCAGCCGACCTATTCTTGCTACAACTATAATATAGCTACAGCATGGCTCTACCACGTAAAATTGAAAATAACAATTTCTAAAATTGAAAATATTAATTTTAATATTACCGGTGGGATCAAACCCGCATACTGTGAAATTTGCAGCAAGCGCTTAGTTCTTTAATTTTTTACTGTTATATAAGAACAACATTGAAGCGAGACAATACGGTGTTACGAGAAATAATGAGGATGCACCCTACTTCAATATAACTACTAAAGCTTCATCAAACGAAGAATTGCATAACGATGTCTGAGTCACGGCCGACATAAGCGTCGGTTAGCGTCGTGTCATTGTCACAAGGGGAGCCAGACTGAAGGGGCGATGGGACAGAGGGCGGGAGGGGGAGGGGGAGACGTCGCGACGCACGTGAGTCAGTATTCCAGGAACGTGAGCTGGTTTGCAGCGGTTATGGACTTAAAGTAAAGGTTGCGATTGTTAAGGATGAGGTTGTTAATGTCTGTGATGTTTTAGTTTATTCTTTTAATATTAACTTAGCATTCAAATATATAATTATTATAATAATATATTATTAGCTTATTCTAATTGCGAAGTAATTTCTGATTTGTTTAAGCTCATTAAGCGAAATAGTGTTTATATTTCGAATGTAATGTTTGATATCCAGTAAGAATTTATTTTACGACCATGAATATTAGTTTTAGTTTTATCTTATCAGTATTTATAAATACATATACATTTATTGAGTAGAGCCGTGGTAGCTCAGGGACTAAGCCTTCGCTGTTTTCACACTGCACGAGCAAAGATCACTATGGAAATACAATAAGTTACCCTAATTGAAGCATTTCACGAAAACGGGAGGTGTTTCTTTTTATTAATATTGGTTTTCTTGAATTTTTCGCGTTATATTATACTCATTATATATTTGATTCGCTTTGTTTTAAACAACAATGCGTTTTTATTGCTTACTGATGTGTTACGAAGTAGTTTCAAGGTAGTCCGTGAATTGCAGAACCCACTTACAATGTTGGACTGTGAGTTAGTGTGTCACTTCAGTTTAATAAAAATTATAAAAGTGATGAATTAATGTTTTTTTTTATATTAATATGTAACTAATAATACATTTAGTTATAATTTAATATTTTTATAAAGTTATCAACTCACCTATCTTATATCTGTGTTTATTGAGGATATGCCAAATTAATAGCTCTTTCATTTTTATCTTATATCGTTAATAAAACTATTTTTTTTACGAATTTTATCGCGTTTAATTTATTATTTTAATTCCCGACGTTTCGGGTGCTTTACAGTAACCCATGGTCACGGGGGGACTGAGATGTTTGACATCCCGATGTCACAGTTAGTCCGGCTACCTTCGGTTTTAATATTAATTTTTGGTTCGATTATTAAAAACTGAAGGTAGCCGGGCTAACTGTGACATCGAGACGTCAAACATCTCAGTCCCCCGTGACCATGGGTTGCAGTAAAGCACCCGAAACATCAGGAATTAAAATAGTAAATTAAACGCGATAAAATCCGTAAAAAATAGTTTTATTCAATGTGTAGTGTTCCCGTAAATATAAGAAATCATTATATTGTTTATGTAATTAGAAAATGTAACTACAAAAATAATACTATAATATATTGTAAAAAATGTAGGTATTAAGAGTACTTAACCCTCTCCTTCTTCCTTGAGAGTTGCTAATGTTTAGCAGTAGACAAGTGAACGGCTGTAATGGGCATGGATTCAAAAAGAGTAAATTAGAGAAAGACCAAAGGAGTGCTGACTTCGTAAGATAGCAGAAACCACGTAGAAGAAGCCAGGAACCCAGTTATAGACTAAATAAATTATGAACAGCGTAACGGGCACTTAAGGTTCGAGAAGCGTGCTTTAAGTTTTCTTTAGCGACAGACAGATACAGAGCAGACGATTGAGGCAGCATCGTAAAGGGTGCGTGTGTTGTTGTGTCGCCATTTTGCTACTTGACTCGATCTTATCTCGCGTGCATAGACTTTGCATCAATTTCACCTCGACTCTATATTGACTTATAACGTACGCCTTTCCTTGGTATTCCCTCGGACCACGATTTCATAGAATACCAGCGTGAAAATGCGGCTTAATGCTGTCTTTCGTATGACAAGTGTAGATAATCGGAAACTCTTTTCACAGGAAACGAGGAATTCCATATTAGTTACCAAGGTGCATTATGAATTTAAATGGGGATAGATGAAGATGAAGGGCTCTAGCATCCATTCACCGTTAAATGGACTGTGCCCTCCTTTGTCACTATCATCCATTAAAAGAGGTATATTCCTATAATTTTGTGAGTTAGATGAAGACGTTAAATGAAAATCGAAAAGTCTACTATTTCTACTCACATGAAACCCTCAAAGATTTACAAATGCATATTATGATAATAAAGGGAAAACCCAAAAAGGTATTGTCCGGCCCCGACCTTCTGAGTCATAATCACACACTTCCCGATTTTCTGCTTTGTGAGTCAACATTACAAGAAATGACTTTACGTTATGAATTCATTGATTATGTAAAATTTTTCACGCACAGCATACACATTTTTATTTTTATCTTATTTGTTCTTTAAAATAAACTGTTATAACAAACAGATTTTTTTCTAAACTGCCGGCTTGCGTATATAAATTGAGCAAGAACAATTATTTGTAGGGGCTACAAAACTTGTACCGGATTGATTCGAGCTCACGGTATAGCCGAACCTTTAGCCACCGCGTAGTCAAAATCATGTATTAATCAGGAAAAATCAGGCGTTATTTTGTGGAAATCCGTTATATCAAAGTTGTATAAATTCACTTTAATAAATAAAATAAAATGAAGTGCGCTATCCCCGTTACAACTAATCCCAGCACCACTACACCCACTACCACTACTCCCACCACCACTAGGAAGGATACACCACCGACGAACACTAAAATCATGTATGTGTGTGGTTTTTTAAGTAATTACTCATATATAAACTAATTTTCATTTTATACAATAATTAATTTGAAAAAACTAATTTTAAGGATTTTAGCCCGTTTAATTTTAACTTTTTTAATTGCTGACGTTTTGAGCACTTTACAGCATCCATTGTCACGAGGGGACTGAGGTATTTGACGTCCCGATATCATAGTTAACGAAGGATCCCTTCAACTTTTATTTATTAATTTTTGGTTTACGGTTACGGTTTACGTAGAAAGAACTTATAGTATCTTGAAGTCTTGCAGTAATATGCTTGGGTTTGGTTTTGATTTTATTATGGGATCCCAAGCAGATGGTAGCACCCAGCCATCTTCTAAAATTAGGATTTTTTAAAATTTCAATAGCCTTGCGAATCATCACGGTTGGGTGGATCTTGAACATGTTGACCTACTGCAGACTTCCCGGAGCATTGGTGCTTCTCATCATCGATATGTTCTTTCACGAGGGATTTAATGGATCGTTTTGTTTGTCCTATATAAAAGAGACCAGATTCACAATCAAGCTTGTACACTCCAGTAGAGGGATATGGCACGTGACATATGGTAAGAACTGTTTAATCTTCTTCGGCGGCTCATAGTATGCTCTCATGGAAGCCCGCTTCAAGATGTAGCGAAACTTGTCTGTGACTCGTCTGACATATGGTAGTACAGCAGGCACACGCTCGACTGTGGCCGATTTCACTCTGTCGCTGTGACGGAAGCTCGGGACCCGAAGCTTGCTGACGTGCCAAAACTCGCTTAACGTGCTGGAGCTCGGTGGCCAGGTATTTACTGTCACAGATCCCTTGTGCTCTCTGAAACAAAGATTTTAGTGGTTAAGTAGCGAATCTCACCGTTCCTTCACAGTTCGCTACCATGGGAAGTTGTATAGCGATAAGCGATATTCTGGTAGTAGTCGTTATTCTGTGACATATAGATCCATGTTTAAGTCAGACTTATTATAACTAACTTTAAAAAAAAGTAGAAACCGACTTCAAATTGCTAAAAGAGAAGTTATTTATTTGCTACTATCAAATTTATATGGGACCACAACATGAAAAGCACCAATTTCAAATTAAAAAAATAATCATCAATATCAGTTCACCTAGAAAAAGTTCTTAGGTAACACACACATAAAAAATACAGTCGAATTAAGTACTTCCTTCTCTTTTGGAAGTCGTTGAAGAAAATTAAGATAGATTTAAGCCAACTACTATAATGTCATTGGTTCTAAAAACTCCGACATTTTTATGAGCTTGATAATTCGAGTCATTGCATACTCGTAAATGGGGTGATTGCCATGCTATGATCTATTTTAACAAATACATTTAGAAAGTACAATTAATTACATTTAGTATTAAGTTAAATAAATACATTTAGTATTTATGTTTTTTTTTTTATAGGATAAGGGTGACAAACGAGCACACAGTCCACCTGATGGTAAGTGGTTGCTGCGGCCCATAGACATCTACATCTATCCTCTATTACAAATCAAAATGTAGATGCGTTGTCACCCGTGAGGACTAAGATGGAATGCCTCATTTCCAGTAAAAAGGGCCTCCGGCCACCTGCACTCACCAAGCGAAACGCAGAGGCAAACCTCTACTTCACGCTGGTTTTCTGTGAGGTCGTGGTACCACCCCGGTTCGAGCCGGCCCATCCGTGCGACAGCAAAAGCTGCCGCATGGCTCTACCACTGTTTCATATTTATATTGTTAAAAGTTCCAAACGGAACGTTATTTTACGTACATTTTACAAACTAGATTCATCATCGTCATTACAGCCCTTCACAAGTCCACTGTCGAACATAGGACTCCCCCAAGGAATGCCACAAAGCACGGTCCTGTGCCACCTGCATCCATCAACTTCCTGCTTGTCTTACCAGGTTTAGATTATAAAAACTAGATTAGGACCAGTTTTTATAGTAGGAAATTATTTACAGCGCAGACACGTATGGCTAGACTGATTTTGTTAGAAGCACGCGGCAGATGCAGGTAACCTTGCGGTGCACTTGTGTTTAGGGAGTGGACAGTGTGGCAGATTTAAAAAAAAATCAGTATCGACTGAATTGTTTTTTTTTATAAATAGTATCCATCACCGTCATCATCATCCATCTGTCATTGTGTAAATATTCCATTAATAATTTAAAAAACCGCTCTTATCTATGATTAGCAACTTTTTATAATACTACATACTAAATGTGATGAATTAATGAACGAATAATTTAATGGAAAAAAAAAACTTTAAAGTATATTTTTTCTTCATTTCTTCTTTCACACGAAAAATAAGTTGTCACTACATTTATTTTCAAACCATGAAATCACCATTGTTTACAGATGCATTGTACTTTAAGTATTAAGCTGGAATAAATTTAGCCTTAGCCTTAACTAAGAGCTGCTACTCTACTAAAAAGCGTAATCGACTCTCTACCCCAACTATACTTAATACAAGAGCATTAAGCTGCTATTTCACGTGAGAACGTAGTCCTTCCTCGGTCGAGCCGACCCATTGGTGCTACAGCCATAACATAGCTGCAGCATGACTCTACCACGTGAAGTCGGCTAAAACATATTGATGTTTCATAACAACTTTAAAAATACTATTTTTCCATCAGTCTTAGCGTTATCATATCTTATCCGCTTCGCTTATCTGTAAGCTACCGCTCTAACGGGACAATCGCAAACAAGTCTAGACGTAATTCCAGGAAGGGAGTAAAACAATGTCGAATGCAAGGTAAAGTGAATCACGATGCCGCCATGTTGCGTCACTTCATGTGTTATTATATTTAAGTCGCACAAGTTCTGGACATGACATTTGTAATGCCGAAGTTATATAGCCACTATATAGAAAACCGGAGACACCTTTTACTGGACACAAGACATTTAATCAAAGTCCTCAGGGGTGAAAACACATTAGCATTTTGATTCCTAATCGAGGATAAATGTAGATGTCTATTGGCCAAAGTATCCACTTACCACCAGGTAGACTGTGTGCTCGTTTGTCACGCTTATTCTATAAAAAATAGTTTAAGACTTTGTTTTATTAATAAATAGTAATAACTGATTATTCTACATCGCTTCCATAGCAAACCAAAATAATGAATTTATGAATTTCAGTCATGGCGGCTAGTTTCACTCCGTTGAGACTTGCCGCCGTCTACGCAAGACAGGGTTACTATGTACGAGTATGATTTCTCGCAGCCAGATGGAGACAAAAAGGGAGCGATAACGCGCAGAACCAACGGCTTTTCGTCCTTCCCAAGGCACGGGGGCGCACATAATTTCTTGTCAGAGAAACTTATTACCTAACTGATTCCGGTACGACCTAGGATTTAAACACGGGATCTCCGCATGATGCCATTACGACGCAAAAAAAAGTTTACTACCATAGTGGACCTTATGTTTTCGAATATTTTATTATTAAGGGCTGATTTTTCAATCGTTTGAAAGTTATCCATGAAATAAATTATATAAGTACGTGGTAGATCCAAGCTACAGATACATAATGATTGCAGCACGAATGGGTCAGCTCGACGGCGGAAGGACCACGCTCTCACAGATAACCAGCGTAAAATAGCAGCTTAATGCTGCTGTATTTCGTATGGTGAGTGTAGAGAACCGGAGACCCTTTTTACTCGAAAAGAGGCATTCTATCTTAGTCCTCAGGAGTGACAATGCATCTGCATTTTGATTCTTAACTGGGCATAAATGCTAGCTAGCTATGTGCCATAGCATGCATTTACCATCAGGTGGACTGTGTGTTCGTTTGTCACCGTTATTCCATAAAAAAAGAAAACAAGTACCAAATGCATATAAAAGTGAAACAATTAATCTGTTGTCATACAAATGTTATATTTAATTTGTGTAATATTATGTTGTTTTTATCCTATGAATTACTTTTATATTTTATTCAAAAACAAAATGTATCAAAAGCGTCAGGTACATCTGCCTGATGATATCTGATAAATGAACAATATTATCTTTAATTTTCCATCGTAAACAAATAATGTATGTGGTAATAATAGATTGTTCAAAACAATTACGTAAGCCCGCCTTTAAATTATTCCATTCCAATTTAAGGAAACTTTAACGTTCATATTCCTCAATAACATAGTGTCAATGAGAGGAAATTGAACGTAAACAAATGTGAATATATTTATTAATTTCATTACTATATTTCGTCACAGGGGGTTGCCAGAGTTGCCACGCTTGGTAAGTGGGTTAGCAACCGCAGTTTTTTTATTATCAGAAAAATGCTGCA
This sequence comes from Parnassius mnemosyne, assembly GCA_963668995.1. Taxonomy (NCBI): domain Eukaryota; kingdom Metazoa; phylum Arthropoda; class Insecta; order Lepidoptera; family Papilionidae; genus Parnassius; species Parnassius mnemosyne. The sequence goes on along the minus strand of CAVLGL010000092.1, from coordinate 13,281,817 downwards.
GCCCATCTCCTGGTTTGTTAGTCGATGGATGCAGCTGGCTCAGAATCGTGCTTTGTGGCATTCCTTGGGAAGACCAGGACAATTAGCTGTGGAATTAGAAGGACTAATGATAATGAATAACTATGAGGTCGGCAATCAAATGTGCTTCTTCAACAATCTCATTTTCTTTATTGCCTTGTTCACTGCTTCACACGAATCGCTTCCTTTGTAGGGAGTATATGCCGTAACACTTTCCTGTCCCGTGACCTACATATTGGTCATTGTTATTGTCTTAGTATTGTGTCTGGAATCTGGACAGCGAAAGTGTTGATTGCTACGCATAGCACCAATTCGCAATTGGCACCGATACACCTCCCCTTGGTGGTCACAGTACCAGATTTTTAGCACCTTTAGACTCTAATTCCCTTCTCCGTTCGGGGTGCTTTATATCTGACATTTAATAAATAATAATAATAATAATGTCCTCCAGACCGAATTTCGGTCACGGCGACCAGTCTCAACGGAGACTAGCCATCGGCGCATGACAGGATTATAGTGCCCAAGTGTATGCGCAAGCACAGGTGCACTCTCTATTCCTTCACTCTCAAAGTCCAATGGGACGGGTAAACCGACACGACCGGAGAAAGATCAGGCGCAGGACCAACGGCTTTACGTGCTTTCCGAGGCACGGGGGTGAGACACCGCCAGCTTCCTGGCTCCGGGCAGCTACTGAGAATTTCTTGATGGAAAAACTCAATAACTGATTTTTTGGCCCGACTCGGGATTCGAACTCGGGACCTCATGATCAGCAGTCGCACTGCTACAACCTCTAGACCAACGAGACAGTCAATCTGAAGCAGTGAATTTGACATTTACAACGTGGTTATATTAATATCTATCGGCAGCTAAAAATCTTCCTAGCATGCCATTTGACATAGGTAGAGTCCTCTAGAAATATGTTCAGTTGAAAGAGTAAATCGGTAACGTGACGTCAGTGATGGACTTAGATTCCAGTGATTTTAATTTATTTCTCCGTTTCTGTTAATCCCGTAATGAACAGGAAACATTATTACAGGAAGAGCGAATTCCTATAAAAGTTGTTATGCTCCCCAATTAATTTATGTAGTACTGATAAAATGCTACAAGGAAATTAAGTAATTATTTCCCCTGTCATAAATATTAGGAAATCTGTGAAACTAGAAAATATTTTTGTATATTTATTTTCCTTAACGTAAGCAATTATTTATAAAATTACGTGAAGCAGCAAAAAACAAATGATGAAGTGACTTATGTGGTAGTTACCATGCTCGAATGGGGAAAGGACAATATAAGACAATAGAAAACCGAAAATCCTTTTAACGACTAATAAGGCATTCCTTGTTAGTCGTCAGAGGTGATAAAGCAACTGCGTTTTAATTCTTTATCTATACAAATAAGTAAAAGTGTCTGTTTGTAATGTCAAAATACTTGTAACAAAATCACAATTTTTTTAAATTTTGTCTGTCTGTTTGTTCCGTCTAATCTCCGAAATAGCTGGAACAATTTTGACGGGACTTTCACTGGCAGATAGCTGATGTTACAATCAGTAACTTATGCAACTTTAATTTAAGAAAAATAATTAGAGTTCCGCGCAAAATAAAATTAAACTCCAAAATTATACGCATAGTCGCAGGGAACAGCTAGTCTATAATAAATGTAGTTGCCTATGGGCTATAGCATGTACTTACCAACAGACAAGCTATTCATATTTTCTTGCCTAATAATAATTTGTACCGAGTGCGCGTTTGTTGCGTCTTAGCCGACTTCAAGAAACGGAGGTTCTCAATTCGGTTGTATGTTCTTTTGGTTTCTTGTATGGGTGTTACGGGATATCTTCGCCAATTGAGTACCGAGTTTGGTGATTCTCTTTTACTAAATAAGTTATATTTAAGAGGTAGTAATCCTTTAAAAATGTTAAGACAAAAAGTCACCTGAATTTTGTAATTTTTAGGAAGTGGAACTACATATGGAATTACTTAGTTGTTTGTTACATTGAGCTTGTGATATTCCTAAGTCCATTTAAAAGACAAAAAAAACCGGCAAAGTGCGAGTCGGACTCGCGCACTGAGGGTTCCGAACAAATCTGTAGGTATATAAGTTTAAAATTATTAAAAAAAATTTATTATATGATGTAACTAAAAATTTATGCTTTTCGCAACTTTTCCTTTGTCTGTGCTGTAAAACGTTGCTTCGTACCAAATTTCAAGATTGTGAGTTCACAGGAAGTACCCTGTAGGTTTTGATTCCCTTGCGAATGTCGAAAATTTACGGCATAAACGGCTGTATCTTTTGTGTGCTTTGGCTTAGAAGTTTGATTCTTTCACAGCTATAAGGGACAGTAGACTTGAGTATTTGATATGAATTTGAGCTTGATACCTCCCCCTGTTCCTGAGAAAAAGGGTCTTGACAGACAGACAGACAGACAGACGGACAACAAAGTGATCCTATAAGGGTTCCGTTTTTTCCTTTTGAGGTACGGCACCTTTCAAAATAAGTTATAAATAATATATTATACATTTTATTATATACATATTATATATATATAATAAAATGCATTTTATAGTCGGTCAGCATATATATATATGACCGACTATAAAATACTGGCCAGATCGAGACTAAATGTTTTACTCTAGCGAAGTGTCGTATCAGTGGTAACGGGGACTGATTATAAAAGTTGGCTACACTGACGAAATTAAAAAACACGCGTGAGTTTCGTGGAACATTCGGTTGGAAAGTATTTCCTTTCGTAGTTTAATATCATTGATAAACGTATTAGTTAACAAATACAACTTTAAAATAAAACGTTATAAATGTAAAACGTTATTGATTAACAAAATAAAATAATATTTCTTCCATGGCAAGATAAAAAAACCTGTGAGGGAGATGTATATTATTCCATCTCGCTTTCTTATAGCCGCCAAGGCCGTTTAAACTACATCAGAAAGGGTTGTGACGGAAAAATCTTACACTTTCAGCCAAATCCGTACCGTCCGATAAAGATCTTCGTTCAAAAACATAATTTTTTAAACAATATTAAAAGTATTAATAATCACTACTTACAAATTTACTACATAATATTCTTATATATGATAATAAAATTCACTGGTTCTGAAAACGCTATAAAGTTTCAACGCACTCAATCCCACGATTTATTAATCGCATCACCGACGGACTTTGAGTTAATTGCAGACGATTTCAGCAATATGTGTCTGGTAACACTTTTTCTGGTGTTATGACCTTGTGCAAGCGTGTGATACGACGTATGGAATATTGTCGCTTTTGTGCCACTTCGCTTTTTTCCAGCAAGTTTGACAAACCAAAAAAAAAAAAGACAAGAAGAGCAAATACACCCGGTTATAAAACAACGCAACTGGTTTAGAAGTCCTCTGGTTTAGTCGGGACTTTGAAAGCAGACGGGCTTAACCCTTATTCTCAATTCGAAATACGACAAAAGGAAATACGTACACAAATTCTAATGAGTACCTTTGATTCAATAGGAATAAAAGTGCTAACGGTGCATTACATATAATAACAGAGCTCCAAGATGTCCGCCAAAGGATGCAGAACCGAAGGCTAACGGGTCAGCGCCCGACAAGGTGACCTTAAAGTCACTGTGACCTACCCTAACGCCGTCTGGTCCCGGGTTCGATTCCCAGAACACAATAATAGTCTGGAAGTCTTTTGGCGGTCCGGTTTTGGAACAAAAAAATTTAGATCGAATAGAGGTAGGTTATGTATAGTTGCGCAAGGTCGTCTGTCTGTCTGAGATTATTATTTTGGTCTCGCGCGTTGTGGGGCGACCGTTTTTAGTAGTCTGCGAAGCAATTAATGTCGGGAATGATTTTTTTAATTGACCTTATTCTTTCATAATCCTCGTACAGTTCTTTATTCATTACTAGGTGTGCCCGCGACTTCGTTTTTCATCGATTGTTTAAAAGCCGATTAATTGGTAATTTACTCGGGTTGGAATTGTATTAATTTAGGCCTATAGACCCTGTTAAAACTTAATAAGTAATGGTTTAGATTTTGACGGCTACGTGGCGCAGTGGCTTAGCAATGAGTTGCTGCGCTGGGGGGCGCGGGTTCGAATCCCACACGGAACAAGTATTTGTATGGCCTACGAATAATTGTTCCGAGTCTGGATGTTTGTCCATGTGTAATTTGTGTTTATAAACTGCCTCCACGATACAGGAGAAAATCCTAGTGTGGGGGTAACGTTTTAAAAAAAATATGTTTATACTTAATTTATAACGCTTAAAGTTTATATGGTTTTATTAGTTTGTTTTTGTTTACATTTTAACATTAGTAGCGTAAGATTTAGTTTAGAATGAACATTGAGGACAATATTGCATTGGGTACGACCTGTAAGGATAGATGTCTCAAGTAATAAATTAATTAATTAATTAAAAGGTATTTCAAACAAATCAAGCGGTGGATCAAATGGTGGAAAGACAGAATACTAGCGTAAAATAGCAGCTTAATGCTGCTGTGTTTCGTATTGTGACTGTAGAGAACCGGAGACCCTTTTTATTAGATACGAGGCATTCCATCTTAGTCCTCAGGCATGACAACGCATCTGTATATTTATTCTTAATTATAGGTAAATGTAGATATCTATGGGCCACAATATTCACTTACCATCAATTTTAACCATTCCTGCTATGCTTTAAATGCTTCTCTTAGGTAGGTTTCACGACATTAGTCGAATAGCGGATTCAATCCCACGACTTTTAAGTTTGCAGTCCACATTATACTTTAGGCTACTGTCAGTTATCTTGATTATTTAATTTGGTTTTTGTAGGATCTAACCGCTTCAATATGGAGTTTATAAAGGGATGATGCAAGGTATAAAGCAACCAAAATTACGCTAAAAAGTTGTATAATACATATTAGTGTTAAAATATGTTTTAACTTAGCTTTAGCGACGTTTCGGGTAGACCTTATAGCGCCCATAGTTACGGAGAAGTTTGGCGTTCTGATGTTATAGTTAACGAAGACTTCCTTCAACTTTTAATTATAAATTTTTGATCCAATCTACGCAGAATAAGCTTACAGTATATTGAAGTCTTGCTATAGTATACTTCGAATCTAATCTATAGAATATCAAGCAGATGGTATCACCTAGCCATTTTTTTTTTGTATTGAAATTGGGATGTTTTAAAATTAAACGCGATAAAATCGCTAAAAAGTTTGTAGCATTCGCGTAAATATAAGAAATCATTAGCTTTAGAATGCTATAATGGTTGTTCGTACTATGTGCGACATAAATTGAAATTGTATCTGAATAATAGTAGAAAATTATTCCTCTATTACACAACAAAGGCCTCTGGTAGAGTTTTAACGAATAATTCGAATCGATTAAGGCCAGTTATTGGAATGAAAGACGAACAAAAAGTTATTACGCAAGCGGGCGACGACCAACAAGGTGACCTGCTATTGTCTGGCCCTAAGCCGCCCGGGTGCATATACGTTCTTAAGTTTTATTCTCATACCTACAAATAGTGCGCAGTTCTGTGCTATTTACCTATCTTAGTTAAACAAAATAGGACTTAAAATATGTCTCTGATCATGATTAGTAAATGACTAACATTTCAGGTCTGAACCAAACTTTTAGAAAAAAATCGTTTTTAGAGAGTCATAGATAGATTTTCTTAGTTGCTTCAAATAGCCACGGGTGAGGGTGGGACACACTAGAATAAACTGCAAGCGTGCAAGCCGCCCAATTTTAGGTGGCCACTGCAGCCCGTGGATCCTTACAATAATATCTAAATTAATTATTAATTATTTTTTACTTAGTTAGAGCCACGCTGCAACTATATTATGGTTGTAGCATGAATACGTCAACTCGACTGGAGTTAATATCAGCTTAATGTTGCTGTTGCGTATGGCGAGTGTAGAGAACCGGATACCCTTTTTACTGGTAACGTGGCATTCCATCTTAGTCCTCACTGGTACTAAATGTAGATGTACATCCACTTACCATCAGTAGACTGTGTGTTCATTTAACACCCTTATTCCATAAAAAAAATTTACAAGTATCTTCTTACTATTAGGGACCAAAATGGAATTCCCTTCAGTCGGTAATATAAGTGGCTCCACTTCTGTTGGCTACAAAATCAAATTTAACGACCTAGAACTACTAATGAGAGACCTGTATATTTTACACAAGTACAATTTTTTAAAGTATCCGCGCATACATGTATATATGACAGCTCACCTGGATCGGGTCTAAGCTGAAGACGGTATGTAGTGTTATCATCTATAGGAACGCTTTGATTTTTTTTAAACAAATAAATACACCATACGTAGCATAGCAATCATAGATATTAATAGACTATATTGACAAATTATACTTCTCATTTTTATTGATTTAAATTTATAATATATGAAAGAAACATAATGATCACAATAAAGAATAATAGGAATTTATATTTCCATAAATATCACCTATAATTTAAAAACATAACCAATTATTTTTAAATTATATGTTGTTTAAGTTTAAATTATATGGAAAATAACCTTTAACCGATCAGCATGTATGCTTATATATTACATGGATGTGAATGAGCAAGATAGGCGTGTCAGGATCGTGCAAACTCGATTTCTGTTCCTACTTACCTCTCTGATCGACAGGCGTAAGAGCTTATGAATGTATATATTTATTATGCAAACAGGACTTGCAAATTTATGTAGGAAAATCTAATAAATTGCTGTTGATAATAGTTTTGACTTTTCTAAGTGAATATTTTACCTTTATAGCATCCGGAAAAAATTGGGCTACTCCTATCGTAACAGGAAGAGTAATAAAACATTGTCGTTTTGCCACGGAACCCTACCTTATGCTGTTCCAACATGCGTTTGGTAATATTTTTAATTAAACCAAGGACAAAATTGCAAAGGCATTGCACTTAGATATGCGAGAAATTAACATAAAAAATAAAACATCTTTATCGAAAACATCTTTATTAAACTACTCGTTCTATAATGAAAATGTTGTTTAACATTTAACGCACCGAGTGCCTTTGAACACGTTGTTATTTTGTTGATGAATGTTACATAACTATTTATAAGATTGCCTTTTGAAATTGACATTTGTGACGTAGAGCAATAAAGTTGTTTGTACAACTGCCTATTATTCATGCATTCAAACGTCATATAATTTTTCACATGTTTATCAGCTTTAAATGTAAATATCTGTGTATTTATGAATGTAATGGAAATTTATAATTTAGTTTTCACCCATCGCATCAAACCATTGTATTAAGGACCAATAACGATACAATAAATTCTATGACCTAGTATTTTTCCTCGAATCATTCAAGTTTATAATCAAAGTGCGTTGGTTTAGTTTTTTTCTTAGAAATAAGGGTGTTAAACTAGCACACAGTCCACCTGATGGTAAGTGGATGTTGTAGCTTATAGACACTTACATTATACTCTATTAAGAAGCAAAATCCAGACGTAATGAACTCCGAAAACAATACATGAATGCCTCTATACCAGTAAAATTTCGATTCATCAACCGTCACCATACGAAACACAGCAATATTATGCTGTTATTTTGCTCTGTTATTCTGTACTAATCTCTACTATATATTATACGCTGTAGCGTAACTCTACCATATAAAATACGCTACAGCGTGGCCCTACCTTGTATAATAAGCTGTGAAGTGGCTCTACCATCTAAAATACGCTCCATCATGGTCCTATCCTGAATATATACTTCTTAACATCTTAATATGGTAGACCCATGCTGTAGCTATATTAGTAGTATAGTAGTAGCACGAATGGGTCGGCTCGACCGGGGAAAGACCACGCTCTCACAGAATACCAGCGTAAAATAGCAGCTTAATGCTGCTGTGTTTCGTATGGTGAGTGTAGACATCCAGAGACCCTTTTTAATGGAAAAGAGGCATTCCATCTTAGTCCTCATAGGTGACAACGCATCTGCATTTTGATTTGTAATTGATGATAGATGTAGATGTCTATGGGCCACAGTAATCACTTACCATCAGGTGGTCTGTGTGCTCGTTTGGCACCCTGTCCTATAAAAAAAATATAATACGCTGTAGCGTGGCTCTACCGTCAAAAATACGCTGCAGCGTTGCCTTACCATGTATAATACGCTGTGAAGTGGCTCTACCATCTAAAATACGCTGCATCGTGGCCCTATCATGAATATATAATATGCTGTGAAGTGGCTCTACCATCTAAAATACGCTGCATCGTGACCCTATCCTGAATACAAAATACACTGTAGCGTAGCTCTACCATCTAAAATACGCTGCGTCGTGGCCCTACCCTGAATATATAATACGCTGTAGCGTGGCTCTACCATCTAAAATACGCTGCATCATGGCCCTATCATGAATATACATATCATACGCTGTGAAGTGGCTCTACCATCTAAAATACGCTGCATCGTGGCCCTATCATGAATATACATATAATACGCTATAGCGTGGCTCTACCGTCTAACCCAACCATGTATAATACGCTGTGAAGTGGCACGCTTGGGGAATGTAAATATTTAAGCCGTGAATTTGTGTGGCATCCTACAATACGTTAGTAAATTTGGTTTCAATAATAGATCGTGTTCTGCAAGAGCGTACGCAGTAGTCCTTCCCGGTCGAGCCTACCAATTCATGTTGCCACTATAATATGATCTTATTTATGTTCATGATCTAAGTGTATTTTCTGCTTACAAGACCAACACATAACTCTTTAACCTATATGTTTTTGTCCGCTCTCATGATATAAAGTCACTTGGCTATGCAATATGTTAGTCAAACTTCAATCTACATTAAAACAATCTATAACTAAATATTATCCACGTGAATTCACGGTACATTGGAATACAAATTTATTCGAGCACGTGTGCGGTGCCGAAATTATAAACTATGTTTTACATAGCGTGTGCTTTTGTCACGTGTACCGTCTTCATAATATTATTTATATTTATGTATATTATAATACTGTACCCGTACCCGTGTCTGTTTATGGGCACGTGACATAACTCATTCAACAAATAGTTTGTGTCTTTATTAAGCTAGAGCCTATTTAGACTTTTTTTATGGAAGATAGGGCAATCAAGCATACTGTTTACCTGATGGTAAGTATCGACCGCCGCCAATGAACAACTGCAATGTCAGGGCAATCCCAGGTGCGTTGTCGGCCTATTAATAAGAAGTTAGCTCGTTTCTTGAAAATCCCTAAGTCGTTCGGTCCAGAAAAATCGCCGGTGGTAAACCATTCCACAAAGAAGTCGTGCGAGGAATAAAAGTCCTTGTAACCAGATGGTCTGGATGGTATCGGGAGTTTTGTCGCGATGTGCGTTGGTGGAATTTGGCTACTGGTATTAATCCGAATGCAGAAATTCGAAAAGGCAAAAAAAAATCATGGTGTAAACTCGAGACTATTAATATCAATAAGCCACATTATTATATAATAAGATGGTTGATTTTTATTAAATGTAAAAAAAAAATTATTTGTCTTCCCATTACTCTTATTTTTATTTTTTTAAATAAGCGTGGGAAACGGGCATCGGGCACGCAGTCTTTCAGATTGTAAGTGAATGCGGTGGTCCACCTATCTATCTTCAATTAAGTACCAAAATACAGATGCATTGTCACCCATACGTACTAAGATGGAATGCCTCATTTCTAGTAATAAGGTTTTCCGGTTCACTACACTCACCATATGAAACACAGCAACATGGACCTGCTGTTTCACGCTGGTATTTTGTGACAGCGTGATACTACCCCTGTTGAGCCGACCTATTCCTGCTACAACCATATTATAGCTGCAGAGTAGCGCCTTATTCTACCTCTTTCTACCAACCTGTGTACATAACATAGCTGGGTTTATTGATCTACTTCTTATGCGTATATACTGACAACAGTTTAAATAAAATACGAGTATACATTCTAAACATTACATTACATTACAGGAGTTTAAAAAATCTGGAAGTCAAAAATAATCTAGACATTTATTTTGCTTAGAGATAACATCATTATATTTTTTAATCAATCAAGAAATCTTGGTCCTCTCGCTATTTAGGACAGTATAGTAAGAAGAGCTGAATATCTAACCTTTAATATTAGGTCGAGTAATTATTTTAAATATAATTTAACTATGTTTCGGTGAGATTTAAGCTAAAAGTTATTAAAGACATTACATGTGATAGGCGTGCAGACAGACAGACAATCGCTAGGCTCTTCTTCATCTATAAGCTTATATTTATACTTATATAATAATATTTTTAAATAAACGCGTCTCCTTATAAAACAAAAAACATGATCTCGATTATTATTCGCCTAATGAATACGAAACAAAGCATAAAAAGAAACCCATTCGACAATCTCGGTCGTTTTTCCATGTCCTTACTAAACCTTCAAAGGGCTTCAAGGTCCATGGGTCACCTTAGGGTCAACGACCCCTTGCGTAAGTGTTGCGTCACGTCGCAGAAATGCACGCCGATACCGCCCTTTCGACATGATATTTACTAGCTCTTTCTTTAAAGTAGAAATTGCTGTAAGTGTGAAAGAGATACTAACAAATTCTTACGTCACTCTCCCTAGCAATAGTTTTATTAGTTTTTTCTTTCGTCTGCAATTAAAATGCATACGGACTATCTGAATCAATGTAGTCTGAGTAAAGTTTTACTCCGTTGTAGGAATTTTACTCGTAAGTTGAGAAATGTTTTGAGGAATTCTTCTACGCAAATTACTAGCTTTTTTCATCAGAATTTTTTTTATATAGTAGAAGTAATGTAAAGTACAAATACGATTAACTTTTTGATGAAAAAAAGCTAATAATCGGGGAATAATAAATATTTTCTTGCTCTTCTGTAATTTAAAAAAAATTGAGGTTCGCCCCTTTGCGGCGTTAGCGACGAATTATCCCTTTTTATCTTTGAAATATATAGCATAGCATAAATTAATATGTTTTTTCCTTTGAACTGTTAAAAAAACCTCCAAAGCTCTCCAACAGATGAGTACTAGGTCACAAACGGAAGGCGGAATTACTATCCAAAAATCTCGAATCTAAACGCATAAGTTATTTTGACTGTTAAATAATATACAAAACGAACTACCAAAATACAAGTCCGCCCGGGTAGGTACTACCCTTTTACCTATTTCTGCTGTCAACTTGCAGTGCTTGCACTGCTGTGTTCCTGTCGATATAGTAATAAGAGCCAGTATAATATATAGGATCTTAGATAAGCCCTGGCTTAGTAGAATATAAAAAAAATAACAAGTTGTGAGGCATTACATCTTAGTCCTCAGAGGCGACAACGCATCTGTAGCTTTCTTTGTTTCATTTGGTTGCAGGTGTCAGGCTGCAGTACTTCAATATAATAAAAAAAAATAACATAAAAATGTTTTAGTTGTACAAAAATATTGGCGGCATTCCAATAGTTTTAAATATACTTTTTTCCTTATAAAATACAAAATAAAAAAACACAATACATACGGAAACTTAAAAATAAAACGACATGCAGTTCACACGTCAGTGTGCAACACTACGTCTGAATGTATGCGCAATATATAAAGTCGCGTAGTGTAGTACATGAAGTAAGCTCAGTGGTAAAGAATTTTAATCTTAGTTCATTTTAAAACATATTAATTTATTAGCATTATGATTTAGGACCTAAATTAAAAAAAAAAAACTAGAATAATATTATAGGTTTATGAAAGATCAAATCGCATTAACAAATAAGCCGGCGAATCGACCCAAATTTTGAAGGACAGGCCCGCAATAGCAAATAAAATTTTAAGATATGTGTCACACGTATTCTACATGCCTTTTAAAATATTTCTCTATGTAGAGTTCGGCTCCAATGCGTTGAAATATACCATCTGACATAAAGTTACTAAAATTTTGTAGAAAACCTTGTTATCATTTATAGAACTAAGGATGACAAACTAGCATACAGTCTACTTGGATGGGAAGTGATGTTGTGGCCACTAGACATTTATAACAATGCGTTGTCACCCTTGAAGACTAAGATGAAATATATCTCTGCGGTTCTAGTTACTTTCACTATACAAAACAGGAATGCATTTTACGCTGATATTTGGTCTCTGCGTAATTCTTATTATATGATTTATATTGTTTACCCAGAGATTTTAACTTTTTTGAGACTTTTCATTTTTAAACTTAAAAAGTTAAAAACATACTTTTGCACAGGTTATATTTCCTGAAATGACTTCTGCCTAAATATCTGTCAATACAAATTAAGTTTGAAAAATACATAAACCGGCCGTTAATATTGCATTTCGAAATTTATGTCAGTATGTATGTAGTTAAAAATAAACATCTATATCTATCATAGATTGAGAATCAAAATGCAGATGCGTTGTCACCCCTGAGGACTAAGGTGGAATACCACGTTACCAGTAAAAAGTACCTACGGTTCTTTACTCACCATACGAAACACAGCAGTATTTTTTTGCAATTTCACGCTGGTATTCTGTGAGAGCGTGGTCCTACCTCGATATAACTGACCTACTCATAACTCAAGTACGCGGCAGCTTCTACCACGTAAAAACTCTATTATCTTTTTTTTGTAATCGTTGATGTTATATCACTGCCCCAAGGTTGACTGGTACATAATGATTTTAGCACTAAGCCTTTTGCCTATACATTGTATAAATTTGAATAAAAATAAACAAATAAACCTTTAAACAGCAAAAGTTACCGATTGTAGCCGATAGATAGTCTCTTTCTAAGGCTTGATATGTAAATTTCACGACCACGTAATTTACACCCCAGTCTTTATCGTTCGCATCAATGTGTGCGTGTGTGTATTTGGGAGTGTGTGCGTTCATGTTGTGTTTGTGTGTGCGCCGCGACGCGACCTTGGTCGCTGGGGTCGCCGGCCAGCCGCAACCAAGGGCGCAGTACTGCATACACTGCAACAGGGACGTGACTGGGACGTATTCAAAAGTACTGTCGATTTTTATTATTTTGTGTTTTACATATTTACGCATCATGTCTTACTCTTTGTTTACGTGTCACTTGGTTATTTGCAACAGGAAGTTTTAAAATATGTTATTACATTTAAAAAACAAAAGAAAAGCTTATTGATCGATTGAGTTTTTGTGAGAAGGTCGATAAACGAGCACACAGTTCAACTGTTGTTAAGTTAAATTGCTGATACGTTGTCGCCTCTAAGAACAAAGAATACCTCGTGGTCAGTAAAACGGGCCTCCGGTTTTCTATATTTACCATAGGAAATTCAGCAGCATAATGCTGCTATTTTACACTGGTGTTCTGTTAGATAGCAGTACTTCCTCTATAAATAGCCGCAGCGTGGCTCTATCACATTTGACATTAGTTTCTCTTATTTCTATCTTCTGCATTTTCCTAATTACCTAGATTAAAGATACACGGCTTCACTTTCTCAATTTAAATTTTACCGTTGTAGTAAGTTTGCTATAATCTTCATGCTTAGGTGAGATGGCTATTTGCAGCACCAAAACTCCAGTAACTATGACATTGCTACTTATCGCATGTCTGCGTATAGGTACTACATCACAAAACGAGATCGTTATACCTACTTTAAGCGATGAGTTCAAAAGGCCTACTGCTAGACATGGGCCTCTTCGTTGTAAGGAGGAATTGCCTTAACTGCCACACTTCGTAAACTAATAGGTGATCGCATTTTTTTTAAATACTAGTAATGCTATACATTACTAATATTCCCTTTAACCACTTCTGGTAAGCTTAAAATGCTTGTGTTAGAAGTGGTTCACGACAATAGTCGAATGGCGGATTCGAACCCAATACCTTTCGAGTCCGCGGTCCGCGCCCTGCCATTAGGCTACTGACGATATAGGGTGACAAACGAGCACACTGTCCACCTGATGGTAAGGGGATACTGTGGTACATTTAACCCCAATTAAGAATCAAAATGCAGATGTGTTGTCAACCCCTGAGGACTAAGATGGAATGCCTCGTTTTCAGTAAAAAGGGTCTTCAGTTCTCTGCACTCATCATACGAAACACAACATCATTAAGCTGCTATTTTACGCTGGTATTCTATGAGAGCGTAGTCATACCCCGGTCGAGCCGACCCATTCGTGCTACAACCATAATCGCTGCAGAGTGGTTCTACCACGTATAATATACATGACGCATGAGATGTCATGTAGCCAGGCTTCAACTCACCTGTTTGGATATTTTGTCTGACGTAAATGGGGTGGTACTACCGCCATCTATCGGAATCCATAAAGTTTTTCTTACAATTTCTGTACTTGCATCGAGTTGGTAAGTAATTAGTAAAACCACCTCCCTTGTTATTCACTAAAAGAACAAAAATAAACACAAGAAAAACGTCGATATTGCAATTCACCGTCAACCTTTACCTTCGGAATGTCGAACACAAGGAAGAATATAAAAATAACTATCATCACGAGTTCATTTGCCTACAAAGTACCCACTTACCTTATGAATGAAATATTACCGTGTTGCAATTATTAACAGGCTGGGTTATTAAATAGGGTTTAAAGTAATTTTTTTTTTATTTTATACAATTATTACAATGCTTATATAGATAATCCACTCATTACATCCATTACAGCCTATAAAAGCAAGCAGTGGTTAACATAGGCATAGGCTTCCCCTATTGCTCCATAGGAGTGGTTTTGTTATATTTCCATAGTTGCCACGCGGTTTAAATTATATTAATACAATCAAGTTTTTGAACGAAGTTCCTTATCGGACAGTACAAATTTTGCGAATGGGGTAGGTGAGAAAAAGTGTAAGATTTTTCCGTTACGATCCCTTCTGACGTAGTGTAGATAGTCTTAGTGGCTATAAGGAAGCGAGACGGAATAATATCCATCTCCCTTGCACTTTTCTTATCTTGTCATGAAAGAAATATTATTTTATTTTAAATGACGCTTCATATTAATAGACGCTAGTAATTCATTTATTTGTATTTGTTAATTAATAATATAATACGTTTATATAATAATATAAACGCATATAATAATATACAACGAAAGGAACTTCGTTCTAACCGAGTGTTCCACGACACTCACGCATGATTTTTTTTTGAACTTCGATATGTAGTCGCAACTCACAACACTACATGTCTAATTTGAGGAGTGCAGTTATGGGTAACGGTTGGACAATATTATCGCGACAAATAT